>OW387149.1:8732400-9338694 GCA_936440205.1 Lepidonotus clava
CAGATATCGTTCAAAGTATTCTTACAAAATTTTGGGTGCTTGTCATAAACATCAGTTTGCAGGGAAGCGTTTCTCAGATTCTTTATTTAGGGCTTATTTTTTATTTTACTCCAAAAAACGGGGAACTTTTTATCATTTTCTTTCATCATTATTTTCTAGATATCATAAGATAAAAATTAAGACCTGAATAAAAAATCTGAGACGCTGAGAGGGATTAATCTAAGTGCGAAACCACTCTCAAATCATTGACTCCCAAAGTCCAGCCTTAAAGCCACTATAGAACCTAAAGGAGGTATTCCACAACACGACTTGGTCTGTGATATGATGATGCCGCAAGGAAATTACATATATCACAGATAAAATTCTGCACATATGTCACATGCTCCAAATTGCCATTTTTAAACCAATATATCACTCTTGTATGCAAAATTGTCTATAATATCGTCATATCGCGCTGATATCGCAGCCCATGTCATGTCGTGGAATACCCCCTTTATCTGGCAATACGTTCCAGTGGCGGAATAAGAGGGGGTGGGGGAGGCCATATTTGGCCAAATTTCGATTTTTTAAAGGGCCTTACCCACTGGGTGATTTTGACCAGTCAATGTGCTGTACTAACAGGCAATCACAAGAACTGGCCGATTCTAGTAGATCGACAGTTGCCAGTTGCCGGTAAAATCGCTTAGTGGGTATGGGGCTAAAGGTAAAAATCGGTCCAAAAGCAATTATGGATTTATTTTCCAATAACGCACGCCCCTCCTAATTAATTCGCCACTGCTACCCAATGGTATTCTACCCAGGCTAGGCTCTAGCTGCCATATCATTTGTTTGTTTGGACAGTTGGATGTCTAGCCAACCCTTCAGGGTTCTTTCCAGACTGCACAAGGTAATACTTGGGCAGTAACTGAATCCGTGAGATGAGGTATACCCATTTGTAGCAGTGGGATGTAATGTCCTTTTTAAAGTGCCCAGATGTGTGTGTCCAAACATGAAGGAGATGGGTCCTTTTTCAGCCTCAAGTGAGTGAAATGAGTGAGAAAATTTCACTCAAAATGGGTGTGAAATTTGCTTCCTTGCTCAATATTGGTCAGGAGTTATACATAGTATTATAAAAAAGTGCTGAAACTGAACATTTTCTATGTAAATAAGGGGAAATAGATAAAAATAGACAGGCATTAATGTACTTTAATGAATAATTTTATATTTCTATTATATCAACAAATAGGGGTATTAAATATATTGACAACATCCCTTAATTATGGGTAGGTTTTACAACTTTTGGTGTCCTTCGAAATAGGTCTGTTTCCAAAACCTGAACACACACATCCGGGCATTGAGAAGGGAAGTACCCCCCCCCCCCCCGGGGGATATCATGTCGTCGGCCTACATAATACCCCCACCGTGGCACATTTAGCTGCCATAATTAGTCCCTATTTTTCCAATAAGAACTCTTTGATGAGTTTTTAACATACAAGCCTGTAAATGATATGTTGTGTAACAGCTGCTATAATTTCCTTGACAATATACAGACCAGGGCCCTTATCTTCATAACTAATTTGGTTGATCAGTGAAATTTTGATTAGAGCCTCAAGGTCAGCAATTTTGTCTTTTACCAAAATTGATGGTATTATTGCGAAATAGTATCAAAGAGGGATACTCAGATGTGAAATTTATTCATGATAGACAGAATCTCTAATCTAAGACACTGATCAAGATTTCCCTGATCAGCCAAATTAGTTACGAAGATATGGACCCAGATTTTTTTCACTTGAGGGTGGGCCTGCGATTGAACTTACTCAATTACAAAGAATTTGGGGAATCCCAGAAGGAAATGGATGGAAATCATGAGGAAATTAAGCATTTCAGGAATGGAATCTGTGGGGTTTAGAGGGCAAAGAAGGCATGTACTTTTGCATATAAAGGCGAGTACTCTTACGCAAAGACACATGTATACGATAGCCATGATTGTTGAGAATTAATTACATACAGTTGTGAATAAAAAAAAATCATGATCACAAGATGCCCTACTGGAAAAGACACTTTTTCAATAAGGGAATTATTGCACATACTTTGGCCCATTGCGTGAATATACATGCAATTATGATGTTGTAAACACGTGTATGATATATCTATATTCTAAAATCCCTTATCTTCCAAATCTAAATGATACATCATATTTAGCTAATCCTAAAAGTGGGAACATTCATAGAATAAGACACTTTAACATAAAACAAAAATAATGATATTCAGAATTAATTTTATTTCCTGTATATCTTTTTATGAAATAATAATGCTACACTATTTTGTAAGGTTTTACTGTAAGTACAGGTGGGCTCTGTTAAGCCACCTGTCTTTTTAATATAACCTGATCTTATCATTGACCTGTCAACTGACCCCTGTCAACTGACCCCTATGGCCCCTGACCAAGGGTCAGTTGGGGAAGTGCATTGGGGTGGGAGGGCAACTTGCTTTCTCATTGCCCGGAAGTGTGTCTCAAGTGGCCCGTTGTATAATGGGTTTCCTGGCAAAGAAAATAATATTATTAGGGAAACAGTTCGTTGTTGCATAATATTTATTTCATTCATTAGAACCAGAGATTTCTACTATTTTCGCAACAAGGAAAATTTTCCTTACAAAGAAACATTTCCCTGTTAAGCAAAAGTTTGCTGGATCTTAATTTGATCCTCACAAGGAAATTCTATTGTGAAACGGGCCAAAGTGGCTGGTTGCACAATTGCCGCGTCGCATAACGGCTTCCGCTGTTGCGAACATTGGCACATTTCAAAAGACCTCTCCCTGTTCAACAGGAAGCGAATCCAGCTTTCATCCTTACAGCGATGGGTTGCACATCCGAATTTTCAATTTATCAGGGGGACATTTTGGGGTTAACACTTTAAGATTCTGTTTTCAGTAAATGTTAGATGTGTCCTTCAGCTTATAATTTGTATAAGAGGTGAGTGCCGGAAATGATTTATTAGCCAATTAAATTCAGGAGTGCGCCATTGTCATATTGCATTTTTATCTGCCATAAACACTGTTAAAGGTAAAAAATTGTTCCTTTCCCTTGTCAACGCGTTGCCATGGAAACAGCACGTTGCGATGTGTTGTATAACAACACCTTGGTTTTGTGTAGGGTATGGCATATGCCTAATTATGAAATACATCAATGAGTAAAACATACCTTTACAAACATGGTCGCCTGTCCAACGTGGAGCTGCATAAAGGCAGTGTGGAAGTCATCAGGTACATCAAGCTATAGACCTTGTGCAGATGTGGTCACAATCTTTTGTGATCACCATGGGCAAAGCATGAATCCCAGCCAAGGGTATGATGTTCTAATAGCGTTGCAGCAACGTTCTGGATTGATTCTTGTGATGTTACACTGTTAGGTTACAGAGACATTCTTTTGATGACTCCCAATTACGTCACTGCAACTGTTGCAACATGACATTGTGATGTTCTGACAACGCTCTTGTAATGTTATATATGAGGCTGAGACTTAATAAGAATGTCACAATAACATTCTGTTTAGGTGTTTTTGAGACCTCACAGAATGCGGATGTCAAAATAACATTCTATTAAGGTGAAACCTAATAAGATGGATCCAGTAACATTCTGTTTAGGTGTGGTTAAGACCTGACATAATCAGAATATGACAATAACATAAGTAAGGTAAGTTTAGGTAAGGTTGGGAACTCCCCTGGTCAGGGGGTCACAACAACATTCTGTTTAAGTCAGGTCTAGACCTCACCTAATCAGTATGTGACGCTGACATTCTATTTTAATTTGATCTTGACCTAACCTCCCCAGAAAAATAATGTAACAGTTATGTGACATTTTAGTAAGTAATAGACAAACAAAAAAAGTATTACGTCGCACATTGGCTGGGATGTGTGACAATCAAAAAAGGTGGAGTTGTCTATTTTGTGTAATGATAATTGTTAATTGCAACATCATCAGATTATTCAAGACCAATTCGGTATAATCATTTGGTTTGTGATTTTGAATAAGATGATATTACAAGTTTTGAACAGGTTAGGGACGAGACCTAAGTGTTGCAATATTGCAACATTGTGTACTGATGCAAGAAATAGCAACAGCTGTTCTTTTCCTTAATAATTTGCTAATATACGTTTCCTATCCTTTTGAAAATAAATTTTATCTCAAAAATTATCAGAAAAGTTAAATATATTAAATCTACTGGTTATCACTTCATTTTACATCAAAGATGAGAATAAATTAATCTAAATTGATACAGAATGTATGCTGAATTGGTAACAATCACTGCCATGTTTCTTTTTATTTGTTTACATCACGTGGTATAATTACTATAACCTTATTGGTCAAAAATACTTAAACAAGGATTTTAGAAAATCTGTATGGTAAAAAATTGTCTAATCATTAAATATCATCTAAATTATACTATTCTTTAATCCCATAAATTTTTTAGAATTCGTAAATCAAGATTTGATGATTTAATTCAATTTTATTACATTTGTTTACATCTCGTGGCATAAATGCCGTAACTCTATTGGTCAAAAATGATTAAACAAAGATTTTAGAAAACATAGATGGTAAAAATCTGAGTAGTCATAAAATATTATCTAAATTAAACTATTCTTTACTCTCATACATTTTTTAGAATTCGGCAACAAAGATAAGATGATTTATTTCAATTTGAAATTAAAATGACTGCAGTGATGCAAGATAACAATACACCTGCGATGCTAGATTTAGCAACAATGCAAGAGAAGTCAATGGTACCAGTTTCAGTCTTGTCCCGAACCTGTTGAATTGATCACCAGTATGGTGCCAAATCCATTTTGGGAGGTGTGAGGAAAGTGGGGGGGGGGGGGGGGGGGCTGCCTTTTCAAAGCCTATCTAGGTGTTTGTGTTACTGTTAGTGGTTTGAAAAGACACCCTTTTTGAAGGACAGATTTTTGCTATAAAAAGTCCCCATTAAAAAGGGATACAGTAACTAATTGATGACCATAAAACACGTTTTAATGTGAATACATACCAATACTGCATAAAGACATTATCAATTTCTTAACCTCTTATTAATTTGACTTCACGCGTACGGTTGCTGTCTGAGGAGGAAGGAACGTACGTTTACTACATTTATGCTCTTATTAATTTGATGTAGAGGTAGTTCATTTTGAGCAGATTTCTAACATCATTAATATAATGTATGCGTCCTCAAGAATGGTAAGAATCCATTACACATATAAAGTAATGCAACACACATTTTATGTAAAGTTTCAATCAAATTTTTTCACTCATTTTACTGTATTGAAACTGATTGAGACATGGCTAATGTGCTTGTTGTCACATGATCGTGGCTTCCGCTGTGAGTGCCTGGATCTGGGATCAGTGGCCCATTGCATAATGACAATAATTTTTATTGTTACTTTAAAGGTCATGATCTACGATGTGACAAAACCCCAACAGATTTTCTTCTCATGCTTTTTTTCACATATTGGGAATGAATTTTCCTTGTGAATATACATTTTTCTATGAATGATTCCAAACTCTTTGGGAAGTGGTATATATTTTATAAGAAAGACGAATAGTTAACAAACCGATTTTCAAAATAGTTATCATTGTTATGATACCCCTAATATCTCTGTTTCTACTGGATAAAATTAAATTCTGTTCATTGATATATATATATATATATATATATATATATACATATTTTTTTTTTTTTTTTTTATATATATATGAAGGGGTAAAATAAGAAAAAAATCAGTAAAAATTACAGGTCATGGAGGGCTTTGAGGGAAGATTTTTTATTGCCAAAATGATAATTGTTATGATAAAAGTAACAACTAAAGGTTTTGCTGTTTTATTTTTTTTCATTGTTACAATGGGTATTGAGCAAAGGGCCACAGGCAGTTGAATGGTGCCTTAACAAAGGTCTCCATAGGGATGGCAAGGAGGAAACAACTGTTGTTTGGTCTTTGGTGATGGCCCAGGGGCGAGGGTCAGTTTGAAGTACTTTAATTTTGAGGTGTAGTAGTACTTCCTAAGTGTTGTAAGTAATAACACAGACTCAGGTTCTAGTTTCAGAATAGATGTTGTCAGTCCCAGCTCCAGCCTCCAAGAGAGAGGCTGGGTGAGTGATTAGCCTTTTTATTAACTCAGGCCCCTATGGGTAAGAACACAGGGGGGCTCCATATGGGGCCTACAGGGTCACTGTTTTACCTGTAGCCTAGCCTGAAAAGTATCTAACTATATATAAAGTATATTGTAATGACGCAGATGGTCAGTCCGTGCTCTGTAAGCTTAGCATAGTGTTTACACAAACGCACACCTTAGCTATAACTCCTTGTCAAATGTCTTGAAGTAAGTAGGAGTCTAGTTATGACGTGTATTGTATCATCATACATAAGGGCTTTCATTGCCAGTGCTCAGTCAGAGTTAGATGAATGTTGTTGTGAGTAAACATTCTGGAAAGGTTGGGTTCCAGAAGCTGAGTCATGGAATTGGAATAGAAGCTGATAGACTTTATAGTTGGCGGGAGTGTTGACTTAGTGAGATTGAGTGGATTACATCCTTGGAACTGTTCATTGTCTGATCAAAATAATTAGTAACGGTAAAGTTGTGTATAATTGGAAGTTATGTATTTCGTAATTGCTGATTAATAATTATATAACTTGAGAAGGAGTTATTAGGCTGTTTCTGATATAGTTTCCCATTTAGAATGTTATGATTATAAATAAATTTATGAAATAGATTTAAGATATAACGTTTTTCTGAATAACAGTATGACATACTCATTTTAGGTATGACAAGTTGGTCACACTGCCGGAAAGTGTGTCCAGGGCCCTTATCTTCGTAACTAATTTGTCTGATCAGGGAAAATTTAATCAGGGTCCCATGATCACTGATTTTGCCTTTTACCAAAATTTATTGTGTTATTGCAAAATAGTGTCAAAGAGGAATTATTATTTGCAAAATTCATTCATGATAGACAGAATTTCTGATCATGGGACCTTAATCAAATTTTCCCTGATCAGCCAAATTAGTTACGAAGATATAGACCCTGGAGATCACAGGGCTAGCTGTCTGCCAGAGGGATGTGACCTAAGGGGAGGGGGCTTGAAAGTAAAGCGAAGACCCCAAAAATTTGCGGCTCCGACAAGTGTCTCTTTGGGCGACATATGATCAATGGTATCTAAAAGCTTTTAAGAAAATAAAACCCTTTGAGGGGAAAAGAGCCTAGGATTTTATGCTCACCAGCTTGGCAGAAGTGTCTGCCAGTCTCCAAAGGTCTGACCAGCTAAGAAAAACTTAAACATTTTTTTTACTCTATTGATTCTGTTAAAGGACCCTCATCCTTCGATTTTTGACAGTCATACATGCCTAATTTAGGCGTGTTGAGAGTATAGCCTGTTGTGTTGGCCACTGTTGGTGAATACAACCCCATAAACGCAATCAAACTTTAGGCTGTGGCAGGTGACAGGGTGTGTCTATGAGAATTCCTGAAGATTTGGGATATAACTTACATATTTGTGGTTAGAATTAAGTACAATATTGCAAACAATAGTTTCTTTAAGGTGTTTAGTGTTTTTGTGTTGTCCCACCCTTCCTCTCCATAGACTTATCGCTGGTCGTTAGGAAGTTGTTGTCACCCACAATCGAACAATGAGGGTTCCAAGCCTAGCAAAAGCTAATGCTGACACAACCAAAAGTAATCTTCTGGTGCAAGTTTTTTTTTATATAAGGTTTTTGCATTAAAAAAATCAAAATTAAGTCCGAAAAATGGGGGGCAGGGGGACAGATGCCCCATGAGCCCCCGCCCCCTAGATCTGTCCCTGGAAGTGGAACTAAAGTATTGTGCATTCAGGGAAGGAGCCTCAAGATAGTTTCAGATTTCCCAGTGTGGCGGTATTGAGCTGTCAACATAATTTTCATGTGTGTTTATTGTGGGTTCGATAACAAAAATATACACGTATAGCAGGCAGAGCTTGGGTGCTGAAGAACAAACATTTATGAAAATTCAACACCAACGGAAAGTTTTGATAGTCATGATAACACAAGTGGGTTTGAGAAATGGTAACAAAAAAGGATTTTCAGACTGCTGATATGATAAGTACTAGGTGAATAAATACATATAACCAACTGAGAAGGGAGTATGAGGGGGGTTCGTACCTGAGGCTGGACCTCGATATCAGCCTAAGGGCAGGGCCTGCAGGCTGATATCGGGGTCGAACCAAGGGGTGCTGACTCCCCGAGAACCCCCTTCGAGGTTGGTTATGGATTTATTATACCTTTTTTTGTAAGATCTGAGATACCAACGAAAGATTCAAAACAATTAGTGATGATGGGGCTGTGATGCTGCACACATTTTTGCATTTCTTCATGTGACATTTTTGATATCCATCAAATCCACAAACAGTAAGCAATCAAATGTAGCTGGGAATGTTGTGCAGATAATGCATATATGCTAGATTTTTTGATTTCTTAATAAAAAATAAAAGTTTCTGTATTGCCCTGGGGGGGAGATACAAGGCTGGTTATCACCCAGGCTTGATATGGCATGGGTTAAGCTCTCAACTACTCAATGTGTATTACCCTAAGGTATAATAATGGATTTGCCCAATCAAGCTCATCCCATTTTACACCAACAACGAAACTTACTATGAAAGATTTTAAAAATTGCCTCTGTGCTTATTCCCTGAAGACAGTTGCATTATACAAAAATTGACCAAAAGAATTTGGTTGACAAATTGCTTCTAAAATTACTAAAATGCAGCCTTATACATTGGCCTTTTTCTCAAAGGAACCAATGTTGAAGTCTATCAGCTTAACCTACCATGTCCAACCCTATTTTGCCACACTCTGAAATACAGCATTTTGATTGGCTGGCAAACCTGCAGATCTGTCAATTGATAAAATTTAAGAAATCACAATGTTTTATATTTGTACTTGGGGATATAGAAAATTTTAATTCTTGCTTATTTCAGAAACCCAAACACTAAGAAACATGAATGGCTTTTATTTCATCCTTTTTGTCCAACCCTTGTTTGTCCTCAGCATATTGCCCATGTGGGATTGACTTGGTAAACAATGTTCCACGAGCCTTTCGGATAAAAATGACATGATTGATATGTTAAAAAATTGTACCATTTCACCTTATGCTGACACTAGGGTCTTGATATCTCCACGCCAAGATATGAAAACTGCTCAAACAGATATTAATGCAATGTCAATATGGGGTAAACAAGAAATTGACTAGAAATAATTATTTAAAAAAAAATAATGAAAAAATGCTTTTTTGGCAACAACAAAAACAGAGTTAAGGAATCACCAGAATCAACAATACTTTTGAAAGAAGAATTGTTGGCAATGATAAACAATTTTCGTTGGCACAGCTAGTCTATCTCACTATTCTCTATCTATGTTATCCCTATAATATTAATAGGTTGAAAGTACATGTAGATTATATATTGCCCTTTACAGACTAGGGCTTGTTTTTCATAACAACATTGCCACTCATAACACGGACATTTATCAAAGACATTACTGGAGTAGTATATTAGCAAGCATTCTAAAGCCCATATTCCACATACCGAAAGCGTATTAGCAATGTACTGCCGATGAACTCTCGTAGAACTTCCAGGAATATTAATAAGCCCATCCCTGTTAACACCAACATTAAAGCTAACCATGTAATATTTTCAAAATTGCCTCCACTTCATACTTATTCTATGAAGACAGTTGCACAATACAAAATTAACCAAAGCGAAGTGGTTGCCTAATTGCTCCTTACAATTGTACAATACAAATATACGTATTGGCCTTTTCCCCATAGGAATCAATGTTAAAGCCTGTTAGCCTTATCTATAATGTCCAACCCTATTTTGCCTGCAAATCTGCCAATTGTCAGTGTTTTAGCAGGGCTTGGAGATGTAGAAAAATATAATTCTTGCTTAATTCAGTAGGCCCAACTAGCAGAGACAATGAAAGCTTATACCGTTCTTTTGTCCAACCCTTGTTCAACCCTGTGATATATACCAAATGTGGGATGGGCTTATTACCACGGAAACATTCCATATTGGCGGTCCGTACTTTGGTATGTGGAAGACGTCCTTTAGTATGGTTAAGATTCAATATAGCTTAATGGTCGGAGGTATGCACTTATAGGTCAGAAATGTGGGTGATGAACTTTTTCAACCAATGCTAAGCAGGTGTTCTACTTGAAGGGCTGGGAACGGCATTCACTTGCCAAAAGGGCTCAGGTCTGATTTGATGCAATCCCAGCCGGCGCTGTGACATTATAATAACATTGTAGCAACGTTCTGGCTTGGTTCTTGTTATGTTATTTTAATGGCTCCAGATAAGGTTGCTGCAACATACTGCTGTGATGTTATTATAACATTATTATAACATTCTGGTTATGTTCTTCAACCTAAACAGAATGTTCTTATAACATACTGTTTTGGTTTCATCCTAACCTCACCAAAAAAACACGTTATAATGATCTTCTGATTTGGTGAGGTTTCAACCTCACCATCAATAACGGAATTGTTACGTGCCATCTTAGTAAGTAACAAACCTAAACTAAAAAAGTATGGTTGCAGAATGCTTCTGTTACATTGCAGGTTGGCTTGGATCCACCCACCATGGATAGCTGATTTACAGTATTTTAAGCAACTATAGCCTATTGCATAATAGCACAAATATCTATCTTCTTAGAACTGTTTAGAAAATCAAAATCAGCCACAACTAAACTGCAAAGTAGAAGAGCCGCAACTAAACAGCAAAGACCATTGCAACAGTGACGTCATTGTTGAGAGCCTTTGAATTGTTTCATCATTTCACTTTTTGACGGACCACAGCAGCCTAATTTAGGCTAATTTTTTTCGACAAAAACACAGGGGAATCTATAGGAAATGTAATCAATCTGTTCTATATCCAAGTTTAATGAAAATGATTTCAAACCCAACGAAAGAATAGGTATCACGTATGGATACAAACAGAATAACAAAACAAAAATTCAGGTTTCAATCACGGTAAGTAACAAGTAATGCCATAATTCATAACCAGCCGTAATTAATGCTATAGACTTGTCTGTAAATAAAATACAGAGAATGCGCTACCCGTGGTGATTCAATCTTATTTTTATTGTATAGAAGCATTCGGTTTGGGTTAGATAATGATTCCGATCCTGGCACCATCAGTAAGAGGCCAATTTGTCAAAGTTGAGCAGTGTTAAATTTTGACATGAGTTTTTTTTTTTTTTTTTTTTCTTTTTATTGTTTATCATTGTTAAATCATTCCTGTTCCTGAAGACTAATTGGAATCAATTTCTGTCAAGACATTAAAACCCTGTATTGATTATTATGAGTGCAATTTGAGTCTAGTAGCAAAACGACGATCAGTCACAAAACCCCAATCGACAAAAGACATTTTTGAATAATTTAAAGAATAAGCGTCCAATATGCCCCTTTTACGGAATCATGAATTTGCAACAATGAAATATCTGATGATGGAGTAGAAATGTGATATAATACTATTCCTATTTTTTTCTGTGAATTCAATTATGGGAATACCATGTTTGTTCATTCCATCAATAGTATTGTGGATATTCAGAATATTTTGAGAGGTAATGATTTTGGGGAAGAGTAAATATTTGACACCAATATGGGTATTGAAACTTAATCTTCAAAGCCACTTTAATGTTCAAATATAGTTATTTGGTTCTTTCGAAACTTGGTGTCTTTACCTCTTAAAGATTTTTGTTGTTGTCACTTAGTGTCTTGTAGTGGCACTAAGTATTATCTAGAGGTCATAATAAACTATGATTTTCTCATTGTAATCTGTGTCTGGAGAGACAATATTTGGGAAATAACTCCTCATATAGAAAACAATATTTTTATTTGCAGTTGATCCTATAGCTGCAGAGAGACCATCTAATGGAAAGGATGTTTCGACCATCATCAAAGGTTGGCGATGTCACCATTACACAAAAGCCAAGAGTCGAACCGAAAATGCGCCTTCTCCAGACCAGCAAAATAATGTTCCTCCTCATTGCCCCTGGCTGCCTTCTCATTGCCCTAACAGCAAAAGGATGGGTAGAAGTCAGGTCCATCAGATCTGTTGCTAGCAAGGTTGACTTGGCAACCAAGCAGACCCTTCAACTGGCCTACCTAGTTGATGCTCTACAAATCGAGCGCGGACGGAGTGCCCTGTTTATAAGCAGCAATTGGACGTACCATTGGCATCTACAGGATACTTTATTGGAAGCACGCCTTAAGACCGATTCCCAAGTTAAGCTCATATCTGACTGGACAAATATCAATATCAAAACCCTCAAAACCAAAATGACCCATTCAGGGAAGCTGCTTAATTACAACCAGAGTCCAGGAGGGATAATTGTTGACTGCATAGCAATGGTTCGCCAGATGCTTGACCAGGGGGCGTTGGACTTGAAAGAGAACCTGGATCTGTACACAACTGTTATTGTTTGTCTGATCAATTCAGGCCAAGAGGGACTGGCAGGGTTGGAGGAGAGCATTCAGATTGCTTACCTTAAGACATTATCTACCTTCATGATGGCAGTTGACCAGTTGGGTCAGATAAGGGCCCTTGGTGGTGCAATTTGGGTCTCGTGCAACAACAACAGTCGGTCGTGGCTGATAGAGCGGGCAACCGTATGGTACGCGCTCATCAATGTCATAAATCAACAATCTAAGCCGATGAGAGAGGCCTACAGTACAAGCATCAAACCAGGGGATGGAGCTCTAGAGATGAACAAGGTAAGAAGCATGTGTGATGTTCATTTGTTTGTTCGTTGGGTTAGTCTAAGGTCCAGCCAACCCTTCAGGGTTCTTTTACCAGACTGCACAAGGTAAAGCTTTGGAGCTAGTTTTACGCCACAGGGGCGGTGACTGAATCTATGAAATGAGGTGCCTATTTGTAGCAGTGGGACCCAATGCCCTCTTTATAGTGCTGCCACACTGAGAAATTATGTCATAGGCCCAGGCAATACCCCATACAGTCACATTATACTCACACCGGGCCGACCAGTCATGTTTTGTGGTTCTTACTCTATACCGAGTGCCAGGCAAACAGTGACCACTGCCATTGTTAAAGTCTTTGGTGTGACTCGGCCAGGGAAAAATTTCCAGCACCTCCCAGACTCAAAGCAGGCACCCTACCAATCAAGCTACCAAGTCTGGTGTCCCCATTTGTGGCCTTCTACGAACAGCAAGGGGCTGTTGGGGACACATTCTTCCAAGGAGGCTCCTGAAGGAACCCCCACCCGGTTCCCCATGGGGGGCATGATGTTCAATAATCTATTGGAGGGTAATTAACTTATATCAAATGAAACCACAGGGGCTTATAATTTAAAGTGGGTCCATATGGGGTGAATAATTATATAAGAAGAACTGTGGGGGTATCCAAGGGTGGCCCTACAACCTCAAGGATTTGTCACGGGATGAGGGCGAATCCCAAGGGACATATGATCCCCATGGGTCAAACGGCCAACCGAGGACAACCCCAAACACTCTTCTATGTGTCACATCAGCAAATTTCTTAAGATTTCAAAATACTCTTCTTGCCGTGGTTGGAACGAGGTAACACTGATTGACTAATGAACATGATTATGAAATTTGCTTGGGTGATACATAGAAGAACCTTTGGGGTTGTCCTCGCATGGCCATCTGACCCAAGGGGGTCATACGTCTTCTCTTTCATTAACTGACAAAAGAAGCAAGCTTGGCAACATAGAAGGCAGTGTTGCTACCACATATCGAATATGGTGATATCTTCTATTTGCATGCATCTGCTGCAAAAAGGAAGAAAATTCAAACTTTACAAAATCATAATTTGAGACTATGTTTAGGACTACATCCTAGGACGAATGTTCTTGTATCACATAAACTGGCAGGTATGAATTATTTAGTTGATAGAAGAAATGCACATCTCCTGAATTTTATGTATAAGAGATCAAGGGATTCTAAGTTTATTGATGATAGAGAGTTACCACTGAGGAGATTTGATGGTCCAACTGTTATTGTGCCTGATCTTGTAAAGAAAAAATCACAATTGCAAGTAAATTATAAAGGAGCAGTTGCCTGGAATGATTTGCCTGTGGATTTGCGGAACATTCAAACCTATGACAAATTTAAATCTAAACAAAAATCTTTGTTAAAAACTATGCTAAATCAGGCAGAAAATGGACCAGTCCCTTACTGAATTAAGGGACCACTGTATATAACTGCCCTATATGGCTGTTTTGTTTCTTGTATCAATGATGATTAAATAAGTTGATAGTACTGTATATTAATGATTTGTAAGTGGTACTGATTGGTATGTATCAACATACCAAGTATGAGTCTTACTGACTCTAATTTCTGGTTATAAAAGTGAATGTTATAAGTGACCTTGAGATGCTGTATTCAAACGAAAACCATATTGTATATTATGAGATGTTTACAGGATAAATAAAATAAAATAAAAAAAAACTGGGTGGTAGGTGAGAGGTGCAGGGATTACCAAGTGAATTGGCAAAAGGGTTGCCAGACAAATATGAAAACTGCATGATATTCCAGTTGCCTGATCAGATGCCTGTCCATTTAACTGGTGATCCTTTCACTTTTTACCAGTCATATCCAGTCACCACCCAGTCTGTGGGTATGATGTTGCTTTAATATACTGACTTTTTTTTAAAAATTGTCTTTTATTTGGTCCTTATGGGCTCGGCTTCGTCGATCTTCTGCCCAATCCCACTTTGTGTCGAAATATATTACAATTATTAGTGGGCTGGACAGCTATTACAATTACAACATCCAATGATACCCAATTTAATGATTATGAAAATGGATTAGATGAGATGAAAGGAACAGATTATACATCAAATCACTATAATTCAATCTTTGAGTTTATCAAATCGCTCTAATTCAATCAATCTTCTTGTAGGGATCCTTTATCATTAATTTAGTTGGTTGGTTGGTTATTGGTTGCTTTACACCCTAATTAACTGCCAGGGTCATATCAAGGGTGGTGATGGTGATCGAATCTATGAGAAGGTAGAGACCATACCCCTACACTTTTACCGAGGCAGGTGTTCTTTAATGTGCATGGTCCCATAGACAGGGCCATACACACAACAGCCGGTGGCCCTCAAGGAGCCTTTGATATCCCTGTCGTTGTCACAGGGAGACATGCAGAGGGGAGTAGTAGTCAGCTCAGAGCTCAGGCCAGAATTGAACCCCGGCCGCCCGCGCAGCAGACGAACGCCCTAACCACTCCACCACCCCGCACGCCTCATTAATTTAGTCTGCAAATTAAATTTTAATTTCATCTAATAAAACAACTTTCAATGGCAATTTATTCCATGATTCACATGCTCTATAGTGTGGATCCTTAGGGAATTTATAGTGATTTGACTTTGGTAAAACTAAAATTGGGCCCTCTCAACGCCTCGTATATACATCCTTAAGGACAATCACGCCATTATAGACGTAGTGTTGAGATTTGTTTGAAACTTTCTAAAGTGAAAGTTATACCTATATAGGTATCAAAAATGCAAAAATAATTAGGGGTCACCATGCAAACTTTTCAGCTAGAGTAGTCTGAATATGTGCTGATTTTTGAAAAATCATCTTGCAAAATAGATTTTGAAATTTGTCTTTATTTGCCAATTATTTTGATAGAAATTATATAATGACCATCCTATTTTTTTGATAAATGTGTTTATGTTTCCTCAAGTGAGAAAGAATGACTTTTGTAAAATT
The DNA here is from genome assembly GCA_936440205.1 of Lepidonotus clava. Lineage (NCBI taxonomy): Eukaryota > Metazoa > Annelida > Polychaeta > Phyllodocida > Polynoidae > Lepidonotus > Lepidonotus clava. Next base: position 8,748,153 of record OW387149.1, read on the forward strand.
GAACGCTGTATTATATATTTTTAACTTAAAATTACGCAAAATGAACTATTTAAAAATTACAAAAAATCAAAATTAAAGTTCCACACAAAAAATTCTAAAGTTGAAAATTGCTCTAAAATTTAATATCACATGTATAGGGATGTAGACGATCATATCCAGCCAAAAAAAATAGGGGGTCACCACGCTTATTTGGTCAGGAGGGATGAATACCCATCTTAAAGCCTAAAAATGGCTTAAAATGTGTGTTTATCTCTTTTTCTATAATTTCATTAAAATATTTATTCTAATAATATTTTGAATATTATATATTATTCTTGAAACGCTCACGATAATTTAGATGCATAATGTACCTTTATACAACCTATATCATAAGACAGACAGAAGAAAAAGTAATATTCATTGCCAAATTCATTTTTCAGCATTTCCAAAATGTTCTTGAAATAAGTCATGTTTCCCCAATTTTATCTCTAAAGCTATGCATCTCAGCCAATTTTCTATTCCATTTTTGAATTCTACATATATTAGTGATTGTTTCTGCAAAATATGATTAAGATTGAAGAACTTTCATTTTTTGGATATCTGGAAAAGGGCGCCATTGTCCTTAATATCATGTAAACTTTTGTCTTTAGACTTAGCAGATTAAGACCATTTAAGTTCTTAGATGAAATCACCCCTAGAGGTTCTGGGGAAGATTAGGCCCCCAGTAGCCCCTGCTGATCGCATAAGGCGATGATAGGGACACCCAGCACTGACCAAGTGGTTCTTGGGTTTAATTCCTAGTTGGTGCTTGGTTCACTGAGGGATGAGGTACAGCAAAAATTATTTCCAGGTTTTGATTCCCTGCTGTTTGTCTGCCCTGTCACCTTCATCTCATAGATACGATCACCAAATCGCCGGTGATAAAATGGATTTGGTACTTTGGGCCACCATAAAGAATAATTATAATATGGACTTTTCCCATACAACTCGAGCTTAGAGATATGTGTTGGGAAACTTAAACACATCTTTGCACTGGTAACAATGTTGTCCGACTGCACATCAATTTGACCTCTTTAGAAGAGATAACATCCAGTATCAGAAACAAATTGCCACAAAAAGAAAAGCTATGATGCCCCTCACTTATCAAATCACAGAAAATATGTTTCACCTGTATATTTTCCCAATACCAGGAATAAGGGTGGCGATGTGACTGCCATTGATATCTTAATGGAGGGCTTCTCTTACAAAAGTAACACTCCTGCTAGTGCTTTTCCATGACAACACTTATTTGGGACTTCTTTGAAGCAAATTAATACAATATATACATCTTTCTCACGGCGTTTGTAATATTTAGAAAATAGGTCAACTCTAAAAATACAGTTATTCACCCAAAAGGATTGTTTTGGTTGGGAGTATGAGTTGACCATCAGGGTTACCTAGGCTATTATGCTGAATTGGCATAGAAACTCAGGGGGCAGTGATGGATACTTTCTTCTGTAGGATCATGGATTTTATCACATTGTTAATCCAAAAAACAGGATATTATTTGAAAAGCAATAGGAACATCTTCTTTAGTAATTTACTTTTTGTTCGTGACATCTTTAATCCCCAAATCAGGGAATTATTCTTTTTTCAAACTTTTCCTTTATTTCAAGTAAATGAACCACCCGAGCAAACATGGCCACCCTAAATTAAGGTCCTTCTATATTTTATCATAGAAGCATTATTATTGTGAAGGGCCATCTGTTAGTTTTCCTTTGAATGCTTGTGGTGGCAGAAACTAACATGTCCGTTTCTGAAACGCTAATAGACCTGTCTAATTGAGGATGTATTGCTGGCATGATACAGAGGTCGGACATAATTGCAGTTTTCCCAAAGTCAGGCACTGACACAAATCTGAGTGAGTGAGTTAGTACTTGTGTTTCCTTTATTTCAAGTAAATGAACCACCTGAGCAAATATGGCCACCCGAGGTCGACCCCTAAAGGTCCTTCTATATTATATCATAGAAGCATTATTCAAACTATATTGAGATCAGTCTGATTCTTACAAAAATGTGAATTTAATTTCGTAATTCAGAGTAGAGAGTGTAATACAGAGGTTCCTGAACAAATTGAAAAGTGTTTATGAAATTTGCTAGGAAAAAAAGCCTCATATAAAGTCTGTCACAATAAGTCCTCTTGCCAAAGATTTCATTGTGACACATCTTTCATTGTAATATACCATATTTATTGCAGCCCTTGTCTCGGGGATGAATCAACATAATTTCCAATACATTGAGCCTTTTTTTCGTCACATCAATGAGATTTTAGTGAGAGATCTACTGTGAATTTAATCGCATCTGATTGCAGGTGTACTTGTCTCATACAGGAAATGCTACTCCTGGGGTTTCTCATACTTGCAACAAAATTTAATATAGTGCCCATTATACCATTGTATCACAGGTGACAGTGGTCTCAAGCATGAGCCTGTGCAGTGAACCCTCCCTTAGAAGGCCTGTACCCAATGAAATTTTAAGAATTTTGTAAAACCCTTTCGTTTGTTTGACCCCTTGCGTCAATGTATCTATCACAAGCAGTGCCTCCTGGATCCTGTATTCAAAAGTCAAACGTATCACTACAATGACAATAGTTCAAGATGGCTTTTTTAAAAAAAAGTATCAACAAAATGTCTTACATTTTCTCTTTGAATTAAGAATATCTTATTTCAGGTAATAAGATTCATTCATTCTTAATATTTTGTTATGAAATATCCTCCTGAACTAATTATAAGAAGAGGTGCAAACAACCACTAACAGAGAAGAGTCTAAATGGAAAGAGGGCAATTATCAGTCAGGTTGTGTAAGCCCCTGTCATGCAACAATCACCATTCAAATTACTGTTACTAATAAGTATGTTTGTGTTGATAACGGAGGCTATACTTTTGTAGCACATGGTATTCCTCAAAGGTTCTGAATGACGCAAAGCTACATAAGTGTTCATGTAATTGCGTGTTAATGCGTTTTGGGTGGTTAATGGGCACTTGGGCTTTGTTTTTATCAGAACAGAGATGTACCTGTTATCCGTAATGTAATAATCCCTTTCATACAAAGAACCAATGGTCCGTCCGTAACGGGTCTTGCTGTTGCGAGGGTTGTCCACAACAGCGAGACCCCTCCCTGTTCAACAGTGAGTGTATCCAACTTTGGCTATAACAGCGAGGGTTGGCACACCCAAATTTTCAACATATCGGGGGGACATTTTGGGGTTGTGATTTTAACATTTTGTTTTCATTACCTGTTAGGTGTGCCCCTCAGCTCTTACAATGTGCAGGAGGCAAGTGGCGGAAATGTATTTCTCAATAAATTAATTGTGTTCAAAGTTTGTACAAAACCATCGCTGTTGCGAGGGTTGGCACATTGAAAACCTTAAGGATATCCCTGTTGCGAGACTTAAATCCAAATCCTCGCTGTGCTCTCGCTGTTGCGAGGGTTTGGTTATGCGACGGACCACTGTGGCCCGTTGCACAATGGGTGTCGTAACAACGAAAATATAATAAACAGTGAAATATATATATTATAGATATTTTCCTAACAACGAAACTATTTTCAACAATTTCTTTTCTATATTTAGAATGCCCTCAAAGAGTTATAAGGTTTTTCTCTAATTTCTTCCCTTTTTATATCAATTTACAGAATTCAATTCCACTTATTAGAACCAGAGATTTCTACTATTTATGTAACAAGGGAAAATTTTCGTAACAAAGAAACATTTCACTGTTAAGCATTTGTTCGTTATGCTTTCGTTGTTTGAACCTCACAACGAAATCCTATTGTGCAACGGGCCACTGGAAGAGTGTTGTATGTCATAACTATAATGAACAAAAAATAAAAAAGACTCCTCCATTTTACTGTGAAGGGAGAATAATGAAAACCACATTCAATCCTAAAGTATGAATGCTGGATCACCTATTTCTAAGACTCACAAGCATTTTTCACTAAGAATTGTTTCATTCAAAATATTTCAAACAAAATAAGATGCGACATCTTTGGGGCCTTCTATTAAGTAAAGCCCCATACCCACTAGGCAATTTGAGCCTCGGCGACTGTATTTCCCCCTGATCGCCCGTCAGTATGGTGTATTGAAATATACATGTTTAATCTGAGTCGCCGGGAAAATCGCCGGGAAAATCGCCGGGAAAATCGCCTGGCGATTTGATCAAACTTGGTCATTTCAACGTACCATGCTGACGGGTGATGAAGCCAAAATCGCCTAATGGGTATGGGGCTTAAGTACGCACTGCCAAATTTCTGGAAATGTGCGTACATTTTAGTACAGATCCAATGCGTATTTTTGCCCAAGGGGGGTGGGGGTGGGGTCTGAGTTTTTTTGAAAATGTGCTTATATACTAAATAGAAGGCCCCTTTCATAAACGGTTTAAAATCACAAAAACTCTACCTAAAACTGAAGTTAGGTCTCTAGTCCTTAGAGTCCATTGACTTTGACTAACAGAGCAGTTTTTCTCCATCAGTTCAGCGACCAATTTGATGACTATAACCATAGAACTTTACACATATAGTTCTCTGCTATAACAAGCAATATACCAAATAATTGGCAACAAGAAGGTAGATAAGATGTTACATTTACTTACCTAGTTCCTGAGAAAGAAGTAATACATTTGAGCTTATTTTTTAACCATCTGGATTCATGGTCCCTAGGATACCCTTAAGCCTGGTTTCCACCAGCCAATTAAGACCACCAGTTATTTGGTAATATAATACTTTCAACTAGTGAGAAATGTTGAAATAATGAGAAAAGAGAGATATTAAATACCATTTTGAAAGAGAATTAAAACCCTTACTAATGCTATAGAACATGGTCAAGATTAACAAATATTCCCAATGCCGATTCATAGAATCGTTAGTAAAATCGGCTAGTGGAAACAAGTGAAAGAAAAACGAGCAAATCCATGACAAGGGTAAAGGGGTATTTTAAATGAATTCAGGATTTAGTTCCTGCACTACTGAGAGCATTTGGATTTATACCCAAGGGATTTAGCTTAACCAATTGTGTCTCCCCCTGTGCCAATGACAGTGTTATCGAAGGTACTTAGAAGACCACCGGCTGTTGTGTGTGTGGCCCTGTCTATGGACCAGGTACATCAAAGAACATCTGCCTAGGTAAATGTGTAGGGGTGTGGTCTCTATTATCTCACAGATTCCATCATATCATTATTTCAAACCATCAAAGACAGAATTGTCTAAAACCTTGTTCTCGCCATGATATGACCATGCATGTTACTATAGCGTTAAACCCAAAAACAAACCAACCAACCCAGGGGATTTACTAAGTCCGCTTGTTTAGTAAAAATATCAAATAAAGATTGCATGGGGTTAACAACTAGAATTAAAGTATTAATAGCTATTGTATATTCATCTTCGGTCACATGTTTTAGGATCTCTTCACCGTAAGTAAACACAATTTATTGTGCATCAACACCCTAAACTATCCAAAATCTGCTAGTTTTAGTAACACTTTTTCATTTGTCACAGTGTCTAGCTTAGCTTTAATAGCACACATTACCATCTTTTTAGCTTCCAATTATCATGTTTTGTGTAGAAATTTATTTTGCTCTAGATTTTCAAGAATTTTTTTTTTCGTCTTTGAATTAGCTCGTGATAAATTTGGTTGAAATTATCACTTTTCTTTTAACTCTACAGTCTTCTCTAAAACTACTTGGTTCCCTCAAGCAATGGCATCAAGCTTCATACCTAGTATAGCAAATATTTCCCCCTAGTGTGTGTAGATCATCATTGTCCTGTGGTCCTTTGCAGAACACTAACAAATGGTTGGTGAACAACAAGAGTTATCATTGTGCAAAGGGTTGGCTGTTGGGACATTTTAAAAAACCCACCAATTATTGGTTTAGAATACTCTTTCTGAGTTGGAAATTTTGCCACATATGAGCATCAACTGTTCCAAAATGATTAAAACTTAGTATTCAACGTTTTTTTTTGCCACAAAGGGTGGGGGGGGAGTCGGAAATTTTAAGAATATATGCCAGTAAATCTTGTGGCCCTCACATACCTCCACAATGGTTTTGTTTAGCGTTTCCAATCCACAGTTGGGACATTGTAAGTGTTCTTTGAAAATATTAAAACCAAACTTTTGACGTTCCTCCTTTATGATAAAGAATGTTTAAGGCCATAGTCCACATACCGAAAGTGCACTGCCAATTTGCAGCTCCATACTTTTGGCATTGCCGATATAAATTTGGCAGCATTGTCGATAAAATTTAGGAATGTGTTGGTAAATTTTTCCTGCTGATTTTACATCTGCAGGCAATTTCACAAGTGTGAATCAATAGTGCCTACTTTCGGCAGACTTTCGGCACCAAAAGTACGCCCGGAAGTGTCCCGAAAGTGTACTGAAAATGCAAGTTCCCGATACGAAACATTCCCATGGTTAGGCTCAATTTTGGCAGCGCACACTTTCAGTATATGTAATACGGCCTTTAGAATGTTAACCTTTCTATTTTTGTTGGAAAAGGGTGCCTAGAATCATTGCCAAGTGTATAACATTCCACCAAGAATTTACAATATCAAGTAGACTTAACCACAAAAATTATTTACAAAATAGCAAATCGTTGCGTTGAGAAAATGTGATACAACAAATGTATTTACATGAATATACATAATTCTAAAGGCCATTCACCCATTTCAGAAAGTCTATAAAATGTATCTTTTCGTTTTTCATAGATCGAATATCTGGCCTCAGAGCACTTCGAAAAAGACTGTTTGCAATCGTCAATGGACCATCGACTTCAGGTTGGAAATAATTGGTTTGAAAACGTGACCAATTTCATAGAAAGGTTTGTCATTTTATTTAATTGGATATCAACTGTTCATAATGAACAAGCCACAAGGAATGGCATATTATGTAACAACAGTTATGCCACTTTATTGTCATCCCACTATATAAATCTGGTGCCATAACTATTTGGTCAGTTGCATTTTTACCACTGCTGTGACCAGTTTGTCAAAACTTTAAACTTTCAGAGTTAATAAGCCCATCCCAGTATACATCAACATCACATTTTACCATGAAATTACATAGCAATTTCTTTCTGATTTAATCCCCACTGATAGAAGTGTATCACAAAATGAACCATTGTGGTTTAGTTGACAAATTGCTCACATAATTTGTAAAATACAGCTTTATATATTGGCCTTTTCCCCATAAAACCAATGTTAAAGCCTGTCAACCCAACCTATAATGTCCAACCCTATTTTCCCTAAAATGCAGCATTTTTATTGGTTGGCAAACCTACAAAGCTGTCATATGGTAAAATTAAAAAAAATTAATTATAACATTTTATCAGTACTTGGGGATATAGAAAAACATAGGTCATAGTTATTCCAATAATTCCTACCCTAGGTGACAAGGATGGCTTATATGTCTATTTTGTCTGACCCTTGTCTAACCCTGGGATATATCCAATGTGGGATGGGCTTATTATACTAAGGAGGATTCTAATAAACATTGTATACTTATTTATTGTCCAATCTTATCACTGTACATTCCATGTCAATTATAAATCACTCTTATATAGACGTGCAGATGACGTCACAACTGCCCATTATGGCCTGGTCGCCATATTGGTCATCAATTTGAAACCATTATTATTTACCTTTCTGAAGTATTTAGCAACAATTTTTATGCAACTTTGAATTGAACAGGTCTCATTGAATCATACTTAACAATAGGTATCATTTAGATTTCATAAATTTAGATTTCTTCCATGATCGTATGCTCTTGATCACCATGTGGTGACTGCCAAAATATGATTACGTAACCACGTCGGCCCTAGGTCTATATTTATTCATTACCATGAGAGTACATATAAGTTATCCTAGCTTATATTATTATGTTCATGTATTCTCTGTTTCCTATCTCTGAAAACTAGCAGGACATTATCAAAATTCTACAAGAGTCATACAATTTTCATTTGCTTTCATAGTTTATCTGTAGCAAAAGCATGAGTTAAATTCACGGAATACATTTATTTAGCTATTTGAGTTAAAAGAAATTTGCCACTTTGAACACCGATAATTGTCTTGGGTCCCTCTAAGTAGCTACTTTGCTCTCTTTTTCCAGCCTGGGAGTTGTTCGTGAAAACTTCATACTTTCTCTCTTCGACAGCCTTGAGGAACTTTACTCCACTACCAACACGACCGTAAGATTCAGATCCTGTAACTAGTTGAATGTAACTTTAATATTAAAAAACCTAGCCACATCTATAGAATTTTATTAGAGCCTTGATACTTCATAACAAATAATTCTGGTGGGCAAAATCCTCAGATTAGACTTATTTATCCACAAAGTTAACTGAAGCCACTGGCCAAAAGAAAGCCTCCGATCAACATTTGTTATTAATTTATTTGGTCTTTACCCTTCCATACCTCCATTACTTCTAGTCCGTTTCCTTAACCAAGAGCATATAATTCAGGATTCACAAACTGCCAATCTTCTAGAGTAAGAACCCAAGCAAAAATATGACGTTGTAATAACGTTGCAGCAACATTCTGTTTAGTTCTGCTTTGGTTCTTGTTACGTTATTTTGATGGCACCCATCTTTAGAACGTAACGTTGTGAAGTTGCACTGTAACGTTCTTGTCACATTCTTGTAATGTTCTTTCACGTTGCAAGAACAATATTCTAACATTCTTTATTAGTTAGGTCTCAACCTCACCAAAATATAATGTTATTATAACGTTCATTTTTAACAAATCCTAACTATACTTAAAAAAAAAAGTTAATGTTATGTGAAAATTGGGCAGGTTTCAGACTTACCAAAAGAGTATAGTCACAGACAGTTCTTGTTACGTCGCTGCTTGCCTGGGAATCCTGTAAAATATGCCACATTACAAGGCAATATCCAGACCAATGTTAAACTATATGAGAAGTAAAAAAAAAAAATTCAACACTTTCTTTGTTAGATTTGCCATTTTACAGAGGGATTTAATGTCACAAAACAGAAAAAATTCATTTTTCCTGAATAGTTAGCTTTCAATTCACAATTGATACAGAGAAGATGCTTCGAGGCATCTGGCTTGTATATAAACTGGTGATGCCTCTAGACATCTGGTGTTTATATGGTGGTGATGTCTCAAGGCATCCATGGCATTAGAAAAGGGCAAGGGTTAAGAATGACAAAAGGCTATATTCCACTATGTATAGGGTAGCAGTTGCATTCACTTTGAGGTGCTGATGCATGTGGTTTGCGTTTCAGTTGATACATGTTAATTGGTATCTAAACGCTAGTGAATGCAAGTACTCCATAGAAAACCACACATAAACTTGCTTGCATTCATATTTGAGTCAATTATGTAGGCAAGTACATTCCTTACTCCCCTATGCATTCTTAGAAATAATTTGCATTCCCTTGTGTTTCATTGTGCTCCTGTCAATTTAAGGCTATATTCCACTATGCGGTTGGTCGCATTTGCAGTTGTTATTTAGGGCTGCCGCAAGCAATTTGCAGTTTTGATACCAACATGTTGGTATCCCCAACTGCAAGCAAACTGTGAAAATCCTATATAAAATAACAGTGGCCGAAAGCAAAGGCGGCAAGTAGAGGCCGCAAGTACATATATATTCCACGTTGCAGTACCCTGCCGTAAAATCATTTGCGGCAGATTGCTCGTGTCTGGTGGCTGCAAGCAAGTGGAATAAAGCCTTTATAGCAGGTGCCGCAAACAGCTGGCACAAATACCCATATTCCACCTTGCGGCACCCAATCGCAATCATGTTTGCGGCCGTTTGCTTGCGGTATTTCAGTGTAGCGCAGACAAGTGCCGCATAGTGGAATACGACCTTTACACAGGCAAAATGCCCAACGCAAGTAAAACGATGAAATATGCATAGTTGAATATGGCCTTAAATTTGGTTGGTAGCCTTCTTTGGAAAATTGGGAACCAGGCTTAAACCTGAAATGTTGTGGGAGAGACGTGGCAGAATAGCTCACACTAATTTTTTTTCTGAAAATTATGGGGTTTAAGAGAAAAGATATACTCGTAATCTATACTCTACCAATCCCATATTCAAAAGAAAGAAGTTGCATATATTAAACTTGAAATTTTGTTTTCCAGACTATCGTCTATGTTATTGTCATAGTCCTGACCTGCTTCTTCACCCTGGGAAGTGCCTACACTCTCTACAATATAGTCAACATGTCCTGGGCACTACAGGAATTTTCTTGGAAGCTCATGGAAAAGACCGAAGAGGTAAGGAATATTTTTCCATGAAAATAACAATATCTATCCACTGGATCGAAATTAAAACTGGGGCCTGTTTCATAACAAACCTCCGTACTGCTACTTGAGTTTTGTGTTTCATAAAGTTACGATGACTCTTTTTGGTGCCATAGCTACGTGAGTTTGGTTGTTGCTTATGTGAGTTTGCATGGATTTACGGGAGTTTTGGGTCAAATTACAGGAGTTCTGGGTCGATTTACGGGAGTTTTGGATTAATTTACTTGAGTTTTGTTATAAAACAGGCGTTTCAAACTCTTGTACAGTTTCCTGAGGTTGTTATGAAACGGGCCCTGATGAACTTGATACAGGAGAACTTGGGAAGCGTGGGCCTCTAGGGCTGGGTACCACTTTTTAATGAAAAGAAAACTAGATGAGTATGCCTCTCCTCGAAATGATCTCTAGGATTCATACCTAAATTGCTTATTTGTCCATATTCCACATTTTATGGGTGGAGGCCTGCCAATACATCGGTAAGCCTGAGTTCTCCTGCAGCCCGAGTTCACCTGTGGCCCATTGCACAATAGAATTTCGTTACTAAGATAAAACAACAAGCACATCGAACTTTTGCTTAGTAACGAAAAGTTTCGTTGTAACGAAAATACAATATCTCGGGATCTAATGAATGAAATTAAATTCTGTAAAGTGTTCTAAACTAGAAAAAATTTAGAAAAAAATCAGTAAAAGTTACAGCTATTTGGGAACATTCTAAATATAGAAAATAAATTGTGCAAAACCATCGTTGTTATGATAAAAGTGACAACGAACTCTTTCGTTGTTTACAATATTTTCGTTGTTACGAAACCCATTGTGCAATAGGGCACTGGCCCGAGTTTGTCAGTGGCCTGAGTTCTCCAGTTACCTTTAGAGCTCCACTGAACAGGTATGGTGACCATAGAAATTTCACGGAGATTCGTGATAATGTTTTTATCTCTCATGAACCTAGGGTGTGTCCAGAAAGCATTCACGAATCTTAATGGGCCTTCACGAATCTTCTTGAATATTAAAAATAAGGTTGAAAAAGTGTATATTCGTGAATATATTACTGTCATATATATATTAGAGGAACATTATGATATAATGAAACAGTTTGGGAACAGAAAAATTGAAAAAATTGAAAAAAATTAAATCATGAGATTCATGACCATGAATCTGCCACGAACCCAAATTTTGGAATTGTGAGTTATATTGCATTTGAAATTCTTTTTTGGTCGCCCCCGGTCACATTTCCTGTTCAGAAAACTAGCTATTGCCCTCAGGTGTTGTCAACCTTGAGGATTAGTTCCATACTGACTAGCACTGACACTTTCCTCTCTGGTTGACTCTCGGTATAATCATCACTGTGATCATACACTGCGCGAAAATATACCTTTAATGACCTTTAATTTTGTAAAATTAATAGAGCCATTGAGGTTCATTAAAGGCATATGATATGTCACCTTTCCAATACCCTTTTGCAAACCTTTGCAAAATCTTTTATGAATTTTTAAAGGTCAGCTGAAAAGGTTTGGAAAGGTGTTGTAAAGGTGACCTTTCCATTACCTTTAGCACACCTCAATGGCTTCATTTACAGAAACTTAAAGGTCATATTTTTTTTAAGGTCTTTTTTTGTGCAGTGATGTGCTCCCCGACATCGAACACATTTGTTATTTGGCTTGTTACCTTGTACAGAAATGTATAGTGGCAAGTTTGTTTTGTTCATGAAACCACAAATATGGTAAGTACTGATTCTGATTTGTTAGTAAGTATGATATAAATCGGGAATACATAGATCATTGCATGTATTATCATCTTTTGATATTTTTGTGCTTGTTAATAAGTTGTGTTGCCTGATTTACTCCCACGATTAAAAAATAAGTCAAAGCTATCTTATGTTACTTCGAAAATGGCAGTTTTTGAGTGATGTTTAGATACTTCATTTTTACCCTAGCATACTCTTCATAATTGCAACTATAATTATGTGTGTTTATTGTCTGATTATTTACAAAAAATTTTGACAGTCTATCAGCACAATCCCCTGTGGCCCGTTGCACAATGATCTTTCATAACAATGATAACTTTAATACACATGTCATTACAATGATACCTATCGTTGTAGTGATATCCCTTATATCTTTGTTTCTACTGGATCAAATTGAATTCTGTAAATTGATATATGAAGGGGCACTGTATGACTATATCCTGTAAAGAAAACAGGTCATTTACAGCATTCTAAATAAGTTCATTTTGAGCGTGAAAAATGGCCTAATAACGCCAAAGTTGGTTATGAAAGGTGTTGTTAATTTGGTACCCATTGTAACACTGATTTATATTCTGCAATGGGCCACAGGTCACTGTTAAGGTTTTTGAAAATTGTTTGTCCATGTGTCTCATTTTTCTTCTGATCTGATTTTATGTCAAAATATAGGAAACTTTTATAATTGTTTTGTAATTTTCTAGATTTAACAAAATCAAAACTGGGACTTACATAAATAATCTGAGAGATTATTCCCTCCTTATTGCCTAGAGTTTATGTTTTGTTAATTATAAAAGTTTGCATTGATTATTGATTTAATGGAAACAATACAATTCTAAAAATATAAGTTGGAAATTGGATTTTCAATTTCACTGTCAGAGCATACAAGATAGAGAGTGCCATGATTATAAGCCCGCATCACCATAATGTTTGATGACCCTAATTCGGAATTTTATCTGTGGTCTAATTGTCTTATTTTTACAAAGCTTGCCTGAATCAGCCTAGGTAATTTGATATTCAGAGGTTCAAATTAAGAAATTATGGGAAAAACAGAAATCATTAAAACTAGCAATTGGTCATCTCCTATTTCGATATCAAGAAATAGCAATGTTTTCTCTTGCTTCTTAGCATCATTCTGAAAGCAATCTGTTCAGAAGATGTCATAAACATTTGCAGCTGTGAAACATTTATTTATAATTGTCTAACAGGTAAATGTTTACACGCCCAGTGGCCTGTTGCACAATACCTATCGTTATAATGCAAGGTAGCAAATTTATGACACCTTTCGTAGCAACTTGACGCGTAATAATGTATGTTGTGAACTTAAAGAAAAACCTATTTAGATTGCTGTTAATGACATGTAATCTTTACAGGAACCAGTCCTACAGGGGCCCTTTTTACATCACTTTAGAGAATTCAATTTGATCCAGAAGAAACAAAGATATAAGGGGTATCACAACAAGGATAGTTTGGTTTGAGCTAGTTTTCACGGATGATACTTTACCATTGACCATAACTGGAGATTTCTATTATATATCTGAGTTTTGACAATTTTGACAATTTTGTCAATTATATCAATATTTGTTTTGGCTCCCTTCAATAAAAAAACTTACGAATCTCTGTATATCTGTTCTATTTTGGTTCGCTCACAGGTTAAGGCTGAGAAGAAGCAATCTGATGCCCTACTTAACCAGATGCTCCCACCCTCTATAGCTGAACAGCTCAAACAGCATAAACCAGTGCAGGCGGAGTATTTCGATGAAGTGACAATCTTCTTCTCCGACATTGTCGGCTTTACTTCCTTCTCAGCCCAGACAACCCCGGGACAGGTTATCGAACTACTTAACTCACTTTACAGGTAAGACCTTAAAGCCACCCTGTCATCTTTGACATGGTCATAATTTGATATACCCCTTTGAATAGACCTGTCCACTTTGCCAGCTAGCCCACCCCTTATTTCTATGACATCAACATTTTTAGAAAAATGTTCATCATACTTCATTCACAGTAATTTTCCTAGTTCTATTATCCAAAACGTAACTTTATAAGCTTTTACTTTCAATATGATGTTAAATATGTAGCTGTAGGACTGGAAAGCAAAAATGGCATTTTTCCATAGGGAACAGTGTAAAAGCCATGCAGCTTTGCTCACAATGTCCAACCCTAAAATCGCAAAAACATACCTTATTTTGGTTAAACTAAAATGGAGGTAATAACCTACTTGATAGAAAAAAATAATTCATCCTCATTTATCAACACCTTATTGACTTAGACTACACAAGTACTAATACATTCACTCAGATTTGTGTCAGTGCCTGACTTTGCAAAAACTGCAAGTATGTCCGACCTCTGTATCATGCCAGCAATACTTCCCAAAGTGGACAGGTCTATTGCTGAATTTCCCTAGGATTTCCCTAAATTTCCCTCCGGAATTCCCAAATTTCCATTTGAATTATTGAAGTTTGATGCTTGACCCATGCCTATCTGTCATAGTTATAGAATTGTGTATTATGGCTTTCAAGAGATATTGTGTCCTGATGGTTTTGTTTCTCTCTATCTATATGCCCCGTGGCTATACAGAGAGAGCTCCACAGACTGTCCAAAGCATCAATGGCATAGCCAACTGGGGTTAGCTAGTCAAGTGCAGAGTACTGCAGAGGTACTCCCTTCTAGATATTAAATCTTCAAAAAAATTAAAAAAAACAACGAAACATTTCGTTGTTACTTTTATCTTAACAACGAACGTTTTGACACATTTTTTTTCTATATATCTAGAATGCCCTCAAAGAGCTATAACTTTTACTGAATTTATTCTAATTTTTTCCCTTTTTATAACAGTTTACAGATTTAAATTCATTTATTAGAGCCAGAGATATTGCATTTTCGTTACAACGAAACATTTCATTGTTAAGCAAAAGTTTGTCGTGCTTTCGTTGTTTGATCCTCACAACGAAAATCCATTGTGCAATGGGCCACAGGAATCCTCAACCAAGACTGGATGGTACAGTGATCGTTGCTATAACAATAATGATCCTGTGATGAATGTCTATTCATCAATTGGTAAGACTGAAATATGAAAAGTAAGATAATGCGACAGAGTAAAGTATGTTTTGTAACGGGCCCGAAAAGCCCGAAAAACCCGAAAGGCCCGAAAAGGCCCGAAATTGTAAAAGCCCGAAACCCGAAAGTCCTGAGAAATATGTAAACCGGAAGAGATAAAGTAAACCGGAAGTGACGTCATTTGTAACCACATGATCAGAGACAGCCAATCAGGGCTGACCACTAGACTATAAAAGGGGCGGTGAGGCCCGAGAATAAATGAGTTCCTTTACAGTACTCCTTGTGTCAACATGTGTCTTCTTCCTATGGTAACCGATAAGATGATCCAATACAGGCTAATTGACTAGAAGTTTAAGTAAAATAGCAGAAGTTAGAAGAAATTAGGCGAAACTTAGGACGGGGTTCCGAAGGCCCGATCGACGAAGGACCGAAACTGGGCACGAAGGCCCGAACCTGGCCCGGATGGAGTCCCGTAAACGAAGGACCGGACTTGCACGAGGGCCCGAAACAGGGAACGGAAACCCAGGATCCGGGGGAACGAAGGCGCGACCGGCTCAGTCCCACGCTACCTAACAATAGGCGACCGTCGGCCCGACATCCCCGCGGACCGAGAACGAGGGTGGATCGTCCGCAGTAGACCCCAAAGAGAGTACCGGCACTAGAGAGATAGAAACGGCCTACTCCTGCCACCTACCACTTTTCCTCCCCCGCAGTCCTCCGCCCGTCAACGGAAGTGCCTGTACCCTGCCCGGTGGCTGAGGCCCCTCGGTCCAGCCCGGCTGATACACCCCTCCCCCGTCGACGAATACTGATTTCCCGATCGATCCGCTCAAACCCCCCTCGTGCGCGAGGCACAACTCTAAACATCACATCTCGGTTTCTTGCCCGGATTCCCTGTCCGGCTGAGACCCAAAACAATCCCCACGTCCCTCTGTTGTAGAAATCGGAAACCCCGAACTACCGAGGAACGTCACAATCCCAAGATGGTTGCTTACCTCAAGGCCTCACTTAGAACTAAGGTTACAGAGTCTCTTGTAGAGTCCTAGCTTCAGAGGTTTGCTCTGGAAGAGATCTGGTTGGTCTGGTAGAGTCTTCTGTAGGAGAGTGTGTGCGGTTGGTGATCTTGGTTGGAGTCATCCCGGGTAGCCCAGGGTCCCCCTTTATATATGCTCCTTCTGAGAGGGCAGGCCACCATATTGGTTTATCTGGCTACCATCTTGGATGGCTCAATCTGTGTCCACCATATTGGTTAATCTGGCCATCATCTTGGATTGCTGGACCCTATGTCCACCATATTGGACAGTACCCTGGATGACCCAGACTATGTCACTCTCTTGGCTGATGCAATCCCATAGATAGGCCTTAAGTCCTTAGATTGACCTGCCAGAAGATGTGACCTTGAGGCAGAGCCTGTGTCTGCCATCTTGTCTGAAGTGACCCAGTTGGTTCATTCACCTGACGAGCAGTCGGGTATGATGCCCTAATTCCCAATTGCAAATTCTTGGTAATTCTGACACAGCCCCCTATCTCCACTCACAGGTTGGTTTAGCATTGACTGGCCTAGGAATCCCTCACTATTGGAACTTGAGGTTAAAAGTGTGGTTTGTGTATGGGGTAGTCTACTGTCCCGACACAATTATATTGGTAGTCATTGTATGTAGAATGCGCATCAAAGTGTTCATCTTGGAAAATACTGGAAGATTGTGGAAAAATGGTAATTTTTCCAGGTGGCTACAGTTGGATCGGTAGACACTCATGGGCAGCTATTGCTGCATTGTGGTCTAAATGGTTAATGCTACACTCCAATAAGTACCTGATATTCGTGATAATGACCAATAACTACGTTATGTCACAAAACACTTCAATGGCCGTGGCATCATAAGGTGCCAGGGTGGAGCCCTTAATATGATCAACACATGTATAATACTGTGGCTTTAAAGGAAGCCAAAAGTGATGTGGTGTTTAGAACATCAAATCATACAAACATGAAAAACAAGAGAAGTACACTTCAAAAGTCAGGTGTAATTGAGCTATGAAAGACAGCTTAAACCACACTGTATTTTTATAGAATTGATTTGATAATCTCAATTTCCTTGTAAATCGTGGTGGAATTAACAGTAAGTTTTCATCTGGAGAAAAGGCCTTGTCTTTGCAGCAGAATTTAACACCTTTTCAATGGATTTACTCTATCTTGGCCTGAAAAAGTTAAGGAATGTTCTCAAAGCTTAAGGGAAAAAGTAAAAATTCAAATGTGAAATACACTCCTAAAATATTTGTTAATGTCTATATGTATGACGCAGTAGTACACAACCCTGGTTACAAATAGAAGTTGTTAAGTCTATTTCTACAGTTATGTGGGAAGCCTCACACTTACCACCTCATCTCAAATCTCACACCTCAAGTGTGAATTTGGAGAATGCAAGCAATGACATGAGTGGCGACCAAAAACACGAAAGTTAATGTATACCTACGTCAGGAGTTGTGGTAGGTGCACTGCATTTATGGTGACAAACACAAGTGACCCATTGCACAGTATCCATTGTTGGTACAATACCCATTGTTGTCAAAACGGAGGGCTTCAAGTACATAGAGTTTGAAGGTAGGGTAGTTATTCAGACAACCTTCAAAAGCAAGTTGTCGAACATAATTACATCATTTTTTGGTTCACATGACTGTCAGCAGCCTTCTGAACACCAAAATCTACTTTAAAGGCACATCCCCACAGGGCGACTAAACATTGGCGATTAGTGGTTTTCAGCGGCGACCAAGAAGAAAATGATAGTCGTTGGGCGACAAACTAGTCGCCTGACGACTAAAGAATTAATCTGCATTTTGGGATGCTCCTGCTATAAATCTGTTGGTGACTAGAGGACACATTAGTACGTCGCCCAGCGACTAACTAGTCACCCTTGGCTATAGTGAAATATTAAACATGTCAAATATTTTACCCAGAAACCACAGCGATTAGTTGGTTAATCGCCAGACATCATGGCGCCCTTGTAGGGTAAGTCGTTGGGTGACTAAGCCGCCAATAACCACATTGGTTGCTGTCGATTCTTGTAATATTAATCCCCATGTTGGGGGGGGGGGGGCATGACCAAGATGTGTGCAGAGTATGTCAGGACATGCACTAGAAGGTAGTACCGCTCACTTGCCCAGATAGTAACCTTATGCAAACAATCTAATGGAAGTCTTCAATGCAACCATTCAGTCACATAAACATTTATATTAGATGGAAAACTAAACCATCAAACAAAAGCTATGAATGATTATTGCAATTTGCATGCTCAAAAACTTCTGTGATCCCTGTGCCGCGTTGCATAACCAAACACTTGCTACAGGGAGGGAACGGGAATGGTTTCAAAATTGTCTCACTGTTTTTTTCATCCCCTGTGCTCCGTCGCATAACCAAACCCTCGCAACAGCGAGAGCACAGCGAGGGTTTAGATTTAAGTCTCGCAACAGGGATATCCTTAAGGTTTTCAATGTGCCAACCCTCGCAACAGCGATGGTTTTGTACAAACTTTGAACACGGTTAATTTATTGACAAATACATTTCCGCCACTTGCCTCCTATACATTTCATAAGCTAATGAACACATCTAACATACAGTGAAAGCAGAATATAAAAATTCCAACCCCAAAATGCCCCCCCAATACATTGAAAATTGGGGTGTGCCAACCCTCGCAACAGCGAGGAAAGTTGGATCCACTCGCTGTTCAACAGGGAGAGGTCTCGCTGTAGTGGACAACCCTCGCAACAGCGAGGGGGCTTATGCGACGGACCACTGTGGCCCGTCGCGTAACCAAACTCTTGCAAGAGGGAGCGATTAAGGATGGATTTGTTTTTTTCTTGCTGTTTTTTTCTCTCCTTGTTTTTGGAACGTGCCAATTGTCCCTGTTGCGATGGTTTTGCACACACTTTGAAGTTAATTTAATTGATTGATAAATAAATTTCCGCCACTTACCTCCTATATATTTTATAAGATGAGGGACCCTGCTATTATTTGCTGAAAACAGAATATTAAAATTAACACCCCAAAATGTCCCCCCGGGACATGAAAGAAAAGGGGTGGTCAAACCATCCCTGTAAGGATGAAAGGTGGATTCGCTCCCTGTTGAACAGGGAGAGGTCTTTTGAAATGTGCCAATGTTCGCTACAGCGAGACCTGTTATGCGACGGGGCACTGGTCAAATCATTGTTGTAGTGATGGTTTTACACACATTTTGACACATTTAATTGACATATAAACACATTTCTGCCACTTACCTCCTATCATTTGCTGAAAACAGAATATTAAAATTCACACCCCAAAATGTCCTCCAGGGACATCAAAAAAGGGATGGTCAAACCATCCCTGTAAGGATGAAAGGTGCATTCCATCCCTGTTCACAGCGATGGGTCTCCCTATGTGTGCCAATGTTCGCTACAGCGAGAGCCGTTATGCAACGCAGCAATGGTGGCCTGTTGCATTATGGGTCTCAGTGTTGCGAGGGTTTGCACTAACAAACGCGGAGTACTGAACGCGGGAAACGCCCTTGTATTGCATTGTCACTGTCCTAATTGTGCTTACGACTTGACTGCCACTAGCTTGTAGTTAATATATGTACCATTGTATGATTTTCTGTGAAAATTAGTAAAACTATATGTAAAATGTGGGAGTATACCTACGATCCTATCTGGAAAACAAGGTCTGTATTACCCTTAAAAGAAATGCATATTGTATGGCGAAAAAATGGCGGGTTGATGCTCGGACACGGTCACAGCATCGCTGAGTAACGGTCTTAAAGTTTCATGGGATTCTGAACCTATTACCCGATCAAAATTGTTCCACAAATCCGTGAACCACTAGAAACAATCATGGCAGGGAAAAGTGAGGATCCACGATACAAATTACGAAAGGATGACACAAAAACAAGTTTCAACCGCGCGGAAAAGCTAAACGAGTCGCCTAAACAGAAACCAGTGACGTCACCGGTAAAAAGTGGGGCTGCACGGAAGGATGGCTCAGACGGATCTGCGGCCTTCACGGTCAACATAGAGAAGATAATTAAGAAGTTGGATGATCTTGACAACAAAATCGACTCATCTACCAAGACATTGACAGATAAGTTCGACGAGAGTTCAGTGAATTGGGAGAAGACGGCCGCCGAATGTAAACGGGTGAAGGACGCGTCGGACGGCGTCAAAGTGCAAGTCCGTGTTCATGGGACACGGTTGACAGAGATCGAGACGAAGATAGAGAAGTTGGAACGAGAAAGGAGGAGAAATATACTTGTGATAGATGGCATCCAGGAGAAAGATGACGAAGAAGTAGGAGAAATTGTGAACAGAGTGTTCCGAGACCTTCAACTGGATTTTGACACGAAAGCGTGCACAAGTGTCTTTAGGAGAGGACGGAAGGGTGACAGGCAACGTGACGAGGTTAGGCCTAGGCCTATAGTTGTAACTTTCCTGAGGCAAACGGAGAAGTCTGAGATATTCCGCAACCTGAGGAAACTGCAAGGTAAACAGGAGTGGGCAAAGGTTTACTTTAATGACGACCTAACTGAGATACAGGCCAATGAGCAACGGGATCTACGTTCACTAGCTTCGTACGCAAAGGGCAAAGGCAAGGATGCAGCGGTCAGAGCTGGAGCGCTAGTCTACGAGGGGAGAAGATACAGGTACGAAGATTTGCACAGACTGCCGGAGGGAATCTCCCTTCTTAATGCCAAAAATCTCTACATCCTAGACGACGCAGTCATAGTTTTCCAAAGCCCTCACTCGCCATTATCCAACCTTTACCCATGCAACATAGCCTACGGAGGGGAGTTCTTTCTATCTGCAGAGGGTGCATTTCAGTTCACGCGGGCGGTAGTTTGTGGCTATCACAGAGAGGCGCAACTCATAAAAGTCGAGCGAAACCCCTTCAAGGTGAAGCAGATTGCCAATACATTCCGTTCGACTCAGGAATGGGAGGATATGAGTGAAAAGGTAATGAAGGAAATTCTACTAGAGAAGTTCAAAAGTAACACAGCCTGCAAAGAATTCCTGCTGGGCACTGGAGATCGTATTCTTCTTGAGGGAACGGGAGACAGGAGGTGGGGGTGTGGCATCCCGATTTCCAAGATTCACCTGATCACGCTGCGCTATCCGGGCAGGAACCTTCTGGGGAAATTACTTGCAGAAGTGAGAGAGGAAGTCAAGCCTAAATAAATCGACTTACTGGGCTATATGCAGCCATGATCTCCTTGGGTAGTAGAAGAATCCATATGATTGTTACGGACAGCAGGGGTGACGGAGTGCTAGACGAAATGAAGAAGCTAAAACCAGTATCGGAATTCTATGACCTACAAGTCTATCCAGGAGCGACTTTAGAGGATCTGGTTGACAGTTCCCACTTCTATCTTACCAATCACCCTTTTGACGTAGTCTATGTGGCAGGAGGTGCAAATAATATAACAACTAAAAACAGAACCACCAAACTAATATCGTATGACTGGGGTGAAACGAATGACTTAAAGGTCAGTCTTGTAAAATCCCTGAACTTAGCGAACAATGACTTCAAGGCAGATTTCCCAGCCTCAAAAGTGATCTTTTGTCCACTGATAGGGAGTCACCTTAGTAGACTAGTCACGGCTCACCCGGTTACAGACCAGCACCAGCTTGCAGTGGATGAAGCTATATGGGAATTTAATTCCAACGTCTTCAGAATAAACAGGGAAAGGGATACAGTATCACCGGCACTCCACCACCAAGTCCACCGATTCTGCAAGGGCAAAAGACGAGCGTACTACCATCACCTCCCGGATGGACTCCATCTATCGGATACTATAAAAAAATCATGGGCATCACAGTTTCTTAAAGCCATAGCCCATAACTAATTAGTTTAGTCCCGTTTAACATTTAGACTTATTGGCCGCATTAGGCTAGGAAATTTTCCCAATTTTAGAACCGTAATACCTCACCTGTTGTAAGTTAATCAAAATTTATGGGTTACCCGAGTTCCTGTGCCGGGGGAAGGGGTTTTGTCAGGCGACAGCTCCCTGAAACCTAGCACGGATATCCTACTTTCTGCATCTTCTGAAGGTGTAGCAAGTAGGGGTCTCCCAAACTAGTGATAAGGTTTGCTATGATCTAAATGATTGTTGATCTCTAAACAGATCGCCAACTGAGGACTGCTGTGCTACCACTACTACTTCAAATACTACCCCTGCGTTTATTAATTGTTATCATAAACTGTCTCACGTGACCCGTCTCAATTGCATTACGCAGGGGTTTTTCAAAGTGATACTCAAGCACAGGCCCTAGCACATCTTCTCGTATGATCGAATTAGGTAATCAAATGAGTATTTGATAATAATAATAATAACATTGCCAGCGCCCCGATGACATACTACTGTCTGAGCATTTTATGAACAATTTAGGAAATAGCAACAGACTCAGTGCTAACCCACTCATTCTCGCACTCATCTGATCCATGGACCTTAAGTACTATAATGTGAGAATATTGACTATCTTAACTATCTTAACTTGAAATAGAGTGAATCAGTCGCTGCAATTCGCAACGCGGAGACTTGAAGATTACCAAAGGAAATGGGACAAGACAATTACTGTTCAAGTTGATTCTCTTAATTACGTTGGAACTTGTTGAATGTTTAAATCTGGCCACTGAGTTGGGACGGTAATAAGGTATAGTGCGTGGATCTCAGCCCTGTGCCCTATCTGGCATTTAACTCTGATTGAGGTCCTGTGATGACTTGCAATAAGGATGGTCACACTGACCTATATCCTAACGAAGTGCAAGTATTACATATTATTCACATGACTGTACGAACTTCAAATGTTTTTTCATGCATTTATTATAACTTACATTTGTTTACGCATTTGTTTAGATCTAACATGTATGTTGCGAGGAAGGCCTATGACTCTGATCAAAATATGGTAGTAACATTAATCGTTCCCAATGGCTAACAATAACATACGGACTAACCTTGGTAGGGGTCTACACCTCGCCCACTTGAATGTTCGTAGTATCATGGATAAGCATAAATTCGACCTACTCAGAATTCAGCTTGAGAATAGTGGGATTGACATATTCACGCTCTCTGAAACTTGGTTGACGGGAGCCATACCTGATGCATCTATAAAACTCCACTCTTACAACATTGCTAGACTAGACAGAAGCTGGCTTGGAGTGGGCAACAATGGGGACATAAAAAAGGGAGGTGGTTTGGCATGCTACATAGGGAAAGACATAAAATTTTCTGACTCCAGGTTCTCCGAGTTTAACACTTCATGTAAGGACCTAGAAATGCAATGGATAGCTATTGATCTACCTAATGTAAGACCTATTATAGTAGTTAATATATACAGGCCCCCTCAGGGTGACTATAAGAGATGTTGTGCCCTCCTTAGTGATGCCATAACAAGAGCCAGGCTAAAGGATAACTCTGAAATTTATGTCATGGGTGATTTTAACATAGACTATCTTAACAAGGTCTCATTGGCGAGGAAGGAGTTAGACTTTAGTATGAAAGCAGTGGGATTGAAACAAGTTGTAGAGACCTCAACTAGGGTTTCCTTCAGAAATGGGGTTAGATCGTCAACGCAGATTGATCTAATTTTCACAAACTCTGAATTAGTCAAAGAAGTAGGCACACTCGACTTAAATATCAGTGATCATCTTGCAGTAAGAGTCTCAAGAAAAAAGCAATGGTCCAAACCCAATAAAATAGAATTCCTTGGGCGTTCCTATAGAAATTATGACAAAGAGGGCTTCCAGACTGAACTATTAAACCAGGATTGGGGAGAGTTCTTTGAGTCCGGGGACCCGAACCTTCAGTGGGACTACTTGGAAAATGCAATTCGCCGAGTAATAGATGTTATGTGCCCAATTAAATCGTTCAGGGTTAAGGAGATTAGGGAGAGTTGGCTAACTGACGAAGCTATTGAGGCAATCAAAGACAAAGACAGGCTACTAAAGAGGGCAAAGAGGTCAGGCAGGGAAATTGACTGGATAAATGCCAAGAGGGCTAGAAATACAGTGGGCAGGGATCTACTTAATCTCAGGGCTGAATTTCTTAAAGAACAGCAAGAAGCACACAAAAACGACCCGAAGAAATTTTGGAAAATAGTTTCTGAAGTTGTCCCAGGTAAGAAATCAGTTAGTGGGGAGATTTGGCTCAAAGATGAAAGGGATGAGAGGAATATTGACAGAAAGGAATGCGCGGATTTTATTAACTCCTTCTTTACGTCGATAGGACCTAATTTAGCCAAGGCGCACGGAGGAGCCTGGAGGTATTTTGGGGATAGGGTGGAGAACGATATTGGGGACATTTTAACCAACACTGCAGAGGTACTAGGCTTGTGCAAGGAAATAGAGACGTTTAAATCATCAGGTATAGATGGCCTATCGTCTAGGATTTGTAAAGATGCATTTATGGTTTTGGTGGATCAGCTAACGCACCTGTTTAACAACTCGTTAAGATCGGGGGTTTTTCCTGAGGCATGGAAGGTGGCCAAGGTAGTCCCGCTTTTCAAGGGAGGTAATAAAATGCAGGTGGGTAACTATAGGCCTGTTTCACTACTTCCCCTACCTGGAAAGCTACTGGAAAAAGTTGTTCATACAAGAATCTCTGCTTTTCTAGAAGATAATCAATTTCTCACCAAACATCAAGGCGGTTTTAGAGCGGGTTTCTCCACTGTTTCGACTATTGTAGATCTAACAGATGACTTATTTGATCAGATAAATGTGGGTAAAACTACTTTGGCTGCCTTCATAGACCTGCAAAAGGCTTTTGACACTGTAAACACTAAGATATTAATCAATAAACTTGAACTGGCTGGCATCAGAGCTACTACTCTACGTTGGTGCACCGACTACCTGTCACTTAGAAGCCAGAAGACAGTGGCAAATGGGTTTAGTTCTAAGTTACTACCTGTTACTTGTGGGGTGCCGCAAGGATCAGTACTGGGACCACTGTTCTTCTTAATCTATGTAAACGATCTCCCGAATGCCTTGAATGTTCATAATGTTAAATTGTATGCTGACGATACTATTCTATATGAAAGTGGTAGTAATTGGGAAGAAGCAAAGGCAAAACTGCAGAGAAGCCTGGACCTATTTTCTGACTGGAGCTCGGCCAATGTCCTAACAGTAAACGCCAAGAAATCAAAAGTGATGGTTTTCGGGGCACGTAGTAAGGTTAAAAGGGCAAGGAACGTGGGTTTGAAACTTGGGGGCAAGTATCTGCAACAAGTGCCTACATTTAAGTATCTGGGCGTTATCCTTGATTCTACCCTGAATTATAGGCATCACATTGCATCGGTTATCAGAACAGTTCAGTACAAATTGACTCTATTATCCAAAATGAAAAGATATCTTACAAAAGAAGTAGCTTTAAGGATCTATAAGACGATGCTTCTTCCCTACTTTGACTATGCCGATGTTGTATTTGCCAAAGCTTGTTCATCAGATCTTGATAAACTACAACGTCTTCAAAACAGCTGTCTCAGGATATGTATGGGTACTGATAGATTGTATAGTACTGATAGAGCCCATAAACTTGCATGTGTCCCATTTTTAGCTGATAGAAGGAGTTCACACACCCTAAATTTTATGTATAACAGGAAAAAACGCAGGGATCTCATAAACTTAAGAGAGATAAGAACCAGGGCTCATGATGCCCCACTCTTCAATGTTACGATACCAAGATGTGAAGCGTTTAAAAGAAGTGTCGGATACTTCGGGTCAGTGGCCTGGAATAATCTTCCCCCACATATTCGCAATACTGACTCCTACCTGGGTTTTAAAGAACAAAGGAAAAAAGAGATGTTGTACCCACTCAGTCTGATCAATCTGTAGTCCATTGGTAATCAGGGACTGTTTCTAAGATAGGTCATTAGCCATGGCTTTTCCCAATACCCTGTAACATTACTTATTGCTAGGGCTCGTAAATTGAATTTTGATAAGTTAACTTATTATTGTATTGCACTATATTTGCTACTGTACTGTATTTGTTTTGTTGTGGCTCTCTCTATAACTTAGCTAAACTGACCTAGACCTGGATCATTGAAACATCCATATCTACCAACCACTGTATACTGGCTAAGTTATGTGGAATTTAATT
This sequence comes from Lepidonotus clava, assembly GCA_936440205.1. Classification (NCBI taxonomy): domain Eukaryota; kingdom Metazoa; phylum Annelida; class Polychaeta; order Phyllodocida; family Polynoidae; genus Lepidonotus; species Lepidonotus clava. Next base: position 8,774,331 of record OW387149.1, read on the forward strand.
GAATATGACCATGAATCGAGGGCTTTAAGCTTTATTGTATACTTGACATCTAGTATCCTCTGATTCATGTGAACGGTTAATCAATTACAATTTATATGTATTTCATTCCATTAACATATACTTTCAACACCCCACTTCATGTCATACTTTAGCGTTACAACACTTTAACTCTTACTGAATGTACATATGTTTATGTTGGAATGTTTGAATTGGATGTTAGTTACTACGAATCTACAATACTCCAGTAATCTTGATGTAACACACTGCTGGATGGACAGAGAATACTGGCATGCGCCAATGTCTATTCAGGATAAATAAACGATTTAAAAAAAAAATGTATCTACTTAATATGGAGGGGCCCAACCATTTACCTAATTACACTTGAATTTGTGTAAATATAACCTGTACTACTGTATAAATAACAATTAAAACTTGCCATTTGGACTAAGTTGACAATAGCGCCTTAACGCTTTTTGCTTCAACATCTAACCAGTCCTGCTTCATAGCACGATCTGGTACACATCTATCATTTATACATAAAAACATCGATCGCACATCATATATCTTCACCTTAAGATTTAATTTAGTTTCGATTAATCATTATCAATGCCACCTGTAAATTACACTCTCAGTGGCTTTAATGTTGATAAGGGCTTTAAACTGATCCACCTAAACTGCAGGAGTTTATATCCAAAACTCGATGAAATTTCATATAGTTTTAAGAAAGCAAATGTCTTATCACTCAGTGAAACCTGGCTTGACTCCAGGTATTCAAACGACTTGTCAATGGATAATAAAAGCCTGTATCAAAAGCCTGTATCGTCTTGATAGAGAGTCTGGAACAAATATCTCTAAGCAGAGGGGAGGTGGAGTTGCCTGTTATGTTGACTCAGCATTAGCTACCCACACATCTATAGAGGACAGATACTCTGTTATAACTGATGATTACGAAGTCCTGACCCTAAGGATTACGCAACCTAACCATAGGAAACTACTTGTTGTAACAGTCTATTGTCCACCCCAAGGAAATGTGAAAACTCTAATGGATTTCCTCAATGTTCTACTACAAGATGATAACTTGAGAAAAATGGGTCCTTGGAGATTTCAACATCAACCTTAGAAAACGAAATCATCCTAATTCAAAACTTGTATTTAAATTTGCCCGGAGAAATAATTTGAAACAGATTATCAATGGAGTCACACGGTTCTCACAGTATGGCGGAAGCTGTGTTGATCACATTTATACCGATTGTCCTGTTGTGTCTCATTGTGGAATCCTTGATGAAGTGATCAGTGACCATTGCCCAATCTTTGCCATCAGGAAAAAGAATCGGGAAGAAAGAAACTTTACTAAACAGGAGGGACGTAGATATAAACATTACAGTAAGGAAGGACTATATACTCACCTGCATAGTATTGACTGGAAAAAAGAGATGGCTGGCAAGAACACAACTGACAAATGGAGTGTCATGTTAGAACATATTACTGAATACCTAGACACTGTTTGTCCATTAAAACTGATTACTACACGCTCTGACAAACCAGGCTGGTTAAATCACACTGTGATGAAGCTAATGTCTGACCGTAACTTCTATTCCAAACTAGTTCGCAAATATTCTCGTGAAGACGATATAAATATATTACGCTACCTGAGGAATAGAACCAACCAAGCGATTGTTGAAAGTAAAAGAGTTTACATTAGTAATGAACTGGATAAATACAGAAGAAATCCTCGTAGGTTCTGGCGAATCCTAAATGGCCTGTGTAACTCCACAAGTGTTACTGACAATAACGTTACTTTCCTTGACACTGAAACCAATGAACAAGTTAGTCCAGCACAGGCCCCATATTTTGCCAATAGATACTTTGCGGAGATAGGATCAAACATTAACATGGGTAATCCCTATGGAATTGGAGACTTCTTGCCTACAGAGTCCGATGGAATACCAGTGGAATTTACATCCCCCACCTTACACGAGGTACAGAAATTAGTTAAAGGTATTGATTGCACAAAATCGTCTGGTATTCATGGTATCTCAAACACTGTTATCAAGCACTCTTTTGAGTTTCTTGGACCTGAGCTGACTGAATTACTGGGTTGTTCACTAGCGGAAGCCTCTGTACCTTTGACATGGAAAAAGGCTACTGTCAAACTAATACCCAAAAGTGGTAATTTGGCAAATGTCACAAATTGGAGACCAATATCCTTATTGAACACACCATCAAAATTGGCAGAAAAACTGATGCACTCAAGACTGTATGATCTGTGTATATCAAATGATAGTCTTAGTCCAAATCAATATGGCTTCATACCAAATTCTTCAACCAGCGACGCAATTTTTGACTATATAACCCAACTATACAAGTCAATGGATAACCTAAATTATACTGGAGTAGTCTATATGGATGTTATGAAAGCCTTCGACTGTGTTAATCACACAAGACTTTTGAGTAAACTAAGGTCTATGCCAATCTCACAAAATAGTTACAACTGGTTCTCTGACTATTTGTGTAACCGGCAGCAGCAGGTGCTACTTAACAGTACGGTGTCTGATGGAGTCAATGTCACCTCTGGTGTGCCCCAAGGCTCTGTATTGGGGCCATTGCTTTTCCTTATCTATATAAATGATATCTGTCATACTGACTCAGATGTGACCATCCAGCTGTATGCTGATGATGCTATTATGTATGTAACATCATCTAATCTAACTGATATTAAAAACAAGCTTCAATCTGCCTTAGACAATTGTCAAAAATGGTTCACTGCTAATCGTCTAAGATTGAATATTGACAAATCTAAAGTATGCCTATACGCTAGTAGGTACATGTTATCCAAATCTGACAACCTTTCATTGAGTTATGATGGTAAGCCTTTACAACTCTGTAATAGCTACAAGTACCTAGGAGTGTACATTGACAGTACCCTAAGTTTCGAAAAACACATGCATGAAATGCAGAAAACCCTCACTCAGAAATGTTTTAAACTGTCATGCATACAGAAATATTTAACAAGAAACGTTAGACTACAATTCTTTAAGCAAAGTGTCCTCCCAAGTGTTGAATTCTGTAACTTCCTTTTGGGATGCAGTACTCAGGAACTAACTAACAATCTACAAAAGATACAGAATCATGCTCTTCGTAGATGTTTGAATATCCGCCATGCAGTTGATATCAGCACTGACATGTTGCATGCCGAATGTAAAATTGACTATATGTGTAAAAGAGGTGAGCTCATGTTATTGCAACTCATGTTCAAGCGAAGCCAGAGTCCGATGTATATTGATATTCCTAAAAATGTCCGAACTCGTAGAGACATGAAAATTGTCTTTAAACTGAAGATTCCTAGAACTGAGACCTACAAACACTCGCCTTTATGGAGAGGAGCAATATTATGGGATCTATTACCTACAGAAATTCAAAAATCAGAGTCCTTAGATAGCTTCCGGAAAAGTGTCAAAATTTTATATCGTGGAGTCAATAAAACGCTTCTTGAGTTAAAATAACATGTTGCTATGGCTGTACTGAACGCGGGAAAGCCACTGTTGTCAATTGCACAAATACCTATTTTGGGTTATTTGTATACCAGCCTGCTTATGTCTATTATTGCAACTACTCTACAATTTAGCTGTTAAGTTATATTAGATTAAATGTCAATCATTCTATTTTATACTGCAATTATGTACATAAGTTATATTCCATATGGATATTTCAAGATTGTTCTACACCTACTTGGAAGAGCACATGTATGTGAAAGTGGTTAATTAATAAAAAAAAACAAAAAAAAACAAACAATACTAGTGAGAGTTATCTTTGTGCTCTCACAACAGCGACATTGTTGTTCTTTTAATTTTGTTGATGAATTGTGGCTGTTCTACTTGGGTTATTTTAATTCTGTAAAATATACATCTAGATCTAATATTCCTCAACTTTTCAACTCTGGGAAATGATTATAAATAGGTAAAAATTGCCAATAAAGTTTTGCAACACCAATGAGTTTTGGGTCAAACAGCGAGACCCAAATGTAAGTTCTCCTTAATCTCTTGCTGTTGCGAGTGTTTGATTATGTGACGGACCACAGTGGGCTGTCACATAATGGAAACTGTAACAGCAAATGATGGTTTTGTCAGAGCATGCACTGTGCCCCGTCGCATAACAAAAATAAGGAACAATTTTTGGCACATGGTCAAACTCACCCTGTTGTGCCAAAATTCAGCATAGATTTTCACCAATTTCTAATAATTTCAGGGATTTTAGATCTAAATATCTAGTTTTCAGAACTGTTTACAGAATTAAAATTGGTTCATTAGAACAGCCACAAATCAACAGGAGGACCCATCGCTGCAGGGACGTCCTTGTTTAAGGACGTCCTTGTTGCGACGGTTTGGTTATGCGACGCGCCAAAGTTGTACAAAGATCTAGCATCCAATTCGCCCACTAATTAAAAATTTATTGCGTTAAGAAACTCAGAATATTTAGATCAAAAGTTCTATTTTCTAGAACTTTTCACCAAATTAGAATTGACTAATGATCCGTTGCATAACCAAGTTATCGCAACACTGAAAATTTAAGGAGAAGATAGATTTGGATTTCGCATCAGTCCAAGGGCTAAGGATAGTTTGGCCAAATTACACACTGCTGTGCAAAATTCCAGCATCAATTTTCACCCATTTCTAATCATTTTGTCATACCTAAGTTTAGGCATGGCATATCCTCCCTCTAATAATTGCAAGTATTCACCTAATTTATTATATGAATTATATTATCATCATAATTTCCTAAATATCAAACCAAATATATGTCAAATATATACATATTATTAGATCATAGAGTTTATGGTAATTAGACAGTTAGCACTCCCCCTGCCCTGATTGGTCAGTTGTAATTAGGTCACTGACCAGAGGTCAGGTGGGAGGTGCAGGTATGCTGTAAGAGACACTCTGGGTCCAGCAGCAGAAGAGTCAACATGTAACAACTAAGCAGCAATAGGTCTTTAGGCCTATACTCCTGAGACTGTAGAAAATATATATTCAACATCAACTACATCTCCTGCCTTCAAGTCTTCAATTCATTTATAACACACAAAACCTAGTGTTAACAATGGTGACAGAATCCGGGTACCCTACCTCTCTATGCCAAGCCAAGCTCTACCACCAAACCCAGCTAGCAACTCCCCACAAGATGAAGACAGAAGAAGACTCAACTCTACAACGTGTGCAGACCAGGAGAAGCAAGAAAGAAAAACAGCAAACGTACAAGACAACCCAGAAACTTCAAATCCGGTGAGAGTGTTTTGTTACCAATAATTGACCAACGAAACTTTATTTTTATTTCAGAAAAGGTCAGCACAGGAAACGGCATAAGCATATTCTATTACATCTGCGAAACTAGCTTTATCTATTCCGATATTTCATGACGTTTCTAAATCTGTGAGCAGAATTTAAATCGCATCCCTACAACCTGAGATACTGTTTAAAACGTGTGACAAGGATTCTTCCAAATAACACGGAAATAAGTCCTCCACCCATGCGACGTTTGCCGCCACTTTGTTCAGCTACGTTCATCCCCAACCCCATTCCCCACCTCCAATTAACTTGACGCCGAACCCACGTGCATATCAACCTGAAAACGGCCGCCACTCATGTGAAGCAACGCTATTCTTCCCGCCAATCTTTGAAACTTTATTTTAAGTTCAGAAAAAGTCAGGAAAACAAGCCACGCCACCTTTTTATTTTTATTTCAGAAAACAAGTCATCCCTATAAACGGCCCCCTTTCACTTTATGCAAAGACACGTTTCTATCTTAATTCCAGGTCGAGTTATGGTCCAATAATAATAAATCAAACATATCCACGAACACATGCACGGAAATACACACAGAGGTCAAATACAGAAAACGTCAAAGCCGACGCCTGTATTGCATCGATTCTGTGAATATACTAACACGCACCTGTTTCAGAAATGTATGATGATTCCAAATAAATAAGCAAAATCTAAAACAAACACATGCTTCCAGAGTTATCGACGAATTACCGTTTTTATTTATATTTCAAATACCGGCGGAAATTCTCAAAATATCACAGCCATATTATGGCTGTGATAAACTTGGATTACACATAGCTGGAATTGTTTCTGAAAAAGCCAAAGATGTTTTTCTTGTACCATGTGACGTAAATGAATTTACAAACCTGTGATGACGGCATAACAGTTGGTCTCACTGATGAAAACTTTATATTTTCTGAGTCACCATGTCATTCTCTTTCTGAGCATATCTATGTACTAATACTAACTATAATATATACACAGCCCCTATAAAGCAAATTCCCCCAAAGAAACTGTCATGAAATACGCATGAATTCAAAATAATATTCCAAAGCTTTTATGCAGTTTGTGAAGCAAAACAGTTGCAAAGATCTGATCAAATCTCTGTGACTGAGGATTACAGGCCTGATCACCCTGTTCTCCACTTGCAGCAACTTACTACGTTTTCAAATTTTCAACAGGAAATGTCTATCAAAATGCATAATCCTATCACATTCATAAGCATAAAAAAAGGAGCTAATTTATCAATAAACGTTATTAGGGTATATGTGAAATTGTCTAATCATAAACATGCAGCTACTTACTTATTTTTCAGCAAGGTATGCCTTTCTATATAATTCAAAACGGCAACTTCAAATCAAATTATATATCTTTTCAGGTTACTAATACAGATTTTTCCTTGTTTCTATATACATGTAATCAGAACGTCTAAGTATCAAAGGACCAACAGCAACCAGTCCCCAGACAAACCAGACGCCCCTATCTACCTGGCGGCATTCAGAAACAAAAGCCCAGACGTTCCCGCTAATACCCCTCCTCCACAATCAAAGAAACTAACCAACGGCTATTTTACACCAAAGCCCCGGCCCTACTAAACTCCTCTTACAACAACCAGTAACGCACGAATACTCCATCAGAGAACGCAGAGATGCCTTAGCCCTTGACGCCCCTATCTAACTGTCGGCATTCACAAACCTGTAACTCCGAGGCCGGCCCTTCCCACCAATCCCCCCTCGCCCCCTCTCCCTCAGACCGACGGAAATAGGAGTGAAATTAAAATCCAACCATCAGTCCCAGAGTTTTTTTTTTTTTACCAGAAACGTACTTATTAAGATAAAGAATTTGACACAATTTTCAAGGCAAAACGTTTAGTTTCATTAAAAATAACAACTGCCACTCAGCACAATCTACCTGTCGAATTATTGAACTATATCAGGCATTAACTTATCCCTTTCTATATGTACATTGTTCAAAGCAAAATTACATTTCAAAACTTCTTCTTGCGAATCTTATTCAATTTACAAAAAGTACTTTCAACAAAAACTTGACAATGTGAATTTACAAATCAATTGAAACAAATTTCATATTTCAACAAAAACAAATACATTGTCTTATCAAATAATATGATCTGTATGTTTGTATCTGATTTGTTAAGGCATGGTTTGTGTTATATATCACTACATGATTAGTCATATTATGTGTAACTTTTGAGGGACGGAGAACGGCTTTTGAGTCACTAATCAATTAAGTTATATTAAAGGCTTTGAGAGACGGAGAACAATTGCGCACATTTACCTGCTTTATCATTATCAGTACATTATTCAAATTATATACAAAATGATCTGTTCATTAATCCATTGCTTATGCTACCTATATGTTCACTCTATTGCCTGCACCATTTATGGTGTTCGAGCCTGTTTTTTAGAGTGGTAAAATGTGAGGGTAAATTTTGCATGAATTAATGTATATAAAGTCTAAACGTCAACACTTCATACAAATCAAATCATTCCCAAACAGACTGATTAACCATAGGAAAGGATTTCAGTCCACAAAAAGTCCCGAAACAAAATGCTGATTAACCAAATTAAATGGATTTCAGCCGGTCCATAAGGCATGTCTTACAACTGGATTTAAGTTGCGTGGTATCATTTATGGTATCGCTGCCTGGATATACTTGCCAGATTTGTTAAGGCATGTTTCACCCCTCATTTCATTATTTTGACAACTTGACAAGTAACAGATCATGATTTAAATTTTAATTCTAGTAACAAATGTCAACAACAAAAAAGTTGAAGTTGAATTAATGGTTTACAAGAAAATGAGATGAAATAAATTAAAATTATTCTCACTGAACACTTACAACAATTTGAATATTCTGCCCTAAAAGATCTTTTTTTAAATTGAGTTTCAGAAAGACGGTAGATGCTGTGACAGATACCTCATCCCTCCCACAGATGCCCCAACATCCTCCAGACAACCAACAATAGACAACCTACAAGACAACTCTCTGATAGACTACTCAACAACGTCGTTGGAAATAATGGAGCGAAATTAAACTCGCCCCAAAAATAATGAACAATCGAACTCATAAAAATTACCCAAATATCTAATTAACACTCAACAGAACCCAAATGCAATACCAATGCCTCAACTACTAGAACTGCAAAATGGACAACAACAATGGACAATCTTACCTTCAAAATAATTTCACTGCATAAAACTAACCCAAATGCAATACCAATGCCTCAACTACTAGAACTGCAAAATGGACAACAACAATGGACAATCTTACCTTCAAAATGATTTCACTGCATAGAACTAACCCATGTACCAAGTTGTATTAACTCTCAAACCTCTATTTTCAGCTAAGCTTAAGAATTCTTTTTCAGAGAGCAGGTAGACAAATCAGTTAGGGATACTAACACTTATCATATTCTATACAATTATCAATATACCTTTAATTTTAAGGTTAGGTGAAACTTATTGTATTAGAATTTATAACCTTGTCATCTGCGACCTGGTTTAACTAAATTAAAAGTTAAATTAGAAAAGATAGATAAGCCTACATAAGTTAAAGCTTTCATTGTTTTTTAATCCCATGCTATCATTATATAATCGCTATCCAATAGAAGATTGCTATCATTGTTTAGAATACAAAATTCCAGGTGCACAAAAGAATGACCAGAAATCATAAACTCTATTTCTCTCAAAAATATCAATTATCAGAAATTCAGAAAACTAATTTTTTGTGCGGAGCCAAATTTTTTATCAGGGAAGGGGGGCATTATGTCATACCTAAGTTTAGGCATGGCATATCCTCCCTCTAATAATTGCAAGTATTCACCTAATTTATTATATGAATTATATTATCATCATAATTTCCTAAATATCAAACCAAATATATGTCAAATATATACATATTATTAGATCATAGAGTTTATGGTAATTAGACAGTTAGCACTCCCCCTGCCCTGATTGGTCAGTTGTAATTAGGTCACTGACCAGAGGTCAGGTGGGAGGTGCAGGTATGCTGTAAGAGACACTCTGGGTCCAGCAGCAGAAGAGTCAACATGTAACAACTAAGCAGCAATAGGTCTTTAGGCCTATACTCCTGAGACTGTAGAAAATATATATTCAACATCAACTACATCTCCTGCCTTCAAGTCTTCAATTCATTTATAACACACAAAACCTAGTGTTAACAATTTTTACTGGTTGACAATTTAAAGAATTTTAAAATTGGCTCGGTAAAACAGCCACAATTCAACAGTGGGACCCGTTTCTGTCCTGTTGACTTTCATCTTTTCACTTTTTGAACAGCAATGGGTCTCGCTGTTGGTGCAATTCAGTGTCATTATGCAATGGGGCACAGTGGCCCGTTGCACAATAGAGTTTCGTTGTTAGGATCAAACAAAGATATCTTTGTTAAAGATATCTTTGTTACGATTTTACAAACATAGTAAAATCTCTGGTTCTAATGAATAAAATTGAATTCTGTAAATTGATGTAAAAAGGAAAGAAATTAAGGACAAATCAGTAAAAGTAACAGCTCTCTGGCTGCATTCTAAATATAGAAAAACAATGTGTATAAACCATCCTTGTTACCAAAATATTATTGTTTTTCAAAAAAATTATTTTCGTTGTTACGAACCCATTGTGCAACGGGCCACAGTGGCCAGTTACACAATGGGTTTCGTAACAACGAAAATAATTTTATTAACGAAATTAATATTTTCGTAACAAAGATGGTTTATACACATTGTTTTTCTATATTTAGAATGCAGCCAGAGAGCTGTAACTTTTACTGATTTGTCTCTATTTTTTTTCCTTTTTACATCAATTTACAGAATTCAATTTCATTCATTAGAACCAGAGATTTTACTATGTTTGTAAAATCGTAACAAAGATATCTTTGTTAAAGATATCTTTGTTTGATCCTAACAACGAAATTCTATTGTGCAACGGGCCACCGGTAGAACAGCAACAATTCAACAGTGGGACCCATCGCAGCAGAGGCATCCTTGTTGTGATACATTGACTTGTTTTATTTCATTATTTGACCGGTCACAGGTAGGACCAGACAGGTGTGTATATTGTTGACACATTGATACAATAGCTGTTAACTCAGATATTGCCAAGTATCACTCCTGTCATAGTTGACTAACAAGTCCTTAGATGACTGGGCATGAAGCAAATGTTTTCCCATAACAGAAATATTAGGAGTATTAGTCCCTCTAATGCAAAACACCTAGGGTTTGGATGTTTTGTAAGTCTTCTGTTGGGCTGTCCATAAAAGATGTCACACACAATGAGGTAGGTGGGTAGGGTGAAGAGTGTGTCACTGCCTGAAATGGGTCCTTATTGTCATGTTTAAAAAAGAGATTTCAGCATGACAGGGGATGGGGAGGTCCTAAAAGTACCCTGAAAAAGTGTGACATCGTTTATTGAAACCCCCTTTTGCGGTCGCTTAATCTGTGCCAACCATTCTAAACCTGATGGTTTTCATAACAGAGGGAGCTGGAGTGGGTCTTGTTTTACATACAGTGATGTTAATTAGATAGTATTCATGCTGTGTAACCTTTCTTAATACGTGTTAAACAGAGAAGCATTTTTGTTGTACTAATATAGTCTACCCTCATTATTCAGTTTTTCTGTCATATTGATTCTTCATCTTGCCCCAAAAGTGGCCGAAGGATTGAAGGGTCATTGGTGCCAGCTGGTGCCCCCTGTACTCTGTCGCATAACCAAACCCTCGCAACAAGGACGTCATTGCACAAGGACGTCGCTGTTGCGATGGGTCCTGCTGTTGAATTGTGGCTGTTCTAGTGGGCTGATTTTAATTCTGTAAACAGTTTTGCAAAATACATACTTAGATCTAAAACTGCTTAAATTTTCACAACAGCGGGAGTTTGATATTTCCCAATGAAATCCTCGCTGTTTTTATTATTTTTTTTTTATAACTTTATTTATACTGACAAAAGTTAGCGCAAGCGCTAGTTTACATCTCTTGCCAGTTAAGTTTGGCAGTGTTATTCTCAACATGTCGGAAATGTGTAGTAATTGATACAGCATCATAATTTGGTACAGGATTACAACAAAAATTTAGTTTTTTGACCTCACATTATACAGCACGTACAGAGCACACAGGGTACATATGTAACTTTCCTCTTATAGGTATATTAAAAATAAAAAGTCAGTATGGTAACAAACAGGATTTACATCCAGTACATCATTAAGCCAGTAAATTGTTCATAGTGCTAATAGTTCATTGTTCATAGCTATTTTTCTGTTAGCCTTAAACAGGTTATAAGTAGCAACATTTCTGACATTTGCATGTAATCTATTCCAGGCAATTGCACCTCTATAAATAGGAGATTTCCTATATTTTTCCAATGTTGGAAAGCTAGGTTCAAACACAGTTCCAGCATGCCTTCGAGTTTGAATAGGTCTCTTAATAACATATCTCTGGTTCGACTGTTGTAAATACATATACTTAGTCAATGAGCATTCATACCTTAAAAGCAAGGTTGCGCATTTTACTTCATTATGTAACAAACGAACATTGTATCTATTTTGGTGTAATGAACAAATTCTTAGGGCTCTATTTTGTTGTCGTTGCAATTTTTGTAATTTACAGTTCGAGCCTCCAAAAAACAAAATATTGCCATAGTCCATAATTGGGGCGATCATGGATTTGTAAATGGCTAGCGAGGCAGCTTTATCAATCATCCCTCTAATTTTTGACAAAAGGAAGATTTTATGACTGACCATCTTGATAGAATAATCAATATGTGTATTAAAGGTCAAATTAGAGTCTAAGTATATACCTAGGTATTTATAACTGACCTCTCTTTTTACCAAGTCTATCCCAATGTTCAGGTTAACATCAACAGCTTTTTTAACTCTTCCCCGGGTGCCATATATTACAAACTTGGTCTTCTTGGTATTTATGGTAAGTTTGTTTTCCAGACACCATTGGTGATATCTGTTGATATCCTGCTGGAAATTGGTCACAAGTATTTGCTCGTTCTGGTGTGTATAATACAAGACTGTATCATCAGCATACAGGTGGTGCGAGCAGTATTTAAAGGGCCATTTCATATCATTAATATACATAAGGAAGAGGGTTGGACCGACAACGGACCCCTGAGGAACGCCTGAGGTAATTGGGGCTTCAGAAGAGACCAAATCATTTGCAAAAATAACCTGTTGTCTATCATATAAATAATTTTCAAACCAACGATTTAATTTATCATTTATTCCTAGCTTTTTTAATTTCTTAAGCAAAATAATGTGGTTAACAGTATCGAAAGCCTTTTTCAGATCAATATATAGAGCTATAGTTAATTGTCCTTTGTTCATATTTTCATAAATATCTTGAGCAAATTTAACAGCAGTGTCAATGGTTGAATGGTTTGGTCTGAAGCCCCCCTGTACAGGATCTAGTAAATTATTATTTTCCAGAAATTTACTTAAATTACTTTGAATAATTGTTTCTAGTATTTTTCCAGGAAGTGGGAGCAGCGAAATTGGTCTTAAATTATTTACATCTTTGGAGTTACCATCTTTTTTCAGTGGGATAACAATGGCCCTTTTCCAGTCCGTAGGGACTACCCCACGGTCAAGTGACATGTTAAAAATTCTCAATAGTAAATCAGGAGTGTTCAAAAATGCACACTTGAGAACCTTACTAGATAATGTCGGGATAGCTGATGATTTGTAAATAGAAATCTCATTAATGAGTTTTAATAGGTATTCGTGGTCAATTACAATATCTGGCATTTCCACAGTTGGGTTAGGTCCATAATATCGCCAAGGATGAACATTACCTGCTGACAGCTTACCAGCTATAGTCGAAAAAAAGTTATTAATATAGTCCCCAATTTTATCAGTCTCAATTTCAGTACCAGTTTCGTGATCAGTGAGGTTTATTCTGGATGAGTTGTCAGCATTCGGGAAAACACTTTTAATGGTTCGCCAGAATTTTTTCGGATCATTATGATTTTCCTGAAGGTCATGCAGGATAAAATCCTTTTTGGCATTACGGATGTTAGCAAGACATGCATTTCTTAGAGCTTTAGCATTCATCCAGTCTTCTTCAAGACCTGTCCTTTTTGCCTTTTTCAACGCTCTATCTTTAGTCTTAATTTCCTCTAACAATTCATCCGAAATCCACGGATCACGATTTTTTGAGACATGAAAAAGTTTCATAGGACATAGCAAATCAATGACATGTAAAACATTTGTTTTGTACAGATTCCACATCTGATCTGGGTCTTCAGTAGCATGGAAATCAGTCCAATCACAATTTCTCAATCGTTCAGAGAATGTGTCTGGATCAAAACGTCTATAAGATCTGCCCCAGAATCTACATTTTTCTTTTTTGGGAGTCAATTTTTTACGAGTACAATAAATTAATTGATGATCACTGATATTCATGTCTAAAATACCTGATTGTGATATATGATTAGAGTTCGTAAAAATCAGATCTAAGCAGCTGTTTTTGTATAGACCATATCGAGTGATTCCATTTATCAATTGTGTCATACCAAATTGTTTTAATAGGCGGACTAATCTCTTTGCCGATTTATCATTAGGGTCCATGTAATCTAAGTTAAAGTCGCCCATAATGAAGATCTCATATTTATCTCTGTTTAAATTTAATAGTGTGTCTTCCCAGTAATCTAGAAATTTTTCAATATCACCAGATGGGGGTCTATAGCAGTTAATAAATAGAGAGTCCTTACATTTTTCGTTATGTATACTAATCCATTGAGCTTCAATAAAGTCGGAGGAGGTATTATTTTTACCAAACATCGTGTGTGAGAAGTTCAATGATTCTTTAATATATAAACATAAACCTCCTCCTCTTTTAACATTGTTCTGGGCATCTTTATATTGTCTGTCAAGTCTCAAAAAACAATAGGACGGAATCTGCAGAAAACCATCAGAAATATCCTCTTTTAACCACGATTCTGATATGGAGAATATACCTATTTTATTAGTATTATTAAGCCTTGCCTTAATCTCCTCAAGTTTAGGCCATAGGCTTCTGACATTAAGATGTAGTAGGTGCAGTCCTTTATGTTCCACTATAGAATTAATATCCATTCATAACAATACCAGTCAGATAATCTAAGTACTCTGTAGCTCAGCAACTTGAAAGAAAGTATCAGGATAATTGCGTTTAACGCCATATCCATAATCAGCATTGCGAGTTTCGCGGATCAAAAACACTGTTATATGCCTACCAGTATAGCCTAATTTAAATTGGCTATATTAGGGAGACATGTAGTAGGGGGGGGGTGTACATACAAATATGCAGGTAGGTTATTATTAGTAATGAAAAATAGAAAATGAAATGAGTCAGGCCCTCCCCTCTTCTCCGAGATGGGTTGGGCCTGGTTCATTTATAAATACATGAGCAGTGAAGTGTATAGGGTTTAGTTTGCACAAGGCGTGAGTAATGAGTAGTGGCCCTCCACTCCGGGATGGGCAATCACTCAATAATTCTTAACTGCTAATTCAGGGGAACATACAGTATAAAAGGAAATTTTATGTAATTGAAATCCTCTTCAACAAGATGGATTTCCCTCATGACTAGCCGTAATTATACATCGTCCTTCCATTCACAGTTTTTGATAATAGCTCGGGCAAAAGCCGCAGCCCAGATTTCCTGTAGTTCTTCTGTGAGGTGTAGGCCATCAGATAGCCTAAGATATTTATGGTGCAGTTTATGATGTATTATGGTATGTATTGTAGTGCCAAGCCACGGGCTAATTGCCTCAATGTCCTTGTTAATCGAGGAAATGGCCCTATTCAAGTGGGTCATTGACTGGTTGATCACGGTCTGTGTCAGGACGTAATTTGTTTTGGGCTCGCCATTGTAAGTATGAAACTCGGCCCCCACCAGTTCACATATAATTGGCCTAACAGCATACTTGAATAGGGAGTTTCGCGTGCTAAAAAACAGATCACACATAGTATCCACTAGTTCACCAACATCGTCAAACTTTGGTATCATTTTACCATTGTGTAGGGTAGAGAGATCATTAATCCCGCATAAGAGAAAAATAAAGTCATATTTATCTTTTCCTGCCGGCCATTTCGATTCCACCTCCCGTAGCGCTGTCAGCACCGTTGCTCCTTGCTTGTTGTTTACATCTACATGGAGATCAAAGTCCAGTTTGTACGCCGCTAAATAGTCTCTAATTTTCGGTCCAAGCCCTTTTCCCCGGGAGTCCGTTAATACAAGGATATTGATATCATCATAGTAATCGTCATTGGTGTTAGTTCCCAGCTTCTTGCCGGTATTCATCGCGTAGTTTTCCGATTTCTTTGCCAAGCACGTTTTGCCCCGTAATGGTGTCTTGACCTATTTCTGCCGCCTGCGCGATTGTCATTCCACAGCCCCAAAAATCTGAACGTGTTGCTTCGTAAATAAACCCATCAAGTTCCAGTAACTTGGCTTTCATGGAAGGATTCTGGTCATATTTTAGGCGTAGTCCTTTGGCCACTACCTGTTTCCTCAGTAATTTCCATGCCTCGTCGACATATATTTCTTTTCCAATGTACATCATGTCGTACGGGCTTTTGCATTCTTGCAGTCGTCGCAGCGCTTGCTTGTTCCCAGCGTGAATAGCGTGTTCACATTGTAGAAATTCTTCAAGACAACTGTATTTTTTACCGTTATCCGGATCCACGAATGGTGCTTTGGCCAGATTAGACAGGAATACATGATGCCCCTGGAAGGCGTATCCATCCTTAGTAGGTCGTAATTTAGCACTTTCAAGTGTTAGCCCATTCGGAAGGTCGTTGATATCTTTGATTGAGTAGGATTTGTCATCAATTATCAGGCTGTTACCTCTTTGTTTGGCTTGGTGACCCCGTTCTCGTGCCGCTGCGGCAAGCGCCCTCAGGTCCCGTTGCGTAGATTGTACATCATCTGTAAGGTCGTCAGATATGTTTATTTTGGCCCATTTTTCTTGATCTTTTAACTCTCTAATGTTTTTGAATAGAGCTTGTTTTGTCAAGTTTGAGAGAAATTCGACTTTCACCGGTCTAGGTCTTCCTCCCTCCTTTTTGGGTCGTGGTCCGATGCGGTAAATGTTGTTGACAGTGGTCGCTGTCAGCTCCACTTTCAAGGTGGTCAACAGATCTGTGACAGTTTGCTTGGTTTTCGGAAATGGCGACTCAGGGATTCCATTAATTAAAATGTTCAATAGCTTTTTGTCTTCAACTATCTGGTTAATCTTTTTCGTAGATTTTTCTAGATCATACACCCTTTTCCTCAGGACCAGGTTTTCTTCAGCGTATTCCTGAAGTTGATCTGTCAGCTCACTGAACCTTTGGTCTAGTCCATCAAGCCTACTGTCAACTGCCTCCGCACGAGCGTCATTTTGTTCTTTACTTAGCTTATATTCAGCCAGATGATCTTCAATCAGCTTTTTGTTCTCATTAGACGTTGCTTCAATAAGAGTGAGCTTATCTTCGATCCTTTTGTTGCCTTCTTGGTTTTTTTGGAATTCTTGAAGCAAGCCTGCAACCGGGTCGTCTCCTAGGTCTAATGGCGGTTCGACACCCATAGCCTTAGCTTGTGATGGTTTGTTATTTCTGGATGCACAGACCACTGGTTATATGACAGACCACTGGCATGTAAATTGTCCACCACTTAGCTGTCCATCCCTCCACTTTACACAATGGTGTACTGATGCGGGTGTCAGTCCACTATGCAGTATCTTAGCTAGCTTTAGCTATAAAGCAAGGATCAGGGCTAAGAGTGCCTCTCTGGATATCTGAGCGGAGACTGTAGAGATGATGTCATAGGTATGGGTAAATAGACACACAGTGTACCGGTGTTCCTCAGAGAGAATACGTTAGCCGAGCAGGCAAGTCCGAGAAGTGTTAGGCTCAATGAACTAAGGTTACTGTCTGGGCGAGTGAGCGGAGCCAGGTGGGTGGTAATGCTAAGGAACGTTGGTTGTTTGGAGTTAAGTGGACCATCTCTCAGTTCTGACAGGCATTTGAATTAATGAATACTATTCTATCATGTGAGTGTTCTTTGTCATCTGTGAATTATGAACTGTTCTAGGATGACGTACACTTGAGATGAGATGGAAGACTGCAATATACAGCTAGCATACCGGAATCATGACGATGGAAAGTCCATAATTGGTAGACTAACGAATAACAGTAACATAAAACCCTATAGTTTAATGGTATCAACCATTCCACCTTCATTCTGTCCTCAGTCACTGCCCATCATCCACCACCTTTAACCACCTGCCTGCACTTTCTTTTATTCAATTTCATTTTATTTCCCATCATCTATTATATCATATTCACATATAGAATTCCATTAATAACTGGAAGAACATAAGCCTTGTGTATATGAAGTTGCAGAAAAAAAAAAATTTCAGTAAAAAATCTGCTTATTAAATACTTAAATTTAATAAATTTAAATTTGCCAACTCTTGGCTTCACATTATCATTCTACAAATAAGCTGTTGCACTAATGACATGGGTATTGCTTATTGTGATGAATGGCTATTCATCCAAAATATGTAGAGATCAAAATAAGAGAAAATAAGGTGATATTATAAAAGGTATATATGTTCGAAAAGGAACGAAAGTGTAAAAGAACGAAATATGTAAGAATGAACGAAAGTGTAAAAAGCCCGAAAAAGAGGCACGAATATGTAAGGAACGAAAGTGTAAAGGAACGAAAATGTAAAGGAACGAAACCCGGAAAGATGTAAACCGGAAGTGATATGTAAACCGGAAACGGGAATGTAAACCGGAAGTGACGTCAGTTGTAGATCACGTGACTGAAAGCAGCCAATCAGGGCTGACCTCTAGGGTATATAAAGGGGCGGTGAGGCCCGAATAAACAGAGTTCTTTAACAGTTCTCCTTGTGTCCAGACGTGTCTTCTTTCCTGAAACAACCGCTAAGATGAGCCGACCCGAGCAATTAACCAGAAGTTAGGATAAAATAGTCGAAGTTCGAGATAAATAGGAGGAACTTAGGGTAGGGGCCCGACGGCCCGAGGAACGAGGAACGAAGGACCGAAGTAAGGCACGAAGGCCCGAAACCGTCCCGGAAGCCGAGGCGCAGCATGGCACGAAGGCATGAAGGGCGAGACGAAGGAACGAAGTCCGCGGGGACGAGGGCGCGGCAGGCTCGGCCCCATGCTACCAAACAATAGGCGACCGTCGGCCCGACGGCCCCGCGGACCGGAACCACGGGGTGGACCGCCCGGTGGGGGTGAATGCTGGTCTGGGAGATAGAGCGAGACGAACCCCGGCCGACCCGTACCCCTACCATAATTTCCCTTCCCCGCAGTCCTCTGTTTGACATCGAGTGCCGATTCCCGACCGATTCGCTCAGCCCCCCCCCCCTCGTGCGCGAGGCACGACTCTAAAAACACATCTCGGTTCTTGGCCCGGATTCCCCGTCCGCCCCGAGACCCGAACAACCCCCACGTTCCTCTGTTGTAAGAATCGGCAACCCCGACTTACCAGAGAACGTCACACTTATTGTACCCTGCTGTCATTTCTCTGATAATTGGCAATAGCTCTTCAAGATTATGAAGATGGTCAATGAAAATGGGAGGCACTGATTAGCCCAGATTTTATTGTTGACCAGTAGTAGGATAGGTGAATGGCCATACAGTGGCCTATTTCAGGGTTCGGCTGCCCGTCGGCCAATAGTACATGATTTCGGATCAGGGTGGACAAATAGTGAGAAATCATTGTTAACTTGGCCTGGAAAGCCAACACCTTTTTTTGCAGTCATTTATGTTCTTTTAGTTATCATTTGTGCAATCATTTCGACAATCATATAGGCCTGATACTAATGTTCTGGGCCAACTGAAACCTAGGCGGGTCAACCACCTGACACAGTTAGCCCTGGTGGCCGTAGGCCCAAAACTCTTACAGTCTCAAACACTTCTACATGGGTTAATACCTGATCCCCAGGTGACTGATAATATCAGTTTGCACAATTTGTCAATGAATCAATGAAGCAAGAAAGCACTGACTGCAGTTGCTTTTTTATAATGTTCTTTCCCACATTACTGGTACTCAAATGCCCAGAAAAGCAGTTCTCTCTTATTCTCACTTGTGCTACATGTCATTCTGTCTTTCTTTTCCAGCATGTTTGACTCCTGCATAGAAGAGTATGATGTATACAAGGTGGAGACTATAGGGGATGCCTACATGGTGGCATCTGGCCTGCCTATCCCCAATGGAGACAACCACGCCAAGGAAATCGCTTACCTCTCCTTAACTCTACAGAGAAAAATTAGAGTCACCCAGTTCGTGCCTGACTGGGAAGTAAAACTTCGCATTGGCATCCATACAGGTAGGTCAAGTTTCGGTACTTTTCTTAAGGTGACGATCCACGGTGGTATTTTAGGCCAATTTTGAACTGATTTTGAAAATCGGTTCGTTCAATAATTGTTTTTCTTATAAATTCAGCAATTTTCCAAAGAATTTTGAATAATAGATATCAGAAAAATGGTATTTTCACAGGGAAAAGTCATTCCAAATAATATTATGCGAAAAATGCATTAGACGAAAATCAGTTGGGATTTCGTCGCATCATGGATAATGGCCTTAAAAGGTGGGAACCCAATAAGCGACGGAAGTAAGATTCTAGTCAATTTAGGGATCACCAGCCACTAATATCTAACATTGTCAGATACTTAGCAAGCAATGTTTCAATGTTTGGTGGCTTTCTGATTAAAATCTCTCAATTGGAACACACTTTATGGTCTTTTTCAACTAGTTCTGGTGTTTAAAACCAGTTCAAATCACTTAAGCAGCCAGAAATCACTTTAATCACTCAATGGGTTCTCCCCTTAAGGGAGCAAAAACCAATGTAGACTCAAAGTCTTGCAAATTCTGTTACTGTTTGAAATGTATTCTATGGCCATAGCCTTGGTCTGTGGTAAAATATGGACTATTATATGAATATAGACTTAAACTAAATCAAAATACATGAATACTCGTCCCCAGTAAATTTTGGTGACCCACCAAAATTGGTTTGTTTACAAACATTGCTGTCTACAGGCATACATAACATGAGCATTACGTGATTCAAGTGAAGTTACAGCTAATTATCATGATTTATACTGTACCAATGGCTAAAGTTAGACTCTTAGAATGTATTTTCATAGTTATTTGAATTTACAAAATGTTGTCATATTTTGACATACATTGCTTTTGGCTCACATAAAATGAGGTATTGAGGTTCTAAGGACTGGTGGTTATAAATAATCATGTTGATGTTAAAATTTTGACAGTTAAATTTTGGAAAGCAAATGGGTTTGATTGTAAGTAAGTTGAATAATAAGAGTAGTGAGTTAATGTACAAACAAACTATAATTTCACAGATAACTTAACTGCATTAAAATTGCTATCTTTATATTGAAAACTAAATGGATATAATTATCATCATTACATAATATGCAGAGTAGGAACACATAACTAATTCAATAATCATCACATTTGGTCATGCTTGGTATAATTTGAAAGCTGAGAGCATGCTCTTTATAATTCATACTCAACAGATCCCATAGGGAGCACCATTTCTCTCATTCGCTTACAATTTCCTTTCATTGTTTAAGGTCCGTGTGCAGCCGGGGTTGTCGGCCTTAAAATGCCCCGCTACTGTCTTTTTGGGGACACAGTGAATACTGCCTCTAGGATGGAGTCAGTAGGAGAAGGTACTGTCCCACAATATCTACTTACATATTTTAAATAACTATTCAATGTTGTTAGTGTGTGTGTTGGTGAGTTTCTTGTGCTACTGTATGTCTGGTGGCGCGTCACATAACAAAACCGTTACAACAAGAACATCCTTAAACAAGGATGTCGCTGTAGCGCTGGGTCCTGCAGTTGAATTGTGGCTGTTCTACTGGACCAATTTTGATTCTCTAAATGGTTCTGATAAATAGACATTCAGATCAGCCTGCAAAAATGGTTAGAAATGGGTGAAAATTGATGTTGAATTTTGACAAAACAGCAAGACTTTGACCATGTGCCAAAAATCGATCCTTGTTTTTGCTATGCGACGCACCACGGGGTATTGGGAATATTGTTGACACTGAATCCAGTGTGGAATCTGTCCTAACAGAGACTTCCCTGTACAGCAACGTCCCTGCTATCTTTAACTTGATTATGTGATGCAGCACAGTAGGAGATTGTATCATCACATTAATATTGTATCTTAACACATTTTATGTGTGTATGTGTTTGTCTGTGTGTGCTGGTGGGCTTCAAAATGCTCCGCCTCCCCATGTTTTGGGAAAAAATAACATTGCCTCTAGGTTAGAGTCAGTAGGAGAAGATATCATGGTATCTTAATACATTGTAGCTTTTTATGTGTTTGACTGTGGAGTGGTGGACTACAAAAATAGCCGGAGGTGGGGGCGGGGATCTGATGTCGCGTGTTAAATTTAATGGATCTGTCACAGTATCGAAGTTAAGAATAGGCCCTGTCACATGTCAGTAGAGGCAATGTTGCCTGCCAATTTTAAAAAATAGCCCTGTCACAGTGTCGAATTTAAAAATAGGCTCTGTCTCATGTCACCAGGCCCTGTTGCTGTGGCGAATTTAGGGGTCTAGACCAATTTGTGTGTGTGTGCTGGTGTGCCTCAAACGTGATGTTACCACATGCTTCCTAGGTGGAATTAAGCCCGTACCACATGCTGATTTTGCAGCTGGGGAATAAAGGTCAATTATCGAAATATTATACATCATTAGAAAGGTCGTAAAAGTCTCTTTCGAATGATATATAGGATATAAGGATTGATGCCATATCCGCAGAGAAATTCGAGCAAATGCAAAATCGGCGGCAGCCAAATCGGTATGTGGAATACGGCCTTTAGTGGGAGAAGGTATCATCACAGTTTATCTAGATACATTGTACCCATGTATGTGTTTGTCTGTGTTGGATGCTGGGTATCAAGATGGTCCATCGCATAAGCAAACCATCACATCAAAAATGTCATTGCACGAGGATTTCGCTGTTACAAAGGGTCGCCCTGTTGAATTGTGGCTGTTCTACTGGGCTGATTTTAATTCTGAAAATTGTTCTGAAAAATAAACATTGAGATCTAAAAGTACTGAAATTATCAGCCTAGAAAAATTATCATTAGTGGCCAAAAATTGATGCTGGATTTTAGCACAACAGTGAGAGTTTGACATTACCGTACGAACCCTTGCTGTTTCTTTTATACGATGGGCCACTGGTAATATCTATTTGGGGATACACTGAGCACTGGTTCTGGGATGGACTTGGTAGGAGCAGGTAGACTTACTTGCTGCAACCATTTGTCTTGTAAATATGATAACATTACTTCTATCAATAGGGCATTGCTTCCAATCTTAACCAAAGCCCACCTGTGTAACTCTAGCCAGTATTGAATACAATGGGCGAGCCAGAGTCAGTATGCTATTTCAAGAATAAAGCTGGTTTATCAAACCATATGTGTCTGTATTATGAATAAAGGACAATTCTGGGAACCAGGAACACCTGTCCATGGCAACTGTGGCTTGACCATGCATGCAGACACATGTTTCATAAGTATACAGTTCAACAGTCCACATAAAGGTACTTTACATTCATATTGATACTTTATTTGACTGAATTTAGATTTTTCCCTAGAAAACTACTGACATAATTGACTGGCACAAGTACAGTATA
This sequence comes from Lepidonotus clava, assembly GCA_936440205.1. Taxonomy (NCBI): domain Eukaryota; kingdom Metazoa; phylum Annelida; class Polychaeta; order Phyllodocida; family Polynoidae; genus Lepidonotus; species Lepidonotus clava. Next base: position 8,797,360 of record OW387149.1, read on the forward strand.
CAAGAGATAGTCATGACATCTCCAGTAATCATACAAAACCAAAAAAGCGGTTTTAGTGGAATCAAATCTCCTGAAGAGACATGGAAGGAACACGAGAAAATGTATTCTTCCTTTTGGGGAAAAATATAATCATCTATTTTGATTAATAACTTCTGGTACCACTCTTGCTGCCCACTATGATAAGGCCTAAAATTTTAAAAAAGTTGTGTTCAGGTAATTGGGTAATTAAAAAAATAAAGGAAAAAGACCTACCTACCCTCATATTTTCGGCTTATGCTACCTGAACACAACAATTTTTGTTCTTTGGCCTAATGTGTCAGGCAGGTGGTCTGGCACCTGTGTGTCCACTATAGGGTAGTGGAAGGAGGGGTGGGGGGAGGGGGAGGGAAAGAGGGAGGTGGAGGAGTGAGAGAGCCAGTCAGGCCAAGGATATTTCGATTTTTTTTCCCTTATTAAAATTGGGATAAAAATCAATTTGAAATGAAGATATATTACACAACTAAGTAAAGATAAATTAAATGCTTATCAGTAAAAAATAGCTAGAACAATTATACTCTAAGGATTTGTCAGATTTGAATGTATGAGTACATTTATTGGAAACAAAAAAATGATATTGCTTTCAAGGCAACCTGGGCTTTCTGGTATCTCAAAATTGACATACCTCTATACATAGGACCCATGTGCAGTGGATGTCAATCATACCTCTTACCCCTCCTACTATTACTACAACCACCACCAGTGACCAATATAAAGCGAGGCACCACAGTCCACCACCTGTAGGTGCAAAAGAGGCAAACCAATTAAACAATTGGAGGAGGGGAAGGGGGTATTCACAACTATAATTGTCACAAATTGAGCAGGGGCCCACACATAGACAGATTTCATGGCTGACTGCTTTACACATTGAAAAACGTCTGACAGAAAGGCTTTAGGGGCATACTTTACCAATAACCACTAGAGGCCGCCCAAAAAAGCAAAAAGTGGATATCAGTCCTGAAAATAAAAAGAAGGTTAGATGTTTAAAGGTATTTGTACAACATAAAGATACAGAACTTGATATGTTGCACAAGGAGAGCCAAACAAAGAATGTAAGCAAAGGACAATATCAACAAGCAGAAGCCCAAGCGAAAACTAACAATTAATCTAAGAATGCTAGCCTACTAATTATAGAGGACAGTGCAGAGGCAATGGACACTGCCAATCCAATCACATATCTATTGAAGAGTACACCAACCAACCCAGGTGTCACAGCACGTGGCGCGAAAGCTTATTTTTTGTGATATGATCGGCCCAATTTGTGTTGCACTAAGCGGCCCTGTGTCTTACCACGTGTCGGGAAGCCCCAAACTCTCACAACAAGGACTATGATCATAATTATCTGACTGAATTCAAGGGATGAGTGGCTTTGTTAAATTTTAAAACCAACAATTACACATTGGTCCAGTAACATTAGACATTTGGGCACTAATGTTGGGGTTTCAGCACTATCAGGAAACCTTAGCAACCCCTCAACTTTGTATGACCTCCGCGTATGAAATTAATTTCACCTACCAATTAAACATGAGGACAAGTTACCATCATGTTTCAATATGATATCAAGTCAACCAATTCACTTTAATATCTTATTTATTTCCAGCCATGAAGATCAATATTAGCGAACCGACATTTCTCAAGCTCAAAGCTGCCAATGGATTCCTGATGACGCCCCGCGGGTTCACAAATGTCAAGGTATTTATAATGTCATTTATTGAATTTTGCAAGATTTTATGACTAGAAAGTTGTAGTAGCTGTACATTTCAACCAATAAATCCTATATAACTTTCTATTTATGGCAACATCTATTTATTGACCTCTAAATATAGAAAGAGAGAATTAAATGTATTTACAGTTGTTTGCCAAGGGTAACACATTTTCTCTAAGACAAGATTGTAAAGTAATTATACAATGTAAATCATAAGCATCCATCTGTTATCCTTTAAAAAAATTATAAAACTTAAAATGTTGATGATAAGCCATGGGAGTCCCGATTCAGTAATTCAACCAATCACAAGACTGGATATACATTGCCTTTGATCTGATCTGGTTTGTTAACAAATCAAAAAAGAATAAAACTATTTACTGTACAAATAATAGGGATAATTGAATATATATAGTTTCAAATGTGTGATTTAAGGCATCAGTAATAGGATTGAGTTCAAAATAACACCATGCCATGTCAAAACATTTTGAATCAAAAAGTTATCAAAAGGATACTGGAACCCACATGGATAGACATGTCAACAAATTGGTGAAACCATCGTGATGGAACCAGTATTGTTCTAATAGGAAATTATCATCTGTGCTAAAATAATATTGAGGAGGAAATGCCTTTTCTGGGCCACTGGGCATCAGCCATAGGCTATTGGTATACCTCGCCAGGAACTAGCAGAAAAGTTCCCGGGGTGATACACTGATAGCCTATTCCTGGGGTGCATCCCTTAAAGAAATCATGCTAATCCTGTATAAGATACGATACAATACCAAAGGATTTCTTTTTTCAATTTTCTTTGTAATCAAACTTAAACTATATAGCATTCTTCCGTGGTCACATATACATATTTTGATATATTAATGTTTGGGAATTTATTTTTTTTAAATCCGCAATATTTTGAAATTATCGTCACAAAACTGCTTTGAGGCCTTGACGATAATTTTTGAGTATCGTGAAACTTTTATAGACGTGCTTTGACCCACGATAATTATTGCCAATTTATTACGGAATGCATACCAGGTACCCAGAGGCCCAGGAAAGTAGTTCTCCGAATTCTCAGGTAATACTATACTAATTTTCTATTTGATTCTTTTTTACAGGGAAAAGGGCAAATGGCAACCTACTGGCTGCAAGACTCAGAACACATAGGCCTAAAGGTGTCTGAGAACTGTAAGGTGATTATGGAAGAAAACGTTACGTGCTGGTCAAACATCTAACTGTCTATAGACCTTGTGCAGACATATTCACATGACTACATTTGGTGATCACCATAATTATGGTGATCAGAACCACATGGCTATAGTCAAAATGATATTTCATGAATTCTAAATGATAATATCATCACATGAGATGTTTCTTTAGTAATTGTAGAAAAATGCTGTATTTCAATTACCTCAGAATTGTAAATAATAATGGTTGTAAATTGATCACCAAAATGGCAACCAGCCCATTCTGGGAACTTGTGACGTCATCTGTACAGTGTCTATAACAGTAGATGGCTTCATCCATGAGCGGGACATACTGGGTGATAAAGGTACGTATAATATATTTTTATTTACCTTTATATATAGTCCATATAATCCAAACATACGCTTAAGTGACAAACGTAAAAATTCAGCAATAATTATTGTGATCTTAATGACATCAACTGAACTTTCATGAGTTTTAATGTATTTTCTTTTTATTATTATTATAAATTATTGGACTCTCCTTACAATCTATAGTTTACCACAAGCCTGGGTTATGGCCATAGAATATATTTCAATAGTTTATAGAATTTGAAAACCTTTGACCCTTCATTTCTTTCGGCTCCCTTTAAGCCTATACTGTTCTCAGAAAACAGATAAAAGCATAAGCCACAAGAATAAAACCTTGATCGAACTTTATCCCCTTTCAGGCACGACTGTGTTGGAGCTATAGCTGCAATCCCTAAGGAGCAGATCTTTATATATTGGCTCCAATTTGAAAATGGTGACCCTTAGAGCAAGATAATGGCTAGATTCTCAAATAGATGGACAACCAGTGACCAGATAACAGCCCCAGTATCAGCATAACCAACTTATTATCAAGAAAAAACTTTATCCACCTAATTAATGTGATATGAAACTTACAAATCAGTATGTTGACCATTTTCAATGGCGTCCAAGTTAACAACATGGTGGCCCTATAATCCAGATTGTCATCTTTGCCCTGCAGCTGACAAATAGTCCAGTGATAATAATAAAAACAGCAGGGGTGTCCTTGGGTGGTCTATAACCCATAGTGGATTGTCACATACCGAGGGCAAAGCCCAAGGTTCGTACAATTCATTCACCTTATTACCATTCCCCATAATCCTCCATGATTTGGCATTTTGCCGCAGTTTCCGGTTCATATTCAGGCACTGCTAAGATTTTTTTGGGTTGGGTCTAGCTCTCATTTTCCCGGTGCACTTAGGAAAAAATTGAAATATATATGACAAGATATACATCTGATCTATGATATAATGAAAAATGAGTGTTCAATCTCCAGCAGTTTATAAGATATTGAGGAAAGAATGGCGCTGCCAGTGCTAAAGAATAGGCCGGAGACTTCTTTGGCCCTGCGGTGTCACGCGAGATAATAACCCGTGTCGGGGACCGTAATATGGAGAATGTTGGTTATATGGCCCACCCAAGGACGCCCCTTAAGGTTTTTCTATATTTTATCACCCCAGCAGTATTCAAGCTATGTTAAAACAACTGCGAATGAGGAATGTTTATATATGGCCTGTCCTGTGATATGGGCCCAGAGTGACAGCTCCTTTCTTCAGATTATTTTTCTAATGAGAAATAAGTGGTAAAAATATATGTTGCTTGACTTTGGCCTTAGCTAGTGGTCTGTGTTATGTGTAGATGACTTGACATTCCACGTTGTTTTCCATGTATTACTCATCAGTTGGTAATCGTTCTATATTGATAGTGTGTCAAGTAATGTACATATTCCTATTTCTTCTATAAACCAAGTATATGAACATGTTTTAATGTTCTCGTGTGACACACCTTATTCTCATCTTTTCTATTATGCGATAAAGTTTCTAGACTAATAGTGTATCAATTAATGTACATATTTCTATTTCATCCATAAACAAGTATATGAACATGTTTTAATGTTATGAACATATATATTTTAATGTTCTTTATGTGACACACTTTATTCTTGTATTCTCAATAACGCTATGAAGTCAAGAATTAATATTCTGATGTCACACATGTAATGATCTGTACAGGAGATCATTTAATCATGTTTTGAAAACAATTGTAAATATTTCCTACATAAACCTCAAGCAATGAACATGTTTTATTGTTATGAACCTATTTTAATGTTCTTCATGTGACACACTTTATTCTTGTATTCTCAATTAAGCTATGAAGTCTAAAATGAATTTTCTGTTGTCATACATGTAACACTGTACAGAAGATCGTTTTATCATGTTTTGGTAACAACTGTAAATAGTTATGTATAGAAAGTATATGTACATATTTTATTGTTCTTCGTGTGACACACTTTTTGTTGATGGAAATTTTTGGAAACTTAAAGTTCCTGTGACACGATTTAAGTATAACATTTTTATTGAACTATCATATAGATTGTAACACAACTTAATCAGTCCTCCATGTCTATTGCAAAATAACCTTTGTGTTGTCGTACACTCACTGCTATGAATAAACTTTAGTTCCTTAATGGGCCTATTATCTCCCTTCGCACTCCCTTCTACAGAGTCCTCCCTGTGACGTCACTGGGAGAATAGTCTTACTGTCAGTAACGCGAATCTATCCAAGGATATAGGTGTGAAAGCATGTCTATTTATAATGCAACTACTACAACATACACAAAGCAATACACCTGTTACATTGAAGGAAGGTATTGAAATGCGCACAGGGGTATATTGATTCTAATTGAAAACATATGTGCATGTTGTGGAAGGGTATCTACTATGTACATACACATATCAATCAGTGAGCTGTTCTCCCGGTGATGTCATATATCCCTAGTCCCCAGGCTCCATCAACAAAACCCAGATAAGGCAGATTCCAAATTCAATTAACAAATACTTTTTAATCACACATTTACCAGGGGTTTAAATAAGCAAATTATAACTTTTCGCTAGAGACCAATCGAAATTTACTTAGCAAGGTAGAACGTGTCACTGGATCTTTAAAGGGATCCCGGTTGCTGGAAGGAAGGGGAGTTATTGTTGGAGCTCTGTTATACAAACATTTATAAGAAGTACCACTGCATAAGGTTTGTAGGGCGTTCTGATGGCATTGTAGTAGAGTGTTGGCTTCATCATTCAAGGGTTGGTGGTCCAAGTCTTTGTCCTGCTGCTGTGGTATTAAATGTTCTCCCTGTGCTAAACGACACGGCTATCAAAGGCCTAGCGCCAACAGCCATTGTATACATGCGTGCCCTGTCTATGGGACACTACCTCATTAAAAGTGTAGGGGCATGGTCTCTATCTTCTTGTAGATTCAATCATCCATGAGCTAGGTGAAACATCCAGTGCTCCGGAGCTACTGAGTCTGGTAGTTCAAACCAACAAACAGCAACTACAGGCTTTGTTATCAACCATGTCTATGAAAGAGTTTATCTTAAGAACTTTTCTTAAATTTTCTGTATAGTTATTTTTGAATAATGGGCAATAAACTGTATCAAACTCTGGTAGATGGTCTCAGTGTTGTTTTTTTTATTTGATGATTAGGTGATAATCAACATGACATGCTTTATTAAGATAATTATTTTTGATAAGTGAAAGAAGTGTCAAAAATTGGTAATAGAGTCAAGTTGCAGAATACATTGGATGGCAGCCTTAATTTAAAGTTTTATGGTAAAAGACAGTGACAGTGCAAGTATTCATAGGAATAGATTCTGCATGTCCCATAGCAGAAAGTAAAGATCTTGCAATTGACGGAAAAAACAAAAGTCATGAAAAACATAATAAGTAACTTCTAGAAACTACACATGTATTGCAATAATTAAATTATGGGCTGTGGCAAGGCATGATGTCACCAGTAAGGATAACTCTGTGACATCAACAGTGTTGTTGCAAGTAGTCATAGGCATAAAATCTGCATGTCTCATAGCTGTAAGAACATGCAGATGCGAAATAGATACAAAACCACTGTGATGTGGAGAAAGAATCCCTTAGTAGTTTGAAGATCTTACTTCAGTTGGACGATCTTATAATTGATAGAAACTATATAAAGAAAATATATATATACATAAACAACATATTTAGTAACTTCTAGAAATTATACACATATTTCGATAGTATTTGAACCATAGCTAGGCAGGACATCACCAGTACCGATGAGGCCGTTACATCACCGGTGACGTTGCAGTAGTCAGTGGCGCAACATCTGCGTGTTCCGTAGCCGTAACTGACGAACCTCATGGATTCGAACCCACTGCAGTGTGCAGTTTCCATACAAGACCTGGACAGGATCTCCTTTGGCATGTCCTTATTGATGACATGGTCCACCTGAACAAAGGACATGCAATTTTAACATGTATTTTACCAATTAAGGTGAAAAAAGGCCCAACTACAAATGTGACAACTAATGGATTTAAAGTTGTCGCTACGATCAGTCATTGTATAACGGGCCTCTGCTGTGGCCCGTTGCACAATACCATCCGTTGTTGCAATAACTATGGTTATCACAACACCTTTGATAAGCAACTTTGCACATAATAACGCATGTTTTGAAACTTTAAAAAAACAACTATTTAGAATATTATTAATGAGCTGCTTACCGAATTCAATTTGATCCAGTAATAACAGAGATAATAACGTAACAACGTAATAAAGATAACTATCATAATAACGACACCTTTCAAGTTATCTTAAAGTTGTCGTTGTTACCCAAAGTCATTGTGTAATGGGTCGCTAAAGCTTGACTTACAATGCAGACCCCAGCACAGGTCGTGGTGGAGAGGGTCTCGTCCTGGGTCTTACACACAATGGACGACGGGCGGCTGGAGTCGTACTTACAGCTGTAACAACGGATGGCCTCAGAACCTAGGCAACAACAGAATAAACATAATTATATATCTATATCTATACATATAATATATATAGACGACTGGCGGCTGGAGGCGTACTTACAGCTGTTACAGCAGATGGCCTCAGAACCTAACCTTTTTAGACATCGAATCTTCAAACATTAAACAGTAAACAGGTAGTAATTGATTCCATACATATTTTCAAGTTTATCCAGTTTTTCCACATTTACCAGGATTCCCTTTTTCTCCATAGATGCTTATAGATGCTGAAGAATCAACATACAACACCTAGAATCTTGCTGCGGGATGCAGACAGTACTTGGGATTTCGCCCTAGACCCCAGACTTACTTCATCTGTTGTTGTGCGCAATTCCATCAGTTTTTGCTCCAGTGCTAAAGAAAACATTTCTTTGCTTTTCTGTGGATAAGGGCCGTCCATAAATGACATCATGCTATTTTACTTACTTTTTTGACCCCTCTCTGCCCTTGTCATGTTTCGTCATTCATCCCTTGACCCCCCTCAAGAAATGACATCATGCCAAGAGGACCCCCGGGCATTTAAAGCAGAACAAAGAAATAGAAATCAATCTGCAACTTGATGTAAGGCAGTGATGTAACAGTGACGTTCTGCAACTCTACCTTTCTGTTATGGTTGTTACCTACTAAAAGGTCATGTAAGGTTAGTTGTGTAAAGGTGAGATTATTTAAGAATGAGTGGGATACCTAATACTTATAGAACATATCATCAGACTAGAAAGGCTACATGTATGGCTGGGATTAAACACCCGGGTGTAGCAGCAGTTGACTGCATGCAGAGAATTCCTCTTATACGCGCTTGCGAAGTCCGCGGTAATAGATCTGCCTAAATACGTGGAAGTTGTGGCCGCATATACAAGCACGGTGATACATGCGGACGTACCTAATTTTTTCATCAATTTATTATCTGTAAATTGGGGGCTAAGCCCCGAACCCCCTTTTCCGTTTTTTATTTTTGTTTTATCAAATTCCTGCACATATAATATTTTAAAATTACAATACATGCCACTTTATCTTATATTATGTCCGCGTATGTAAGCATTATCTGTATGAGCGGACTTTGTGTCCGCATGCATAAGTAATTCTATATACGCTACGTCCGCATGCAAGACTGTCGCGCGTATAGCCACTCCCTACATGTATTATACTCCAGTGGTATACTGATAAGGTAATATGTTTTCAGTCTCGGTCCAGCATTCTTTGGTCTAAATACATGTCTCAAAGTACTGAAAAAAAGTGTTTTCCTCCTACTTTCGTTTTGTAGGAAGATTAGCTGCTGTATGTACTTTAAAGAATAAAAAAATATGTATTTTACATATGAAACTGTTATCGACATAACTAAAGCTATAGCTATATAATATAGACCTTGTGCAAATGTGGTCATGTGGTCACTTTTGGTGATCACCACACAGTGATTATGACCACATGGTGCCTATTTACATAGTTCTGTTCTGTTCTGCGTGCATTTGTCCCGGATTGCCGGGCCGCTACACACATCAGGGTTTTTACAGCACTGTATGGTTGTATGGTAGTATGGTTCGTATGGTTTGTATGGTGAGCTGTTCCCTTCTGTGGAGCTATGCTTGAGCCTGAGGAGAAACCCGCCACCGGGTGCTATACCTTACTCATTTTGTCACATAGGCAGGGCATCACATACAACAGCCGGTGGCCCTGGTGGCCTTTGATGACCCAGTCGTTGAGCACTGGGGTGGAGAGTGAGCGAAAACGTTGGTACCACCGGGACTCGAACTCCCGACGGTACCTCTGCTCCACCAACTCTATCTTTCTGTTATGGCAGCAGTTGATCGCATGCAGAGAATTCCTTGTATACGCGCTTGCGAAGTCCGCAGTAATAGATCTGCCTAAACATGTGGACATTGTGGACGCATAGGAAATTCACAAATTGTATATGATTATAATTATGTTATGATTTCTGAAGTTTGTATAAGTTGAATTTTACACAAACATATGATCCTCATGGTCATTGATTGCTATAGATAACAAATGTAACTTCATCACCAATATGGCGCCCTGCCTACTTTGGGCAAGTGTACGTCATTTACACAATGTCTATAGACATTGTGAAGATGACGTCACAACCACCAGAAATCGACCTGGCCCCATCTTGGTGATCGATTTGAAATTCCTTATATCAACATTTAACAAAATATTGTAAAATGAATGTTTTTGTAAAATGTGTCTAAAATTATCATATGAAATAATACTAAAAAACTTTTATCATACATAATTAATTATATCTGGATGTATGTAAGGGCCACTTGTTCAGGGAGAGCACATGGTGATCACTATAATGTGGTCACGTGACCGCGTCTGCACAAGGTCTATACATAGTGCAATAAGCATAGGATAGCACAGTCAATCTAAAGTTTTCAAACTCGTACAATGAAGACGTAGATATTCACCCATTATGCTCAATGATGTTAAAAGTAAAACACAGCCACTGGATGGAAACATCGCTTCTCGTCAGTTATATTCCTAGAAAGGAAAACAATTAGATTAAGAACAAGTAACTTTTGAAACAGAATCAATCATAAGTTTGGCGCTTTTTATAATCAATAAGCCCTAACCCAATAGATGTTGTTGGACTGACGGCTGACGGCTGAGTGCAGAATCAGACCCTGGCTGTAGATGTCAAAATATGAAAAAGAAATTGCAATTAAGATAGCTATGAAAATACTTTCTAAGTATAAATAATGATAACTACCTATAACTCAACTTGAATTCCATGATATTCACATCATTTATGCAAGGAAACAGCAATGTTTGTAAACAAACCACTTTTGGTGGGTCACCAAAATTGACTGCACGGGGTTGAGTTTTTATGTATTTTAATGTAGTTTAAGTCTTTATTTGCAGTCTATATTTTACCACAGGCCTAAGTTATGGCAATAAATTATATTTCAATGGTAGATGGAATTTTCAAAATTGTGACCCTACGTTGCTTTTGGCTCCCCTTAAAGCCAGTGTATCGTCTGTGCATTTCTAACGTTAAGGACTCCACCCCTAAGCCTAACGACGTTGCGGCCAGCGACGTGTTTTCCACTTTTGGAACATAATCCGGAGACATTATTGGTCATGTCACGAATTTGGCGCCACCCTTTGACCGTTACAACATATCAAATTACATCCGTGGGGGCCCACCCAAAAAAATCTATGAAAATCACGTCCAACGAAAAGTTATAATGCCCACGATAGGTCCATTTCCTATCATGGGATTTAAGGCTCAGGAAATTTTCGTGGAACTTTCAATTATTTTATTTCTTTTAGGTATGGGGCTTATTCCACTTTGCGTTGGGGGCTGTTTGCAGTGAGCTCATCTGCCACCGCAAGCACTTTGTGTTTCAAAAATGAACATGTTGGTTTCTGCCACCACAAGTATTCCACGGAAAACCTATATAAATACACTTGCGGTGGCCATTACTGTGTCTCAACGCAAGTATCAGCGCAAGTAAAAACTCAAGGAAAAAACGCAAGCAATTTCTATATTCCACCTTGTGGTGACAAACACCGCTAGTGTTCAAATTGCCAACCGCAAGCAAAACACCACACAGTGGAATATGGCCTTAAGTCTTTTGAAACCAGTGAGAATTATTGGCCAGACAGCCGAAGAATATTAACAAACTGACTTTATCAATCAGATCACATTTTGGAAATTTAAGCCGAACAGGTGATGAGGCAATGATAAGCATTCATATTACTGTGATAATTTGACAGACTGGTGGTTATTGGCTGTTGAAAGGTTGCAATAATAATTATGTGGTGTGTGAAGAAAATATGCAGGACAATTTTGAACTGACCCTTCTTATGATTGTGCATCTGACTTGAATAATTATTGCAACTTAATCTAGAAATTAGAAACTTTACTCATCTATTTCCCAAACTTAACATTCATTATTCTAACCATCATTATAATTGCTATCAATTCTGGGCTGAGCTGGCTACTATACCCCTCTGCATGTCTCCCTGTGCCAATGACAGGGTCATCAAATGTGTCTGATAGACCACTGGCTGTTGTGTGTATGGCCCTGCCTATGGATCCAGGCACATTAAAGAACACCTGCCTCAGTAAATGTGTAGGGGTATGGTCTCTATCTTCTCATAGATTCGTTCATTCCATAGATACGATCATCAAGGACAGAATTGTCAAATCTTGGTCTCACCGTGATATGACCTTAGACGTTACAATCAGTCAAGCTCCTTGAACATGATATGGTCGGATGCTTGTTATTCTAAAGCTGTTATAGACAAAGGTAGAAACAGCTAAATATAGAGTAAAACATAAACTGCATAAACATTGAATGAAATAGTGCTCTATTTCTATATTTTGTCATTCCATTCACATTACAGTCCCTTTGGCAACAATGCAAAAAATAAAACTTATGCAAAAATGAAAAAAAAAGAAAACAAATCACACGCATTCTCACCTTTAGTCAAATCTTACTAGACCTGTCAAAGTGTATGTCAATAAGCTCCGAATTCACAGTTTTATTCATCGTAAACTGGGCATATGAATAAACCACACTGATCTCAGGAAAATGATGAACGTATAACACACGTTTTGATTTATTCTGATAAAGGATTAACAGTTCCAACCACGTCAACTTCCAGGCTCTACTGGGGGTTTTAAGGATAGAAAACTTTAGAAAACGCGTGGGGAGCAAAGGAAATAATATTATGGCCCGCAGAACCTGATGTATATCCAGGAACGGATTTAGAAGAGGGCGCATGGGGTGGGCGCGCCCTCCCCTTTTATTTTGAGTAAACTATTACTTTTTTAAATATAATATTGGCGCCCCTGGAGTGGGGCCCTGGAGTTTTAGTCGCCCCCTCTTTCTAAAATACCTTGGGGGCTGATCAAAAAAACATCCAGGATTTCTCGTAACAGTGATTTCAGGCCCACAAGAAGAATTTCAGGCCCACAAATTGCAAGAAGAAAATTCTTCACAAAAAACATCGACGAGAACTTTTGGACATGAAAGTTTCTTGAAAAATCATACTAAAATCATTCCAATAGTTCACTTATTCACAGAATTAATAACACTCTTTAAAGTGTTTTAGAAGGACATTGGAAAACTTTAATTGTTAAAAAAAAATCTGTGCCACGAGAAGTTAATAACCCACGAGAGCAAATTTTGTGATCTTGGGTATTTTAACATTTTTTGGTCGGCCCCCTGGATCCACCCCTGTGTACTATTTATGTAAGCCCATGAAAGCACGTGTCAATCCGTATCTGTTTCAAGTTTTTGTTTTTTTATGTCAGAACCGAGGTAACCATCAGTTTTACATGCACACAAAATAAAAAATATATTTCTTACCTTGTTCCCAAAATTTGCTACTCCTTAGAAGTATATATCCTGAGCCTATATCCGTTTGTCCCGGCCAGGTGAAATGTTTAGGAAGAAGCCCAAAGTGGCGCGCAGTTCCCTAAGTTTTAGGCCTACAGGGACCTATGTATAAGGCCTATGTGTTACCTCAAGAGTTACCTCGGGCCTATTTGTTACCTGACGAGTTCACCTCTGCTCTTAGTTTTATGGGCCATTCCTAGTATTTAGGCCATATGTATTGAATTCGCATTTGACTCAACCCCCCAACCCCAAACACGCACAAATAACAACAGATTCCGTTCATTATATTGGGATATCAGCATACCTCCATATGGCGCTTAGGCTTACATTATAAGCCTAACCTGAACAAAATGTGATGCTTTAATGCTTTAATGCTTTTAAACTATCAGTGTATATATGTAATTTACAACGGTTTACCATCTCTTATGATTGACAGCCTTGGAATTAAAGAAAAAAGAAAAATTTGAATACAGTATTTCATATCACCTTAGCAGAACACCTTTGATTGGAAATCATACATTTTCTTAAAATCTTCTTCAATATCTTAAAAATAGGAATTCGGACGACATAATATTATGGGCTTTCAAGATTAACCAGGGAATTGATTTTATTGGCCTCACTGCCCCTTTAAACCAATTACAACAGAAGTCTACGTAAACTTCAATTTCAAATGCCCCATGGTGGGGTCCAGAACAATTGTTCCGTTTGAATTAATTGTTTGTTTATTTAGGGTAGGTAACGGGGTTTAATTAATCACTGTGACGTACAAACAAACATTTTGTGTGGGAGTCCTCATAAAGACAGTCCAACAGGATGTTGATTTTAGGCTGAGTTATATGAAATAACAACAACCCTGTTTTTAAGAAATGTTTTTAAGCAATGTACGTAGGATCATTCCTTACAACCTTGTTTTGGCATTCTTATTATTATAATAATTTACATGCTTAATGGTTACATGCTTAACATCGTAATTACTTACATGCTATTGTCTCAATTTACGCAATAATAATTATACATAGGATCGTTCCCTACAAACAACAGGACGCTATCTTACAATATGAAAACTAAGTACACAGTATAAGTATATAATTATGTATAAGTACACCTTTTTTTTCCAGATATCGTTTTTGATATACATATATGCATACATATATAATCGTGCAGGGTTATTTTCTATTGTGTAACCCAACATAATTACCACAGGTTGTTGATGCTCTACTTTTTAACTTGATTGATTTAATAGACCTTGTTCAGACGTGGTCACATGACCACTTTTTGGTGATCTCCATGTGCTCTTCACAACCATGTGTCAATAAAAAATGTCCAGAATGTATGACACCTGATCAATAACAATGGATAATTATGAGCTAATGGGAAATCTGAGATAAATTTATCATAATTTCTGTTCTAGATGCTTTATTATCATTTGAAAGTGATCAACAATATGGCGTCCTGTCCCTTTTTGGGTTGTGTGACGTCATCTGCTCAAAGTCTATAGATATTTCCATAATTATCATTGTCCAAACTCAAGTACGCTGTTCATTATTAGCTCCTATTACCACTCTATAATTATATTTCACTAACAACGAATAGTAAATATATAAAGGTGTTGAAGTACATCAATTCGACGAAAGTTATAATGTTTGGTTTTATTGACTGAATTTAACAATAGACCTGTCCACTTGGGGATGTATTGCTGGCATGATACAGAGGTTGGACATAATTGCAGTTTTTGCAAAGTCAGGCACTGACACAAATCTGAGTGAATGAGTTAGTACTTGTATTTTCTAAGTCAATAAGGTGTTTATAAATGAGGATGAATTATTATTTTCTCTCAATAAGGTAATTACCTCCATTTTAGGTGAACCAAAATAAAGGTATGTTTTTGTGATTTTAACATCATATTGAAAGTAAAAGCTTATAAAGTTGTGTTTTAGGTAATAGTACTAGGAAAATTACTGTAAATGAAGTATGATGAACATTTTTCTAAAAATGTTGATATCATAGAAAGAAAGGGCAAAGTGGGCAGGTCTATTGGCTGAATTGACATGCATGTTTCGGATGGTTAAAGTCTTCATCGGGATAAATATATAATATACATGTAACAGAACTGCCTTTCTGTTGTGCATTTTTGCATTTTTGTTAATGTGCGTGCATGTTGCGCACAGTGTAACCACTCTTTGTCAGTTGGCCCAATAAACCCATAGAGTCAACATTGATTTCCAAGAGCACTGGTCTCTTTTCTTCTTGAATAGTCATCTGAACCCCCCCCCCCCCCTCCCCCTTTAAAGGCTATATTCCACTATGCGGTAGGGAGCATTTGCGGTTGTTAATTTTAGGTGCCGCAAGTAATTTGCGCTTTCACTGTGGTTTCAATGTTGGTATCTGGTACCGGAAGCAAACCTAAGAAATCCTATATAAACTAGCATGTGCCGCAAGCAAGTGCCACAAAAGCTTATATTCCACCTTGCGGCACCCTAACACAACCAAATTTGCCGCCATTTGCTTGCGTCTGGTGGCTGCAAGCAAATACTGTATAGTGGTAAATAGTCTTACACTAGCAGGTGCAGCAAACAGGTGCCACAAACAGGTGCAGCAAACAGGTGCCACAAACAGGTGCTGCAAACAGCAGGTGCCGCAAATACCAACGTTCCATTTAACAGCACCCTACCACCGGCAGTTTGCTTGCATTTTTTCATAGTACCACAAACAACTATAAAGTCAAATATAGCCTTAAGGCAGTCACACCCACTACCCCCACCTGGTGGGCTCACTGGTGAAATTAACCTACTACCCAGCTTCCTCCCTGCTCTCCGCATACAGCCCGCGGGTTGCAGCTTATGGTAGGTCATTCCATATATTAAATGCAATCAGTATGAGGCTACCTATTGAACATAATTGGCTCAGAGTCATAACAGGAGCCTCACCTCCGTTCTACTATTGAATTCTTGCTATATATATATATATATATATATATATATATATATATATATATAACCTATTTCCCTTAATCTTGCCCCCAAATATAATTATATTTGGGGGCAAGATTAAGAGAATTAGGTTACACACATGCATATGATGTATACATATAACTTTAAGCTCATGAATCCTGATGAAGGCAGTAACACGCCGAAACTAGTTGATTCGCCATGATATTAACGTCTGAATAATAAATCAGGTCAATAACAGTCCTGAGTTGGGTTTGGTGTAGATTCGACACTTTCATTATCTACATATATTATATGTACACATGAGTAGACATAATTACTTTTCTTCTGAGAAGTGGCAACTGTGAGGCCTCTTTGTATGTATGTGTTAGAATATTAATCTAGAATAGACCCCTCATTTGTGGTTCTGGCAACTCATAAGGTTAGCCATACGATATGGTTATGATAACTGATATATAAGGGGCCGTTCATACATGATGTCACGCACAAGGGGGTGGGTGGGTGATTTGAACAGTGTGACACTGCCTGAAAACGGGCCTTATTTTCATGTTTATATCTGACGATTTTGTGTGAGAGGGGGTGGGTGTGTCCTAAAAATACCCTCAAAAAGTGTGACATAATTTATGGATGGCCCCTAAGAACATCCCACTTGCAATTTCCTCAATAGCTGAATCCCGGGCAGAGGTTCTGGGTCAGAGGCTCTGATTTTTGGTGTTGAATTGAAGAAATGGCACTGTTGACTGTTGTTGCCTCTAAAGCCCCATATCCACTAAGCAACTTTAGCAGCGACGACGACCAGCGACCATCAGGATCACCGGTTAAGTTGCCGGGCAACTGCAAAATTAAACAAGTTTGATATTTTTCTGCATGCTATTTTTCACATGAATGAGTAAATTACTAGCTTTGAAACTTGGCATACTTCTATATGAAGATTAAATCTCATATAAAAGTTTAAAATGACCACAATTGTAATCTCAGTGGCTACTCCCTTTCAGCGCGGGAAGCCACTAAAGTGGCTCTATAGTAAATTGCCATAGGAACACACTTTAAAGAGGGGAAATTTTGCTCTCAATAACTGAAAGAATTTTACAAAAATTCCTATTAGAACCAGAGATATGGTCCTTCGAATATGCTAGCCTCATCCCACAATAAAATAATAGAATTCCAATTTAACAAACATGTAGCAATATACACAGATATGAGTTTGCCATTACTATTCAAAACCAAGCAATTATGCTAATTAGTGGAAAATCATATGATTTTTCAAAAAGTCAGAAATTTATGGTAATCACAAACTGTTTTTTGTGCAAACATGATGAATTCTTAAAGTTTTATGCAAAGCAAATAAAACGAAAAATTAACCAAATTGTTGGTTGCCATGGAAACCCATAAATTAAGTATAGTACTACTATTAACCCCAAAAGACAAATTTTACACATTGGCACAGTGCCAACAGCTGAACATTTGGAATGGAAAATTGAATGAAAAAAACATTGTGCCAGAAGAATCTAGCGAAAATTTGAGTTTTAGGCAATTTTTAGACTAATTTTCATATATTGGGCAATATCTCAGTAATTATGAACCGTAGAATGGCATATTCAGCAGTGAAAGGGTTAATACTTTTCGTGTTGCATTTAAGAAACAGCCATGTTGCACCATACAATTTTCTGATTATTGGCCCTGTTGCCTGTCTGTGTCATAAAAATATGGCAATGTCACGCACTGTATTTATGAAACAGACATGTTGCGACGTTATATTTAAGGTGCCAGACCCTACTGTTACAGTATACTGTCAGATATTGTTTTACCTGTTGGTTTAGACCTTCTTACCAGATCCCGGCAGAGGGTCTGTACTATAAAAGTAAATCATGTTTTCCATTGGTCGATTTGAACTGCTGGTAATTTGGTAATTTATCAATTTTCTCCAATGATAATGGCGAAAGTCTACGCATCCTACATATCATTTGAAAGATACTTAATTATACCTTCTTTCTGATGTTATTCCCCAAGGGTATGATTAATCCCTAATCAAACTTCTGATTTATGAAATCTGGTAAAAACCAGCCAATTGTATATGCAGCCTTTAGTCAAATCTGGCTTTGACAAGATTAATTCTGGGGTTTTACTTTCTTACCTTTCTTTACAGACTCTTTTAATATAATGCCAGTCCCTTAGTCAAATTTACCAGTTTTCTCACCCAAAGGTTATTCAAAAGAGATGATTTAGCCTTATTAGCAAGAGTAGGCTTCATCAAAAACAATAAAAAAAGTTATGCCTAACCATTGTGATAAAAATATGTTTTTGATATTCTCAATCTTAACAACCCCTTAATCAAATACATTAGGCTTTTATTCCCAGAGTTCTGAAGTCTAACTTTCACATTCAATTTTTGCCAGTTGTCTATTATTTCAATAGAATCCATACAATACATGATATCTGTTTCCAATAAGGTGCCAAAGCTATTCCTGTGAGGTTTCCCTATCTCCTCCAGAGAAGCACTATAGGGACTATACCACTGTCTGGTCAAAGCATTTTGCAATAAGCCCATCCCATTTGACATCAACTGTAAAATTTACTATGAAATATCATCAAAATTGCCCCCTGAAATATGTTTCAAAGAGTTTTATAAAATACGAAATTAACCATAATAGATTGGTTGAGAGGTTGCTCATTAAGTTTGTTAAATGCAGCCTAAGATCATTTCCCATAGGAATAAATGCTGGTATGTCACCATAGCATATGATGTCCAACCCTATTTTGCATGTGCATAATATTATACAACATTTGTAATTGCTGGCAAGCCTGTAGATCTGTAAATTGAATAAGTACAAGATATCATAATGTGGAATATAAATACACCTAGAAATAAGCCTCATATAATTGTATCATGAAAATATAGCCTATTTGTATTTAAAGATCAAATGGGCAATTGATCACCAATATGGCACACAGGCTCTTTCTGGTAATTATGAATTCATATGCACAATGCCTAAAGGCTGTATTCCACGATGCGTTCAAGTCACTTGCGTCATCAGCGTCCAGGTCCAGGTGAAGGTTTCAAAGCAAGGTATATTCCACGATGCGTTGTACTTGCGTTGTACTTGCGTTGTGCTTGCGTTTTACATGCGTTTAACTTGCGTTTAACTTGCGTTCATGGAACACAAGTATAATGCTATATTCACGCAAAATCAGCGATGTGAGCAGGTCGGTGGTATGGGAGCAACTGAATTCTAACGGTTAGCATCCCGATTTATATAGTCACATGTCAACAGATCTGCGTAACCACGGAAACAGAATGGTTACGTCACTCGCCTGCTCCCGGAAATAACAATTTTAAGGTCTCGGCACCCAAAATGTTACTATATTCCATGATGCGTTCAGTGGCAGTTGCGTTTCCTTTAATTCGGAAATGCAAGCAACTTGCATTTCAGATGCGTTTCAGATGCGTTTTAGATACCAACATGTTGGTATCTGAAACGCATCTGAAACACAAGCTGCTTGCGTTTCCTAATTAGAGGCAACGCAAGTGCACTGGACGCATCGTAGAATATAGCCTTTATCTGCATGTTTTGAAGCTAGATGGAGTGCTATCCAGTGTGCATATCATATCCTAACTCACACAATATTCTCATGCGTAGTGCATACCGTATGTTTTATCAAGAACATTCTTTTTTGGCATGCCATTTCTCCTTCCCATTGAGGGCATGGAGTACAACATCTTTATTCTATATCAGGATTCACACCACTATACATTCAGGTATTTTCCTGCCCTTTCAAAACCAGGTGAATGACATATCTGTTATTACCCTGGCAGACAATAATGCCTGTCTGTGAATGCTACTGCCAATTTTCGTGTTGTTAGTACACCTTTTCAACATTTTCGATGTTATTGACATATTATAATAAATCATGGTGGAAACGTGGAGGTGGTTCTCACAATAATTCGGCATAGAATAAATCAAGTACAGATCCTGGGGGCACTCAGCAATTTTGATTGTCCCAGTTTTCATGCACTGATGTCTCAGGCTAAAGCCTTCGGTGGTGTGTACAATCCAGGACAATCGCTTTGTGCCTCCTTAGTCTGTAATATGTATGTATTTGCCCGATATCCTTACAGTCGGACAGAAAGCAGGCCAATATAGGCCTGTACACAAAACCAACTGAGAAGGGAGTACAAGGGCAGTTATCACCCCGAGCCGGCACCCCAATATCAGCCTGAGCCCAGGGCCTGAAGGGCGGGCCTAGGGCTGATATCGGGGTCCGGCGAAGGGTAATAACTGCCCAAGTACTCCCTTCAAGGTTGGTTATGGATTTATTATACCTTTTCTGTTAGATCTGAGCTCCCGAGGAAGGATGCACAGCAATCAGTGATGGTGGGTCTGTGATGCTGCACATTTTTCTAAGTTTTTTCATATAACTCTTTTGATATCCATCAAATCCACAAAAAGTAAGTGAGTAAAATGTAGCTAGGAATGTTGTGCAGATAATGCATATATATGTTAGATTTTTTATTTCTTAATGATTTCATTTTGTTGTATGAATTATTGAAAAATTAAAGTTTCTGTATTGCCCTGAAGGGCGATACAAGGCTGGTTATCACCCAGTTTGATACAGCATGCGTTAAACTCTTAACTACAAAACATGTATCACCCTAAATCATAATAAAAGGAAGTTTCAGGTTCTCCAAGGTGTGGCATAACATAATTATATCTTTTTCCTCGGCTTTTATGATATGTCAAAAATATGTCTTTATGAGTATATTTTTATATAGTTATAATGCAAGACCCTATAGTTTCGATCACCAAACTGCACATTTATATCCTGATATACGAATAGGTAGTTTTGAGATACGTTGATGTATCAAGCTGCACTGTTGGATCTGAAACTTCCCTATCTATTTTTGCGTAACGAGAGGCGTTGGGTGGGCGTGTAAGATTTTTGAAAATGTGTGTACGTACTAAATGGAAGGCCCCGTATAAAATGCCATAACCCATAGCTGATAGAACCAAAGGAATACCCCATATAAAAGGAAAACAAAAACACTACTTGAATAATCATCAGAGTTTATAAATACATCACTTGCATCTACATGCATTATTTCTAATCATAATTCTTTGAGTTTAATTTTCAAAAATCGATCAGCTCATAGAATGAAGGTGCTAATGAAGGAAGGATCATTGCAGAAACTGCGATGATGTCAGAGGCGGATACAGTATTTAAAAAAAAGGGGGAGGGAGGGAGGGGTATTAGAATGTTGTGCATTTGCACACGCACCGTTTCTCTCTGTATGTGAGGTATAAATCTCCCCCAAAAGGGCTGGTGGGTCAGGACCCTTTGGAGCCCCCCCCACCCCCCACCCCACCCCACCACCCCCTCTTAGTCCACCCCTGTAGGCAACCCAGGCAAGCAGCGATGTCGACATAACAGGTATGTTCTGTGACCATACTTTTTTGGCCAGTCTGTAACTTGCCTGATTTTCACGTAACAGTTACATTATTTTAAGTTATAGTGTTATAATAAATCAAATGTTATATTCTGGGGATGTTGACACCTTACCAAAACAGAATGTTAGAATAAGATCATTTTTATATGAAATAATGTAACCAGAACATTATAATAACATCCTAGTGCAACGTCTCAAAGTTAGGTTCTTAGGTCGCTATTGGGTACCATCAAAATAACGTAACAAGAAACAAACCAGGACCAAATAGAACGTTATAATAACTTTACATTCTTGCCTGGGAAAGGTCAAACAGCATGCCTTTTCGCACCTGTGTCCTTGCTTTGGTACCACACATAAATCCTAAAATTTCTTGTAATCATGCAGTTCCCTACCTGTTCCTCTTTGATACAAACAACACCTTCCCATTAGGTTCTCTCAGTTTACTTTCCCTTACTCTTCTCTATCATGCTAAACCAAGCAACTCTCAATACTTTGAGCCAGAAATCCAGAACGTATCTTCGCATTGTAATAAGGGCCATCCATTACTGCACTGATAATCCCAGCATTGAAAAAGTTAGTCATATATGGCTAACTTCCTTAGCCATTATGGCTGAGGCAAATTTAACTAACCTGAAATTCAAGTTAGCCACATGTGACTAACCAAAATTAGCCACTAGTGACTAACCCTAAAGGTTGCAAGACCATATTATTCCAATATTTATACCAAAACTCCGACTTTCTCTTGCTGAGTGTTCTCTATAGACAATTATTACACAGCCAGGGATAAAACGAAAATGCAGACATGCAGACAGATGCCATATGCAAGATGGAGCAGGTGCTGTCAGGAACCAGAACGTAAAAGTTAGAAAAACAGTCATAAAACAAGAAAGTACTATAAGTTAGGATATAAAAATCTCGCAGGGATAATATGGATCATTGTAATGTATCATTTTATAGCCACTAGCCTTCTCCCTTTGAAGAGTTTTAAGGCAAGATTTATCAGATTCAACAGCCTTTAAGATTTAACAGACTTTGCTGGGGAGTCAGTATCTAGACACATCTTTTTATAGAAAGATGCAACGTAACAGCAGGATAAGACATAGATAGTAATGACCGAGGTGAAATACCAAAATAGTTATTCCCCTGGTAGTCATGGTCTCGGGCTTATGCTGCGCTTCAGCCCTCGACCATGACTACCAGGGGAATAACTATTTTGGTATTTTACTGAGGTCATTACTGGATTTATTTCGACCCCTCTGAATATATAAATCCACGGGGATATAATATGGGTTCTATTATCTAAATAACATACTTTAAATTGTGAAAATTGATGTAATATCAGCAGAGATATCAAGAGAGTTACAACAAAAAGTAAACAAACAGCGGAATTTCGTGATGTGGCAACGCAACCTGACAACGCGACCTAGCAACGCGACCTAGATATTCCACTGGTGCGCTCTGATTGGCTGATAGCATAAGGGGGCGTGGCTTGTGAAAAGTTATTCCCTTGGTTCTCTGCATTACCATTGGTATAGCCTGGAAAAGTGGGCGTGGCTCTGGTCTCCTTGGTTATACCAGGGGAATAACTTTTTGTTATTCCCCTGCTGCCTGTACTTAAGAGTTTAAATCAAGGGAATATCGTTTTTGTTATTCCCCTGGTTGAATAATCGGACGTCTAAATAGGAAATGTATGGACACTACGCCATTAGGGGTGAAATAAAATCCAGGTAATGTACATATTAGTTACTTTCTTCAACATGACAGATCAATTCTAGACAATTCAGGTAAAAGCCTTTCAAACTTCTCAACTGATATCATGTGTCTGGCTGCACTTTTCATTTTTCAGAAGCCTTACTGGTGCACAGGATCCTGATAGGTACTTGGAATAAAAGTTTTAAGTAGGTCTAGAATCAATAGAACTAAGACAATTTAAATCAGTTACCTCACTTATAGGATACAATAATTAATACAAATACAAACAAGGTTTTCATTTGCATATTACAGCATTGTTTTATTAAGCAGACATCTCAATGCAAGATCCTAAAAGTACATGTATTCCGTAATCTAATTGGTTGATTTTCTTCTACCAAGAAAACCTTTCTTCTGAAATCAAAGAGAGAAAGAAAACATTGTTAAGCATCTGAGCCTTTTCATAAATCAAGAGAACACTTGTTAAGACGCTATCCCTCAAATGGATGCTATCCCACAAATATTCAGGATTTGTGGTTTGAGGGATAGCAGCACCATGAAGACACTATCCCACAACCGGGCTGCTATCCAACAAATGGACCCTATCCCTCAAATTGCTTCATTAGGTGTCGAGATCAATTGAGAATAGGCCATGTCAGTCAAAATTGGTTGGAATAGGTCAACAGTGGTGAAAATGGGTCAACATTGGTGATTGTAGTTAAGTATAAAAAAAAGGTTCAAGATGGGTTCGTAAGGGTCATAAATGACATAATCAAAAATTAATGTTGCCAAAAATGATGTCAAAAAATTGATTCGAATAATAATCTGATAATCATCTTTTCTCCCCACCTGGCGGAACCAGCTGAAGTACCAAACATGACTCTTTCTAAATGTTGCATCAGCTTTTGGTGATTGAAAAATACTTGTCGCATCATTCTGATTGGAGATGCTAACCCTATAATATTTGTGACTTAGCAACTCTTTGTATCTTAGTCTCTTGTAGTGACACTATCCAACAAACAGCTGCTAAGTTACAAATATTTGCAGCTTAGCATCAATTATACTACAGACATTATCGCTCAAATATTTGTGACTTAGCAGCTGTTTGTGGGTTAGCATCTTGGGGTGATGCTATCCCACAAAGTGACAACTACTTGTAGGGTTACATCTGTTTGTGGGATAGCGTCCTAACAATGCTACTGCACAAAAATTTTACATGCATTAGGTGCCATTGAAAGAACTGATGATGTATGTTACTAGTTAGTATAAATAATTAGATCACATATAGAAACTGAATTCAACTCAATGTGGAGTAAAGTTAGACCATCAGTCTTGAAATGAGACCGGTTGTCATAATATAATAATATGTATTTACACATAATTCTGTGTTTTGCTACATGGCTCTGAATTCAACACAATAATTGTGGCCTCAAGAGAAGAGAGATTCAATAATTGATTGTCATATAGTTTTCATCTGATAACATTTGTCATTCAAACACAATGCTAATGCATTAATATATCTGTCAACAACCTACTATTTACATAAATCAATAAAGATTGCAACTCTCTTTATAATTTGTGCTGATCAGGTCACATGACCAGACTTGGGAGGTAAGTATGAAATAGCCATGGTCATATACCCCTAAAGCCATATTCCACTGTGCAGTGGAGGAACTTTGTGGTGGCCCTTTTTGCCACCGCAAGTACTTTGGGTTTCAGATACCAGTATGTTGGTATGCCCCACTGTAAACATTCATTAGAAAAACCTATAACAATTATTTGCAGTAGTACTTGCTTGGACCCAACACAAGTAGCAACACAAGTACAAGCACAAGTACCAGCACAAGTAAATCCTTATATTCCACCTTGCTGTGACTGGTTTTACTTGTGGTGTTAGTGAAAACTGCTAGTAACATTCCAACCGCTAGCAAAACACCGCACAGTGGAATATGGCTTTTAGGTAGCAAGGAAAAGTTGTAAATATATGCTATTATGTTAGAAGTAATTGTATTTGGATAATGGACTCAGCAAAAAACTAAATAAAACATGATAAATCATTGAGAAATGTATTTAATCAAATTAACTGGATTAATGTGGAATTATTCAATGTAATTAATTATAACAATGTAGAATGAACCTTTATTAGATTATAATACTTTATTTTATGAAAAACATGCTTAGATTTCTTAATCTTGGCCTTAAATCACACCCCTTTAGGTGTGATTTAAAAGTGAAGCAAAAACCACCCTTAACTCCTTGTTCTTTCACTTTAACCTCTCATTAAATCCATAACACTCTCTCTTTGCAAAACAAACCAAATCCATGGATTTAAATCCAACCATATGCAACAGTACAAGGGGAGTTATGGGGAATGTACAACAGGACAGGGGTTAATTGGGATTTAAATCTCGCCAGCCAGCAGTCCCCTGGAGACTGCTAGGACCTATCAACACATTATTTTGGAGTGTCATGGAACAGTTACATCAGTACCAATGTGAGAGTATGTGTTTGCCTTCTTTAGAATAGCCTCCTGAAACAATCTTGTGCAAGAATATATCTTAACTGACTTTTCTTAAGTAAATAAGGCCATTATGGTACATGAAAGGTATTCGATGCTGTTCAGGGCGCCACCTGGTCCATAGATTAAGAACTACAGACATTATTTTCTATTAAAGCAGTTTTAAACTATTTAGAGGTTCAATGATTAAAGGAGAAGCAAATTTAAGGCATTTCTGTTCAATTAGAATAATAGGGTATCGAATTACCATACTATAAATACCTAAAACAACTCAGTTTTTGAATGTTTTTCAGGATAACTTTTCTCATGAACGGTGAATATTTATTTTTTGGTTTGTGTATTGGCTCTCATGTTAATGCTAGATATTCCAGAGGTTTCATGAGAATTCCATTGGTAGTTTTCTTTTAAAGAAACATGAAAACGGTCAAAACAGAAACGGTCAAAATTGTTTATATTTTGTCCATATAATCCTTTATATAGAAGCTATCTTGACTACACATTTGCAGCAGATTGCATTGGTAATAGAAATTTAAGCCGAACACCCCCAAGTACCTTTAAAGGTCATGGAAAGGTTAAACACCTTTCAAGAATTTTAAAAGGTCATCTTGTAAAAGTCTTGCACAGGTGACCATTCAACTATCTTCAATGTACATTTGATAACGAAAAAAGAACTTTACAAAACTCAAAGGCCAGTAAAAGTCTATTTTCACAATGTGAGCCCTGCCTAATACTGTCATTGACCTATTAAAAGTACCAATTCTGGGTTTGTCATTATGATTATAGACTGACCTTTGCAAAGTCTCAAAACAAATACACACGTTTAACCATGCCATTACTTAACCTACTGGCAGTTCACATAAGTCAACCTAGAGACTAGTATTAGCCTATGAAGCTCATAGATCCTTTGCAACTTGCTTGCAATTCTCAATCATGGCCAAGGGAACCAGTAGTAGTTCACAAGAACCCTTTTAAAGACACTTTTTTCTTTCAAATTCAAGTATTATTCAAACATCAAAGGTTCTACTCCTCCCACCACCTTCCCCGATCCCAATCCTCTCCCCCCTCCTATACTGATGGGAGGGGGAATACTTGGTGGTGACGTCATCGTTTACCACCATGACACCAGAGGGAGTCCTGCGCTGCAGCTGGTCTGTGCTCCTGACGCTGGCGATGTCATCATCGGTCGTCATGACGTTGCTACTGCTGGCGCCATCTTTCCGTCGGGGTGGGTCGGTTGACCTCTGGCTCGCGAGGTCATCCAGATTGAGGTACTCGGCCTGTTTTCAGAAAAAGGTCAACTACTGTACATATATTTTCTCATATTTTGAATCATATGAACGTAACAAATTGATTATTTTCCTTCATTTAGCTGCAGGACTGCATAGACTATTTGCCAGTTGCCTCTTGCTGCGGAAGTACTCAGGACTTCTTGCCTATGCTACATTTGAGGTGGCAAAAAACATTGGTTTTCTTAGCTATTTCTCATAACCTAATTTTGATTTTCTAATATGTCATGGATGAGGGCCACAGCTATCAAAAAATATCAAAATATTTCCTAGGAACTGAATATAAGAGATACAGGGAGACAAAAACTAATTCTTAAGCATTGAGTCTATGGACAGGAAGTTTATTTTTTGGGAGGTGTCTCATGCCATAATTTACCACGTGATGACAACTGACAAACGGTCTATGTGTTTTTGTCCTCCTTACCATTTTCCCCCTGAAATCTTTGATCAACACTATGACACACTTAACCATACATAATTGTATTTGTTGCTAAAGATACACCGAAACCTTTAGTTGCATCATACGTAAACCACACTTACCCATACCTATTTAGCCTTTGACAATACACCTATGGTAAAACCTATCCTTATAGACTGGAATCTTTGGCTTTTGGTATTTAAAAATGTACTAAAATGTGACATTCTGAAAATTTTTGGCTCTTCAAAACACCCTAAAATCCCACCTTTTTGGCCTTCTTGGAGCTGCTCCTGCGGCTGTCAAAGAGGACATACAGCCTGTAGACCATGAGGAGCAGCACCAAGGTGTTCTTGACAAGGAAATGGCCTTCAAAAATATCCTAAATTCTACCTTTTTCATCTTTACAAATAAACTAAAAGCTCAGTTTCAGCCTTTAAAATACACTTAAACTACTTCAATCTTTAAAATACCCTCAAACCCAACCATTTTGCTCTTGAAAAATACACTGAACCTCCCTTTCAGGATTTAAAATACACTAAAACCTACTTTTATGACCTTAAAACACCCTAAGATACTCAAAAGCCCTGCCTTTGTGGTCTTGAAAAATGTATTGAATCTCTCTTTTGGCATTTAAATATACTCAAACTTGTTTTTGACCTTTACAAAATACAATACATTAAACCAACATTTTTTAGCCTTTAAAAATACCCTAAAATCCCACCTTTTTGGCCTTCTTGGAGCTGCTCCTGCGGCTGTCAAAGAGGACATACAGCCTGTAGACCATGAGGAGCAGCACCAAGGTGTTCTTGACAAGGAAATGGCCTTCAAAATTATCCTAAATCCTACCTTTCTCATCTTTACAAATAAACTAAAACCTCTGTTTCAGCCTTTCAGATACATTAAAACTACTATTTGATCTTTTAAGATACTTTACAACGCTACCTTCTTTGCCTTGAAAAATGTATTGAATCTCTCTTACCGCATTTAAAATAACTAAAACTTATTTTTCTGACCTTTACAAAATATAATACATTAAACCAACATTTTTAGCCTTTAAAATCACCCTAAAATCCCACCTTTTTGGCCTTCTTGGAGCTGCTCCTGCGGCTGTCAAAGAGGACGTACAGCCTGTAGACCATGAGGAGCAGCACCAAGGTGTTCTTGACGGTGAAAAAGATGTGCATGTAGCTGTTGACTTCATACCGGAACAACAGCAGTAGACGCAGGGTCAGGAAAGGACCATCCTGAAAGAAATGGAGGACAACTTGTCAGCTAATTTGCTGACTTGATGAAAGTCACCTAATTAGTATGGGTCCTAGCTTGTGATCATTTTGTTGCACCTGAGGTAATTTCGAATGCATGAGATACATTTTTCGTGGTTAGATGGCAGACAAATAGCACTAATTGTTGAGGTCTATTCGCCTCGTGGGGACCTGCCTCGAGACCCATTTTATTCCATTGATATAGCTCTAGTCTTTTCGGTCCAAAATAAGCCCATCCCAGTTTACACCAACAATAACATTTACCAATAAATATTCTCAACATTTTTGCCATGCTTATTCCCTGAAGACAGATGCATGATACAAAAATTGACAAAACCAATTCGGTTGACAGATTGCTCCTAAAATTTCTAAATGCAAACTTATATTTGGGACTTTTCCCTATTGGTAAAGCCTGTCAGCCCAGCTTGTAATGTCCTGCCCTATTTTTCCCTGAAAGATAACATTTTGAATGGCTGACAAACCTGCAATCTATTTGGTGGTAAAATTCAAGAAATCATAATGTTTTATTCGTCCTTGGGGATGTAGAAAAATTTGATTCTTGCCAATTTCAGTAACCGAACTCTAGGAAACAAGGATTGACTTACATATCTTTTCAAGTATCAAGTAAGGATCATTTTTGGTAAAGGAACAGTACTTCTATAAAGGCTCATAAACACATCTTGACATGTCAACATTTGGCTAATCTTTTCTGTTAAATTTGAAACTTTAAATGCACAATTTGGAGATATTGTCTGACAGGTCATTCATGGTATACAGAAACAATAGTACTTTGAAGTTTCAGAACTGGTCCAAGTGGTCTTTAGCCTTGACATTTCATGAAGATTTAGTTACGATAAAATAAAACTGTAATATGAATGCCAGTGGCCTTACCTGTAGGACCATGGTGGTAACAATGCCGAACACTTCTGTGCCACAACAGTTGCTACAACAACCAGAGCACGAGCCGGCCTCGTCGTCGTTGTCCTGAAAGGTCAACACAAGGTCAACATGTACACAAGGTTAACACCAGGTTAACACCAGGTCAAGATAAGGTCAACACAAGGTCAACACGATGTCAACATGAGGTCAACACGAGGTCAACACGAGGTCAACACGAGGTCAACACAAGTTCAACACAAGTTCAACACAAGGTTAACATAAGGTCAACATGAAGTCAACACAAGGTCAACACGAGGTCAACACAAGGCAAACGTGAGGTCAACATGAAGTCAACATGAGGTCAACAGAAAGTCAACGCCAAGTCAACGCCAGGTCCACATGAGGCAAACACTAGGTAAGCAGGAGGTCAACACAAGGTCAGGTCAATGTCAATACAAGGTAAACAGGAAGTAAACATGAGGGCAGCACAATGTTAGCATGAGGTCAACATAAAATCAACATGAGGTCAACAAGATGACTACAAAAGGTCAACAGGAAGTAAACAGGATGGCAACATGGGGTCAGCGTGGGGTCAATACAAGGTCAACACAAGGTCAATAAAAGGTCAACAAAAGGTCTATGGGAGACCAACATGAGGTCAACATGACAACATAAAGGCGACAGATAATCGGCGTTTGTAGTATGTATCTTTTGTTTCATTTCAAAGAATGAAACTATTTGGTCAATGGCCATTAATATGCTAATTTTGACGTCTCCCAATAGGAAGCCCTCGAATGAGTTGCATACACAAATAATATTACATATAAATAGTAGTGACTTAAGGTCAAGTGATCTCATAAAAACAATGCTTATTATACTCCTTAAAATAATTGACAAAGGGAAACTGGGATCAAAACAATCTTTGAATAGGCAGGAAAAAGGTAAAAATAAGTACCTCGAAAAGTCGCCGCAACGGGCGGAGCAAACGAGGGTAGGTTGGATTCTGGATGGAAACGAGGCCAAGAATGCAGGTCAAGGTTGAAAAAGAGGTTAAAGGTCAACATAAAGTTAGGGGTCAAAGGTTACATTATAGGTATTAGGTAAGGGTTTGGGAAAAGGATCAAATGAGTATTAATCAGGAAATTATGGATGAAATAGATGAGGTGGAATTGAAAAAAAAACAATTGGGTGAGAAGATGTTGAAAATGTAGGCAATTATACCATCTGATTTAATCATCTGATTTGACCCTGCATCCCAATTTCATCAAATATTTTCCCCAGTAACCTAGGGGAGACGTCAAAATTCAACCTATAGAACATTTTTATTTGTTTCATGTTCAGCTAATATGTATACTACTACAACTACTCTTAGAGAATTGCGAAAGGTAACTTTGGTTAAATATATCATTCTCACAGCCTGTCCTAGACAGGTATAATAATGGTGAATTTTGATGTCTCCCCTTAACAATTTTTTGAAAAGGCGTCAAAGTAAGAGAAAATATTGTTGTTGTGTTGGCCCTACGATAACTTTCTGGGAGGGAATCGGCGCCGACGTCGGCACGGCGATCGGCCGACTCTGACACACAAACCATACCCACACACAATTGGTGATGACGTCAGCGAATAGGCGCCTACGTTAGTGGCAATGTGGGCATCGGCATCGGCAGTCGGCGCCGACAGGAGCGCTGATCCCTATTAAACATGTTTAATAATTTTTACGCCAACACTGACGCTGACGTCAGCACCGGCGCCAAAGTCAGTCCATCGGTTAGTGGGTACGGGGGCTTAAAGAATTGACCAAAAGAACCCAGGATTGCACATACATCGGGATATGTATTTGAGATATCATGTTTTTTAGCGGGGTATATTCTATATTTTCAATGCCGGGCCAATATGAGTAAGTAAAACTGGTGTTACCTGAACGCTGCTATAATCATCATCTTTTGACTAATAATGTGATAAATACTCCTTCTAATATAGCCAAACAAAGATACCCTACAATATCCGTGAAACATTACTTACCCTCTACCAGGATGGAACCTTAAGAACCACCCCTCTTTTTGAGTCTCTAAACCAGTGTTTGTGGCTAACACCACAGGCATAATTCCAATTTCAAAATGATATAATGTATACTGATGTTGCAAAATTCTTCAAATAGCCATTCTTTCGGAAGATTTTATGAGGAACTAAAAAAATTAAGGTATGATTTTTGTTGCAATTTCCCCCCCCCCCCCCCATATATTCTACCTCTGATGTCTTACAAGGGAAAATACATTGTGTAATGTGATGCACGGACAATTCATTCGAAATAAGAAAATAAATGATAGGACTTTGCATTATTGATATTTAGCATATCAACTGGCATGAAGAATCCTTAGGGGTCATGGTTTCAGTGAGTATTTGTAATTAAATATTTTATCCCGGCATTGATACATGATAATATTTGCGGGCATGCATAATATTTAATACTATTTTGTTGGCTTAGATAATTATTTCATGGGCTTAAACAATTTTTCATGGGCTTAATTAATATTCTATGGGCTTAAATGATATTTCATGAGCTGTGACGATATTTCATTGGCTTAAGTGGTATTTCATGGGTTTAAATGATAATTCAGGGGATTAGATAATATTCTATGGGCTAAAATAATATTTCATGTGCTTTAATACTTTTTCATGGGCTTATCTAATTTTTCATGGGTCGAAATAATATTTCATGGGCTGATCTAATATTTCATGGATCGAAATAATATTTCATGGGCTTATTTGATATTGCATGGGCTTATCTATGGATCAAAATAATATTTCATGGGCTTTTTTAATATTAAATATTCCATGACATTCCATGTTATCTATGGATCGAAATAATATTTCATGGGCTTTTTTAATATCAAATATTATTTTCATGGGTTGAAATGATATTTCATGGGCTTTGATATTATTTCATGGGTCAAAACAATATTTCATGGCTTCAATGATATTTCAGGGGCTTATTCAATATATCATGGGTCGAAACAATATTTCAAGGCTTTAATACTATTTCATGGGTTCAAACAATATCTCATGGCTTTAATACTATTTCATGGGCTTGTTTAATATTTCATGGGCTTTGATAGTATTTCATGGGTGTTAACCTTAACGGGGACGAAGCCGGCCCGTGACTTGGTGGACTTGGAGGCGGTGAGGACGAGGCAGAACTGGAGTAGGCTGGACGACCAGATGGCCATGATGGTCATGATCAGGATCCAGTTGTACTTTACCTTGTCCTCCTTGAACGCTTCAAAAACTGCAAGAACAATGGACAGGTTAAGGCCTTATTCCACTATACAATACTTGCTTGCGGTACCATGGAAAGATGCAAGCAAACGGCCGCAAACCTGCTTGCGGTAGGTGGCCTGTTTGAGGCCCCTGCTATTTTAAGGCTATATTCCACTTGCTTGCGGCCACCAGACGCAAACAAATGGATGCAAACGAGATTGCAGCGGCCGCAAACGAGTTTGCGGCCGCGAACGAGTTTGCAGCCGCGAACGAGTTTGCGGCCGCGAAGATTCAGAAAAGTCTTGGTGTGATTCTTTTCTATGATGATTTAAGGTCATTTCAATGTCAAAGTTCAAATTCTATAAAGAATCACAAATATAAACCATAATCATTTTGCTCATAATTTCCTTAATATGCAAGATAAAAGCACAAGTGGGATGTCAAACCCATTAAAATTGGTTGCCCTAGTTACTCGTTTGCAATGGTAACCAGAAAGAACCTTAATTTCTACCAATTTTCAGTTTCTGGGTGGTTTCTGTTACCATAGCAATCAGAAATATGCAAATCTATAACAAACAATTTTATTATATAGGCTTTAAGCCCTGTACAATTTTACCAACAAACAGCTGTCGCCCATGAGTCGCCCCAGGGGGGCGACTTGGTCTCAAACCTGCCCGGAAGTGTGTGTCCAAAAGTGAAGGAGATGGGTTCTTTTTCAGCTCCAAGTGAGCCCCCTCACTCAATATGGGTTAGGAATTCAATAGAATTTATATATAGTAATATAGAAAAGAGTTGAAACTGAACATTTTCTATGTAAATTAGGGGAAATAGAATCAAATAAATAGATATTTACGTGGTGCAAGCAATAATGATTCTATATTTCCATTAAATCAAGAAATAGGGGTATGAAATATATGTACAACATCCCTTCATCATGGGTAGGTTTTACAACTCGCGGTGTTCCTCAAAATGGGTCAGTTTTCAAAACCTCAACACACACATCAGGGCATTGGGAATGAAAGTGGGCACCCCCCTCCGGGGAGATTCACCCATGGAATTTATAGTAAAATATCAAACTTACTTGATTTTAAAACCAATTGACGTTAAGCAGAAACCAGTTGAAGGTAAAATTGCCTAGTGGGTATAACACTTTATTTTTGATTTTTTTTGGTCTAAAACACATCGTATAGACCTTGTGTAGACGTGGTCACGTGACCACATTTTGATGATCACCATGTGCTCATCACAACCATGTGACAATTGAAAATGTGTAGAATTTAGTAATTCCAAGTAATGAAAATGGGTAATTGTGACTGAGTGGAATCATTTGAAATAAATTTATCAAAAGTTCTTTTCACAATACCTTTTAATATTCAATAGTCATAATTTCAAATTGATCACCAATATGGCGTCCAGTCACTCTTTGTGCTGTGTGACGTCATCTGTACAACGTCTATAAGATTCGCTTCAATTTGGCCGACATTAATTTTGAACGTGACCTAGCTTTTGGCTCCTTTTCAGTGTATTCCTCTGACAGCTATTTTAATTTTTTGTAATTAGAAATGCTGTTATTTTTGATAAACGTAATTATTTGGGATTTTCTATTTAGAAAAGGTTATTTGAATACTGAAAGTTATAAAAAGATTAATAACATGTGAAGGTGATGTAAATTGTTTTTGAGATTGACCCTATTTCCCTGACGTTTACAACATTACTAATTAATACATGGAGCTTGATAAGAACATAATCAAAGGCCTTTGGGGCCGTCCATAAAATGATGTCACACTTTTTCAGGGTATTTTTAGGACCCACCCACCCCCCTGTCACACTAAATTTTCTAATCTAAACCTGAAAATAAGGCCCGTTTTCAGACAGTGTCACACTGTTCAACCCACCCACCCACCAACCCCCTTGTGCGTGACATCATTTATGGACAGCCCCTTATTTAATTCTACCGTCTGATTAATCTTCCAGCTTACAGGGGCGGATCCAGGGGGACCCAAGGGCTATGGACCCCTCCCACTTTTGGTGGACTATCTAACTAGGCAAAAATAGAAAATTCCAATCACATATATATGCGCGAATGCATACCATTTTAGCAATTAGCCTAGTTTCTGACTCCCCGGGTTATTTTGAACCAGACAATTTTCTCTGAGAAATACTCTATGTGACATTTAACGATCAAATGATTCCTTTAGATATAACTATTTCAGGACCAATATCAATTATAAGCTAAGCTACCTGCACGAGGCAGCTTTTTATCTCACGCGGATAGCCAAATTGGCATTTTCTAATGACATTCGAATTCCTAAAGATTAACCTGACACAAAATCTATAATGTTGTTTCCAAGTAAATGCACACCATATTAGAAATATAATCTGTCACGAACAGGCTACGAGAATAGAAATTTTTACATGATATTTCGCTTTTTTGTTTAGCAAAAGATATTGTATTACAGATAATGACCCTACACCATACCGTCTAAACAAGCCTGTCTCTATTGGGCACCAAATGTAAAGGGGATTTTTCTGTATGTAAAAGACAAAATCACAACAAAAGCAGTCCTCATAGTATTCTCAATGTATTTTGTAATGCTTTTGTGTTTCTTCTGTGTTTCTACGATTAATTCTACGATTTCCGGTTACCATGGCAACAACATGTAACATTTTAGAAAATCTTAAATTTTAATATTAAACTACACAAAATTTGATTTTTAGTCAAATTTTGGCTTATTTGATCATTTTTGGTCATTTTCTGTCAGAATATTGAACATAGATCTAACAAAGTGTATGTTATTAGGCCCCAAATTTGCAGAACTGGTCACAGTCATTCTGTTGTGTTTCGGTTTTACTTTTGTTATGCTTCTGTTATGATTTTGTGATAATTCTGTGATGATTCTGTACCTTTTATAGTGCTTTTGTCATCCACTAACTACTCCAGATGGTGCCATCTCCTTGAAATACACTCATATGTTGGCAAGGATATCCCTGATGGCTAGGAGGGGACCCTGATGGTCAGGAGTTAACCCTTACAGTCAGGAGAAGACCCTGGCAGATGAGGGCAGGCCCTGACAACCAAACAAGGATGGGGAGGAAATGATTTGGGAAAGCCCCTCTCAGCCGGAGGTGTGACGTCAAATAACATTGCAGTAACGTTCTATTTGGTTCTGGTTTGGTTCTTGTTATGTTCTTTTGATGACTCCCAATTACGTTGCTGCAACCTACTGCTGTGACATTCCACTGTGACGTAATCATAACATTCTGGTTATGTTCTTTGACCTAAACAGAATGTTCTTATAACGTTCTCTTTTAGTTTCGTCCTAACCTCACAAAAAAATAATGTCATAATAACATTCTTATTTGGTGAGGTTTCAACCTCCCTATCAATAATGTTATTGTTACGTGCCATCTTAGTAAGTAACAAACTGACTAAGAAAGTATAGTTGCAGAACGTTTCGGCTACATCGCAAGCTGGCTGGGCTCCCCTTTCCCTTATAAGGAATGCCAGTAAATTATGATGGTGCCATCTGGAGTAATTGGTGGATGACAGAATCACTGATATGGAGGACAGAATCATAACAGAATCATAACAGAATCATAACAAAAGCCTAACAGATTCATAACAGAATCATAACAGAAAAATAACAGAAGCATTACACAATCAAAATAGAATAAACACAGAATCATGACAAAAGCATGGAACATTGTGAATTGCTTTTGTAAAGATTTTGATAATTACTGACAGAAGCATGCTATTTAGACACAGAATTATTCTCTTTAATAACAGATTTATGCTCTTTACACTTGGCATCCCATACTCAGCTATGGATCTAGACCCCTTAAATCTGCACAGCGACAGAGGCTTTTCTAAAATTCAAAGGTAACGGCAGGCCTCAGTGAAACAACAGAAGTGGAAGATTATTATTATATATTTTAACGACATAGACTATTTGCATTTGTTAAACTTGACTGACAACATTGGTTTGATGAGCGCCAAAGATTTGAAACGATATGCATTTCGAAAATTTGTCGCCATATATTGGGACCACCTCCCCCATCAAGAGCTCCTCCTTTAACCACCTTTTCCTTAGCCCACTGTGTAGACAAATCTAAAGCCCCATACTCACTAGCACATTTTTACACAATCGGCCGACAAAATCGGCCGATTCTACCCCTAAAATCGGCTGATTTTTGCACTGATTCAGATCACCAATGGCCAATCAGTATGCAATATTGAAATGTACGCGTTTATGTGAGTCAATGTAAAAATCAGCCGACTCTGCTGCTAGAGTCGGCTGATTTTAGTGTCGATGAGTCAGCCGATATTGGTCAAAGTCGCCTAGTCTGTATGGGGCTTAAGAAGGCCCCGGGGGGTCCTGCCTCCTTCCCCCTACCCCCCGGCCCCTCTCCTGATGGGAACTTGAACTAAACAAAGCAGAAAAAGAAAGGATACGCAGGTGCAGGGAAAGGCCACATGGTTTATCGCTAAGCCTATAATTATGCTGATCCCCCTGTTTTTGAAATCCTGCATCTGACCCTGCTCTACACAGGCTCATGAGGAAGGTTTATGGGATGCGGGACCTGGGAAGGTACATCGAGGGTTGCCCCAAGATGACCCAATTATGATTTGACTATAGGATAGTCCCCCAGCACCCCATGGGGGTCTGGGTAAGAATAGGCCCCCAGTAGCCCCTGCTGATTGTATGAGGCGACGATAGGGGGGACCCAGCACTGACCAAGCGGTTCTTTGAGTTCAATTCCCGGTTGGTGCTTGGTTCACTAAGGGATGAGGTACAGCAAAAATGATTTCCAGGTTTTGATCCCATATATGTTCTTTGCCCGCCCTGTCACCTTCATCTCATAGATACAATCACCAAAGACAGAAATTGTCCCAACTGGTTTTCAATGTGAAAATGACCTTGGCTGTAGGTACGGCATAAAACACCCAACACTCTATAGTGAGTGAGTGAGTGGTGGATGTTTTACACAAGTTAGAATGAATTCTGACTTTTCAGACATGTGTTTTTACTTGGTCAGTCTTTGTGATCGTGTCTATTAGATGAAGGTGACACAGTGGGGAAACAGCAGGGATCAAAACCTGGAAATCATTGTTGCTGTACCTCATCCCTTAGTGAACCCAGACACCAACTGGGAATCGAACCCAATAAGCCCATCCCACATTGGGTATATCCCAGGGTTGGACAAGGGTTGGACAAAATTACCATGTAAGCCTTCCTTGTTTCCTAGGGTGAGGATTACTGAAATAATCAATGATTCTATTTTTCTATATATCCTGAAGTACTGCTCAAACAGTATGATGTCTTAAATTTTATCAATTGACAGATTTGCAGGTTGGCCAGCCAATCAAAATGCTGTATGTCAGAGCAAAATAGGTTTGGACAGTTTAGGTTAGGCTATAGGCCTATATATTTTTTTGGGAAAAGGCCAATATATAAAGCTGCATTTTACAAATTTTAGAGGCAATCTGTCAATCAATTGGTTAATTTTGTATTATACAGATGTCTTTGGGGGTTAGGCATGGAGGCAATTTTGAGGCAATTGCAATGTTTGTACAAATTGGGATGGGCTTAGTGAATTCATTACCTGTATAGTTCATCCCTAATGTTGGTGCATAGGCCAACTTGAATAGCAACTAGGTACCAAACCTACTAATCTGTAATACTAGATGATTAATCAATAAGTGCACGACCCTATCAAAAGTGACCACACCAACAACATTATAGGCCAATTGAAACCAAACATCGGAAGCCAGATCTCTAATTTCCAGCACCAGGTGTAGGAAATAATTAATTAACTGTTTATATATATAATTCCGCTACATTCAATACGGGAACTAAAGAATATGGATTTTCTTGACAATGAAGACCGTGGCTCTATCTTTCAATATTGTACTTTTGAAAAATACTTTTTCCGGATATCAAACAATTGAAACCAAACATCGCTAGCCAGATGTCTAATTTCCAGCACCAGCTGCAGGAAATAGCAATTAATTAATGGTTTATGCATAAATTCCGCTACATTCAATAGGGCAAGGAAAGAATGTGAATTCATTCACAATGAAGACCATGGTTCTATCTTTCAATATTGTACTTTTGAAAAATACTTTTTCCTGATATCAAACAAATGGTAAACGAAAATTAAAAAAAAAGATGAATAGAAAAAAAAACGAGGAAAAAAACGAGAAAAACATTACATAATGCAAACACATTTCTAAGACTATGCAAAAGAGCAGTAGTAGCTCCCCTGATACGAAAATACTCATAAAATTGAAATAATATTTGGACAGCGAAACAAAAAAAAAAGATTATGAAATGGATGAAAAAAAAAAAAAAGAAATTGATACGGTAGAAGATAACGGCAAAATAAGGGCAACAAAAATTTAATAAAGCTAATCCCTCAATACAAACACGAAAAAAAAGCTGTTGCAGTAGTGGTTCCTCTGACTGAGAAAATACTCATAAAATAGAAATAATATAATGAATAGTGAAACAAAAGAAAATATAATTATGAAAAGGCATGAAAAATAGAGGGGGAAACAGACATAAAGTAGAAGGTAAAGGGAATATAATTGTAAAATAAAAATAGACAAAAATAAAACCAATCCCTCAAACTGTGTAAGGGCCGTAGCAGTAGTGGCTTTCTGTTGATCCGCACACTCAAAAAAAATAGAAATACTATTATAATGCACAAGAAAAGGGAAGAAAAAATAGTAAAATGAAATACAATTTATTATGAGAAATCAATGAAAACAAGAAGAGAAACACGATGAGATAGATAAAGAGGTAAAACAATGGTAAGATAGAAATACACAAAAATAAAACCAATCCCTCAATCTTTGTAAAAGAGCCGTAGCAGATGTAGTAAAAGAAAAGAAAAGATAGTAAAATAAGATAAAATGATCATAAAAAATGCATGGAAACAAGAAGAGAAACACGGTGAGATAGATAAAGAGGTAAAACAATGGTAAGATAGAAATACACAAAAATAAAACCAATCCCTCAATCTTTGTAAAAGAGCCGTAGCAGATGTAGTAAAAGAAAAGAAAAGATAGTAAAATAAGATAAAATGATCATAAAAAATGCATGGAAACAAGAAGAGAAACACGGTGAGATAGATAAAGAGGTAAAACAATGGTAAGATAGAAATACACAAAAATAAAACCAATCCCTCAATCTTTGTAAAAGAGCCGTAGCAGATGTAGTAAAACAAAAGATAAAATAGTAAAATAAGATAAAATGATCATAAAAAATGCATGGAAACAAGAAGAGAAACACGATGGGATAGATAAAGAGGGAAAACAATGGTAAAATAAAAATAAATCAAATCCCTCAAACAATCCCCTGAAAAATGCACGAAAAGAGGAAGAGAAATACGATGAGATAGATAAAGAGGGACAATAATGGTAAAATAAAAATACACAAAAATAAAACCAATCCCTCAAACTTTGTGAAAGAGCCATAGCGGCAATGGCCCCCCTGTTAAGACGCACACTCATAATAATTATAATGAAGAGTAAACAAAAGAAGAAATAGTAAAATCGAATAAAATTGCTATGAAAAATGCATGAAAACAACAAGAAAATACGATGAGATCTGGGCCTTCCATTAAGTATGTACACATCAAGCGGCGAGGGGGGGTTCTGAGATTTTTGAAAATGTGCGTACATACTTAATGGAAGGTCCCATTTAGATAAAAGGGAAAATAATGGTAAATTAAAAATTCACAAAAATAAAACCAATCCCTCAAACAATACAAAAGACCAGTAGCAGCAGTGGTGCCCCCTGTTATTAAAGACGCACACTCTATGATGTCGGCGGCCATGCCTATGTAGAAGAGTAGTAGCTGGGACAGTTCGTCTCGGGAGATGTCGCCTCAGTAGTAAAACACAAGAAAAGAAAAAATAGTAAAACAAAATAAAAACTGTAATTAAAAATGCATGAAAAAAACAAGAGAAACATGATGAGATAAAGAGGGAAAATAATTATTGTAAATTAAAAATACACACAAATAAAACCAATCCATATAATATGAATAAATAGATAAATAGGCAAAGAGGGAAAGTAATCGTGACATAAAAATACACAAAAATAATCTAATGGTACATACAAATACGCAAAAATAAAACCAATCAAACTGTGTAAAAGAGCCGTAGCAACGGCTCCCCCTGTTATTAATAAAGACGCACACTCTATGATGTCGGCGGCCATGCCGATGTAGACGAGCAGGAGTTGGGACAGTTCGTCTCGGGAGATGTCGCCCTTGGGCAGCATCCAGCGGCCGAGGATGAGAACGAAGAGGAGGAGCTGCTCGATCATCACCACCCACTGCCCCGGGGCCATGTCGATGGGCAACTGGAACCAGAAGAAGGGGGTTATTTATTGGAAAAAACGGGTACATTTTTGATATTTTTTTCACATTTATTTTCAATATTTTCTTAAGATTTAACTAAGACCTACATCAAAAATCTGAGACACAGTTCCCTGCATAAGAATGTTTTAGTATATAGCCAAAGTCTCCAATGAGTACCTTCAATATTAAGTCAGATATCAACCTTCAAAAAACAAAAGTTAAAAATCAAATTTCCATTTTTATCGTTCATTTACTCAGTCAATTTTTAAAGAACACTCTTATTTCATATAACTTAATGTAGAGTTCATATTCAAGTGTAGATATGATAGATATTAGGCAGATATTTCAAAAATTCATAATTCAAAGATGCAGCTACTGCAAAAAAAAACCAAACCACCACTCTCTATCCTTAAAGGGAGCCAAAAGCAATGTATGGTCAAAATGTTGTAAATTCTATTAACTATTGAAATACATTCTATGGCTATAACTTAGGTCCATGGAAAAATATGGACCATCATTATTTATAGATTAACTTTGGGAACAACTAATCATCATCGTTTTTTAAAATTAGTATACATGCATATCTATCAATAATTATTTGCTGTGTTGTTTGAAAATTCATTCACTGTAGATGGATATATAATAATAATTTTATAATTTTCTATAGGGATTCAAGGGGTTTCGTCGACAGAATTAGTCCAAATTAACCTGCAGGTGCTTAAAATACTGTAAATCAGTGGTACGTGGTGGGGATAAACCAAGTCACTTGTGGTCGCTTATTTTAGCTATACTGCACATATCCGAATTACCAATTTCTAATCGAAACATAGTTATTCAAGCAATAACAAAATTAATGTGAGCTTTCATGTTGAATGAGTGTGCATGACAACAACATAATTGGATGTCCTGTTAAACATGCAAATGAAGTCCATTGGGATTATTATTGTAAAACTGATTTTAAGAAGAAATACTGAAAAACAATGCTGTCTTATGCCGCATATTGGCTGCAATTACTTGAATAAGGCAGGAATAACACAGGAAATAATGATGTCAATTCTAAGAGAAAACATCATTTTGGATTTAAAATATTCATATCAGCTACCCAGTGTGTTCCAGAGGTATTTATTGAAGCAGAAAATTGCGTTCTTTTTAGTCCGTCAGCTTTTAAATGGTTTATTGATTTCTGCATTCTTGATCCTGGTTCTCGAATTATCTTAATGGGTCATTAACTGTCTAGATCTGCATCATATTATAGTTTGTTGTTAGAGGAAATTACCCAGACTATCATTGAGACGATGCAGTTTACAAATGTTAAATTCCAGAGCCATCTTTAGATTGCAACCATTGAGAAGTGGGTAGCAATGCTTGTTCATCTCTGAAGAATTTCATCATTAATGTATTATAATTCTTGTCAATAGACATTAACAATACAAAGACTAAAAGGGACGGATCAACTTGAGTACTTCACTTGCGGACCTGCTTGTTGAACTCCTGGAGCCCCCATTATAGTCTCCCTGCCATATACAGCTAATTTATGTGGGGTTTTTTTCAAATGTAGGCTAATTTCCACCAATCTTGTCAACAAAACCACTGGAAAAACCATAGAAAATATACAAATATTCGTTCTATATCTTTCTGTAATGATTATATTTTAAACCAATTCAGAAAATATCAGAGACATACAAATGCTAGCTGCGAAACACTGAATGCAAGTTTTCCATTATCTTCAATTACAAAGAATGCAAGGACTAGTGGAAATTCCTGTACTGACGCATTGTGAATTGTCAATGTATTACCCAGCATACATCTTGAGGTACACTAACATGTAGGTGAAATACAGGAAGTTGGCTATTTCTCCTCAGGTTTTCAGGTTACAGAATTGTTATCTAACTTAAATATCCATATTAGTGGGAAGACAATTCTTTTATTATGTTTTGCATGGGGAAAGTAAATGAGAGTTTACCTTTTAACTCAAAGACTCAAGATTTTGTATGAAAAAACTTTTCGCTGGTACCTACGTCAATCAGGGAGATGTTTCCAATACCAGCGAGCGGGATGTCAAACTTGATCTGCTGGTTCCCGTGTGTCTTCAAGGCTGAGATGTTGCCTCTCTGTACAAAGAACAAGCGAAAATGTATACTTCCTTACCTGAATTAGCCAGGATCGTTAATCAACTGACTGTCATTGTTTGTTAACTGAATAACACTGTATATCGTGAATGCAGGGGCAGATCCAGGCGGGTCCAGGGGGTCAGCCCCCCCCCCCCCCCACCTTTTTTTTTTTTGGTGAGGATGTAAATTTGCCGAAGAGAAAAATATGTTATGCTCGTGCATGTGAAAGCTTGCCATTTCAATACTTAGCCTATATGCGGATCCCCCTTTCCAAAATCCTGCATCAGCCCCTGGAGTGATATTAATAATCATAAAGTGAGACTGAACTCAAATGGGCGGTTCGTCTCAACGGCACAGTGGATTGGGGGTCCTCTAAATGTGATATAAATGGCTTACAAATGGTCTATTACATCGGGAGTATACAAAATAAAAAAACTGAATTACAAGATGTGGTATTTAAACTATCGGCGAAAGCAGTTTGAAGGTCCTTCTGAAATTGATTTTGTTTCGGAAGTCAAAATCCGATTGCATGGAACATTCCAGAATTCATGAGCACAGGCAACATAATGGTTTGACATTAAATCAATGTGGAGTCTGTAGGGTGTTTCATAACAATCTTCATAGCTACGGAGCCTTACGGAAACTGTACGAGTGTTTGAAACTCGTGTTTCATAATAAAACTCAAGTAAATCAACCCAAAACTTGCGTAAATAGACCCAAAACTTGCGTAAATCCATCCAAACTCACGTAAGCACTATCCAAACTCACGTAGCTACGGCACCCCAAAAGGTCATTGTAACTTTATGAAATGCAAAAGGTACTGAAGTTTGTTATGAAACAGGCCCCTGATATGTTTCAGAGGTATAACGATTGCAACCCTACCATTGTTGTCGCTGACGCTGGGGAAAGAGTCCTTAACATCAGATATGATCATCGAGAGGAATATTATTTTTCTTATAGCTAGCTAGACTAAACCTGGCACAGAGACTTTGATTCTCAATATACTATATAAATGTGTGTGATACCACTAGGTAGGTGCTATCCCCACGGTGAATGCCACCTTAAGATATGTTTATGCAATTTTAAAACTTACAGACGTAAGATTAAGTGTCTTCTTTTGTAAGAGAATGTTGTAGATAAATGAGGCATATAGTGCAAGTGTCAAAGAAAAATCTATCTTCCCCTTGCCATTAAGCTTAACCCTATCGGCCCCAATCCAGACAGGGCTGCCTCGAAAACAATTTACATAATTTTTCCATAATTATTCTATACATAT
The DNA here is from genome assembly GCA_936440205.1 of Lepidonotus clava. Classification (NCBI taxonomy): domain Eukaryota; kingdom Metazoa; phylum Annelida; class Polychaeta; order Phyllodocida; family Polynoidae; genus Lepidonotus; species Lepidonotus clava. The sequence continues at coordinate 8,841,991 of OW387149.1, forward strand.
CTATAGAGACAATTATATCGTTTTTAAAGCTTATATGATTTCCTCAGTCGACAACAGAGTTTGCCGACTTTTAAATTAAGATTGTGAATATTTCAGATCACATCATAAAATTGCCTTTGGCTTACAGATTATCTTATGCTACAATAATTGTGGCTTTACCTGCAGGTTATTCACTACTACAATGAATGTGACTTTACCTACAGGTTATTCGCTACTACAATGAATGTGACTTTACCTACAGGTTTTCTGCTACTAAAGTGAATATGGCTTCACCCACAAGTTATTTAATACAATGAATATGGCTTTACCTACAGGTTATTTGCTACTATAGTGAATGGGGCTGCTAAAATAAATGTGACTTTACCTACAGGTTATCCACTGCTAATATGAATGTTATTTTACCTACAGGTTATTTGCTGCTAAAACAAATGTGACTTTACCTAAAGGTTATTTGCTACTACAATGAATGTGACTTTACCTACAGGTTATTCGCTACTACAATGAATGTGGCTTTACCTTCTGATTATCCACTGCTAAAATGAATGGTATTTTACCTACAGGTTATTTGCTACTACAATGAATGTGACTTTACCTACAGGTTTTCTGCTACTATAGTGAATGTGGATTCACCCACAGGTTATCTACTACAATGAATATGGCTTTACCTACAGGTTATTTGCTACTATAGTGAATGGGGCTACTATAGTGAATGTGCCTTTACGTACAGGTTATCCACTGCTACAATAAGTGTGGCTATCCCTACAGGTTATTCGTTGCTACAATGAATGTGGCTTTACCTTCAGGTTATTTGCTACTACAGTGAATGGGGCTTTACCTTCAGATTATCCACTGATACATTGAATTTGGCTTTTCCTTCAGGTTATCCACTACTACATTGAATTTGGCTTTGCCTACAGGTTATCCACTACTAAAGCAAAAAATGAGGTTCCAGACCGCGCCACCTAGTGTGGAACCCAGGCCAAGAACTGCCACCCAGACAAGCTGAGGAATTTTCTCTCTTTGAGCCAATGTAAATTGGCCACATTAACCTACCTATAACGTTTTAGCTATACAAGTTCAAAGAATCTTGTAAGAATGGTCATATATTTATCAGAATCTTTTTGATATAATATGATGATATGGGTCACTTCATCTCAGATATCCCATGTAATAATGTGGTGATACATGCATATAAAGGGTAGGTAGCTTGCTTCATGACAGTTGCAATAGCTTGTTATACAAGATGGTTCAAGGGGCAGTATTATAAGATATTTCATGTAATGTAATGGGGATTTCTTTCCCCTTACCTGGAGGAAGTCCCTGGCAGTGATGCGCTCCTCCAACATGTCCAGCTCCAGGATCCACACACACGGCACGATGGTACACAGGTAGAAGAACACGCTGGGACAAAACCTGAAACAATAAGTCTATTAGTGAGGTGATCACTTTGCCATAATAAATTTTGTTTTCCTCTATGAAAAGTAGGTACAAGGCCAGAGAAGTAATAAAAGAGATACCAGACCACGCCACCTAGTGTGAAACTGGGGCTCAGAGCTGCTGGTCAGAACAAGCTGGGGGTTATTTTCTCTTTAAAAGGAGTCAACAAAAAATGTTGTGTCAAAATCTGACACAATTTTCCAAACTCAAATAACTAAGAGAATACATTCTAAGAATCTCACTTTAGCCACTGGTAGAGTATAAATCATGATAACTAAATATAATCTTGCTTGAATTCCATAATACTCGTGTCATTTAGCAATGTTTGTAAACATAGATTGGGGACGGGTTTTTATGTATTTTAATGTAGTTTGAGTCTGCATTCACATTCTATATTTTACCACAGGCCTGGGTTATGGCCATAGAATAAATTTCAATAGCCAACAGAATTTGCAAATTTTGACCCTACATTGCTTTTGGCTCCCTTTAAGCCCATGTGAATAAGCCCATCCCACTTTGGGTATATCCTAGGGTTGGACAAGGATTGGCTAATAGACATACATGCCATCCTTGTCTCCAAGACTTGGGATTACGCAAGAATTGTGTTTTTCTATATCCCCAAGTACTGCTAAAATATTATCATTTCTTAAATTGTTTTAATTGACAGATTGACTGGTTTGCCAGCCAATCAAATTACTGTATTTCAGGGCAAAATAAGGTTGGACATTATAGGTTGGACTGGCAGGCTTTAACATTGTTTCCTATGGGGAAAGGTCCAAAATCTAAGGTCACATTTTAGAAATTTAGGAAGTGATCTATCAACCAATTTGCTTTGGTTTATTTTGTATTGTGCAACTCTCTTCAGGGAATTAGCCCAGAAGCAATTTTGAGAATATTTCATGGAAAACTTTATAATTGCTGTAAACTGGGATGGGCTTATTGGTCATAATTCAACCACTCATGCAGATTGTTCTAATGCCAATGAACCTACAGTACAGAACCTGATCTGTTTAGTGATATATAGACCATGAATGTGAAAGGATGTCTTGAATTTTAGAAACATTAATTTCTTCACTATTAAAAGTTTTAATCTAATTCTAGCCGATGGCAAGTGTCCAAGAAGGCCTTCTCAGCATTATGTAATAGTGAACTATAGAGGTTAGTTATCCTGTTAAAGTTCCAAGTTCCAAGGGGTTTTGTTTCCATCTAATCTAATCTGACTAAAGTACATTGCAATAATGCATAAATTGCACTTTTTGCAAATGATTTGTGCAGTTGCTTGCTCCACAAGTCATCAAACAAGTCTTGAAATAATCTATCGCCTTGATCGGCCAACTAAGCTACTATTCGCCCTAGTTACAGGCCTGTAGAAATGCGGCTTCAGTTGTGATTATTCAGTGGTCATCTAAAGCCCTGTTTCCACGGGGAACATAACAACAGGGATAAGTGGCTAGTCAGCTGACTAAGGTGAGGAGGTACAGAATGACTTATGTGAGTCAATTAAGCCCCATACCCACTTGGCGACTTTACCAGTGATGGGCAACGAGCAACTGGGATAATCAACTGATTCCTAAGATCACCTGTAAGTATACCATATGGAAATGAGTGGGTTTGATCTGAATCGGCGCTAAAATCGGCCGATTCTACCCTTAAAATCGGCCGATTTTAGCTCCGATCAGTCGGGTGATTTGTAAAAATCGTCTAGTGGGTATGGGGCTTTATTTGGTGAGCAACTGCTCTAACTGCAGCGAATAGAGAAAAATATATTAGGCATGTTACATTTTTTCACCTTATTCGCTGATGATTAGTATGCTTAATCACCCACCATCATGGCGCCAGTGTGCTCCACTTTTGTCATTCACTATTACATGCAAACAGTCACCCCATGGAAATCTGGTGGCAAATCCATTAAAAATGTTACAATATTTATTGTGAGTCAAAGCATGTCCATAAAACTTTCACTATACACAAAGAATTATCACCAAGGCCTCACGGTAATATCGTGACGATAATTTTAAAATATCGCTATTTCAAAAATATATTTCTTCACAACGAATAGCATATGAAAATAGATGTATGTAACCACAGAAGGATGTTATATAGTTTAAATTTGATTTAAAAAGAAGAGGAAAAAATTCCAATTGGCGATAACATTTTTAGTATCGTATCGTATCCTAAACATGATAATCACATGGAAGGCTATCCAGGCTACCCAAGCTTTACCCCTGATCAGAGTGTTTGCCAGACTCCTCTCCGTCCATTACCCTCTAAGGCAACATTGTTGACACACCAAACACCCTCCAACCCTTCCTCCTTAATCCAACACTGACCTCCCCATCACTGAAAAAATCTTAGTTTCCACAAAAAACACCCTATGATTGTCCTTCACTACCCTAATATGTCTATGTAAAGAAACAGGTACTGTTTTAATATTGAAAGAACAAAATCAACATTGGAACTTAATGTACCTCATCAGTTTCAGCTTACAAATTGCAAACAGGAACAAATGGAAATGGAGTCCACTATTGACAATACCCAACAGGTCTTTTCAATAGGTCAGTAGGGGTGGGGGAGTGATATTAGGGTAAGTGTCCCATTGCGCGCTCCACTTTATTTTACGCAGGCGCCGCTCGGCGAATGAAAAATAGCGAATGCTGGCACGCATTCTTATACACTAATTGTCCTTTGGGACCTTGTGTATGACCTCAATGTCCTTGCAAGCCTCCCCCCTTAGGCATGTCAACATGGGGGAGGTAAAAGCTTCACTGTCAGCCCTTAGAATACAGCCAGGGCATCTCTCCATGTCCTATGATGTGACTTTTGTCAGCCAACACATTCTGTATGGGCTAAAGCCATATTCCACTATGTATTGGGTTGTACTTGCAACCCAAAGTGAAAGAAACATGTACACTAAAAAGAGCAATTTACAATACAAGAACAAATTGCAAAAAAAAAATTCCATTGCAATAGATAGTTCAGGGTAGGGCTAGTTTTGTTATGTTTAGCTCTGGATTGGTTCTTGTTACGCTATTTTAATGGCACCCAAAACGTCTTTAGAACCTAACATTGCGATGTCTCACTGTGACGATATTGTGACATTCGTGCAGAATTATTTCATGTTATAATAATGTCATAATAATGTTATTTAAGAGTAAGGTCTCAAATTCACTAAAATATGTTATTATAACATTCTATTTTAGTAGGTCTCAACTTTACCTAAAATAATGCAACTGTTATGTGAAAATTGGGCAGGCAACAGACTAAGCAAAAAAGTATGGTTGCAGAAAGTGCTTGTTACGTTGCTGCTTGCTTGGGTGTCCATCTAATTGAGTAATGGTCTTGCAGTTTAGGTTTAATTACTAATTAAAGAAATCATTTGAAATGGCCAATCAGCAATTATGCAAGCCATTTATAAATCACACCATACAACATGAGCAGTGGGTATTATTTGTCACAGCCTCCGACACAAAAACAGTGTTTGCAACATGCAATTGTTGTTTCAATTCATACAGATGGCCCTATAGTTTAAAGACCCATGTCTATTGACCTAATTGACCAAATTCATTTGGTATAAATGCCAGTATTTCACTTATGAGTGAAAAACACTTTTTTACAAATTTATTTCCTTTTATTTAATGAACCACATTCATCTTGGATGATCTTCCATGTAGGTACATCGGGGTTTACATGATTCCTGTTGTATGACATTTCAGTTGAAAGCATTGTTATTACCTTGTGTAATGACCTTCATCAGGATAGGTATGTAGCATTTGTAAGATCATTTTGAAACGTCTAACCCATTATAGTGATCTGGACCTACCAATCATGCCTGTATGTGACCACCCGTTAGTATGGGTATTGAAATGTAAATGTTTGATCTGAATCAGACCGAAAATTAACCGATTTCATTTTTCTTAATATTGGTCGATTTTAGTGCCGACCAGTCGGCCTACTCTGATATATCTACCTATGGGTATTGGCCTTAACAAGGATAACAAGGATATCAGATTTTGTTCAAAACTATTCCATCTAGATGAATTGTTGTCATGTCTAAATAGAATGGCACTCCTAGAGTCATAACTTTAAGAACTGCCTATATATATAGATATCTATATGTAGACATGAAATATGGAATATACATAACTAAACATAACTATGCATAAGCAATGTTTTTCTGTATGATAGACTATATCTTAAAACATTTTTAAGGATTACTTTTCTATAGTTATGTATAGTTATGTATAGTTATGTAAAGCTATGTATAGCTATGTATAGTTATGTATAGTTATAATTATATAGTCATGTATGGTTACGTATAGTTGCGTATAGTTACGTATAGTTATGTTAAGTTATGTTTAGTTGTGTATAGTTACATATATGTATTTAGATATCATATATAACACATAGCCTACAGAAATAATTATCATTTCTGGATAAAAGGGTTCACATCTGTCTCTGTATAGAGAATCCCCTGTGCAGTGGTCTATCTGTCCCCCACCACACCCCGTCCCTATCGGGTTCCCTGGGACCTGGATGGCCCTAACACAATGCCTGACTCCCCTATAGAGGAGCAGGGAGGCTCTGACTGTCTCTCTAAACACTTCCAGACACCAAGTAGTGCTCTTTGATGCAGACACTTATACAAAGAGTGTGATACAAACATTTTTTATTTCTGGTATTATGTATTGCACCAGTGGCCCGTTGCAAAATACCGAATGTAAAAATGAAAATCAGCAAAATAATGAAACCTTTTGTAGTTACTTTGATCGTAACAACAATCTTTTTGACACTAAAAAGACTTATTTAGAATGCTCTTAATGAGCTGTGATTTTTACGGGAAACAATGTTACTTTTCTCCTTCATATATATCAATTTGCAGAATTTAATTTCATCCAGTAGAAACAGAGATATTAGGGGTAGCATAACAATGATAATTATTGTTGTTACGAAAACGATCTTAAATTTATCATAACAAGTTATCGTAACAACAAAATATCATTATGCAATAGGCCACACAGTAGTGGCTTGCTATCTTACTTAACATTCCCTTTTTTTTGTACACATCGTTTATCGTTTGCTGCTCAGCTGCTGAACTGAAAGCCAGTAGACTTTCTCTCTTTAGTTGTTTTTTTTCTTTACTTCACTTATATATATATATATATATACTGAACAAAGACACTAACTTTATATCCAAAAGGTTAAAGAAAGGTTTCAGTCAATTCAGCAGTTTTGTTTTCTACTTATTTTCCCATATTTTCGACTTTAGAAGTACCATTTGTCAAGTCCCAAACTGGTACAACAAAGAAATTGCAGACCTAATATTAGGATGCCATCCACCCATTGCTGCGCTCATCATGTTATTTTCAGCCAGACTTGGGAAGTGGCACACAGGATGTCAACATGTAACATGAGGCCACTTCAGTTTCTTGGAATCTTAAAAGTCATTTCAATGTTTTTGGCATTCCCCCGCAGTGTGATGATTATGTAGCTTTAACACTAGTCGATTTCGACACGCCATCTTTTGGAAATCAGCTGCAAAAGTATAGACAAAATAGAGACATAGCTTATATGATAAGAAAAAGTACAGTTTTCCCTCTTTGAATCATATAAAGGTGATATGAATCAATTTTTTTTCCCAATTTTAATAAACTCCTAGGCCTGACAACCCCTGGAGGAGGATAGATGCGTTGACCGCAAGTGTACCAAACGTTTTATAGTTAACTTGTTCTCGAATTCCCCAAGCTATAACATAGATACCAATTATATTCGCATACGTTTTCATGGAGTCAAGTTGCAACGTTACGGCTACGTTCTATGATCATACATGAAACATTGGAAGTAAATGTCCATTGAAATAGCAACGACTTGATTTGATCGGGATATTTTCAAACTGAAAAAGCAACAATTGAAGCTCTACCCTAGAGAAATCAAAACCCGTTTACAAATTAAGGGTTGCATGTGGACGCTCATGAGAACAAGAGTTTTGTTAATTTTATATCTGAAATTCATTTGTTTGAATAACAGCTATTATAATTTAAAGAACAAATGCACACTCCAGACAGGGTCGTGAACGAGTGTAAGTGTCAATATCTAAAAAGTTAATCGTTTAATGGTGAACAGTGGCAGTCTTAGCAAAGTTTCAATGGCCCTAATAATTCTTAAGGTAATGATAGAACTTAGACAAAATTGTATACAGAATTAAGATTTACATATTTTACTATTTAATGATATAAACAACGTCCATGTTGGATCTGTAGTTAGGAAAAGACAAATTATAAAGACTTTTATTAATTTTATTTCTTAATTTGAATTCCTTGGTCATCATTCATAATATATCTTTTTGAGGCTTTGTTTCCAGTGATCTCAAGATTGATAAACATAATATGTTTCTATTACTATACATCTAGATGATTAAACCTATATTATGGTAAGAGAAATCAAATGGTCAATTGATGACCAATATTGCTGATAGTTTCTTTGTAGCTACTTTGACATATTCAGAAAGTCTGAAAAAAATCACTCGTGTGAACAATGTATCGTCCCTTCAGCGATACTAGTGGAGGACACCACAAACCACACAAAAAATAAATTTGTCAGAATTATATTCACCAACGTCCATAATTTTCCGTCAATAAAATACTACTATGATTATAGATAAGGTATACTAAGATCCTCCTCCTTTTACTAACGTTTTCAGTAACATATTATTGGCTCAAGACCATATTGAACACTCTTGAGTTTACCTTTTTCACATTTATTTTTCCTTTTCATTAAAAAAAAAGAAGAAAAAAAACACCTTTGTAATACAAACTAACATAGTTGAACCGTCTACCTCACTCTACTCCCCCTCTTCACTGCAGCCATTTATGAGACCAACTCGATTGTTGTTTACATTTAATTAACTAAGCATAAAGGATTCAATTAGAGAGGCAATTAATTCCGGATATTATGAGATTATTCCCCTAATGCCAATTAGAATTGGACTCGTTGTTGACTTTTCTGTACATTATACGTATTGATAATCCTGTGAATTTTGAAGAGCGAAGCATGATTTATTGCGTTTGGTTTAGCAGCTGGGTCTTGTGGACACACTGGGAAAATTGCCGGGTTCCGATTATCACAAAATGTATGATATGATTTCCGGACAAAATTTGAGTTCAGACACTATGAGAATGAGCTATTTATGCATACAATTCTAAACAAATTGTTAAAATTTCTCAGTATCATTATTGAATTAAAAACAATTGGTGTTCAATTTGCTTATTGAAAATTCACAATTTCCTTTATTAGAATTGGACTCGTTGTTGACTTTTCCGTACATTATATGTATTGATAATCCTGTGAATGTTGAAGAGTGAATTATGATTTATCATGTTTGGTTTAGAAGCTGGGTCTTGTGGACATGTTGGAAAAATTGCCGGGTTCCGATTATCACATAATGTATGATATGATTTCCGGACAAAATTTGAGTTAAGAGACTATGGGAATGAAACTATTTATACTTACAGTTCTAAAAGAGATTGCTGAGATTTCTCTGTATCATTATCAAATTAAAATCAATTGATCTCATTCATGCATGCTGTTCTAAACAAATCCTTACAATTTGCATATTTACTAATTATAAATTATCCTTTATTAGAATTGAATTCGTTGTTGACTTTTCCGTACATTATATGTATTGATAATCCTGTGAATGTTGAAAAGTGAAGCATGATTTATCACGTTTGGTTTAGCAGCTGGGTCTTGTGGACACACTGGGAAAATTACTGGGTTCCTGACCATTATATAATTAATTCTTGACATGATTTCCCGGACAAAATCTGAGTTAAAAATCTATGGGAATGCGGTTACAATTAAATACAAATCCCTACACTTTTATTGTATTTCCCGACTAGGAATAGGGCAATGGTTATAATCCAATTCTCATACTTAATATAGGTACATAATCTTTGTTGAAACTATGTAAATGATGTATAATATTCTGACAATTGTGGTATATCTCAATTCCTTTTGATCAAATTTCGAAAAGGGTTTTGTGTATTAGTTTTGAAATCCAATATGTTTATATGATATCCAGAGAGAGAAAGAAAATTTATTGATGGCCACGCCACAATCTACTTGTTCCATGAGTTCATAATAATGAATTTTTACATACACCATCTTACATGATATTCTGACATATGACATGGCCTCCGAATTTTATATGATATTGCCTACGCTCTTCTGTCCAGATCTTCAGAATTCTGACATATACTATAACTGTATGACATCATTAAGACATGTGGGACGCCCTTTGGATTTAATCTTTAAAAATGGAATGCAAGCCTTAGAAACATAATAATGGCTGGCATTATGTGTCATAGCATCATAATACATGTGACATGGGCTTCATGAGATAATTTACGGAAAAGTGACATAAACTTCATATTTCTTACATGTTTCTGGCATAGGCAGAGCGCAAACCCTGAGATGTTAGACACTACAAGACCTGAAAGAGAATTAAGAAATAATTCTAAGGTGAAGTTCCAACTGCCATGTACTAAACTTACCAAAGTCCAGAACAGCCCCTTCTATATAGGCATCAAGCTATGGGACAGGTTCAACGAAAATGTACAAAAAGCTACTACCAAGGTTAAATTTAAGAAAATGCTTTAAAACCGAGGCCTATCAGACCACACTGACTGGACTGTCCAATGGACATGTACTTTTGTCCTTATTGTGATTATTTTTTATTATCTAGTTTATAAGGCTTATGTCATCAACTCACTCTTACTCATCCTATTTTGATGTCCATACTCATTATTACCTCATCTGGTGACTGGAAGAACATGAACCTGTGCGTGAAGTTGCTTTAAATAAATTAAGAAAAATACAGTAAAAAACTGACACATGTATGGCCTTCTGCGGCCTCTAGACTTGTGACATGACCTCCAGACATGGGATATGTACTCCAATCATGTGACATCAACTTTAGACATAAGTCATTGCCTCCGAACATGTGTCAATTCCTCCAGACATGTTACATGACCTCCTAACATGTGCCATGATCTCCAAACACGTGTCATGACTTTTAGACATGTGACTTGGCCTTTATACAAGTAGGATGGATTAAGGAAATTTGACATGGCCTTCCGCAATGTTACATGACCTCCGGACATGTCATGACCTCTAGACATGTGTCATGACCTATAAACAAATGACATGACCTCAACACATGTGCCATGGCCTCCAAACATTTTACATGACCTCCAAAAAGGTAACATGACTCTCAGACATGGGACTTGACCTTCAGACAAATAGCTTTGACTATAGGCATTTGACCTGGCCTTCCTACATGTGACATGAGCTCCGGACAATAAGCACTTCCCAGATTACACAAACAGTATAGTTTACCATGAAATATTCTCAAAATCTCTTCTGTGCTTATTCCTTGAAGACAATTGCACGATATGAAACTACCCAAAGCAATTTGGTTAACTTATTGTACCTATAATTTCTGAAATGCAGCCTTCTATTTTTTACTTTTCCCCAGAGGAACCAATGGTAAAGCCTGCCAGCCCAACCTATAATGTCCAACCCTATTTTGCCCTGAAATACTATGTTGATTGGCTGGCAAACCTGCAAATCTGTCAATTGTTAGAATTTAAGAAATTATAATGTTTTAGCAGTACCTGGGGATATAGAAAAACATAATTCTTGCTTATTTGAGTAACCCCAGCTCTAAAAATCAAGGATGGCTCATATGCCTATTTTGTCCAACCCTTGTTCAACCTTGGGATATATCCAATGTGGGATGGGCTTATTGACACGGCCTCCTGACACTTGACATGGCCCAAAGATATGTGACATTGTCTCCAGACATGCAAAGATCTAATGAGCTAATCACGCTGTTAACAATGAGGAAAGCAATCTACTTTGTCTTAGCCAAAATCATAGAGATAGAAAGGTTGATTCCAGATATTCTGAAATAGGAGATGATTCAACATATCAGGATGATACTGTATTACCCTGATATTGAATAGTTATAACTAGCTACATATCCTATTCATTAGCTGGTTAAAATCATAATCTATTTGAATAAAGAGGGTGGAGTCAATGTCTGACAACCCAAGAGCTTAATCTATTTGAAAATGGATCCAGGGAGGAGATCCAGGGGAGGTACCCAGGGTAGAATCCAGGGGAGGGACCCATGAGAGGGATTTGGGGATCCAGGACCTACCCTCCTTTTCTTTGTTGAGGACTAAATTCCTCTGATTAAGGGACTTGTTTTATATTAAAAAAAGTCATCAACAAATTATTTCAAGAAATCATGCACATTTTTTGTTTGAATAAAACAAAAATAGTTCATCATGACATTATTATTATAAAGTAACTTTCTGAGATGTAATATGGTCTTCGCATGGTTAAGACTTCAGCCTGTATCCCAGTTGCTTGTCAATTTTGACTGCCAGTAATTTGGTAATTTACGTTGTTTAACTAACTATATGGTAAATCCCTGTATCGTACATATAATAAAAAACAGAATACAATTTTCCCTTTCCAATGATATAATTATGACTTGTTTATACTTTTTCTGACATCGGGAATAAAATTGGTCAGTGGAACAGTGTTTGTGCAAATTGTTTTGAAGTGCCGGACGTTATGTCTCAAGTTCATGAGCTTAATATCAGATATATTTTTATACACCCCTTGGGGGTTCTGGGTAAGAATAGGCCCCCAGTAGCCCCAGTTGATTGTATGAGGTGACGATAAGGGGGGACCCAGCACTGACCAAGTGGTTCTTTGGGTTCAATTCCCAGTTGGTGCTTGGTTCACTAAGGGATAAGTTACAGCAAAAATTATTTCCAGGTTTTGATCCCCTGATGTTTGCTCGCCCTGTCACCTTCATCTTATAGAAATGATTGCCAAAGACAGAATTTGTCCCAACCTGTTTTTGCCATGAATATGACCATAGTTGTCGAAACGGCTTAAAGCATTCATTATTCACTCACTCTTTCTACACATTCTGGACATTTAAGCAATTTTAAATATATATGTCCTCTGTTTAAGCCAAGGTACCAGAAATTCTGATCAAACGCACTGGTGGAATATATAGCCTTAATGAGTAAAATAACATTTTTACCCGAACGGCTCCTCATAGTGTGTGACTATGTGTGGGAGGGAGAAGAATGGGCCCCCTGGGGAAATTGACAACATGGAATGATGGACAAACACTCACTAGGTTTTAGGGAACTCAGTGATGTGGGGATTTCCCACATCTATAATGGGGACTGTAGGCTTCGACAAAAGGGTTTGCCATGCTAACTGAAATGATATGTTCAATGGATTGTCAGAGTAACCTATATAGAAGATAATAATGTATATGATATTACAACCTTTCCTGTCATCTCATCTCATTATTGTTATTTGCATAATCTGTTTCTAAAGATCGTGCAAATATAAGACCTGGATGATGGAAAAAGCATAATTCTGTATGGTAAAGGCATAAGGGGATAATAAGAAATTGAACCCCTAGTTTTCCTATGCTCATCCACTCAGAAGAATTACAGAGTTATTATTGACATCTATGGTGACAATCATGTTCTTCGATGATAGATAATTATCTGAAGTTTTATTTTATTGAATTTCTTACCAACAAGCTAATAATCATCTGTGGCCCATTGCACAATCACATTTCGTAACAGCACACGCTCAAGGATAACTCTTTAAGAACGATTGTGCTACAGCACAAGGTTGTGCTGTTACAAAACCCTTATATCTGTGCTTCTACTAAAAGGGAAAAAAATATAAAAAAAATTCATGTGAAGATTACAGCTCATTACAATCATTTTAAGTAGGTTGATTTTAGTGTCAAAACGTGTGCTATTCCGATCAAAGTAACAACACAATTTTGCTTTATTTTACTATTTTCATTGTTATGAAACCCATGGTGCAATAGGCCACTGGTGTAAAGTCACACTTCCACGTTGCCCTTGCCCTGATTTAGTATACTACCAGCTATTACTTTCCTCAGATACCAGTATTCCCAGGGTTACTCCCTGCTCCTACCAATCTGAATAGGAATCTGGGATCTTTCTGATCATAGGGGACAGAATTATAGTCATATATGGCTTTATTTGATGAGTCAAGGTTCAAATAAACCCAGGACCTTTGGATTGGTGGAGCAGTGCTCAACCACTAAAGCTACACACATACTAAAAAGCCAGCCAATTATTGCTGCAGTTTAGATCAAACACATGTACATTTCAATACCATATGCATGTAGATGATCCATCAAACACAATCAGTGGACCCCAGATTACCCTGAAGTCCATGTTCTGTGGATGTGTAGTACCCATAGTCAGTGCGCATGGGTTCTATGCATCTACCTCACAGAAAAGTGTCAGTGAGCATGTGCACACATCCACGTCATGGAAAATAGTCAGTGCACATGGGTACAAAAATAGTCAGTGTGCATGGGCCCACATCCATGTCGTGGAAAATAGTCAGTGCACATGGGTACAAAAATAGTCAGTGTGCATGGGCACACATCCATGTCGCGGAAAATAGTCAGTACGCATTACATATAACATTGTTGCAGCGTACATATCTGCAGCACTTTTACTCTGAATCCATGGGGTTCTGAAGTCTTGATCCATTTGGAATTGATTAATGTCTTTTGTTGTTTAGTGGGACACCAAAAATTGTATTGAAAGGATTTTTCCATCTCAAACTGCACAAAATGACTTGGTTTGAATCCCTTCTTACAGCATTAACAGGGAATAGTGGGAAAAAAGTTGACAACCTCAATAGTGTGACAAACACCTCACATAACATCAGATTTTGCAGTGTGCAATGGTACACTATAAAAATGACATTTAGAATTTAAACATGTTAAGGGACTAAACATGTTTAGAATCTAAACACAAGAAGTCTCATCTAAAAGCTAAACACTTGTAATTCCTAAACATGTATGGATTAGATATGTTTAGAATATAAACATGTAAAATTGCTGGTGTTTAAAACCTAAACACTTTCTACTTCTAAACATTTATTGGATTGGATATGCTTAGAATCTGAACACATGAAATTGCAAGTGTTTAAAACCTGAACACTTTCTACTTCTAAACATGTATTGGATATACCAAGTGTTTAGTTAAACTGTACTCCACCAGGTGACACTGTATGCCAATGCCCTGTAGTTCTTAGAGATTTCTTCTAAATCTTGAGATAAATTCATTATAAAAAAGACAATTTTCTAGGTACTGTAGAGTGTTTGAGAAATGTATATATGTAATACATTAGAAGCATTTTGAGTTTAAGGAAAGTTATCTTTTTCAAGGGTTTGAAGACTTTGTTAAGACACCTTTTCCATATGCAGACAAACATAGGGACTAGGGTCTGGGTCTAAAGGTCCTGGGACTCACTAGAGGTAGCTAACCCCTTACTCAGTTCAGAGATCAATTCTGAATTTCTTTTGCATAATATTGAAAGAGGTTTAATTCTAGGCTAAAATTTTACCTCTTTGATGATCAATTGAGATCAAGAAAAATGTTTTCTTCTCTGAATTGTAGGCACATAACATTCCAAAATAATATCAGTGAAGATAACCAAAGAAATTGGTTTTATTGACTTACATGCCATGTATTCTAAATACTTTGAAGTTAAACATATTTTGCTAAATATCAAATAAATCCTAAGCATTTAGACTACAAACACATTGAAGACCTAAACACTTCAAGGTAAACACCTAAACATCACACATTTCTAAACACTTAACCTTAAACACCAATAATTTGAACATGTTTAAGGAAATTATGTTTTCCAAAACTGGATGCGCCAAAGTGTTTAGGAAAGTGTTTAGGTTCTAAACACTTGTTTTAACGGTGTATAACCTTTCAATAAGATGGCTGGTGTACTAATCAGCTACAAAGGACATTAATCATGTCTGAAACTCCACATGGCCTGAATGTTCAGAACACCGGGGATTCAGAGTAAAGCCCCATACCCACTTCACAATCTTACCGGGAATGGGCGATGGGCGACTGGGAGAGTCACCCAATTCTAAGGGTCGCCTGTAAGTATAGTATACTGAAATGTGCAAGTTTGATCTGAGTCGCTGTTAAAATCAGCCGAGTCTAAGGGCAGAATCGCCTGATTTTAAAAGCGATTTGTTGGCCGACTCAGGGATAATCACCTAGTGGGTATGGCCCTTAAAAGTGCTGCAGATATCTATGCTGTAAGGATCTCATATATGAGTAATAAGCTGCTTATATCTCACACATTGCGTACCCCAGACATTTATGACAGAGACAGACGCCCCTTTAATTAGTTGCTGTGTAGGTTGATGAGTGCCTGTCTGGGATGTTGATTGCCTTGTGGAGAAGGTAACACCCTACTCAGCCATGTTTGGTTTTCATATGGGAATTAGAAATGAAATTGTTGATTTGTGGGAGGCAGGGATGTAAGCAGAGTTCTGGAAAGAGGTAGGGATGGGAATACGAGTGGTCTTTGGCCATGTGTGTATGAGGGAGGGGGGGGGGGGGGTGTTATACTGATGAAGGGGTCTTTAGGGATATGAATAAGGGGTGGGGTGTTTTACCCAAGGGCAGTTTATATATTATCACCCACTTGGCTGCCGAGCGGTACGTATTGTGGGGAGGGCATATTGACAAGCTGTATGTACCACTCATCATTTTATTGGTTTGAAATGGGTTTAAAGATTATTTTGCCTTTTGTTTGGGTGATAAAGAAGAACCGTAGGGGTCGTCCTCGGGTGGCTGTACGACCCATGGGGATCGTACGAACCTCGGTTCGTGACGATCCCTTATGGGTTGTACAGCCACCCGAGGACACCCTGGGAGGTTCTTCTTATTATAGTATCTTCAAATATTTCTTATTATCTTCTTTCCTGCTAAAACTTGGACCAAATGAAGAAATGGGAGGCTACACAAGAAATGTCTCCAAAATGATAGAATGTTGGTATCTAGCACCTCTGAAATGCTGCTGGTTGATGCCAAAAGCTGTCTTGTTTACCGAGTATTATTCATATTACCTTTTTATCAAAAAAAGGCCATAATCATGTTACAATTCAAAACAGCCAAACAGTGCATTTATGGTTGGTTAATCTAACCCATGAGCCCAAATCCGGCCATAGCCACCTGAGGGATTACTTCCCAATCCGGCTTTATTCACCCGGAAAAATGACGATTTTTCTTTAATTTTTCCATATTTTTCCATATTTGTCCAATGACAATACTTTTCAATATACAGAATATATCGTTTCAGAGCTTATTCAATTCCCTATTCGATACTACAAACCAGGTGGTAATAATTCCTATTACCATTGGTGGGTGAGCATTTATAATTCCTCAATCAACAGAAATTTAAGGAATTTCTGAAGGAAATCCACGGAAATCGTGGGGAAATACAGCAATTCACAGTCGCAATCTGTGAGGTCTAAAGGGTTAACCCTTCAGAATTTGTCTGTTTTCAACTGGCAACTTATGCACATTTTAAGGCTTTTCTAGAAAAGGTGTGAGTTGTTTTTGTGGATCCTAAAGCCCCATACCCACTAAGCAACTTTTGCAGAGTTGGGCAACAGATCGGCACTGAAATTGGCCGATTTTAAGGGTAGAATCGGGTAACTTTACCTGCGACTCAAATCAAACTTGCCCATTTCAATATACTATACTAACAGGCAATCATAAGAATTGGCCGATTCTTCCAGTTGCCCTTTGCCCATCGGTGGTAAAATCGCCCAGTGGGCATTGGGCTTAATAGACCAAGTCTGGAATCAGTGGCAGAGCAAGTTCCTGGTGAGTACACTGGTAATCTCTTGTTGGAACCATGCGACCCATAAAGGCATTACTTTTTCTTCGACGGGTTTCACCAGACATCACAAGGATGTTTGTTTAAGATTTTTCTTTCTGAAGTTGGCATAATCATATGGATAGGCCTATATATAGTGCAAGAGAATGCCATCTTTACATTTGTATTACTGAGAAATTGGCAAGGTCACCACAGCTTGATATAAAACACATGGGAAAACAAGTTATCTTCTCAAAAACGACAACCGCTGAACATTCAATTCCACCCAGAAATTTCAATCACAGATGTAGGGCAAAAACATAACTCCTCCAAAACAGATCATATTAATCCACGTCTATCTTACAGCCACTATGTCTAGGTCATCAGGAACTGTATGAAATCATACAAAAATATATTGAAAAAAGGAGAAATAAATGGAATTGCACTGCACGGATGGCATGGATTTCACCGGGTGAACTCAAGTGTGTTCGCGAACACGTGGCCGTAAGGTCAGAAAGGTCACGAGATCTCGCGAGAGGAGCGAGATCCAGATGTGAAGCAGGCAGCCTCCTGGTGGTGTGAATGTGAACTATAATCAATGGGCAGGTGGGGGGTTAGTGGGTGATGGGGGTGTGTGGTGTGTGGTTGGTTGATGGTTCAAAGGGTGGAGGTGTTTCCAAAGCAAAGGCAGGTTTTTGATTTGAGATAAATGTAGGGATCTATATAGATACTTTCCTTCTGTCCTTTTATGAAGGATTATACATACATGGCAGTAGGTGTGTATGTGTGTGTGTGTCTGTGCGTCTGTGTGTCTGTGTGTCTGTGTGTGTGTGCGTGCATGTGTCTGTGTGTGTCTCTGTGTCTGTGTGTGTCTGTGTCTGTGTCTGTGTCTGTGTGTGTCTGCATATACTGATCTAATCCCTATTCTCATGCTTAATGATTTCAATACTCATCCCCCATTCCCCTCTTACTGAGTTGGATGAACATATATACTTAATGTAAGTGAAGTTGTTGGCTGTTGTTGCATCGTGTAGTGGGTATGGGGCTTAAGATTAAGATGGAGCATTATTGTATATATGCCTTTTTGATAAACCCAGCAAGGAATCCCACAATGCTTGGCTCTGTATCAATCATACTCTGACACAATATCAATGTAAATTTATAAAGCTTAGGCTAACCAAACTAGCAAAACTATTTTCTACTGCTGTAACTACTTTCCTTATCACCCTCTAAGACGATGACACTTTGGTCATCGCCCTTACTTTCTCAGTGCTGCATTAAACTCTTGACTGCTGTACCTCTATCACCCCAGGGTATGATATGGAGGAGAACTACACTGGGCTTTGGCTAGTTGGCCGGGGGGGGGGGGTGACTTCCCTTCTCAATACCTGGATGTGGCTGTTGATGTTCTGAAAACAGACTCATTTTGAGGGACACCACAAGTTGTAAAACCTTCCCATAATGAAGTGATGTTGTTATCATATTTCATACCACTGTTTGTTGAATTAGTGGAAATATATATGATTATCCATTAAACCACTTTAATGCCTATCTATTTGTATCTATTTCCCCTATTGTACATAGAAAGTGTTTAGTTTCAGCACTTTTCTATATCACTATAATATAACTCCTTTTGAATATTCCTAACCCAAATTGCGTAAGGAGGCAAATTTCATAACCATTTTGAATACAATTTTCTCACTCATTTCACTCAATTGTGGCTGAAAAAGGACCCATCTCCTTCACTTTTCAACACACACGTCTGGGCAGGTTCGAGACCAAGTCACCCCCCGCCGGCATGTATTGGGCACAGTTCACATGATAAGACTCAGCGCTTAATAAGTGATACGCAACCTACTTACTCCAAAGACCGTTATTGTCACCTTTCATGATCAGAAAGGTTTACTGAGCACTTATACCTGCCATGAAGCTTCATACAGAGCTCACTCTGAGAGCCACAATGTGAATACGTGAATGCTCCATAAGGTTGGCCAGGACTAGATTCAATTCTAATGGTAATATTAGACCAACGCTAATTTGAGAAATGGTCCATCATGTTTTCTTTAGATAATAAAAAACTAAGTTCTTGGATTGAAATAGGAAAGCAAACCCATCCCAGTTTGGGATGAGCATATTAAGACATAATCTAACAGATTATGAAGCCTTATTTCTTTAGGAATCCAAGATAATGATAATCAGTGATAGCTGATCCAAAATTAAAGGAAATTGCTGAATTCGCACTCGCAAACGTGCAACATTTTAGTGCATAGCGTATGTGCACACCCTCCATCCCTTAATAAGATCTGTATCCGCCTGTGTGACGTTGACCTATTGCATACAAAGAGGGGTCCTGACGTTTCACCCCTTCTACATGATACCTTCAGAGCTCCTGACAGTATGACACAATGACAGCAGGAGAAGCCTTGCCCTGGCCACAACAGGACAGTGCCAGGGAGTTTGAGTGACAGAGGAGTTCATGCCCCCTGTCCTTGGAACATCACATCAACAGGGTCTCCTCTGTGGTTTTTTTGTGTTCTGCTTGGTGGCATATCATCCCTTCCCTACTCCATACCCCTCCATGTGAGCCGTGCAAAATACATCCATGATTCTTGTTGCTGTGATTTTAGGGCCATGAGAAGAAATATCCGCTCAAAAAACATCCACGAGATTTTGTGGACATGAAAGTTTCTTGAAGAATTATACTAAAATCATTCATGTATAATACTTTTAAAAATGTGTTCGAAGGATATTGGAACACTTTAATAGTTGAAAAACCTATGAGATTTTAAATACCCACATGAGCAAATTGTGTGATCATGGGTATTTTAACTTCTTGTGTCACATAATTCTTGTTGATGTATATTGGTCAGCCTCCCAGATCATATTATATACATGATTTTGGCAGAGGATGGAACTAGGGAAAAACATAGATATCACAAGACGCTTTCACAGCAGGTTACAGCCAGTTATGGCATTTTGGCAGCATCAAGCAGCAATGCAATATGGTTTGTTCTACTGGAATCAATTTTTTTTCTAATTACCAGTGCTTCAAAGCATGCCTTAGAGAGACTGCATGTTGGAAATTATCTCAGGGGGTTTGCAGCCTTATATCAGCCCAGTAATCTTTTCGCTGGTCTTCTTGTTTATAGTATGAGATTTTCCAGTAAGGTAGCCTTTTGCACCATGATTTATTGTAACAACGATAACTTTAAGATAACTTTAATATAAGACACGAGTTGTTACAAAGATAGCTTACTAAAGATATTGTTTTTGCAAAACCCTTTATCTTTGTATCTAGTGGATCAAATTGAATTCTTTAAATTAATTTTAGAAGGGGCACTGTAGGACCAACAGGTCATTTACAGCATTCTAAATAGGTTTATTATGAGGGTCGAAGCATGCATTATAATGCGCAAAGTTGCTAAGACAGGTGTCAGTAATTTGCTAACTTGCGTTGTAACTATAGTAATTGTGCAACAGGCAACTGGGAGCGAATTAACACTAGGGATCTCAGTCCTAATCAAAGTATACAACTAAGTTTTCATTGACTGACTACTGGAATGAGTAATTGTTAGCTCCAAACCCCGTATCAAATTTCTGTAACAACTAAATAGTCGGTCCAGACAAGGTAATGAACTTGGATCACTGTTTGCCTAAAGGCAGCTCCAATATTTTGAAAGAGGATAAATTTCCCCTCTTTATGTAGTTAAATTGCCCAACCCTGGACACCACTGGTCAAGCTATTAAGGAGCAAGGACTTTATAATTATAGGCTAACGAGTTCATTCATGCTCACACACGCATATTTTGTCAACTGTAACTAGTTTAAGTTCCCACTACCAGCCCCCTGCCCCTATGCATAATAGCACTCTCTGTGTAAGTCAGGAAACTCTCAAATAAAACAGCTTTAGATAAAAGAGCTAAATATTCAATATAAAAGTGTGTCTGACCACAATGTGATTCATTAGTTCATCACTAACATTACTACCTGTTTTCTTTAAAAGTGTTCTTTTCACTGACTTGTTTAACAAATTTTAAGTAACCATCATTCAAAATCCTAATGAATATAAAGCTCCATAACCACTTAGCAACTTTTACACAGTCAGCTCACAAGTTGGCAGTAAAATCGGACGACTCATACGATCACCTGTATGAATGTCATATTGAAATGTGTGTGTGTGATATGAGTCGGCACTAAAGTCGGCTGACTCTAACCATAAAATAGACCAATTTTAGCGCTGATATGTCGGCCGACTCAATGAAAATCACCTAGTGGGTATGGCCCTTAAGAAACTTTAACTTACCATTTGTATTCCTGGCCTTTCCTGACACACAGAGTGACCATAGTCTCTATGAGCAGTCCCAGCAGGCCAGTCAGCAGTAGCCAGTAGAAATGGTTCCACTCGGTTGTCGCCATGATCCGCCAGAAGGCTACCAAACTGTGCAAGCAGAAGACAACCCGCGTGACCACCGCCGACAAGACCGCCCCGACCCGACAAGACCTGCAACATGGGCTACGACAACACGACCGACACATTTTGCTGTCACTGATGTTTGATGCTGTCGCTGTCACTGCCCCCTTTTGGTTAGGTTCAGCTGAGTAACATGTCCTTGTCTTCAGTTTTTGGTCACTGAATGACCTCCAGATTTGGGCTACTTTGCTTAGCTTCTTTTTTAACTTGTTGAACTATCTTTGTAGCTTAGTGGCCTACTTTTGTGGCTTTATGGCTTTATGGCTTGATGGCCTGCTCTTTGTTGCTTGCTGACCTTCTTATTGTCCCTTGATTGTCCTTCACTTGTATCTTTTTGACTTATCATTCAAGATTTAAGACTTATTCCTGTAGATTGATGAACATTTTCTTGCTGTTTTCTAAAGTACGTTTTTGCAATTTGATGAAACAATACATCAATACTTTCATACACTACTTCTAACAGCTTCAAATTATTTTTGCATCGTTCCAACTAACATTTCTGTTTTTGCCACCTATATCAAGTGGAGTGCTGGTTGTTTGTAGTCATCTAGGAAGCAAGTTTTGTTTAGCCGGATAGCTCCGTGGTATTATTCCATATCTCCCCAGTCAAAGTATAGTCTCTTCAAGGGTCCTGATGATTTAGTTGCAACAACTGGAATAAACCTTCCTTTGATGAATTGTTGTACATCAATAGCGTTATCTTACCACAGAATGGACCCTCTTTCAGCTTGTCAGTGTCTTATTTCTGGTCAATTGGAGAACGACTTGCACTCACTCGACAACCCAAAGACTGCTACTGAATAATCTGTTTGCTGAAACCCATTGATGTAACCCCAGTTCTGACATACTTCCAATAAATGATCTTGAATTAGTGTTTGCCAGAACCCATGTTATCACAAATTACATGTAATTAGTCAGCCTTGATAGTCGGTGGTAGGACGTCTCTGTCCGGTTATGGGTTGTGTGACGTTCCTTTATCCTGGAGAAAAGAAGAAGGAATCATAGTATATATAGATGGGAAAAAATTGCTTTTGAATCTGACACTTCTATGAATTTTCCATATTTTACTTTTTCCTAATAAGTATTTTATCAACATTAACTGTACAAACATTTTGTTTGAAACTGTGAGCCTAAAATTCTAGGGAAACGGCATTTTCAGATTTCTCCCATTTACATAAATTTGAACAAATAACAGATTGTAATAATTGAAACGTTCAATTGATTGATTGGAGGGAGGTGATTGATTAGTGAATGAGTGAGGGGTCAGAGGCCTGAGATTAAAACAACTCACGACCCCCACGCTCCCATATTTATCATTCTCAAATGGGATGACTCAATATTCAATATATTCGGAAACAGACCACTCATTTAAGCAAATGGATTAAGTAGGGCAAAAATCACACTTTATCTATTTCCGAGAGGTATGATGCTCTACTCCTGAAGGAAAATAACTGTTAATTTTGCATTGATTATATTTATTCATGTCAGGGTCAGATTTAGGGAGGTGGGGGTTGGACCCGGGGGGTTGGACACCTACAAAGGGAACCCACTGAGCGACACAATAAAGATTCTGGTCGATTAGGAGATCACCAGCTACCAATATCTAACACTATCAGATATTTGGCAAGTGATTTTTTTTAATAGTTCGGTCATACATTGCTGAGTGGGATCACAGTTTCTACCCGTTTTTGACCAGATCTAGTCAAACCGACCTGAACTAAAAAACCAGAACTGGTCGAACCGACTAGAGTTATAGTTAAATAGCTCAATTGGTTCCCCCCTTAAGGCTGCCGACCCACCGCCGAAGCTTAAGAGGGCGCCTCAAATGGTTATGTCAAGGCGCCCCCTGAAATGCTTTTGGATCCGTGTCTGAATGTATTACTTGGCTAGGGGACGGGGTTGTCAAGGACTGGCATTAGTTTAGCTCAAGATGAAACTTTCTTTTTCATTTTGGTGGTGCTTGCGTTTTTTGAAGCAGACTGACAAAATCTTCTTTTTTAACAATTAGAACAAATAGTTTATAAAATGGAAGCTTATGTTTCTCTATTTGTTCTGGTTAATCAAAATTCAAAGAATATATATCAAGATGCTAAGTTGTTAGTGTAATTTATCCAGTTCACAGCTTGAGCTTTACAATACCATTAGTTTGAAACAAGCCACGATATTGTGCAAACAGGGTGTTGAATAATTAAAAAAAACTACATTCAAAAACATAAAATTATATGAAAATATTCAAATTCTACATACAATTCTATGAAACATTCAAAAACATAATTATAATACTATGGAACAAAATATGGTGCGTAAAACAAGGTTAGGGCCGTCCAGAAAATAACTCATAAATCTGTCTGTTTATGTATTCTATCCATTGTAAATGGAAGAGTGCACGATATAAATTTCCCTACAGAGTAGTCTTCCCCACCCCTCTTCTTTTTGTTGGAATCATCATACAGGCTTTAAAATACATGACTTAACCCTTCTATTGTTATAAAGTAGAAGCAACTTCATATAATTATATGCAAGATCCACCCTCCTGCCTTTTAATACTTTTTTCAAAGGTTCATGGAACGTGTAATTTTTCAATCTCTAACCTATTGTGAAGGAATAAAAGCATGGATTTGCCACGTGGATTTTGAATTGGGCATTAGAGTGGCTTCACAAATTAGTTCCGGTTATAAACAATGTTCTTCCGGTTTCTGTCATTGGCTGAGACAAGACCCTCAAGGAGTGTATATATAAGTCTAGCCGTCAGAGGAGTAAGCATCATACGTATTCAACATAAGTCTACTTTTGTGTATTTGTCCATTTTAGGGGTCTACATCCACACAATTGACCACTGGTTGGCTAAACCATCGTCTTTCAGAACAAATATTTTTGGTCTAAAATCAGGCTATCAGAAAAATCACAAATTTTCTTCTGCGAAAAGAGCGATGAGGAATCTACTGCAAATATAAAAAAAACTTACCTTCTTAATTTTCCCAGTCTCGTCCGCAAATTCCAGGGAATCCCAAAGGCATTGAATGAAGATATTCCCTCAGATAACCCTTCATATATAGTAATGGGTTAAATCTCCAACACTTTAATATCAAATGACGTTTATCCTTAAAGGGACAGTATGAGACATGTCAATCTCCTCCGCACGTCACTAAATCAGCAGCGCAATGCCACGAGCTCCACCAGAGATCGATGGCGCCCACGTGACCTCATTAGCATATTGTGTAGACCACGTGACCTAATTTGCATAGCTGGGGAAAAAGCAGGGCGTTTCAGATTGGTCGGGGTGGGGTGAAGGGTGGGGGTGGCATGGGAAGCGTGATGAAGGGGGTAAGGAGCGTCAGGGTGGGGGTGATGTTAGGAGATGGGACGGGGTGGACGATATTAGGGGTGGGGAAGTAAAGGCCGAGCCACACTGAGTAACTCAACTCGACCCAATTTGACTGTTGAGTTGAGTTAAATTGGGCTCTAAGTGTAGTGACCATCCCCCTCTCTTTTGGTGTATCCTAAACTACACAAAGCCTATAATTATGCTGACCACCCTCTCGGGGGGGGGGGGGGAGACTCGGTCTGGAAATGGGTACCAACTGCAGTCGGACCTGCGAGGAGCCGTAGCTGTTGATCGCCAATTTGGCCTAAAAGGGGGCTGTCAAATAATAAAACGACATTTTACTGGGCTGTCAATAATAGTTTATAGTTGATACTAGCCTAAAACTGAAAAGTATGCAGTTCACGTCCTTAATGATGGCTCATCACATTCGGAAATCAGATTGGAACCAAAACTGTGTAAATAGATGATATTTTGGAGGGGCTGTTCATGAGATATGCTGAAAGAGGGGGGAACGTCAGGTCCTGGCCATCACAAAAAAAGGGGGGACTGTAGTTTCTCAGTTGGCACTTACATGAGTGCGCTGGGCCACCACCCCACCCTCCTTTCGGAAATCCTGTATCTGCTTCTGAGGTCTACAACTCTTAGTGACAGTTCACTTGATTCGTACATGTTGAAAAAAAACAAAGACGTATGACTAGACCGTCCAGCCTTAGAGGATGTGCAGTAGATATCCATGTAGTCTTCATGCTAAGCCGGTCGTACCCTAAGGCATGGCATATTTATTTTTGCTAGTTATTACTCGACATGACTTGGGCTGCGATATCAGTGTGATCAGTGTAACGTAACTATTATTATGCGTTTTACTATATTTATGCGTTTTTTTCATGCGTTTAATGCATAAATCTACGCATACAGATGGAAAAAAATGCATATTCTTAGGTAAAATATGCGTTAATTACCGCATTATTATGGACTATGTTTTCGGGATCATTTGCGTGATGCGGCTTTGTATTCATGCGCCGTTCCCGCGCGAACTATTTCTTGTATCACACTGCAGTGTGATAAAAGGCAGGTTATCACACGAGCATGATAATTCATGCGTTAGACTCTTAACTACTAAACGTGTATCGCACTAAGGTATAATAAGATGATATTACTGACGATTTGCATACAGGAGTAACTTATATAATTGTTAAGAATTATCAATTTGGAGTAAAGAATTTTGTCTTTAATATGCAGACTTGCTCTGCGACATCGTCATATCACATCTCAAGTCATTTAGCGCAATACTACCTTGAAGGCCGTATTACACTACACGACTTGAGCTGCGATATGGGAAGCAGATTGATGATATTACAGACAAATAACAAACTGGAAATATATAATTATTAAGAATGGTAATTTGGAGTTTTTTTTTATACATGTGTAAATAAGAACTTTGTCTCTAATATGTTCCTATTCTCTATGATATATCGCAGATTGTGTCGTATTAGATACTCGTGGGTCCTGGCTCTGTTATAGTTAGGAGGTGGGACAGTCAAGTTAGGCAGTCTGGCCGGCCCTTAGTATTGGAGAGATGGGCGGATGGGGAATTCTGGTTAGTGGGGGTTGAGGTGCATAGGGACCGGGAATGCAGCATTACTATAATATTTTCCTTGTCATTTCTCCTCCCGAGCCCGTTCGTGACACAAGACCGGATTGTCTGTGTTGATTTTCAATAGTTTTCTATCTTTTTAATTTTCATTTAGTGTTTTCCTGGAGCTGTACTCTTGTCCTTTAATTGGGACATGATATTGCCCAGTATTTCTGTAAGGCTGTATTTGTATGTGTGTGTGTGTGCGGGTGCATGTGTGTGTGTATGCATGCATGTATGTATGTGTGTGTATGTATGCATGCGTGTGTGCGTGTGTGCGTGTGTGTGTGTGTGTGTGTGTGTGTGCACATGTGTGTGTATGTGTACTCACTTTTGCTTGTTGCGTGTACGTGTGTTTGCTTGTTCGTGTGTAGGCTATATATGTGTGGGTCTACATTAAGGTCTGAATAAAGCTTGTGTGTGTTGATATACATGTGTTCCCGTGTGTTGCTGTTGGGACCTTAACACTAGCAGTTGGCAGAGTTAGTCAGCAATGTAGAAATGCTGTTTAATACAGCAATTCACTTAATTCACAGTAATAATTATCATGAGGTAGTTGCCCTCAGCATGTAAACTACAGATGATTGATGCACTCAACATTAATTCCAAGTCTGTGCAAACCAGACACCAAAAACTAAGTGAAGATACCCGTTCACTGTTTGCAGTGGGTCTTCAATTTCACCATGTGTGGGGCTGACTTTAAAGGCACTCTTCACACACAGTCTGCTGTGGTGCATTAATGGGTTTTGTGGGAGTCCATAGAGGCAAACTCCGCTGGGAGAAGTACTAGAAATGATTATACTGGGCTGAGTTGGATACATGATTTTGAGATGCGTGGCTCTCCTATTCTTTTTTGGGTGGATTTTCAGGGGTGGATCCAGAGCCAGTGCCCGGGGGGGGGGAATCCTGACACCCCTATAGAAACAAAAAATAAAAACACCAAATTGACGCAGATCAATGTTAAGATGCAAAATTTTCTCACTTGGGTCCGGGGGGGGGGGGGGGGAGTGGAGGGGCAATTGCCCATTTTGCCCCCCTCCCTTGAATCCACCACTGATTTTTGTGTGTTTTCGAATCTTTAACAGGGCACCTAATTTTCAGCTCGATTGGCTAATCCTCTGCATTATCGTGTGGGGTAGTATACCACCATCTAATTAGGAAATCAGCAACCAGATACGCCGGGGCCACAGCCTGTTCTTATCAGTCTAAGGAGGAATCTGGGGACACCATCACACCTATCTGAGGGTTCGGGAAGTTGAATCATGGTAATGACCTATAAACCGGTTGAGAAACTTATATACCAAGCACTGAAACGCAATGCATTTATTCATCTACCCCTGTCCCACTTTCACTCGATCTGCCCATTAATTATTACGATCACACTCTGCCCTCCTCGGGGAAAACCCTTTGAGTAGGAATAATGCATGGAGAAATGGTTCGTAATGAAACTGAGAAGTGACATACTTGGTTTTGTATACTGCACACACACACACACACACACACACACACACACACACACACACACACACACACACACACACACACACACACGTTACTTTGATGAGGGAAGTAGAAGGTTATGTGTATAATAAAACTTACCAACATGGCCAATATAGGTAAATATATTTCGAAAAACGGGTCATCGTGTCTCATGCCTTTAGGCTTACAATTATTTTAGCATATTAAATAATGTAGCAGCTCTCATTGAAACGATATTTGAACGACCTAGATGATTATTTGTTCCATTTTCCTTCATTTATACAATATGACCATGTTAAAAACCATACATGTGGGTCATACAATCTCACATTTATAAACCTTTTTCATTAAGAGTGTTTCGCCCCCTGGTGAAGTAAATGGAACCAATGGTTTAGGTCATTTCCCATAGTTAACCTCTATGCTTCACTTCATATAGGTTAACTATGGGAAATGACCTAAACCATTGGTTCCATTTACTTCACCAGGCCGCGGCACACCCTAATGAAAAAGGTCTATAGGAAGCAAATAGCACAGGATCTCTTCATTGTCAGAATATATCACTGAGGAAATAGGAGGCAGAATGTAGAACGCAGAGACACTATATCTTCCATTTAATTTTCAGGATATGATGTCTAGGAGTTTTTACCATTATGTCTAGGCTGGATCCATGAATAATGATCCTACTTCTCGTGAGCTCCCATCATACGCATACAACATATATATGCTTATGTTCATCTATCTCAGACTATTTCAAATTTATGCAAAAAGCACCTTGTTTGGCATTCAACAGTGCAGATGCCTAACAGGTTTGTGTATATCTGCCCTGTATGCAATGGTCTTAAGTCCCACACCCACTAGGGCAATTTGGAAGCACTGGAAGAACATGTTCCAACATGAAGTAGGAAATACAATTATTTACCAAAAAAAACAAAAAACAACAACAACAACAACAACAACAACAACAACAACAACAAAATACTGGCAAATCGTGTATTAATCTGTATCGCTGCTAAACACGGGAAGAATTTGAACTCATACATTCGACAGGCTCGGGCTTGTCTGAAACCACTTCCTCTAAAACGTGTCAAGGAGTGTAAGTCTTACTCCACGATTATCCCTGAAAAATCATAGTATCATTATACTACCCATAGCAGTGGGCGTGTTAGGTAATACTTTTGCGCTCACCTCAAAGTTTCCCTTGCCCTTCTGGCGTGTATATAAGTGTAAGTCAGGGGGTGTTAACTATATTGTGTCACAATAGTCCCGTCCGCTCATAGTTCTCTTCACACGCCCAACCTTCTCGGCATCTTAACGTACCTACCCTCCATTCAGGCACCAATATAATTGCCAGCAGTGGCGTACCCAGTCCCCCCACTTCCCACATTTGTGCATATATCTATAAACGCCGGTTGATATTGGTTTCCAAGCTCAACAAAAATAATACTCAGTTTCCTGACCTAATAAGAATAGATGAGGCTGAAGCGCAGAAGGAGTAGCCTATAGTGTGCACACAACTAGGGTAAAACAGGGTTGTATCGCTCACATTGGTAGGCCTATATCATTAGCGCATTTAGTTTTTTAAACCCTTACATATAGAAACAAAAGTTATATAAAATCAAAATAATTCATAATAATTAATCAAATGCGTAAAAACAGCGATAAAGCGTGATTTAACTTTATAACCTCTATGAATAATCAATAATGAAACAATTGTCTCCCATGATGTTGGGTACAACCCTTATCATGAAATGAAAGTAATATTTTTGAGAAAACTTATCAAATATAGCATATCAATAATGGTTTTCCATCCCATGAAAGTGACGTCCAATAGGCCTATTTCTAAAAAAAAAATAGGGTTAGTTCAACCCCCCCCCCTCCACAAATTCCTGGGACCGTCCACCCCTGTCCCTTAGATACAGTACTAGTTTAACTAAAACAGGTAGAAATATAGCATTTTTAAAACAGATTTTCTTGAAACACATTATTTGGGAGTTAAACCAGGCTGCCTAAACCAGATTCTTAAACTTCTTGGAAATACAGGGTGAAAGGGCTGAAAGCGCAAATGGTTTTCACTGAAAATGATAATATTAAATAACCTTGACTACACATAAAACTATTATTTTGTGTGATTTCAAGTTTTTACCCTTATTTAACTCTCGACATAAGAAATGATAAATGCGCTATATTAGCCTGACGGGCCATGCCCCCCCTCCCCCCCCTCCCCTGTTAAATAATGTTGTTTAAAAAGGGGCCCCTCCCACGTAGATTAATGCATTAGCCCCTCCCCCCCCCCCCCCCCTCCCCCCTAGAAATGCCTGGGTCCGCCCCTGCATCCCTCCGGACCGGCCCGTGGGCCATCTTTTCATTTCAATACCATTATTACAAATATAACTTCCCAAAAAAAAATTTGGAGTGGCAGGTGGTAATCGAGTGCATGAGGTTCGATTAGCTCCTACCACCCAGGTCTGGCGAATTCATCTGTGCCATTATTCAGTTCATTTCATTTCATTAGTTTGCACAACCAGACCCAATTACGTATAGAGTTTGCGACATATATATACCGTAGGTGTAATCGGGGCAACGAGAAAGGTGTTTACCAAAAAGAGACACTTTGTAGTTTCGGTCCTTGTGTTTCAGTGGGTTTTCCGATTTGGAAAACAAGCAATACCACAAGTTATTAATTTTGATCGCCCTCAATTGTCACTGATGTGTCTCTATCAACTTCAATTTACATTGCCCGTCATCGTTTTCCCCAACGTAGTTTCGACGTATTTGGTCCTGCGACCGGAAGGACCTCTAGACGGCTTTTCGCTGGTTTCCGACGTCATCGTATTATTGAACCCGGTGGATTTTTGGCTACCAGCTATCTCTCCCGGCCCCGGGTTCGAATCCCCTTCATGCCTTACGTTTTTCGTTCATCCATCAGACTTGTATTATCAAATTAATGATAAGGATAGGACTACTCTGAACCCTAATCGTCATGTCAAGAGAGGAGGTTGATTGTTAACTTATTTTAAACAGGATCGGGACGTTACGCTTTTTAAAGGATAACTCTCCATTTGTAATCGAAAAGTTGTTAAATCAAAAAGACCCTTAAAAAAAAAGGAAAATTATAAAAAAAAAAAAAAAAACCTGCTCGAACCCGCCCTCTCCTCAACTACTAATTTTAAACATGATAGTCCTAATGGTAATGAGACTGATCCGGCTTAAATTCCTAATATTATAATATTAATATATATACTTCTTGCAAACATTCTAAATAACCTTCTTTCCCGATCTTAGCATCTGAATAAACAGGAGACACTGGGCATCACACTTCATTTAAATTAATTGTCTCAGTTAAATACGACCATTAGTTAACAAGTTCCATGTACTTTTTAAGTAACATGACAGAAAGCATTTTCGCGATTCTGCAGCTATCCCTCGCTCCCCTCTTCCCTTGTGCATAACATTTCCTAATAAACCAGGTCCATTCCTAACGGCGGCAAAGTTTGGAAGCGTCCATCATGGCCGGCCTTAATCCATTAACACCCATAAGTACCCGGAAGCACCCCATCTAATCTGTACCCCCCTCTGACATCTGACAAGGGCAGGGTCACAGTCTTGGTAATCACATAACTCACACCAAACCCACTCAAGAGCGACACAGGTATCATGCTGGGTGTCATCTGACGGACTCCCCGCCATTAATCAGGGGTTAGTTATCGAGTTAACACGGGCCAGAGTTGCCCCATGCAGGGAACCTGCTGGGTCGGGCACTTCCATACCCAACCTACGTTCGCCTGCAAAGCACATGTAGCTAAATCTTTGACAGGCCTATTTCACCCTACCATCCATCGCCCCTCCCACCCGGAAAACCATTTACCCTTACCATCCATAGATGGAGTATTAAAAGTGTTTGAAATTAACTTCTTTTGAAGTCATCCGTGAGAGATGAGATTCATTAAAAATTAATTAAACATTTTCTGTATGGATAAAAGGTACCTCCCGGCCTATATAACTACCCTAAATAATTCACCTTAAACTGGGTCTAAGCTGGTTAGATATAAAGCCGACCTTAAGGTTTGAGACTAATTTCAGCCAGTCCAGACTTAAATCGGCCTGAACTCCATATAAACCACCTGCAAATAAAACCTATAAATATCAGGCAGTAATGGCATTTACAGGCTTTCTCACTTCTCATCCACAAGTTAAGGAACCCCATGCCAACAATTCATTTTGAAGTCTGCCTTCCAATTCAATTAGAACAAGCCGACACCCTAACCAACGAAAGCTTACAAGCAAGCATACGCGTAAGCTTATACTCTTCGCACGGCTTTTCTTTTGGCATTAACGTAAGCTTAAGGTTTCTGCACGGAGGTCAAAACCTTTAGATCCCAGGTGCATGTGGCGACTGTCTGTCTACTCCTTCCTGTGACTGGGAAAAAGTAATAAAAGACTAGAGCGGTCTCTAGCCTGCATCAGACATGGCTCCAACAGTATTCATACTCCTCCTTCGTGGACTCTTTATCCTGGGCACTGTCTCAGCTAAGCCATGCCTATGCACCAGTACGGTAAACCGTTTTCGTACCAACTATGGTGTAGTATTCGAGAGTAAACCGTCCATCCACATAGGTAATGAGTACTTCACTACCCAAGTCGATATCATTTTACCACTTCCTCCTTCTCCCAAACAGGCAGCCGCACTAAATTGTAGACACGGCGCTACCCTGGCAGCCGGTTCAATGGAACAGTGTCGAAAAATCCAACTTATGTTGAATAACATAACATCTATTGGGAAGACTATAGCAGCGAAGGTCACCAACGGACTCCGGGAAGTGCAATCAATTTTGGAATCGACGGCCCAGCCAACACCTCCATCAGCCAAATCCAGGAAGCAGCGGGCTCTGATTCCAGAAATCAGCAAGTTCTCCGAGACTTTATTTGGAACGGCCACACTCGATGACTTGAAGCAACAGACTCGTGCTGACCAGGTAAATGCCGATGAAATTGGCTTCCTCGATGGCAAAATAAATGCAGTCCTAAAGGTAGTTGACTCCACTTTGGAAATCCAACTCCAGGCCATCATAGAGAACACTCATTCCATATACAATTTGTCCAGAGGACTCCAGGCTTACATTAGTAACCGGGAATTGATGGTCAGGTTGATGCAAGATTTGCAAGAATTGCGTCTACTGGATTTTAAACTGGACTATTCCCTTGATGTCTTGCTACAGGCTATTCGCGACCTAACGGAGAACAGGCTGAGTAACTCTTTGATATCGGAGACTGATATGAGGAAGATTCGGTACCTTTTCCTTTCCAAGTCAAATCGTTCAAATATTTATATTCCAAACACTCGCGACATGTATAGAAGTGTAACTGTTTTAGTCCCCCCGGTTTTACAGCGAAATGTTCTGAAAACTATTTTGAAGATTCCCGTTATTTCCTTCGACAAAATATTCAAGGTTCTAAAAGTGAACACCTTCCCTCTAGCCTTCCATGGGCATTATACTCGCCTCTCCAACACACCGGCTTATTTATTGGTGTCCGCAACCCAATACACAGTATCCTCCAACCCAGATCTGGATAATTGCCATTCTCCGTTTTGTCATTATGACCTACCACTTCGCAGGGTTTCTCCCTCGTCGTGCCTCATTTCTATCTATCTACGTGATCATGAGTCTGTCAAACTTTATTGTGATTTCAAAATACTCATTCAGTCTAATTTCAGAAGGTCGAACATCCAAGTCATTGCAACAGGGACCTATTTGTTCTCTCACATAGACGAGGTCGTTGTGCGCTGCCCCAACCGAACAACAACCCATCCTGGATGTGAATCGTGCGTTCGTGCCTTTGAATGTGGTTGTTCTGTGTCCGCCAAAGAATGGGAAATTCCAGTCTCAAGTGTTAACTGTTTGCCTTCTACAGCAGGCCCCTTAAGAACAGTTTTTCCCGTCAACCTTGCTAGTCTTCAACACCTCAACCTGTCACTTAGCCGACTTGTGAACCCGGATTTTTCGTACGATAAACCATTCCCAATTTTACCTCTTAGCCCGCAAATGCGAGTCCGCCAAGAGGATATTTTTAAGCGAGCAAAAGACAATTTCCTTTCCCTCCGTACATACATGAAAGAGATTCGACTGAATGAGGTCGAATACAAGAAACTTCGTGGTGACTTGCATCTTCCCCACGTACCATTCCTCCCCCCCAGTGTGCACGGTACTGTTTACCTGTTGAACATTGGACTTACTTTTATATTGGTACCAGCACTTTTTGTTTTCATCTCAATTCTGTATTTCAGACAACGTAGGATTCAAAGCGCATGCAGACGCTTGACTTTAAATTGAGTTGGTTATATATACATTAGCTATTAACTCTTCCTTTTATTGCAGCTCAAAAGTTATCAGTTCTCATTCATGTTCGATTTTTGTTGTTTAGAATATATACTCGCCCTCATAATTTCGTCACACATGTACAGCTGCAATTCATTCACATTATCCTCATGAATTCCCATTTATAATTAGTCACAGCCACATAAGACTACACACGTTCATGATATCAAAATGTTTTATTGTTATGCATGCGGAAAAGGTTTTATGATGTCCACGTGTCAACGTTTCGCCTATTTTCCCATAATTGTATTTACTGACCATACACTAATGTACATATGTAACTCGAAAGCTTCGTGAACATATGCATTTCACAATTAAAATTTTCCCATATCTACTTCAAACATATCGTACACTTTTATATAACTGTTCATCACACCCAAGAGTCTACGTCAGGCATGCAGCCCAGTTTTTCGGCTGGGAGTAGTTCTTGGGCCATGTTGTTCCTGTTGTTTATCAGGCAAACGCTCGCTCTACAAAGTCTGTGCCTGAAAAATTTGTTCAGGCGCACGCGCTCCGTACGAGGAATCTTGACTTCTTGCGGGAGTTCCAACGTCAAGGGTTCGTCACTGCCATTCAGATGGACCGTGAGTGGGCCCGACCAGGCGACGGTCAGGGCCTTGGACAGGATGCTCGGTCTTTGGATGATCATTCGTGGGCAGGCAGCACTTCCTACGGCTTCCATTTCGGCGGGAATGGGAGCCAGTGGAAATAGGAGCGTTTCCCATCGGCAGTAGATTCTCAGACAGCACTGCACTGTAGCCCTCCGACGTTGACCCTGAGCCAACGAGCGACAGCCTGCTGCCAATTTCCAGAAGATACCGATAAATTTCCACCCCAGGTATATCACTAACAAGAGAAGCAGCCACTGATGGTCGGATTGGTCCGCGGGTTGGAGGTGACTAGGTCTCACCACTGGCCTTTCCTCCCGAACAAGACGCAGACGCAGACTTGCGTTTAACAGTCGCTCGATGTCCATGGCCATCAAGTGGCTGTTCTGAACCAGTGTATAGTACAGGCACATACTTATACCCCCCACCCCACATGACATCACAACCCCCCCAGGTACTGTAAGGGCTTCGTCTAGTCTTTAGCGAAAAGTTAACCCTCGGTCGACAACTTAAACGCTAGGTAAGGTACAACTAAAACGACTTCTTCTAGCCGGGGGCTTCACAAGTTTTTACACTGGGTAGTGCGAAGCACGTCTAATAGGCCGCTATTTTCTTCAGAGAGCCGATCGACAGGGGGTTCATCTGAAATGACTTCTGTCGCGTTTGACACCGGGACACGCGTCT
Organism: Lepidonotus clava; assembly: GCA_936440205.1. Lineage (NCBI taxonomy): Eukaryota > Metazoa > Annelida > Polychaeta > Phyllodocida > Polynoidae > Lepidonotus > Lepidonotus clava. The sequence goes on from OW387149.1 coordinate 8,877,791, forward strand.
GTGATGACCGCGTCCACCTGTTGGCCATCTGAGGCGGCGCATGTCAACTAGCTTCTGTGTCAGCTCCCTCACAGGAGTACCGCGGCACGCGGCCCGCGGGGTAGTCTTAACACTTCTTGACACGTAACAGGCCTCACAAGGGGCGGCGGTGAGGGTGTCGCTGATACCCCATGTACTCCCCGTCACGGCTAGCACGTAACTTATGGTAAAAGTCTCTCTTACCCCGTCCACACCCCGTCACGTCTACCACGTAACTTATGTTCAAAGTCTTGCCTCATCGATAAAAGATCGCTTTCACCAGATCATGTATCCACAGGGGGGCCTGCCCGGCATGTATAAATACGGCGTGGCATATGGCTATATAGATCACTTGAAAACTTGCTGCCACCATGAACGGGTCAACTGATTATAGTGACGCTGTTCTGTCAAACCCGTCTACCAGCTCATGCAGGATCTTGACCAGCAGCCCCAAACCGGGTGGCGAGAAAATAACCGATCATGATTCATCAGCAGGCGTAGGTACTCTGCTGTTGGATATGTCTGGGGATGCGCGTCAGTATGGGTCTCAGAATGGGTTTCCGGATCTCTCTGCGGATCAGTCTCTTCACGACTCCCTGTACGCGGAAGAGGGATCCACCCTCAACGACGTGGACCTTAGCCTTGGTGCTTCCCAAGGCGGTCCTGCATCCGCATCGTCGTCCACGCCCTCCACGCCCTCCACGCCCTCCACGCCCTCCGGATCCACGCCCTGGGGGATGACGCCCTCCACGTCGCAATCCCATCCATGGTTCCCCAGCTCCACGTCCAGAACGTCGTCCACGCCCGGACCCTTGACATCGCAAGGGTCGTTCTCGTCGACGACGTCCCAAAGGTCGTTCACGCCCGGGCCCTTGACATCGCAAGGGTCGTTCTCGTCGACGACGTCCCAAAGGTCGTTCACGCCCGAATACTCGTCCTCGTCCGGCCCCTCCACGTCTACAGCTGAACCGTCCATGGCCCATTTGCTGGCCAGGATGGAGGAGCTGGAGAAGAAGTGCCGAAGGGCGGAGGCTGAAGCGGCTGCGGCAAAGGCCCAGGTGGAGGTGCTCGTGAACCAAGCGAAGCCAGCTGCAGCTGCCAAACCACCCAAACCACGCAATGAAATATGTGTAAGTTCTAAAGTTTGTTTTTACAGCTTATAATTAACTAATAATCTCACCTTGAAAACGTTACCGTTTGATATAGTTCTCGGTTTGTTTAGAAATGATCTCATTCCTAGTATAGCCCTGATGTTCTTCTCCTTTGCCGCGCCGCCAGGGAACATCCCGGAAAACAACGAAAATCTGTAATGATTTCGTACACTGACATATAGTTAGAAGTCCACTATTAATTATTGGCTTATTATATTGTTTGTAGGAACTCGTTCGTTCGGCCTACAAGGCCAAGAGAGGTGAGCCTGGTTGGGGATTCAACCTGAACCCTGGGTAAGTTGATTACGTCATAACAACATGAATAGTACAGAAAATAATATTGTTTTTAAGTAAGCAATGGGTAATGTGTTCCTGAACACCAGAAGCTGCAGCTGAATAAGTTTTGCTGGTTTTTTTTCATGTTAATAGAGTCATAGAGCACTTGACGTGATGCCGATGAATTGAACAATATAAATATATTCCAACATTCAGGGCGGGGATCAAACACCCGGATAACGCGCCGATCATCAAGGCCGTTGTTGACAACGTGTGCCTCGGGCCAGATACCCCCAGAGAAGAGGTGTTAGGTAAGTCCCATAGGTAGCAAGTTTCTTTGTTAACTAACCTGCAGCTGTACATTTCATGCATCTAATGTCCATGATTCCAAAGTATTGGTCCTTCAATTAACACAAATTTTAACATGCTTGAAATGCTGGAAATCTGTTTTTAGTGTCTAAATAGGCTCCACTTACATTGGAAATTGTTACTTTTATAATTTAAGTTATCCTCCCAGTCATCTGAAAAAAACGTAAGTTCTATTATCTGGACAAAGAAATATAATACCAGTGTAATGATGGTTTTAATTCGTGAATAATATGTTGACCCTCACTTTGCATTTTTAACATGTATTCCCTTGATTTATTGCCTTTATAGTGCCTTTGTCTACTTAATGGCTCCAGTTTTAAGCACACTTCATGTCCTTCCTCTTTTTCTAGCTTCTGCCAACACCTACTTCAAGACCCTCCAAAATAGGGCCAACAGAATGCGGAAGAACCGAATTAAGGCTGACAATGAAAAGGCTATCATCCGTCACCACGTGAACGAGGTAAATAAATTTTTGTTACAGACTTCCTCTATAGACCACAAAAGTCTGACGTCACGGACCCCTCCCGCAACACGTGTTGGGCCCTGTGTTGGGCCTAAACCTTTTACGACCGGCCCCGGTAACCCTACACCCCCGGTCACCGGCCCGGCCCGCCCTGGAGGGGGCACAGATAACACCCGGCTGGACCACGGTCACCCGTACACACAGACAATAACATTGCCTATAACTTTGCTATTTATTAACTCTTTTTCTTTTCAAGTATATCATAATGCACATTGATAATTCCCCTATGAAAATACATGTTTTCATAAGTTTGCGAGCATTATTAGTGGAAATAGCAAATCTGACAGCTGGGTCCTACTAAAGTTCATAGAGGGGACCCCCGGCCCAGCCCTGCCCATGTTTAGGCACGGGAGCAGCGTGCAGTGACCGTTAGGGGCCCGCCCGACGTCATGGCTTTTGCGGACTATTGTTCTCAACATTGTTTGACGTAGTTCGATTCAGGCAGGCCGAAATTTTACACCTTTCAAGTGCAAAGCCGAGGAGAAAGAGTAATGTCTATGGTCTATGCCCAGTCTGTCCACTCCTTGGGTGGAAGGATACGCATCATTGTTCTAAAAAACGCGAAGAAAGGGTCTAGTTTGACAACATTCACATGTCCTTGTTTCTAGAAAAAAGGTTACTTTTTCATCCCAAATATCCATGATATGAAAATAAGGGTCTTTTTTTTCCTGGGAAATATGAAATTTCACGAAAAAGGGTATTTCTTGGCCACTAAATGTCTGCGTTTTGAAGAATAAGGGGTCGATTTTTTGGTATAAATGTCAGTGGAAAGGGGTTGTTTTCTATTTTGAAGAACGATGATATGTCCTACTTTGATATCTGAGTAGACAGACTGGGGGTCTATGGTGTAGGGGGTGTGACTTCCCGGGGACCCACTCAGTTCAAAAAGGGGTATACGTACAAACTGCGGTCGGAACTATACCGGGGGCTGTAGCTGTGAATCGGCAATTTGGCTTAAAACAGGGGGCCCGGCTGTGAAATGATCTTATGGTTGTAACACTGAAACTTGGGAAACAATTATAATTTTTTTACATTATGAATTTTTATAGAGCACTGTAACCTTACTTGCTTCCTTGGACAATAATCTTGACATACAATTAGAATGGATATGACACAATTAATAAAAAGTGCCTGTATGTTATAGAGACCAAGGATAAAGCAACGCTTTTGAAATTAACTGCAGTGACCAGCTTTTAAATTAAGGCAACTGAAATATTGAAAAACTTGTTTGTGTTTATTGGATGTTCTTGACCAAGTATGTCGTAACTGTATTAAAATAAAAAAGTGTCTTTTTAACTTTGCAGAAGCTCAGAAGACGGATAGTGGGGTTGGAAAATTTCGTCAAAACGTGGGACGAAGCTCGAAAGAATTCCGTGAGGCGCCTCCTCACCCCCGACTACACGAGCGACGAGGAGCGCGGACTTTATTATCCGGCCGCGGTCGACAAAGACGGGAAGACGAAAGAGCGATATCACCGCCGCGTCAAACCGCTCGTGTGGGAGAGCGATGAGCTGAGGGCCTACAAAGCCCACCTGGACGAAATTGAGTATGACGAAATTAGCGGCCGTCAGCGGGGCGTTAGAATGGAAAAGAAGCGGAACAATGTCCCCGACGATAACCCAAAACGCCAACAGCCTCCTCCCAACACCCCAGACTGGGCGGTGAAGCCCGGGTATCGGTCGGGTATCGCCGATGCACAGCCAATTTAACTTATTTCTAAAGGGTCTGTTTAAAGCTCTATTTTATGTGATGTTTATGTTTATCATCTTTATGTTTTCTTTATAATTACACTACGTTTAATTGTATGGTCTGTGTCACGCTGTATGTTAGGTCTTTGTACTTTCTTCAATTGTATAGTCGTTTTATAAACTTTTATCAAAGAACTTTGCGCTTCTTGTTTTGATTGTGGCATGCTCGATAAGCAGGGAAGTATTTCTATAGATATGTTGGTAAGACTCGCCTTATATTAGTCTAAAACCGTACGCGTTATACAGGTCCTTCTCATAAGTGAATCTTAAATTCATGAATACTTTTTATTTACGATACGAAACGCATTTAACTATAATGACCTGTCATTTTGTTGAAAACCCGAATGTGCTATTTCTTGAAGATAGACCACGAACTTGAAATCGATTACAATACAACACTTTTTTGATGAGTGTTATGGTACAAGGTCTCTACCATTAGAAGAGCAATGGAATGACACCTAGGCCTGTTATCAATAATAACATAAATCAATCATAAAAAGTGTATTTTAAACAAACATAAGCTCGATATACGATTTTTAAAATGATGCGACATGAATCATCTCTTCGTACTTATTTCGCAGTCATGAAAAAATAATGTTGCATGAAGCCGGTTTTAATTAAGAACTGTTACTTCTTTTCAAGTGGATCCTTTTTAGTTCGATTCCATGCAGTAAGGTGCAAAAGTAATTTTTCAGAAATTTTATTATGATCAAATACATCGCTGCCAGTAGGACCTATCAAAATTTACAAGTGACCATGTAGTCTCCTGATGAACCCGAAATACTTTCTAGGATTTGTATGGCACGGTGACCTATATTCTTTCTGTGAGAGAATAAAAAAACCTCTTGCATATAGTGTAACCCTTTAAAGTGGGAGTTCTCCGGGAGTTATGTATAGGTAACTTGGAGCTTCTGTGACATTGCAAAATTAATAATTTAAAAAACAAACAAGTCAATTTAGGTGTCGAGATTTATTAAGGGACAATAGCTTAATTAGCTATAGCCATAATTTCGGTTGGAGCCCCATCGCCAGATTGTGGCGTTAACCACATTTAATTCCACTACTAGTTTTGGTTGCAGACCTAGTTTAGCCTCAGGCCCCTAAATTAGGGGCCTGTCTCGCAGATTACCTAAGGGGTCGACCCTAGCCCGAGCCAGAGTAAAAGCGCTCTTGTCAGCGTCATACTGCTCTTTCCAAAACCGAAATTTTATTTAGCTACAAATTCAATTTATAACCATAACACTTGTATCGATTGACGCACGTTCGGCAGCATATTGGTAGTAAACACACAAAAATACAACATTTTTCACACAAGACTTAATCAAGGTCAACACGGCTTAAGTCGACTGAAGTATTAGTACTAATTGCAAGCTCACCGGGCCGGTATTTCCCCAAAAGAACAGGCTCTCCTATGCCTATACCCATGGTAACCAACTGGTAGCGTATAATGTCCTTAGTCATCAATCTTGTCAACATGATGTCCTTCAGTTTATTAACCTTTAAATGTGTGGGCAGTCGTGTCGATGTGCCGGTATAGCAGTCGGTCATTTGGATGACACAGTTCAATGTGTATCGTGCGCCTAGGCATATATTTTCGGCTTTAGTCAGTGTGATAGGATCGTCTGTTTGAAAGATATAATCTCCAAAATGTCCAGGGAACGTGCCTATTTTAAGCCATACACTGTGATTGCCCGAGACAAGCAAGTATACACGAAAACGAGCATCTGCGAAGATGCGATTAATTCCGGAGCAAACAAAGAATATGCTAATAATTATGGCTACGGCGAGGATAAGAAGAAGAGTGTACGAAGAGAGAAGTACCACAGTTGGGAATTCTTTAATGTTTCCGTCTCCTGGGTTGGCTTCAGATCCAGTGTCAGTTACGGTATGGTCCTGGTCCAACAAGGCTTGCAGGGTGTCATGAAAGGTGAGGCCGGTCATCGCATCGTGTTTTGGTGGAGGGTGACCGGTAAATGGAGCAGTGAGGTTGACCAACCGGGTACGGGTTACTCCAGGCTTATTGTGAACGACCCTAGGCCAGTGTCCGCCACTGGCAGCTCGAACAAATTCCACGCATGATACAAGAACCAAGTACGCGGCAGCTATATATTGAAAAAAAAAGAAAGAAGAGAACATGAAGGTTGTCATCTCAACTTTAAACAAACACCTTCGTTCCAAATTACCATGGCCAGGCTATTCAAACAGACAGAATAAACTATAACTGCCATATGGCCACACCCTAGAATTCAGAAAACTGGCCATATTATTTAATTAGGAAGGGCGACCCCCAGAATGAATACATATGTTTTACCTATTTTGAATAATTTGGAAAGTCGGCCATCGACTCGTATCACTTGTACAACAAAAGTAATTAAGAAGATTCTCACCAAGGGTGGCACTCAGGATTTTGACACTCATGATATTCACGTAGCCGTACACCAAACGCACTATATAACGAAATAAGCTGACCCTAAGTAGTAGCAGAAAGCTTAAGGTTTGACCTTCGAGCTAAACTTCGAGCTCAGTTTTCAAGGCAGATGAAATCCTATGACCAGTCGACCTGACGGCAGCCGATGCGTTTCGGAAGCTGAGGAAACTTCACCGCCCTTTAATGGATAGACCCTAGGTTTTAATGGCAGGTGTCATGCCCTCACCAGTCCAGACGGCGGACGATGCGTTTCGAAAGCTGGAGAAACTTCACGCGCCCGACAAATCACGACAACGCGCTACCGTGACGGCCAGGCTGGAGGCGACATTAATCTCCTGGTAATACTGTGGCAGGCTGTTCTCGGCTTTAATTTCACACGGGTGTCTGAGGTTAGGAGCTCGAGTGCAACTACCCCTGGGTCGGGGCTGTGGCATGTCGCGGCAATTCGCGGCTTTCAGCTGGTGGGACCATAGGCGTCGGTCTGTACCATATATAAATACTTGTGTCGCGGTCGCAAATGGGGAAGGTTCATAGCCCTGAAGTGCTGCTGTCTAACTCAAGTTCGCCATGGCCTCGCGATCGTGGTGTTTCAAGGGTCTGACCAGTGACCAGGCAGAAACCAGAAGAAATATGGACACTAGCCGAAACCGATGGTGCGACACATGTAAACGTGCAGTTTCAAAAAGTACATATAACAGGAAGCATCTTAAGGAGCATGGTGAGTACCAGATAAATAGTATAACTAGGATAAAGTCACTTTCACCTGAAATCGATATCCTTCAAAACCTTCATAGCTAGCTTGCGCGCATAGATATTATTTTCAAATACCTACTATACTCTTAATGATCAGTTAGTGTTTGGAAAATTATCGCCAGCCTAAATCTTTTCTTGACAATTAAACAATTGTTCAAATAATGAATGACTTGAACAATGGACGTTATATATATGTATCCCTCCATGCATCTTTCTATCATAGCTTTTGAGTCAGAGAAACAACATTGGGTGGGAAAGTCTGTACTCTGAAACCCGACTGTACATTTGATTTATTATTATACATGTGTCTTGCAGAACCAATCCCATTTGGTTTACCTCAACGCGCTGGCAATCAGGCAGAAGTGGGTCTTGAGGCCGAAGCTGCAGATATTCAGGCTCAGGCAGGTAACCAGGCTGAAGCAGGTTTTCAGGCTGAGGCAGTTAACCAGGCTGAAGCAGGTTTTCAGGCTGAGGCAGGTAACCAGGCGGAAGCAGATATTCAGGCTCAGGCAGGTAACCAGGCTGAAGCAGGTTTTCAGGCTGAGGCAGTTAACCAGGCTGAAGCAGGTTTTCAGGCTGAGGCAGGTAACCAGGCGGAAGCAGGTTTTCAGGCTGAGGCAGGTAACCAGGCTGAAGCAGGTTTTCAGGCTGAGGCAGGTAACAAGGCTGAAGCGGGTGTTGAGGCTGAGGCAGGTAACCAGGCTGAAGCGGGTATTGAGGCTGAAGGTGGTATGCAGGTTGAGGCGGGAATTCGGGCTGAAGGTGGTATCCAGGTTGGAGCTGGTATTCGGGAAGAAGCTGCAGCTGCTAATCAGCGGCAGGCTGAAGTCGGCAATCCGGGAGAAGCAGACAGTCAGCCTGTGGGTCGCAATCAGCCTGTTGAAGAGGCGGTACCCATGGAAGCCGATGAGGAGTCACGTGATGATATGGAAGACTATTACGGTACCATGGAAGATTCCCAAGAAACGGAAGAAAATGATAAGCTTGATCCAGAGGCAGTCAACATTCGCAACAGGGCCATCCGTCACTTAAAAGTGGTTTTCGGTGACGGGACGGGTCGTCCTAGCCCATTGGCAAGGCTTGTTAGTGGTACCCCTAATAAGAATATCCAAAGCCTATTTTCATGGGTTCTGTTCTTTCTTTTGCAGTGGCAGATCCACACCTTCACCAGTGATACGCAAATGGCTAAAGTTATGTGCTTCATTTGTGAATTATTGACGGTAGCAGGTAATGACCGGGTTTCACAAGCAGCGGAGGCAGTATTCCCCAAAACGATGCGGATGATGTACAAATGGTTGGGTACAGACCTAACGATGACTAATTACTCTATCAGTGTATGCTGCCCGGCCTGTTATACGTTGTCGCATTCTGTGTTGTCCACCACTGAGCGTGTGCGAGCTCGAGGCTTTTACACGGATCATAATGGTAATCAGCAACCCATTAGGTGTACTACCATCGGTGATGATTTAAAACGCTGCAACAGGAAATTGTTTTATGAGACCAAGATTGTGGGGGAAATTGCCTTCCTTCCAGTCAGGACATTCTGTTACCAGTCGCTCGAGAAGAGTTTGCAGGTTATGATGAAACGTCCAGGTTTTGAGCTGAAATGTAGAGAGTGGAAGGGCAGGAGGATACCCAAAGGAGTGTTTGCTGACATTTACGACGGTTCGGTATGGAAAGAATTTAACGCGAACAACGACGGCTTTCTTGATAATGAAGACAACTTGGCTCTTCAGATGAATATCGATTGGTTTCAACCATTTTCTCGGAAAGCTTCGATGTCAGTAGGGGGCATTTACCTAACAATACTTAACCTACCCAGAAATGAGCGGTACAGACTTGAGAACGTCATACTATACGGTATCATTCCAAACTTAAGTAAAGAACCTGCCGACCTTACCAGTTTTCTGAGGCCCCTAGTCAACGAACTCAAGGAATTCTGGCATCAGGGAAAAAGGCTTATAACCAACGTTTGCCCAAATGGCAAGACCGTTAAGTTGGCGCTTTTGAACGTTGCTGCCGACCTGCCTGCAGGGAGGAAGACCTGCGGTTTCCTGCTACCTAATGCTATCATGGGTTGTTCAAAATGTCTGAAGGAATTCAAGAATTCAAACCGTGGAGGATTCAACATGGCGAATTGGACTCCTCGTACTCTGGACCAACACAAGGAGAGAGTGAGTGAGATTACAGCTGCATCCACCCCGAGAGAGAAAAGTAAACTTGAGAAACAGTATGGAGCTCGTTCCTGTGTCCTCCTGGAATTGCCCTACTTCAATCCCATCAGGTAAGTTCAATCTCCAGGCCGAACAAATTTAAAGGCCAATCTTACACAGAATTATACCAAAATATTAACAATTTTAATTTGACATTTGAATAAACATTAATACAAATGTTTCCATTAGCAGTAACTGTATTATATGACATTCATTTCTTCAGGTTCCTCTCGATCGATGTGATGCATAATGTACTGTTGGGTAAGTGTTGAAGCTTGACCTAACGTTAATTAATGTTTAGCACTGATAATGTGTTTGAAATGGAAATTGCATTTGCCTTTAATTTGGACTATTAGTTCATTGGGGTTTCAATACCGATTTCACATATGTGCTTTTATTATTGGGATTCAGGGACTGCCAAGCGAATGTGGAAGAGGTGGACCGACAAAGAGTTGTCAAAGAAGAAGAAGAATTCAACAGATGACGTTGTACTAAGCGCTAATCAGGTGTTGACTATTGATACTCGTCTGAATCAGTTTAAAGAGGGACTACCGGATGACTGCGTGGTAACTAACATCAAATCGAACGCTGGGATGTGGACGGCAAAGGAGTGGAAGAATTGGGTTACAGTCTCGTCTGGATACTGCCTCCAGGGCCTTTTGCCGGAGAATATGCTTCATAGCTGGCAGCGTTTCGTAGAAGCCACTCGACTTCTGTGCAAGCCTTGTATTACACACCACGAGATAGAACAGGCACACAGGAAACTATTGCACTTTTGTAAGAGCACAGAGCTCCAGTTCGGTTCTGATTTCATTACCCCAAACATGCATCTACATCTCCATTTAAAGGAGTGTCTCCGGGAGTATGGTCCAGCTCCCAGTACTTGGCTGTTCAGTTTTGAGCGGTATAATGGTTACTTGGGGGATGTGCCGACTAACAATCGCCAGATAGAGAAACAATTGTTTGAGAGGTTTCACAGGATGAGTCGTGTCAGTCAGGCGCGCGCCGAAATGCCGTCCAAACACGAGGGGAAATTTGGCAAACACTGCCAGCTGGGAGAAGGAGAGAAGAAAGCAAGAACGGTCCTGGAAACACTCGATGTACCCAATGAGCGAGATTTCGCGCAGTGCGAGAGCCTATGGAGTCTCCCCGACGGCTTCGAGACATTTAGAGGAGAAAATGTGTGGATCGACTCGGACGATCTTGAGCTGCTCAAAAAAACATACAAAAAGATGTACCCCACAGAACCGGAGATCCTAGAGAAGTCATTTCTGCCTTCAGTTTACGTGAAGTCTAAAGTCGCAAAATATGGCCCCATGACTTATTCCAGCACAAATTCCAGCAGTGGTAAAAAGTTGTCTAGACTAATGGCAAATTGGTACGACGACGGACAGACTGACCCCCGGGAGCGACCGTGCATCGCCACCCACTACATGAAACATTACATACAATGTAATGCAACCGGGCAGAAGAGGCAACATGTGTTTGCAGCTGTGAAGTGGTACCGACCCAGCACCGTCGATTCCAGATACATAAGTCCTTATACAATGTGGCACAAGGAAAAGTTCGAGCAACCTTCATGGGCATCTTTCCTGCCTGTTATGCGGATAAGTGGACATTTTGGATATGTGGTTGAACAAGAAAATATGATCGTATGTCCCCTTCGGCGCCACGACTTCTTGTAGATCTAGAGGACCTATAGATATATATAACGAACTCGTGCACGTAGTGTCCGAAATTAAGCTGAAAACGTATGCATCATTAATGAGATTGTGCACCACAAATATTGGATATGCACCCCCCGATATATGGGAATGAAAAAATTCCATGAGAAGTGTGCACATGTATAAAAAAATGTGCAAACCTTAAAAATAACGCACCTGGCAGTGAGTGTGCAGAATCACGAGTGTGAGTGTGCAGATCTAGACTCACGAGTGTGAGTGTGATCCCCGGGTGAAGGCCTATAGGCCCGGCCTATAGGGTGCAGCAGCTTAATTTCGGACAATGTCCGGTGTTTTATATGCATTGTTAGGATTATGTGATTTAGACGCTTTTGCCAACAAAAGCAACATTTTTTTATTAGGAATAATTATATTACGCCCTAAACCTTATAATGTGACTACTTTCAAATTTAAAATAAAAGGTAGGAAATTACTTCGCAAGGTTACGGTGCCAGGATGTGCGACTTTGAGGTACGTTTTCTGAAGTTATTTCACAGGCTGGGGGTGTGGGGCCGTGTGCATTTACGGGTGGTTTCTTGAGTCAGGTGTCAGGACGTGCACATCCAGCTGCCAGGGCTGCGCTGCGCGAGGGACACCTTATGTAACACCTGACACCGGTCGCTCAGGCTGCTCGGCTGACCTAGATGGCCCCTCATTACCCTGCCCCCCGGGGGGGTCGGGGGGGGGGGGGGGGCACCAGCTTTATAAGGAGGTGCCCACCACGTGCACACACACAGTCCCGCGCCAGCCTCACGACCATAAAAGCCGTACGTACGCAGAAGTTTGCTGATATTAAACACAAGCACCACATTGTGAACAATGGCGACCGCGCAGAAAACCTGGTAGGTGAATCAGATAACTTGCCTATAATTTGATAAGATAACATGCCTATATAGAGAAGTAGTGTTTTTTCAGGCTTTGCGGGAGAATGACTTGGGGGTTACACTTCCATATATGTGACATCCTCTGCAAAAAGCAGTCTTATGGCCTGGAATATTGAATTAAAAAGGTGTCTTGGGGAATCCAATACTGAAAGAATTATGCAAATATTCTTATTAGAAAAAAAGTTGTGTCAATTTAAAGATACAGTGGTCGGATATGCTAAATATGCTAAAATAGACCAGCTTTGGTATTTATAAAGATATAACTTATATAATCTGGGCCAAAAATTGAAATCCCAAATATGATTTCAGGAAATATACTGCCATTTCCCTTCTATTTAAGATATTCAGAATCTGTTTTTTGCTGAATATAGCCAAGCAGTTGCTTGATTCAGAATTTCAAATTTTGAAAACTTAATTTTGTTCCATGGTTACCATGGAAACACTCATTTGCATAGCAGTAGTATCGGAAGGTTTTGACGTTCTATCAACATTCTGGTAACCATGGCAACAAAATGCAAAAAAATCAAATTTTTTCACCATTAATGAAAACTATGAACAATTTCATTTATAGAATGAATTTAGCTATTTTTTCTTATTTTTATGATTTCTAAGCTAAATAAAGGCTCTAGAGCCATAAATAGGCATTTCCATAAGACTGGAAATCCCAGAAACTGTCACATATAGAGTGTTTGTTAACAAATGTATAATTGTGTGGATAATAGCTGTTACGTTTGGTAGATATTTTCCATTTTTTTTCGTTTTCTCCCCATACACGTAGATAACCAATTCCAGACACTTAAAGGTTGTTTTTTTTGGCTCATTCAAGCAACCATGTGCGGTCGGAGGAGGAAGAGGAATCCCAGGCATGGACACCGCGTGAGGAGAAAAATATTGAAGAGGAGGAAACGATCTGGACGGAACCCGAATGGACCGAGTGCGCGCCCCTGTTCACCCCTAAGTAGGTTTAAATTGTTCAACACTGTTGCAATTGATGGACAGGGATGGAAGAGAAGCATGGAAAGAAAATTATTAACTTACTATCTGGTAGGATGACTATCGTCATGCCAAATAATGCACACTGTCTAAAACCCGACGACGGACTCGCGGTCGGACATAGTTGTGGTCGCTCGAATTCATGTAACATGCTGAAACAACAGGCTCTTTTTTGGACATTTTAAAAATTGCAAATTTGTCAGACTGGCACAATAACATGAAATAGAGATTGGATGAGAAAAATTGAGATGCCGATGATTTGGTAGTTTCGACCACCTATGTTGAAATGATGGACGGTGTGATGATTTTTGAAATTTTTTCCAGGACGCACGACCAACAACAGCTCCCGGACGGCCCATCAGAGTGGACGTGCGTCTACTGTTCGGAGGATCCGACCCAGGTTGGTACATTTGTATTTACACGATGAAGCTAAGTGGGAAATAAAACATGTAAGCGTATGAAGGGAAATATGTATAAACAAAACAAAATGATGAGTGGGGCGATTTCACGAGTACAATTGTTCTGAAATTTGCCAATATTACGAGGGACACGCTGGTATGTAGTAAGTGCAAAATTGACTTTTGCACATTTAACTATAACCACACAATTTTTTTCAGGAGCAGGAGGAGTACTTAACGGACCAAAGGTGGAAGGCGATGGAAACGTTTGCCGAAGACCAACACGCCACACAACCGCAGGCCATATTCTTGGATGGCAACTACAGGTACGCCGGGTTTTTTTTTCATAATAAATAATATTATATAGCGACAATGATTTTCGATGATGCTACTAGGCAAAAAATAACGAGGGCATAGAATCTTGATGTTGACGTTGGAGTGAACGCCGAATTTCGTACGGTTACTAAAAATTGTGATTGATGATGGTCCGATTAGTTCGTGCACACAATTTAAAAAAATGTGTATTTAAACATGCCTCCGTAATATTTCAGAATGTACTTGGTCTGCAACTACTGCGGCCGGTGCTACCACGCCGACTGTGAGGGGGGCGAGCCTGCCAGCATCATGTGCTCCGAGGTGTTGTGCGAGTGGTGCGCCGAGGATAAAGATTAATAGAATCGATTCAGCAATAAAATAGTACACTAGATTTTAACTACACTTTGTGTCAAATGTCCTTTTATTTTTGTTTTTATACAGTAACACTAGCTATAGGTTAGAATTTACCTTAAATCACAGCTTCACGCTAAACTATGTTTTTTGTGTGTACCTGGCAGTCTACGGCCGATCGTACAGAGTATATTGAACAGATAATGTGAGTCATAATATATGTTTCATCTAAATTTACAAATATACTAGATCAGAGTGAAACACAGTCTTTTAATGCCTACTAACTTCTAAGTACAGTGAGAGTAGAACACTGGTAAAGCGCGGCCATCAAATACAACCCACATTCCCCGTATAGGTCTAGAGGCATAGAAACTTTGCTAAATCTGAGGGGTTCCAGAGACCCCCTAATTTGGATAATTCCCTTTATTGGTAGTTTTAATTGCGTAAAATTTGAGAAATCGGAGGGGGGTCAACCGAACATGGGGACCCCCCCCCCCCCCCTTCAATACATTCTGCTACAGACTGCAGGCTTTAAGCCGGATGGCAGGTGCACACCCCTGTAACGACCAACAGAGAGCTCCTCTCAGACTGGGGCAAATTAAACTCATGGGGCAAACTGCGACACAGCTCAGAATCCGTCCCAATCATCGGTTGAGACCGGGGTTTACTTACGCAGTGCAACGGGGCGTGGTGGGGCGTGGCCCGGTAAGGGTTACACCGTCAGGCGGTCTCTGGGTCGGGCACCCGGGTCGGACCCTGGAGATTAATCCTCCATCACGCAGGGCTCTCTCCCTCACTCCCTCCCAGTCTATCCCGACAGATTACTAGTTTTAGCGGGGCAGGAGCCTTGATTTGTGAAGACGTGGAGAAATGGCAATGTTTGACCCCATCGTAAGGCCCGTGGAGGAACCTACCCGTCGGAAAACCAATCACCTGCAGCATCAAGTCGGCGGTAAAATGGATAAGTCATTTCACCGGCGACCTGATGTGTTTTCTCTGCACGGGTTCGAATCCTGTAAATGCCTGGGTAAACTTGACGTATCGTCCGTCATACGGCAATACGCCTTTTTTCTGTTCATAATTTTAAAGTGTCATTATTATTGTACTATTTTATATCAATATTATCTAATTCACGAATATGTCTTGGTAGGGAAAACCAGTGTTTAGCACCCCTGTAATAAGCTAAGGGGATTTCCAGAGATGAAAGTGGTCCATGAGAAAAAAAAAGTGTAAATTCATCCTCGAAGAATTGCATGCATTTACGGGAGGGTCGAGTATTAACATATTATTATTTGTTTAATTCTCCGAATTTTGTATTTATCTTAATTATTGCTCATTTTTGACTTTAAACATATCAATTTGTTCACAATTATGTTAAAGAATGTTTTCCGTAGAAAAAATCCTACTTTGATTTATGATTTCAGACTTTTCTATCATCACTGTCGGAATAATTTAATGCTCCACAGGACAGAGACCACATGCTGTGTCTATCGCCCAACCCCCGTTCTTCCCCCACATCACATAACCATCTGCAGCTGGTCACCAGACACCCCTGACCACAGGGCTACCCATGACGGGGATAAGACTACAAATTCAGAATATAAAACTATAAATATTTCATATGGAAAAAAAAACAAAATACGTACATTTTCCTTGGTGTTAGGACTAAGAATGAACAATATATACAAATGCTCAGTACATTCTGATGTGAAATTAGTTTCTGAAATTAAAGTGTGAACAAAATGTTGCATAAATTTATATTTGCAATTCCAATGGGACTCCCCATATGAATCCGATCCTCCACTTTCTCCTTTTCCACTTCATACTGGGAAGGGGGCCCTTTCAAGGATACTACCCACTGCCAAACTACCGCCCGCCCCTTCTTTTTCTCACCGATCCCTCCTAAATTCTAGTTGACCACGTGCACCTCTTGTTTATGGCCCTAGACCCTTAAATTCGAGACGGCGACATGGCCCTTTTTGGGCTTAGTGACATGGGACAGGGCTAATTCTTAAATTCGACAGGGCGACATGGATGTTTCTTAAAATTGACATGCGACATTGGGACCCCCCCCATCAAGGGCCCCTTGTTTGTCAGGGAAGACTCACATCACCGCCCCCAAAATTCTGGTTCTGTACATGTCAGTACCAGGAAATATGCCTAAATACCCCAAACTGCTTAATCTAATAATACTGGGTATGCAGAAGGTTTAATTCAGTTTGGCAGGTATCCAAGTCTATCAATACTAGACTTTATCTCTTGATGGCTCCTGGTTGATATGTTTAAATCCATACAGTCAATTTCACTAAGCTACGATCTGTTCATACCGGTGGGTATTTGGATGGTCCCTAGCCCGGGTAAGTTAAGCAACATTGAGACCGGTTGTTACTTGGATGGTGGCCTGCCCGTGTTCGAATCCCCATTTGAATACATTTTTTTCGTTCATGGTCGTCCTGGTTTCAATTTAATCCACCAGGTGTCGCTGGAGGAAAGATCAGTCTACACTATCACTCTGCCACCTCGACGCTCGCTAACTGCGAATCATGGATGACGATTCTGGCGCGGAGGGGTCATTCGCCGCAGATTGTCTACACTATACTAGAAGTAGGATGCGGTGTATTGCATCAGTCCTGTGGTTCGGATATAAAAGGCCTCTATCGGCCACAACCGTCCGGCGAGCCGTGACGCTGGGCCACTAATGAATTATTCGAGCCCCTCGTGGGTTCGACCCCCACTAGATTCGTTAGGCCCGGCCTAACAAAACGATTGTCGTTTCCCCAGCGTCAACATGACACTCGCCACTTTTGTGAGTTTTTACTATAATATGTATTGAAACCAGATATATATATACGTTGATAAGTTTGAGACATAAATCTGTACGATTCAAAACATGTCAATATCCCACCCCCCCGCTTTCCTCCATTAATTACACTTAGGCCTACAGAATACCTTTGGATACAGGTTGTCAGATTAACTGTGAGAGGAAAGCGCATTAATGGAATTAACACGTTGAAGCTGGAAAGGGGGGATTGTTTTGTTAAAGCTGCAACTACTGCAATGGAATAGATTTTCGATGATGCTACTAGGCAAAAAAAACGAGGGCATAGAATCTTATATGTGTACCTTTTGTGTGTACCTGGCAGTCTACGGCCGATCGTACAGAGTATATTGAACAGATAATGTGAGTCATAATATATGTTTCATCTAAATTTACAAATATACTAGATCAGAGTGAAACACAGTCTTTTAATGCCTACTAACTTCTAAGTACAGTGAGAGTAGAACACTGGTAAAGCGCGGCCATCAAATACAACCCACATTCCCCGTATAGGTCTATAGGCATAGAAACTTTGCTAAATCTGAGGGGTTCCAGAGACCCCCTAATTTGGATAATTCCCTTTATTGGTAGTTTAATTGCGTAAAATTTGAGAAATCGGAGGGGGGTCAACCGAACATGGGGACCCCCCCCCCCCACTCCCGCCCTGAGGGGGGGGGGGGGGGGGCGGGGGGGAACTGGATACGCCACTGCTGGCAATTATATTGGTGCCTGAATGGAGTGTGGGTACGTTAAGACGCCGAGAAGGTTGGGCGTGTGAAGAGAACTATGAGCGGATGGGACTATTGTGACACAATATAGTTAACACCCCCTGACTTACACTTATATACACGCCAGAAGGGCAAGGGAAACTTTGAGGTGGGCGCAAAAGTATTACCTAACACGCCCACTGCTATGGGTGGTATAATGATACTATGATTTTTCAGGGATAATCGTGGAGTAAGACTTACACTCCTTGACACGTTTTAGAGGAAGTGGTTTCAGACAAGCCCGAGCCTGTCGAATGTATGAGTTCAAATTCTTCCCGTGAAAATCAGCTGATTATTCTGGTAGAATCAGCAGATTCTTTTTTATTTATTATTCGGCCAACTTTGTAAAAAAAAAAAAAAATGCTCAAATATTTTTCAGTTTGTTTGAAACTGTACTGACTACAGACAAAATATTTAGCAAACATTTATATATTTTCTTGAGGTTTTACGTGTTTCCGTTTACCAATTTAACCTGCATGTGCTTAAAGTAAGAAGATTGGCCCTCCATGTAAGGGAGGATCGAGGTCGACCAATAGTTTGAATTCAATATAATAGAATGTATGTTAATAGGTTTTTGATAAGACTAATTAAAGTATGGTTCAATGCAAATGATGGTTGAATTACCATCTGGTTATGGAAGATAACACTTAAATATGGCAATTCATATCTTTTTATGAATAATTAAGATTGATAAGAAAGGTCTAAGCTTCTAAAGCCCCGTACCCACTAGGCGATTTTACCGGCAACAGGCGACTGGGAGAATCAGCCGATTCTTATGATCGCCAGTCAGAGCGGTATATTGAAATATGCATGTTTGATAGGAATCAGCGATAAAGTTGGCTGATTCTAACCTTAAAATCGGCCTATTTTATCGCTGATTGGTCGGCCAACTGTGTAAAAATCGCCTATTGATTATGGCCCTTTCGTAGTGAGGGTTAGGTGAGGTCAAAACCAGAAGGCATCATGAGCCCTCTCCCCAACACTATATATTTAGTCCCCAAAAACTTCGTGTTGATAGACGATAATTACTGCTATATAACTCTTCATAAATGGGTTATTTTCCTCAGTTTTCCTCTTCATTGGTGTGGGTCATTTTGAAAGGGGATCATCCTAAATAGTGCTGGTTAGAGAAAAAACTTACTTTTGCACCAACACCACCTACAGGAAAAATAAGGAACTGACCCACTAGTGAGTTTGACCAACTAGCCTCCAAGATAAGAGAGGCAATTTGTGATATATCAATGTTATAACCCCTTGTGAGTTTCCCTGCAAGTCGTTCCACTGTGAAGTGTTTCACAATTTTTAAGACGTCACTGAATGTTTGTTTATGGTATGACAAAGATCGGAAGTAGCAGACTGCTGTATCCTTGCACTAGTGTGTGCAGACTCTCATAGGCGGAGCCACCATTTTATTATGTTCTACATGAAAAGTACATTGAAGGAGTTGTCATACCATAAACAAACATCCAGTGACGTCTTATAAATCGTGAAACACTACACATTGGAATGACTTGCAGGGAAACCCATTAGGGGTTATAACGTTGATATGTCACAAATTGCCTCTCTTATCTTGGAGGCTAGTTGGTCAAACTCACTAGTGGGTAAGTTCCTTATTTTTCCTGTAAAGATATAACGCCTGGAAGAACATGTCATGTTCTTCCAAGTTTATAGTTTTGGTGTGATCCAGTGGAAAAGAGTTGCTCATTTATACAAGACTATGTATGGGGGTATAGCTTTGATGATGTAATAATGAAGGCGCTCATAAATTAGAATATGTATGGTACTCTTGCGACCAAACACGTAAGAATGGAGTACCAGCCAAAAAGAGGGAGGGAGGAGTGATCCTGCAGAAGTCAAAACTATATTATAACTGTGCGTGGGTTTGGGATGAATGCATGGTCACCTGGTTGATTTGAATTTGGCAAGTTTGGGAATTACATTCTATTCCAATTAAAGAGTAATTATTACTTTACCAAAGAAACTCTCAGATATATAATCAAACATGCAGAAGGCTTCTGCCTCCTCAATTCTCCCAACCACGGATAGCTTCTTGAGTTTTACCTGCAGGTGAGCTAAAAGCAGGATGCATTCTGGGTAACATGTCGACAAAACTCAAGGCTTTTCTAAATGAAATTTTATCAATTGTACCATTATTTGTAGATTAACATTCTTGAAAACTAAGCACCATTATTTCTTAAATCAGAATCCATATACATTTGATATTTCTGGGTCATTTAAAAATTCATCAAGTATAAATGGATATATATATATATCAATTATTTGTTTATTTTCTATAGATATTCCAGCGATTCTGTCGACAGAATCAGTCAAAATTAGCCTGCAGGTGCTTAAAATACTGTAAATCAGCTATCCGTGGTAGGATGAATTGTATCTGCCTATATTTTGGTATGAAATTTCGTCTGATCGATGTTTTGAAAAGTTTGTCACAAATCTGGCTAAAAAAACAAACTTGGATCGAGTGGGTTTGAAGGTTGCAGTCATGGTTCCCTTAAGCCTGTATTCTACTACGAAAAATTGGGAGCAGTGCTTCTGGTAGTTACCAACATGTTGGTAACTATCAATAGGAAGACTCTGGCTCAAAACTTTAGGGATGCCGAAGAATTGGAAGAAGATGATCAATATTTGATCATATTTGTTTACACTAGATGGCGCCACTGTCCCAAAGGTTTGGCAAACACAGATTGCAGAAAAAAGGCAAATTTGGTATGATTTTTCTTTTAGAATATTAAAAATACAACTGCTTTAAATTTGAACATACTATTATATTTTCAGCAGCTCATGATTTTGATGGGCATTGGTTAGTATCCTTTATGGAAGTGTTGATAAATATTTTCTTATATATCAATTAATGTGTCTCATAAGCATTATCTTAATAGATTGATTGTTATAGCTTACCTTCTAGTTGGTTATAAAAACAAATCTTATAAGGAATAATTAGTTGAAATATTTCAAATGTTTTAGTCTCTACTATTCAAGAAAGAACTTGAAACAATTTGGTTTCAACTTTAACCAGCAGATTGTAGTAACGTTCAGCAGAAACCTTATGCAGTTGTGGTACTTTTTATATAATATATCTTTTAATTATAACTTAATATGATAAAACATGAAGAAAAAGAAACAATGGGTACTATCATTCTTTATTCATATAGTATATCAAACTGTCTCCTTAACATAAGATTAACCTTTGAAATAATAGTTATCAGGTTATGTATGTCATATGATTAGCTCTAGGTACAAAGCCTGGCAAGACATAAGGTTAATGCAATAGTTTGGGGTTGGGTAGAATGGCCTAGAATGGCCTTTAAGGATGGAACACAGGATCAGCCATGTAATTAAAAAGAAATCATTTTGCAGGTGAGTAGGATGGATCAACATGCTAGAATGAGAAGCATTAGCAATTTATAATTAACAAATCTAAAACTAGTTTTTCTGAATAGTGTATTATGGACCAGGAAATAAGTATAAATGAGCTGTAAGAACTAAAGTATATTAATGGTGAAGGTAAGAATGCTAAAGACTTACTGAATTATCTAAGCCACTGTGAAGATCTCATTGAAGGAACATTTTGGGCATTTTACTAGTTTGGTGCTTGGTGTGTATAGCAGCTTTGGGACTTGATACTAGTGACACCTAGTGGAATAATTATACATTTATTAAGGGGGACATCAGGATTCACTGCAGTCTGCCACAGCAGGTCGGATCCATTTGTTACGGCATCTAGCAGCCAGAATATGAAATTAATTATTCTGTCATTATTGTTATTTATCACATTTATCCAGATAGCTATTACAAGGAACAAGAATGTAACAGGAATGCATTTTAGAAATGATCTGAGGGGATTTCAATGAATATTTGGTGTGATATGTATAAGCCCTAATTACACTACATTTCAGGTCTGTGTTGTTTGCGTTGAGTAATGTTGCCCAATGCAACTAGTTCACGTTGGGTGCATATTAAAGCGATATTACACTACACATCGGGTTGCGTTCAGTAACAACGTGACCCAACATGAAGCATAATAAACTAGGCATTTAGGGGTGATTGGGGGTTTGTTAGGTTGTGTTGGTTATCCAGTTTGTGTGGGGGTCTAAAAACATGCCTGTAAAATAATTTGAATCAGATGCGTTGGGTGCAGGGACCCGATGCGAATATAGACCTAATGCATTGTGTAACAAAGCTCAAAGTCACATACTATTACCAACAGTTTCCTGTGACATCCTGCAACAATTTGGGGGCCATAGCTCTTGAATTCTGACATGATGCCTTTACAAAAGCTATCGTTTTTCAGACATCACAATTTTTCATGGAACTTTTATACAACCTAACAGTGGTCAGAATGTTACAATGATGGAATGAAAATGCTAGCAACCTGAAACTAAAGATATCTTTAACAGTTGTCATTTCATCTAGGAATATCACTTGAACCTAGTGCAACAACAATAACTGCAGTAGTCAGGCAATTTACAGAGGCTGTCCTGTATTGTTCAAATAATTTTGGATTTCAATTCATATGTTTCAAATGTGTATCCATTTAAGGTTTGATGCTGTTGTTTCAGTTGTTCTTTTATGGAACATCTCAGATTCTACATTGTTAACAAAGGACATGTCATTTTGCAATCTCTAAATATCTTTATAATTTTGAAAGAATATGACACTTGAACTTATTGAGAGTCATAAGATACACTTTTACATGCAAGCAGATATTTCTTGATGATGTAATTGGAAACTAACTTCTACTAAAATTACAGCTTTCAAATTATGTAGTATTTTTTCATGTAGGCAAGTCTTTTTAAACACCTGCTGATAACTTTACAACATTTTCAACAAATGCTTAAGACAAGTTCTAGTAGGTTGTAAATTTTGTTGCATGCTACCGAAAACACTCTATAACCAAACATTAATATAATGTTAATTATATCACATTTGGTTAGAGTATGTATATGAGTAAAGAACCAAGGAGAAAATAATTGATGATTAATAGGAATAGAATTGTTGGATAGTATAGTTTGACTTTCAGTTGAAGTTTCATGTGAGTTAATTAACAGTTGGCACTTCATAGGCATAAGTGATATATATTAGAGGATACCAAAAGTCATATAAGTTATGTTTTAAAGGCATTATACAAGGACATGGGTCCTTAAACAGCTTAAGCAAAAGCTGTTTTATCTCATTTTGCATAACAACAAGGCCATATCATAGCTTATGAGCAGTACTCCTAATACCTTCTCCAAGTTAACACTTAGGCACCTTCTATTAAGGACATATCCAACAGTGGGGAGGGTTCACACATTTTCCAAATGTGCATTTGTGTTCCTGTACAAGTCAATCAAATTTTAGCCCAAGGGAGGGTGGGAGAATGTTTTTAAAGCGCATCTACTTTGTTAATGGAAAGCCCCTTGGGAATCCGATTTTCAGGGAGCTATCTTGATATTGATATTTGAATTGATTCCTAAAATAAATATGCATATGCATCTTTGGTCAGTGAATGAGCAGCTTCTGATTACTATCATCATTTAATTTTTCAGTAACCATCAGGGCCACCCCTATTTTTCTAAATCATTTCATAAGAACATTAAATGATGTCTCCAGAGAAATAAAAAGCACCAGAGAACATTAATATCTATTAAAATGCCATAAAGGAAAGGTCCATATCTAAAATTGATAATGAATAAAGACAGAAAGAGGGATGGGGAGTGTTAATGCTAGATTAAATAAGAATAAGGAGGAGAATTACTTTTCTGGGCCTTTGGGTACCAGCAATAGGTTATCAGTGTGCCATGCCAGGAACTTTCTTTGTTGCTGGTTCCCAGCAGGGTACTCATATAGCTTATTGCTGATACCCAGTGACCCAGAAAGGTTGTTCTCCCCCTCCATAGACTGAGGCCATTTATGGCATACATGGTTGTTACTAAGCGAGCACGACTATTATCATTCTCGGCCAGCAGGTTTTTTGCAGTGTTCATTCAGACCAAAGTAAACATTAGTGATGATGTGAAGTATTACTTACTGCTCATTTACAATTCATGTAACTTAGTGCCCAAGATATCATACCTTAATTGTAAAGGAAAACAAAGCCAGCTGTTGTAAAATGTCTCAAATGAAATTTGAAAGAAACAGATGCATATCCAAATTTGAAGATATAGAGTTGTGTATTGGATTATGCAAGACTGTCCTTTCTGCTACCCTCAGACCCTGCCAAGAGATATATAGAGATATTGAGATGAAGCAGAGATGTTCCCTGCTGCTCAGAGATAGGGATCATCTGTATAGGAATTATCTAAAATACTAGTGGTCAATTTTATATCATACAAGTTACTCTCACTATATTCTACATATCACATGTCTCGTCCCAATGTGAATTGCGGGCTATACACAGTGGGTATGGCTGACAAGCAAAGACCAAGGACTACAAAGATTCTGTACTGACACTCTCCTGTAGGGACATTTTAAAACTCTCACTTTGTAACCAATATCAAATCTCAGCACAAACTTCATAGTGTCACCTCCATATTAGGAATAACATCTTTGGAACATCTGAGAGGGTATGATTTGTTCCCAGCACAATGTGTGTGAAACTTCTTGCCCGAATAGGTTGTGATGCTATTTTGGGTAGTTCCCGGCCATCGTTGGACATCGCTGTGAATCATCACGGGCTGTCGCAGGACATGGAGGTTTGTTTGGTGAGGTCTAGGGGCTTAGAAAGTATCCTCTGTAACTTTTACAGGGGATAAACAAGATAGACACATGATGAGCTGACAGAACTGAATAGCTGTCTCAAACATATATGCATTTTGCACTGCCAGAAATCCTTGCTGAGGCAAGTACAGTGAAGCTGCATAACTTCCTTGTGTGAGTCTGTTGTTCTCACTGATGGATTTTGAAGTGTCCTCCAAGTCTCTGTGCTACTTCCTATAGTCCCTGTAGTCTCCTTGTGGGTTCTACCTGCATTTGTTTTATTTACAGTGTTTCTGGTAGGCTCTGATATACATCCAGAGCAACTGAGAATATTTACAACTTTGTCTGGAATCCGCTTGTAATAATCCTTGATGTGGAAATGAGTTTCCATGATACCATCCTTACTGTCAATAGGGGTTATAATCAGATGTATAGCTCATCCTCGACGCCCCCAATGATGTACTTCAAAGAAGCCCTTGCAACCTGAAATGCCTTCAGATATCCTAATGTGAAGGATTTTCAGTTACAGAGCAGTAACTCCAGTAAAATACTATTAATCTTTCTACTATCCCAATGTTGATCCTTTAACCCTTTCTGCACGTTACAAATCCGCAGTGCAAAGCGCTTTCATACCAGTGAAAATTAATGCACCCCAAAAGACTGATGCTTACACCAGCCTTCTTGCAAAAGTGCTATGCCTCCCTCTCTATGCTATTCGGTATGTTCTGCTTGGAGAGGGAGCTCTGCGATTGGGACCGCGATTGTGATTGGGAGCTTGTATCATTGGCGTTAGGTTCCATTTGTGGCACATATGGCCTACTGAAGTACAAAATTTCTATTTTTTGTCTTTGTGAATACATGAGAAGGATTGCACAACCAGCAAGCAGGAATAGCAACACCCATCCTACCATAGTATGGTAGTCTGGTTGAGTTGTCAAGTCGATACAGTTCGACAACAGTTCCACTGCATTACTTGCGAGTGCCTTTTCAGCAATATATTCATCCTCGATGCAGATCCTATAATGAGTCTTCCTCCCTTTCAGGTTGCCAACAAGCACTGAGTTTTCATTGTCATGGATTATAATACTCCTCTTGTAAAGAATAAGATTTGGATCAGCTGGTTCGTAATACACAAAACTATAGCCCTTCAACCTTGGAGGCCGGGGCCACTGGAAAATCACCACACTGCCTATAAGGGCATAATGCACTTGGTCCAAGTTCACAAACTGGCATCTGTCACCTTTGAATACAGAATCACACACACACTTGATCTGGGTGTTCACTAAGTAACATTCTCCATTGCGACAGTCATTTGATGCACACAGGCGCTGAAATAACGAAGGCGTTGAAGTGATTTCTGCAGTTTCCGCCAGGGTGCGTGTCAGCAGTGACATCACAAGGTATAGGGCCACTGCTGCCATTGTTCGCGACATCGTCATTAAATGAAGCCCAGTACCTGCAGATAGAAAATACACTGTGGTTAATATGCAAAAACAATAATAAGATTGGAGGACAATGCGTAACACTGTAATTGCAAATTCTGAGAATGTTATGAATGATGGGAGATGTCAAATACAACTGCTGCTGCTCATTGCATGGAACTGGAACCAACTTATTAACGGTGACTAATAATAAGTTCTAAATGCACCAAGGTTATGCTTGATTATTTTTCTCGTATTAAGTTTTGATTCACATAAAATCAGTTCTCCCTACCACAAATAGCTAATTTACAGTATTTTACGGACCTGCAGGCTAGTTTGGACTGATTTTGTCAACAAAATCCTTGGAAAAACTATAGAAAATAAGCAAATAATTGTCATGCATCTACTTACAATAAATGATTTGTCAGACTACTCAGGAAATACTAAAGGATATAGATACTGATTCAAAAAATAATGATGGCTAGTTTTTCATAATGTTTATTTACAAATAATGAGACAATTTATGAACATTTATATGCTAAAGCCTTGTGTTTTTTCGACATATTGCCCAGGATGCATCCTGTTTTAGGCTTACCTGCAGGTAAAACTCAGGAAAATTGCTATCCCTGGTTGGGAGAATTGAATCAAATTTTATTTGTGATAATAGATAGATACAAAATAATTAATCATATTGAGTGTTATTAAAGGTTGCGACCTTCTTCAGCAAGTTGTTTTGAAAAAATGGCATCTCCCCTTATAATAGGCTATCGAGACACAAGCGGAGGCATCAACACACTGGATAACTACTTATTGTCTAAGGATTTGTTGTTTATGTAACAGACTACCAGGATTTATAGCTGATAATGATAATGATAATGATATAAAAATCATGCATCACAAAAATTAATGTATTATGATCTTATCTAAGTAAAGAAACTAAATTGGAAAGAGGCAATCATCAAAAACCATTAAAACAACCAAACAATATTCTTTATAATTCACTCTAATCACCCATTATAATTCTCAAGGTTGATAACCAGAGAGCAGTACGTGGATATTATCATAAAATACACTGCTTCTTATGTTTTCTAAGGCATTTCTCACTAGTTCCACTTGATAAATTACTGAGGAACCCCCACAAAAACAGAAAGATTATATGAGACAGAGCCAACCCTATTCAACACAATATTGCCTCTCCCTGCACCTCCCATTTATAGCCTCATCATTCTGGTTCCTCATAAACAAGGATGTACTCCACCGGCACAAATTGTAATCAATAAATCAATAGAGGTGCCATAAAGAAGGCTGTATGCACCCCCTGCAGGAAGCTTATTATAGAGGACAACACTTAGGTCCTTATGGATTGAATGCATTTGTTAGTGACACTGTGCTATCATATGTTCCCCCTTTCCTTTGGAGATGCACCCTACACTATATGAAGTGTATTAATGGGAGTGTTGGATTTCTGATTGGCCAGATAGGGTACATATTTTACTGTAATATCTGCAGAGCAAGTTGAGCAGTGCATGTTGGGGATATCGAATAATGTTGGACCATTCGTAATGTTCCTCATTTTCATGAATTTAGAATTTTTTTTGCTATTCTTTCGGTTATAAAACATAAGTAAAACCTTTAAGCAACATACCCACTAGACAATTTTACCAGCGACAGGTGACTGCATGAGCCACAAAGGGTCCAGTGACTTGTATCGCTGAGCAATTGTGCCAGCCAACTCCCTGTGGGTATGGTTTGCATTCTTAGTGGCATTACGAGCAATGGTAAGCCGGGTCCCCACGTGGTGACTAAACCATTGCGATTAGTTGTATATGGTGGTCCAAAGTACCAAGTCTGTCCCATCCCCAGCGACTTGTGCTCTATAGGACACTTATCATCGGGGATGGGACATCACTGGGTCCCCATGGGTCCCCCTGGGTCCCCATGGCGGGGGATATTCTTTTACTACTATATACTTGTGTGTGTAGAACATGAGAATATGATCACAATCCATCTTATATTAAAATTTTAAAGTTTCATATTAAACTAAACAAGCATTGATTTTCAGTCAAATCTTTCCTTATTTCATCATTTTCCGTAATTTTCTGTCTAAATATCGAACATTGACCTATTAAAGTGTATGTTATTAGGCCCCAAATTCGCAGAGCTGCTCATCTTTATTAGCAAAAGGTCTATTGATCTTGCAGACACTCCAGTCCCTTCCCCCACCCATAACTCCTCCTTTCTTTGACTCATTTCTTCACCAGTAGAAATGCCCCCTTCCCCTCTCCCCCACCGCGCCTGCAGCGCCACCTTTGGTCGCCCTCCCACACCATCCAGGTGACGCTTCACTCTATATGCAGATTGCAGCGCCACCTAAGGTGTGGACAGAACCTGCCAAGAAGGGCCAGGGAAGTCCCACTCTCCCAGCAGAGGTTGAGTGATGCTGAGGGAGTAAGGGAGTAATAGTGTAGGCCTGTATGTGCTTGGAGAGTAGAATAGGAGGTCTTTGGAAACCTGTGGTGAAGTAATCCAATCAGAAAAATTGGAGTTGACTGAACAATTTGAGTAATTTTGTGCATTTGGAATTATACTCATACTTTCCCCCAAGATATGGTCCCAAGAGAACTGAACTGCGAATCTTTGTTTCTAGATTATTTGAACCACGAATCTTTCAAATTGTAATTGATCACTCTATTGTTTAGCAATAATCAGAAGCCCCCTAATAGTTCATCTCCCATTAAAACTATATATGGCAACTGTGCAAGGCCTTCAACAATTATACACTATAAGCAGATTAGCACACCTTAACAGTAGAACTGTTTATAACCCGAAGCAACGTTAATGCCATGTGACTGCCAGTACTATAGGACTTAGTAATGCTAAAGGCACCGTCAATTTTGATTTACTGTTATATACTATAACTTACAATTTTACTCTTAAGCCACTGAGGTATTTTGAAAATATGCACTGACTGATAGGTGGAGAAACCAACCGATAATAACCAGATAATCAGCATATTTTTCCACCGAGTTAAATCATCAATTAGTATGCAATTTTGAAATCTACGTATCTTTGATATGAATTGAGCTAAAATTTTCTGATTCTTTTTTTATAGAAATAAGCTGATTTATCCTGGTTTAGATGGCCACATTACAGCTTGTTTTCTTTTATCTAAATAGTTATACCATAGATAGATCTAGTATAGGAGCTCAGTCCTCGGTCAGCTAATGCATGAAAAACTACCTAACAAATTCTTACCTCGGCAGAAACGGCACGTTTCCAGTAGAACCTCCATCCTAGATATTTTCAGCTGAGCAAGCAATCTGAAAGCAAACAAAGCACATCTTGAAATAACTGAGAGTTTATTTATGGTGTATTATCTCTCACAAAGAAGTAATGAATTATCAAAGCAAAGTCTGTGTAAAATGTTGCAACAAATCAAGTCATGTCGTTCAAAAATGTGTTATTCTTAATCATTTGGCCAAATATGTTCAATTGGATAGCAGATGCGTCAAATACTGCATTCCTGGCGGTGAAACAGCCTAGTAAAACATATTATGTGGCGTTGTTGTTAACCATTTCAAATCATGATAATGTAGATATAACTTAATTAAAAGACAATAGAAATCTTAATTGTATGCAGCTTTATGTAATGAAGATACCTATTTATGATAAAAACCAATAAAGTGATCAGCTGAATTAAATGTTAATTATCCGAGGTGAATACATGATATCCAAGAGGGAAGGGGTGTTAGCATAACATTACAGGTTAACTGCTAAAACAGTTCCAGCAAACATTTTGCGGGAATATGTGCAGCATGTTCTCCATCCTTTTATACTTTAGGGTTCCGCCGAAGGGGGGGGGGGGGGGGGGGGGGTCAGGACCCTCAGGAAACCCTCTGGATACACACCCAGGTAAGCACATTCTGTGACCTTACTTTTTTGGTTAGTCTGTAACCTGCCCAATTTTCAGGTAACAGTTACATTATTTTTGGTAAAGTTGAGACTTACTAAAAAAACAATGTTATGATGACATGATGTTCTAGTGAAGTTGAGACCTACTTCTAAAGAACGTTATTATAATGTGAAAGAATGGAACAAGAATATCTCAATAACTTCACGGTGTGTCACAATGTTAGGTTCTAAAGATGCTTTTGGGTGCCATCAAAATAACGTAGCAAGAACCAAAGCAGACACGGGAAGAATTTGAACTAAACAGAACGTTATAATAACGTCATATTCTTGCTTGGGCAGCAGCTCATATATTTCAAGAAAAGAGCAGTGCTCAGTGGCAATAGCCCTTAAGTTGGCAACCAGAGGCAAAGGACACCCAAGTAGCAGAAACGGTTGTGAGAATTTAACGATCTCGGAATTGCAGAGAGGAAAATGTCGACATCGATTTCGCCTACTTTGACGTCGGCCCAGACGTCGTTGAGAGGCCCTTAAGGCCCTTAAAGCCCTCCAAGTACCCGGATTAGCATATTGCCCACAACTAGGTGGCGCCACCACTTTCAATTGGTGTCACGTGACCATATTGACGAAAACATGAACTCTCTGAACGCAATTTAGTTTGAAATGTCCCTTCTTTCTTCCTCATGGGAGGATCTGGTATTTCAAAATAGGATTGAAATTGACATTGATCTTGAAATGAAATGTATAATATTTTTGTGCTGTGATGTTCTTAAGTACCCTTCTTTCCTACTCTTATACTAGTTGGGGGGCTCTGGTAGGGGGGTTCCGATGTCGCATGTCAAATTTTAAAAATGTTGCATGTCTTTGCCGCTTATTTTTTTCAATGTCACATGTTGAAATTCAACATGTGACATGTCGCATGTCACTATGTTTTTTTATCCTGTCTGTCATGTCGTTAAGCCCTCATGTCGCATGTTGAATGCCCATGTCGGCGTGTTGATTTTAGTGGTCCACCCCCATAGTTGGTGCTGATATTTGAGTGGAGGCAGTCTCAGGGGAAGATACAGGATTTCGGAAGGCGGGGACTCGCATATATTACTAATTAGGCTAAATATTTAAACGCAGTGCATTCGTTTGCACACACACTGTATATTCCTTCTGTTCATCAAGTTTAATTCTTTACCGAAAGACGGGAAGGGGGGGGTGGGTGTCAGGAACCCCTGAAACATCCCCCCTATCCCCCCGCGCCCCGATCCGACCCTGAGTGACTGTCTGACGTAAGCATATTGTTAAACAAGCCTTTGCAGGGGCGGATCCAAGGGGGGGGGGGGGGGGTCCTGGGGGGTCCTGAATCCCCCCCCCCCCCCCCGTTTTTGCTTGGGTTGACTCCTAAACTACAAAAAGAGGGGGAAATGCCGCGTGTCTATGCACAATTGCATGCAGTACTGCTTTACTCCTGAACCTTTATGCTGACCCCCAACCCCCCTTTTCGAAAATCGTGTATCTGCCCCTGCTTTGAATTACATTATGATATAATCTGTACTTCTCGGTATACTAAGAGGCAACTTGAACTAGATGCACCGGGAAGTAGAGACTGTGATGGATTGATGAATTCTAATGACTTAGGCCAGACACATCTTGGTGTCAAGGCTAAGTCATAAAAATTCATCAATTCATCACAGGTTTCATTAACATGTTTTTGTCTGCATTAAACGTACGATTCACCGTAAGCAATTCAATTTTGTAAATAGTTAATGGAATGAATATGGCAAACAGGAAATATATATAAGCAGCGCTGAATCTATGGATTCATTTGTATAGATGTTGTGCAGATGACGTCACAACTCCCAAAAATATGATGGACGACATATTGGTGATCAATTTAGGATTGTTATCATTCAAAATCAAAAACGACATTTCCATTCTCAATTTTCCTATGACAAGCTCACTAATACATTACAAACAATTATTTTCAGTCAGAAATTGATAACTGTATATAAAATTCATAACCACGTGGTCATGATCACCACGTGGTGATCGCCAAAAAGTGGTCATGTGACCATTTCTGCACAAGGTCTATACTCTAATAGACAGTATGGGTTGCCTCAAACTCTGCTTGGAGAGTGCCATCACGCATGCGCAGGCGTCAAAAGTCGTCTGCTTCGGCCTGGTTTTGGCGGGAAACGTCCATGTCTTCCCAGAATGCCCCGCCAATTCGTTTTCCGGCCAGACGCCGCCCGGGGCGGGATGCCCGGAAGCTTTAATGACCCATTTCCGGCGGCTGACTTGGCGGCGCATGCGCATTAAGCAATAAGCGTGGAAGCGGTTTGGCCCCATCGATAAAGATGGCCGTTGACAGGTTGCAGACTCCTTGAACCTTCCTACCTGTTTACACTGGCCCAATAAATATTGTTATGAGCTGGGACGTGGGAAAAACAACATGAGGTATGGTCGTGTTTTCGACATGTGTGCAATTTGGCTTTTAAGTTCAATGGTATCATGGATCCGCCTTGATATACATATAAAAGAAGCTCGTATTCATGCGATATTGAATACTCTTAAAAGGCTTTCTTAGATTCATAACAATATCAAATTAGTAAAGTCAAGAAACTTGTTTTGATTTTTGATTTAATCAAGTCGCCGTCATGGAAACTAGTTGTCTTCGCATTCCACACAATACAATTCTTAATGTATCCTCTTCTTTTTTTTTAAAGAAATTTGCTCGGTAACTCCAAAGGTAAGGTCCGAATACATTCCTCGTTTCAAGCCATTTTATGTTTCTCATACAGCCTTCAGAAAGTCTGAAACTCGAGACAGTACATCTGTGTCGGAATTACTCTTCCTTCTCTGCTCTGATATTACACAGAGTTGTATTCTTTTACCTTTTTAGACACATCATTCTCGAGGCCCGTTGCTTGTTTATAGTGTGGATTGTATAAGGATGTTTATGATATTTCTTAAGCTTGGTTCTGACACCCAACTATTATTAGCATACATGTGTATTTTTATCCACAAGTGCGAGCAAAGACAGTGTCATTATATGCTTTGAAGGGGCAGATCCAGAATTTTCAACAAAAAAAGGAGGGGGGGGGGGCCTCAGAGGTTAGCATAAAGGCTAAGTACTAAAATTGCATGCATTCGTGCATACACATGTGAAATTTCCCCCCCTTTTTGTAGTTTAGGGGTCCACCAAAAAAAGGGGGGGGGGGCAGGACCCCCTTGATCCCCTCCCCTTGGTCCACCCCTGCTTTGTTTGCATGGGCTGGTGCATGTGGAACTACTCTGAGTTGCATCTATTTGTTGGTGGTAACACACTGTAGACTGTTCTAGTCCATCTAGTCAAATTAACATTACATTCAATTAAGACCTGCCCCTATCCTAAACGGTCAAATGTATTCAGGCTAATTGCTTAAATACAACCCATGACTCGTCAATTTTGTAGGAGAGGACAGTGCATTTGGCTGGGGTAGCCATCGTTGAATTTATTGTAGATCAAGACCTCAAACACACGTCTGTAAGTATGTATTGGAATTATAAGAAATTCAAAGCGCAAAAGAGTTATATAGGAAAGGTATATCAAATGTATATGAAACATATATGTGTATGACAGTATCAAAAATGTTTTTTTTATATTATGGAAGAATATTATGCCACATGAAATTTCTTATACAAGGGTTTTATTAGTAATCCTTTAGACACAGCCATACAAAACAGCCGGTGGTCCTTTGATAACCCTGTTGTTGTCACAGGGGGACATTTTGGATAGGTTAGTAGGACTGTGGTAACACTACATAGCACAAGGAGCCAATACTTTCCATTTTCTTGATATACTAGACTAAAAATCTGATAAATTAACTAATAGATAATACATTTCTTGTCACGCATCGCTTAGTTATGGTGCTTGATATTCTAACGTAATTTTACTGCAGAACCATGGACTTTATAGAATTCTGCAAAATACTTGATGTTTCATTTTGTCAGATTGTGGTAAATTGATCCGATACCCATCAAAATGCCTCGCAACCTTATCATTTGCTTGGAGCTCTAGGGAAATCTTACAAATCATCATAAAACCAAACACACTCTCTCATAAATGATCCCACTGCTTACCCTTCCAGTGTGGGTCCATGATATGAACTACGCTTATTCATTCCTGTAGATTAATTACTACAACAGTTCATCTCAATCATCTAGTTATCTAACGGTATAACTCTCTAGAGGTTGGGCCTATTCATTACTAATAACCTTTCACCACCTTATCAATTGGTTATATTAATGGAAACATAAGACCCTTCCTCCTCAGACAAGTGTACATAATAATATTGCATGTATACATGGAATTTATATTCCTCAAACTAGACAAATGTATCATAATGTGACATCTATCTGACTTTAAGTGTTTTATCTCATTCCTGTATAGGCTGCTATTTTCATAAAATTCAGTTGCCTGTCCGTATGCATGATAGACTCCATGTAAATTCCTTAGACTAAACCAATGCATCAAAATGAGAAGAATCGATTTGACTTGAGTTTACATGCTTCACCTTGTCTCTATATGATCCACTCCTTCCATAAAACTCTGCAGTCTCTCTGTATGATTGTATCCGAACCATCATGTAAATTCCTCATCTCTGTCAATGCATAGCTATAGATCCATTACGTATACATCCATATATACGTATATATACAAGGGGAATCGTCTTGCTGTTCCTAAACATATATACAATGCGGGGCTATCCAATAACTGCAACGTTTAGGCCTGGCTAGGCATCTGCCAGGGGACCCTGGGACGGTGCCGACCATTTGTATCTAACCAAAGAACATGAACAATAAAGAATGGTAGTTTCCTGAACATTCTCCATACATTTATAACATTGCATCATCTGGGCTTTGGAACTAAGGACAGTAGATTTTATATTATAAGGACAGTAGATTTAACATTACAAGGACAGTAGATTTAACGTCATAATTAATGCTGAGATAATTATCAAGTGGAGCTGTTGAGTTGTGAAATAAAGATATACCCTTCCCCATTTCCCCTTTTACTACGCCCCCAATATTTCATTCATGATTTACAAACTGCCAATCTACCATGGTAAGTATTCTCAAAGGACGCCACAAGACAAATAGATAAGATAATTAATTAATTCTAAACATTTCTATCCTTAGATATACCATGTTATGGGTTTTTTCTTGTATTGAAACAGTAATTGCTCTCTATTTTTGAATAGTTAGCTTAAGTTAATTATCATGACATTTATGGAAAAGATGCCTCTGAGCATGTCTTGGCTGGCGATGCCCATATGCATCTGGCATCTTTTGGCTGGTGATGCCTCCCAGGCAAGCAGCAACGTAACAAGAACGTTCTTCGACTGTACTTTTTTAATTGGTCTGAGACCTGGCCACTTTTCACGTGACGATAACATTATTTTAGGTAAGGTTTAGACTTACTGGAAAAGAATGTTATAATAACATTATATTTTGGTAAAGGTGGGACCAAACTAATAAAGAAAGTTATAATAAAGTTATCGTAACGTGAAATAATGTTACAAGAACGTCACAGGAACATTATAGTGTGACATTGCAACGTTAGGTTCTAAAGACGTTTTTGGGTGCCATCAAAAGAACGTACAAAGAACCAAACCAGGACTGCGTCAGTCGTGGTATCATAGGACATTACGACGTGGTGAAGATAAGGTCTTATCATGGTCATGTCATGGTCATATCGTGGTCATGTCATGGTCATGTCGAAGCTCATCTAGTGTTTTGTAATCGGGCATTTATAACACTGCACCGATAGCAGTATCGTAGGACACTACGACATGGTGACGATAAGATCTTATCATGGTCATGTCACAGCTCATGTTACGTGTTGTAATAGGGCCTTTAGGACCATTCCAGTTATTGGGTAGTCACACAGAAGGAGTAAACAGTCCCTATTTTCATATCTATAAGTTCTCTGTCACAACGACCCTACAACCATTGCCTTTCCCTTCTGGTCCCATTGGCCTGAGGAGGGCTGTTTGGGAAGTGGACATATTGCAGGGGTGGATACAGAATTTAGGAAAGGGGGGGTCAGCATATAGGCTAAGTACTAAAACGTCGCACATTCGCAGATACACGAGCAACGTTTTTATCTCTCTATGAAGTTTAAAGGCCCGTACCCACTAAGCGATTTTACCGTCGCCGGGCGACGGCCGATCCTAATGATCAGCGGTAAAGTCGTCGGGCGACTGGGTTATCAAGGGATCGCCGGGCGATTTTGTGTGTGTATGGCGTGTTTTCTGGGCGACGGGTGACGGATAATGGGATCGCCGGGAAAATCGCCGAGAAAATCGCCGAGAAAATATCAAACTTGTCAGATATTCCCGTCGCCTGGCGACGACGACGGCCGTTATTCCCGTCGCCCGTCGCCGAGCAACAGTAAGATCGCTAAGTGGGTATGGCCCTTAAGTGTCCACCAAAAGAGGGGTGGGGTGGTGGTAGGGTCGGCACCCCTTGACCCCCCTGGATCTGCCCCTGTATTGACATGAAGATCTCAGTGGAAACAAAAATATTATAGCTAAACTAAGATATGTGTCTTAGACCATCACCTATGTCATTTTCCGTGAACAATGCATCATCTGTTTGCCATTCTCATGGCGTCATTTGCGATTTGTTTACGTTTTGAAAAAAAGGTCGAAAGAGACAAACTGTTTACGTTGTTTTATTTGTATCTGGGGGCATTACCTTTGCGACGTTCATGGCGAAACGTCACAAATCACTAATCTTAGCTTGCTAAAGAAGCGTTGATGGAAACAGAGAGTATAGTTATTTCACAGAGTTTATAATGTTGAACAATTCTCCAAAAGATCCTTAGATTTACAGCCCAGAAAAAAAGTATTAAAAATTGGTGAAATTTGACAAAAGCAATATCACTGTTAAATGTCCAATTATGCGACGTTGCACAGCCCTTTTGGTGTATTTCAACAATTCTGTTTTGTAAACAACCCCTAATCAGAACAGAACCCCCTTGCATGTCAAGCCTCAGTCAATCCCCTCTCAGCTGGCCAGGGGAGGCCAGAGAAGGGGAACCTATTGGATGGTCCCAATCACTTTCCGCCAATCAATATGCCAACCAATAAACTATCAATCAGCATTACCAACAGCTTTCAGGGAACGCCACTGGCAGTGATGACGTCAGCAAAACTAGGCGCCCTCTGGTGGGTGGAAAGGGAGGCTTGGCACCACTCTGCAACAGGCCACTCTCAGCATGAGAATGGCTACAATGGTAGGAAGTAGGGGGAATGGTGGAGAGTGCATGGCTTGGCACTTTCCATGATATTCTAAGGGGACATATCCTAATGGATTGTTGAGAAGAGGGATCTACTGGACAGTAAAGGGCCGTACCCACTAAGCGACTCTAGCGGCGACGGACGACGGACGACGGGAATAATTGGCGGCGTCGTCGCCAGGCGACTGGCATATCAAGCAAGTTTGATAATTTACCGGCGATTTTCCCGACGATTCAGTTGCCAGTCGCCCGTCGCCCAGAATCCTCACCATACCCACAGGGAGTCGCTGGACGATCCTAGTCCCCCGGCGATTTTACCGCCGATTCTTCCAGTTGTCCGTCGCTCGGCGACGGTAAGGTCGCCTAGTGGGTATGGGGCTTAAAATGGATCGGGGTGGATATGTGAATGACGTCGCTCACACAGTATGCATATTATATGTACTTATTATGAGCGTAGCCTACCTTGTTGAACGAATGTCACTCAAAGTGTCACTCAAATTGTAGTCTTATATGAGCAACTATTTTGTTTCATTTGTTGGTTTGAACCACCGTCTCAGTGGTTCTGGAGCACTGGGTTATTTCACCCTTGTTCCTGGATGATCAAATCTATAAGGAGGTAGAGAGCATTTTATATATGCCAATGTCCCCATCCTTGGCAAAAGAAGTGTTATAATATGAAAACAGAAACTGGTATTTCCGAGTATGCAAGTTCCATGTGAAATAGCACAACAATAGTACTAATGGATATATAAGCCAACCATATATCTATTTCATTCTCCTGTGATATCAAGAACATTGAAATTACTTGTTGGAAGGCTTGCCAATACAATTTTGTTAATGAAATATAAAATAAATGATGAAATAATTTTATGTTGTTTTCTCTAAATCCTACTTATTTTTACTGACTTTTGACACACATCCAATGTGTATCAAATCAGGTAAAATGTGTACAGTATCTCCTTTTAGTTTTGGTTCAGCAGCTCTTACATTTTCCTTCTTACTTTCAAATTGTCAAAAATACAAAAGAAACTATTAATGTGTCGAAAACCTAACACTGGAAAGAAAGTATTCTTAGTAAGCATGAAGGCTCTTGTACTTTATACTAATCCATAACTATAGTTCATTTGGTTGAGAAGCATTAACTTTATTAATTATATATTTAAATCACGAGAGATATCAACAATCACATCTAGGTTGAAACAAGCACAAGCTTGTTGAAAGGACTAACAACTGTGCTGTATTGACATTTGTATGACACCTGTGATAGGTGCCATGTTGCCATATGTGGGTTCTTTTGCCTCCCAAATCTATCTGAAAAAATGTTGAATGCTTTTTAGTTAGCCCTGTACTATAATCATTTCCAGCAACCCTTTGCAGCCTATGTGAATATCTAGTTGATCCACCATAAGCAAGTTTGTAGAAGTTGCTTGGGTATACTTATATATGTCCGAGCTATTCAATGTGATAGTACAAGCCATTATGATAATTCTCCAGGTTGAAAATTTCAGGGATTTTAAATCTACTTACCCTTTTTACACAATATAAAATCAGCTTAGTATAACAGCCACAGTTCAACAGCCCTACATCCCTACATGAGTCTCAAGGTTGTGAAGTGTCAACCTGCATCCATAAAAATGCTTCAAGGATATGGGGTACCCGGCTGTGTATACCGGACATCCTACAGGCATCCCACAGTTATGAAGTATTTATCCTTGAACACCCTAAGTCCTTACAAGTGTCTGAAGGTTGTGGGGTACCAAACTGTAAAAATAATCATGTCTTAGAGGCCAAAGTAGAGAAGTTCAGCTTCATCAAAAATGGTGCATTGGGTAAATGCTTATGAGTATACATAGGTGTACATTTCTCACTTGAAGCATTACATCACAGCATGAAACTTATTAACTTAGAACAATGGTTATTATTCAGTTACTGCGCTTATTATTTACATGTAATAAAATAAGATAGACATTGCTATA
The DNA here is from genome assembly GCA_936440205.1 of Lepidonotus clava. NCBI lineage: Eukaryota > Metazoa > Annelida > Polychaeta > Phyllodocida > Polynoidae > Lepidonotus > Lepidonotus clava. The sequence continues at coordinate 8,916,792 of OW387149.1, forward strand.
CTGGAACGATTAACACATGCTGTTGACAAAAAGACATACTTAAAAACACTTCAATATTGTGGGGTACTCACCTATGAATACCCCACATACCTACAAGTATTTCACATATTTGTGAATGCTGAAAAAAGATAGGATGCTTGTATAAAGATTGTAAATATATAAGTGAGGCAATTTACTATACAAAAGCAGGCAGGTATTTACGTATTACATCTTTCCCCACACAAAAAAACAGAGGTTGAGAAATTTCAGAATACTTAGAAATAATCCTATAAGGTGTCTCCAGTTGGCCGTGAGGGGTAGAGCTACTTTATGAAGACATTGAGCCGGTTCTTGAGCAACTTACTTAACCGAACAAAGCTTCTTATCATCCCAGCTGCCAGATCCTTAGTTTCTTCCTCTTCTGGAGTCCCCTTTCTTTCAGCCCTGAGGGAAGTTGATGTAGGCATAGGCATTGACAGAAACATCTGGTGCAGTGATGGCTGCCACCGTGTCAGTGGTGGATTGGTAGGTTTCAGTGTGGTCAATCTAAACTTCACTGGCCAAGAAAATCGGAATCTAGGCAATGGGGTTGTAGGATGGTATCGACCAATGTGTTTGGGTGTTGAGGGTTGGCGTTGTGTGGTAAAGTGATGTTGGTGATTTTGATGATGTTGGTGGTGGTAGTGAATTTGGTTATGGTAGTTGAAGTGATGGTGAAGATGGTGTGGGGTGAGTAGGCGCATTAAGGGGTGACGTGTGGTGGTGAAGCAGCATTGGGTGGTAGTTATGGGTGTGGTGACAACCCATAATCTACCTTTGGTAGTAGTTTTACCCTTGTGTTCTCCCAGATACACTTGGTCTCTCCAGTTACCCCTCAACCGTAAAAGTCTGATTCTAGAATTCCAAAGGCTAGGGTGACTGACAACCCTGAATCTGTGAATGGCACCCACAATAGATTGGTGGTACTGGTTAGTCCTGACTGTAGCGGGGGATGTTGGGTCCCGGGGCAGAGGGGCTGAGGTCAAAGGAGAGGGCATTGTGAGTTTGGTAGTTGGGGAAGGAAGGGGCATGATAAGTGTTGAAGGAATGGTACATGGGCATGAGAAGTTTGTAGGGGCTGTTGTTGTTGGGAGTGGTGGTGATATTGTTCTGGTTGTAGTTTGCAGTGACTGTCTCATTGTCGATGGCAGTGGCTGTATTTCATTTTCAGCTGCTGTTAACTGGCTGGTGGTTGTAGAATGCATTGTTGTTGTTGCAGTTGTTGTTGTTGTAGGTGTTGTAATCCATGAGGTTCTTCTCGCTGTTGTTGCTATTAATATTGCTCTGCTGATGATCGGTGACCGAAATATGGGTCCTGTGCTGATGATTGGTGGTGGGAATGTAGCAACTCGGGTGGTCACCTCATTGGCCACCTCATTGGACTCACTAGAGCTACTTGAGGAGTGACGGCTTTGATGTATGAATCGTAACAACACATCATGTGGCCCTAGTACCCCACCATGTCCCCTGTAATGCCCTCTACTAGGTCCTCTGTAATACCCCCAATAATTCCCTCCAGAATTCCCTCTGGAATTTCCCCTGGAATACCCTCCATAATGCCCTACCGAATGTCCTCCAGAATACCCTCCAGAATATCCTCCAGAAAATCCTCCAGAAAATCCTCCAGAATATCCTCTGGAATACCCTCCGTTATGCCCTCCCTGCATCAGCTTGGGAAGGTTTGATCTATCAACATATCCAGCAAAGCTATAGTCCCTCTGGAAGATTTGGGGGGGAATTCCATACACATTTTGGGCTTCTGGTCGGTGGTTGAATACTGCTGGTTTTGTCCTCTGTAGATGCACCAAACTGGAGTAGAGAGACTTAGCCTGAGGGCTTCTGTGGAGGTTCTTCTGGATGTAGCCCATTTCCTGTTTCCTTTTCCCAGAGTATGACTCTTTACTCTCCTTGTACCTCCTCCTGTTCCTACTCTCACTACTTCTAGAATAGTCCCTTCCACTACTTACTGAGTAGTCCTCATCATTCACTGATGAATAGGATGCAGATCCGTATTTCAATCTCCATTGTTGTTTCTGGTTCCTGTTTGATCGTCGATGCCTTCTGCTCTGTAGAAGTGTTTTCAGGATCTGGAAACGTGGTTGGATCATTGGGTGGCTGGTTCCCGACACGTCATCATGGTTAGTGTTATATTTGCCAGGTTCCAGCCAGGTGCCTTGCTTAGGTATCACCATACTAAATTTAGTATTATCTTTGCGGTATTCTGACAATGAATGTCTGTCAAACATATTAGCTGTGCCACCATTTGACGGGTCTGAAATCAAATTAAGTATTTAAGTTTTAACACAAAGAGTTGGAAGGAATGGAATGAAAACCTTCAAAATATACAAATTATTGATTCTGGTAATATTTAAGCTCAACAAATTAAAAAAAATAAAGGCATATCACATTCCTACATTTGACAAATATTATAGATGGGTCTATACAATAACCATAATGATTAATGTATCTTGCCTAGCAAATGAATTAATCAACATCAATCATAGACTATACATCAAATCAATCTTAAATTGGTGTTTATCATTTATGCAATGTATGCAATATATAATTCAAACTTGATTTATCATGATTTTGTATTCTATAAAAACTGTAAATATCTTTGATTGATAGATCACCATTGAGGGTTCCAAGACAGCAAGTTGGTAACTCACCTGTCCCTGATGCCTTGCTTTCCCCAATCAAATCGTTTTCCACCGATACCAGCAGCAATAGGAACACCTGCCACAGTAAGTCCTCCATGGTGGGCCCCCAGTAGGGCCTCCTCCGGGTTGGGCCCTTAGAAGGGCTTTACAAGTGCAGGGCAATGAGGCTATGTTAATCTTGGTACTTCATGGGCGGCCTGCCCATCTTGTCCTGAGCCAATACGTCTGACATATGGTGAGTCAACAATGGTGTAAGGTTAGTTGGGTCTCTGGCGGTCATGTCAGGACAAAAAGACTCTTTTAATTATTCTCCTCCCCTGCTTTCCCTCCTATTATAATTCCCCCCACCCATCACCTTTTCAAATGTTTGGATGGGGAGGGTACTCAGCCTCCAAGTAAGACCTGGCTTGTTCTACAACACAATCAAATTGTCATAATAATGCTCAGTGATTACTCTTCTTATTTGAGTTTAGTTTTCAAAGGTTTGTAATGTCAAATTTTCTGAATATGCCAATCATCTGAGTCCACTGTACAATGTAAGGTTCAACCTTGGGAATACTTTTAGTTCTTTACTGTCAAGAGACTGTCTGGTACTTTTCAAATAGAAGTGATCCCCTTCCAAGGCCACTGATGCCCCTTTTACTCCAGGCTTACTAATTTTGGGGATTTATGGAGGTCTGTCAACATGGTCAAAGGACCATGACTTATTCTGCATTAGCAATTATGACTGGCCTCATTTAGTATTTCAATATCTTTCATTGTTTCTCACAAAATGATTAAAATGATGAGGTGATGACATCATGGGTCAACCTTGGCCTGGAGCTTTAAGGAAAGTGCTATCCAGTAAAACGATATTTTATGAGTGTAGAATATTGTATTTCTAACATTAATTTTGTCACAGGATTTTCATGACTTAGACTCAGTAAATGCCAATTGATGTGCATATAAATGACCTTGCAAGTCGTGATACTTTCAGCTGAATACAAACTACAAAAATGGGTGGGTTTTATTACAGGGGTGGACTCGTGGCGAAAGAAGTCATTAGTTTCGAAAACATACCAGATTTTGTTTAAACCAAAATGTTCACCACCTTCAGATTTGGGAAATCCTAATATAGTCTCTTCCCTTTTTGCAGCAAAAGTGATTTGTACATGTAGTACAGATTTGTTTCATATAATTATATTGATATGTTTTTCATTGTTTCACTAAAGATTGGTATCTATACTTTTTTCAGGGATTTAATTTACCAATAATCATTAAGGTTGCCAGATGTATTGCATATGTGGCGATGTAAATATATGAAAAATAATAGGAAAATGGTAGTGAGGTATTTGTAATACAAAAACATATCATATTGGTTTACAAAGTGACATATACTGACAGCAAATAGTATTACCTAAATGTCAATTAATCCTCATATTTCAAAAATCATGGTTTAACCTTAGATTAATACACATATATACATTGTATATTTGGCCTGTCTCTTTTTTACCTTACTCAGATTATTCTACTTAGATTATTCCATACCAAAGGGACTTTTGAATATTTTGTATCAAAATTAGATGCTGCCAATTGAATACATCCCCACTGTGCAGATCGCCTCCTACAAAGCGCAGGCATCGAGTCCGCACAGTAGAATCATCCCCACTGGGCGGATTGCCTAGGTCGGTAAGAGGAGGTAAGGGGAGATGTCGCAGCGGTAAGGGGAGATATCACAGCAGGCCACAGCCAATGGTCAGTGAAGTTTCATAAGTATTCCAATGGTAGTATTTTCCACAGAGCAAGAAAACTGATATTTCCTATTGAAATTAATGATGAAGACCAATTTTCTTATCAGGCTCTAACTCTTATTACAAATAGTAAAAATTGTTTATATTATTTCTATGTAATCCTCCATATAGAAGCTAAATTGCTTGCAAGTTTGCAGCAGATTGCATTGGTAATTAGAATTTAGGCCATATACTATATCAACATATAGCTGGGAAAATATATATGTTATATTAAAGCCACTTTCTCTTCCGTGAGGCAAACGTATATTGTAACTCAAATACGGCTGCACCAAATTTGTGACATGACCAATAACATTGCCAGATTATGTTCCAACAGTGCCGGCAATCATGTCATTAGGCTTACATCTGCGGATGTTAACCCAGATTATACGAAAGTGCTTTTTAGTTATTTCTCACCTACTGCATGATCTGGGCATTCCAAAACTGAAATAATTTTCTCAATATTCCAATTAGGGCCTGAGATATGTCAAATTTTATAAATTGTTATGAAGGGAACTTTGGAAACCATGGAAATGGAAAAACACATTATTTAAATAGTTATGACGTCATAAACATGTTGTCATGACTTTCAAAATTGCTTCTTATGTCATTTTTTAAAATGATATATCTCAATTACTAATTGATCAAATTGGATGAAATAAACTTGATCTAATAATATGTTTTATGCATATTATTCTCTTTTCATTTAAACATTTTGCAAAAATGTTCCTTCTCTGTTGCCATGGCAACGAAAATCAACAGATTTGTTTATTTTTGGAATTCGGTTGCCATGGAAACGGCTATTTTCATAAAATATGTCTCATATATGACTTTTTTTGTTGGCATTATCTTTCTTAGCATAAAAAATGCCTTAAATGCATTTTTTCTGAAAAAAATGATATTATCTTTTATTTTTGCCTAGTTTTGCCATAAATAAAGGACTTAGTGGGGCTAAACTTTTATAAAATATTTTTCAATTTGGTGAGCCCACCATTTATAGGAGGGGTAGTCCAAAAAGAAAACTAATGTTACATTTCTTTTCTAGGACTATTAGAGATTATTTTCTGAAAAAATGAAGCACCTCCCTCAAAAATTGAAGTAATGAGACTGAAATGAAGACCCTTTGAAAAACGTCCTACCAGTAGGACGTCAGTATAATCTGGGTTAAACTGCCAACGCACAGATGAGACAGCTGCTTCAATATATAGCTTTTATCAGAATGGTTCCCAGTAGCCCCCGCTGCTCATAAATGGTGACAATAGGGGGACCAAGCACTGACCAAGTGGTTCTTTGGGTTCAATTCCCAGTTGGTGCCTGGGTTCACTAAGGGATGAGGTACAGCAAAAATGATTTCCAAGTTTTAGTCCCCTGCTGTTTGCCCACTTCTCAGATACAATCACCAAAGACTGACCAAGTCAAAACACATGTTTGAAAAGTCAGAATTTGTCCTCACTTGTTTTCGCCATGCAAATGACCCTGGCTGTCGGTGCATTCTGTAATATAGGTGGCCATGTGTACTAAATCAGGTAAAGGTGTGCAGTTTCTCTTTTTTGTTATTGTTTCTTCTTACTTTCAACTTGTCAAAAAGACAATAGAAACTATTTATATGTGGAAAAACTAACATTGGAAAGAAAGTTTTGAAGACTTGTTATACTATTCCATAACTATAATTCATTTGTTTGAGAAGCATTAACTTTTCATTATAACTATACTGAAATCATGAGAGATATCAACAATCACATCTAGGTTGAAACAAGCACAAGTTTGTTGAAAGGACTAAAAGCTGTGTTGTATTGACATTGGTAAAACACATGTGATAGGTGCTACGTTGCCATATGTTGGTTCTTTAACCCCCAAATCTATCTGAAAAAATGTTGAATGCTTTTTAGTAAGCCCTGTACATAATTATAATTTTAAAGAGAGAACTATACTGATTTCCATCAACCCTTTGCAGCCTATGTGAATATCTTGTTGATCCACCAATGGCAAGTTTTAAAAGGTTGCTTGGGTATGCTTGTAAATGTACAAGCTATTTAAAGTGATAGTGCAAGCCATTATAATAATCTTTCCAGGTTGAAAATTTAGGGAATTTCAGATCTAGATACCCTTTTTTCCGAATTTTTCACACAATTAGAATCAGCTTAGTAAAACAACAGCCCCACATCCCTACATGAGTCTTAGTGTCAACCTGTGTCCACCCCATATCCCTAAAAATGCTTCAAGGATATGGGGTACCCTGTTGTGTATACTAGACATCCCTACAGGTGTCTCAAAGTTATGAAGTATCCATCTTTGAACACCCTACGTTCTTAGAAGTGTCTGAAGGTTTTGGGGTACCAAACTGTGAAAATAATCATGTCTAAGAGGCCAAAATAGCTTCATTGGGTAAATTCTTATAGGTATACAGAGGTGTATAATTCGCAATTGAAGCATTACATCACAGCATGAAACTTATTAACTTAGAACAATGGTTTATTTGCAGTTACTGTGCTTATTATTTACATGTAATAAAAATTAGATAGACATTGCTATACGGGAACGATTAACATATGCTGTTGACAGAAAGACCTTCACCATCCCTTCACAAATTGGAAGGCAGTCTAGAAATAGTCCATTCTGTTGGGTACACTATTATGGACAAACAGGATTAATTTTGTGAAACAAAATATTTTTTCACACGTGAAATTAAACAATTACATTCACAAAATTGTGACATGTTGTAACATGAATGGATGAATTGTCTGCCATCAATTTACCTAAATTTTTATATTATTTGAAATTCAATGTGCTTACTGCTTTGCTCTTTTAGTTACATATTCCCTACCTTCAAGAAATAGAAATTGGTAGTAAATTGATCATATTGACAATTATTGCTATGAGACTGGGCTTATTATGATTTCGGGCAAACCCTAAACTGATATTATATTGTCACATTACAAAATGCTTGGTTGCTACATCTTTATTCTGATTTTGTACCTGTTACCCCTAGTTCCAAATATTATACATAAGGTAGAATATGAATGACATGACCATGCATTGTAAATACTTCATAATCATTGTTTTAGCTCTTAAAACTGACAAAAACCTGCAGATTATTACAAGTAAAAGCATTAAAAAACCCACATAACTAAAGATATGTCAAAGTTGTGAGGTACCCACCTGTTAATAACCCACTTACTTACAAAAAAATGTCTCAATATTATAGGGTACCCAACTATGAAGACCCCGCATACCTACAAGCGTCTTAATATTGTGGAGTACCCATGGCCACCTGTGAACACCCAACATACATACAAATACCTCAATATTGTTGGGTACTCACCTATGAACACCCCACATACATACAAGTATTTCACATATTTGTGAATGCAAAAAAAGGATGCATATATGCTTGTATAAAGATGGTATATAAGTGAGACAATTTACTATACAAAAGCAGGCAGGGATTCATGTATTACGTCTTTCCCTACATAAATAAAAATAGGTTGAGAAATTTCAGAATCCTTAGAAATAATCCTATGAGGTGTCTCCAGTTGGCCATGAGGGGTAGAGCTACTTTTTGAAGACATTGAGCCGGTCCTTGAGCAACTTACTTAACCGAACAAAGCTTCTTATCAACCCAGCCTCCAGATTCTTAGTTTCTTCCTCTTCTGGGGTCCCCTTTCGTCCAGCCCTAAGGGAAGTTGACATAGGCATAGGCATTGACAGGTACATCTGGTGCAGTGATGGCTGCCACCGTGTCAGTGGTGGATTGGTAGGTTTCAGCGTGGTCACTCTAAACTTCACTTGCTGAGAAAATCGGAATCTAGGCGATGGGGTTGTAGGATGGTGTCGGCCAATGTGTTTGGGTGTTGAGGGTTGGTGTTGTGTGGTAAAGTGATGTTGATGATAGTGGTGGTGGTGGTGAAAATGGTGTGGGGTGAGTAGGCGAATCAAGGGACGATGTGTGGTGGTGAAGCAGCATTGGGTGGTGGTCTGGGGTGTGGTGACAACCCGGAGTCTACCTTCTGTAGTAGTTTTACCCTTTTGTTCTCCCAGATACACTTGGTCTCTCCAGTTACCCGACCACCATATAGGTCTGATTCTAGAATTCAAAAGGCTTGGGTGAATGACAACCCTGAACCTTTGAATGGCACTCATAGATTGTTGGTGGTGGTTAGTTCTAACGGTAGTGGGGGATGTTAAGAGCTGTACCTCAGGGTTCTTGGGCAGAGGGGCTGAGGTCAAGGGACAGGGCGTTATGAGTTCTGTAGTTGGGGGAGGAGGGGGTGTGATGAGTATTGAAGGAATGTCACATGGGCATGAGAAGCTTGTAGGGGCTGTTGGAGTAGTTGTTATTGTTTGGAGTGGTGGTGATGTTGTTCTTGTTGTAGATTGTAGCGCCTGTCTCATTGTTGGGGGCAGTGACTGCATTTCAGTAGTGGTTGCTGTTGACTGGGCAGTGGCTGAAGGCTCTATTGTAGGATGCGTCATTGTTGTTGCTGTTGTTGTTGTTGTAGGTGTTGTGATCCATGAAGTTCTCATTGCTGTAACTGTTCCTATTGTTCTCTTTACAGTTGTTGTGGGCTGTTGGAAAGTAACAACTGGCACAACTGTTGCTCTCAGTGTTGTTTGTGTTGGTAATGTCCTTGTCATCAGGGATCTGGTTGTTCTGGGACTACTCACTGGAGTAGTTGACTTATTGGCCAGTCTATTGGCCATAGTAGTGATCAGCATTTGCATAGACGTAGATGGGTTGTCCATGTTGCTTCTAGACAGGAGGCTGGAGAATAACCCTTGTGTCATCGGTAAGGCCTCGGAGGCTGTTGCCCTCTCACCAATAGGTGGAAGTGTACGTGTTGGCATGCCTCCTCTGCCCCCTCTGCCCCCTCTGCCCCCTCTGCCCCCTCTGCCCCCTCTACCTCCTCTGCCTCCTCTGCCCCCTCTGCCCCCTCTGCCCCCTCTGCCTCCTCTGCCCCCTCTGCCTCCTCTGCCTCCTCTGCCCCCTCTGCCTCCTCTGCCTCCTCTGCCCCCTCTGCCCCCTCTGCCTCCTCTGCCCCCTCTGCCTCCTCTGCCCCCTCTGCCTCCTCTGCCTCCTCTGCCCCCTCTGCCCCCTCTGCCTCCTCTGCCTCCTCTGCCTCCTCTGCCTCCTCTGCCCCCTCTGCCTCCTCTGCCCATATCAACCTCCTCAATGGACTCACTTGAGCTACTCGAGGAGTGATGGATATTATATATGAATCCTTCCAACACATCATGTGGCCCTTGTATCCCACTATGTCCCCCGTAATGCCCTCTACTAGGTTCTCTGGAATACCCCCTGTAATGCCCTCTGCTAGGTCCTCTGGAATACCCTCTGGAATGTCCTACAGAATATCCATTGTGATACCTTCTGGAATACCCTGTGGAATGCCCTTCATGATGCTCTCCCTGTATCAGCTCTGGAAGGTCCGATCCGGAATACCCTCCATAATACTCTCTGGAATTTCCACCAGAATACCCATCGTGATACCCTCTGGAATATCCTCTGGAATGTCTTCCGTGATGCCATCTGTCATGCCCTTCATGATGCCCTTCCTGCATCAGCTCGGCAAGGTCTGATCTATCAACATCTCCAGTGTAGCTATAGTCCCACTGGGAGATTTCTGGGAGTATTCCATACGCATTTCTGGCTTCTGGTTTGTGGTTGAATATTTCTGGTTCTCTCCTGTGTAGATGCACCAGGCTGGAGTCGAGGGACTTAGTCTGAGGGCTTCTGTGGGTGTTTTTCTGGATGTCTTTCTCACCCACTGATGCTGATCTGTATTTCAATCTCAATCCTTGTTTCTTGTTCCTGTTTAATTGTCGACGCCTTCTGATCTGTAGGAGTCTTTTGAGGATCTGTAACCGTGGATGGATTGTTGGATGGCTGGTTCTTGACACATCATCATGTTTAGGTCTCACCGTGCTAAATTCAGTAGTATCTTTGTAGTGTTCTGTTTTGTCATTATGTCCTTCACCAAACATTTTTTTGACATCTATGGTTGGCTCTTCACTGTCCCTTTGCCGTTTATCTTTTGGAAATAACACTCCAAAATACAAGTCTGACAATGAATGTCTGTTAAAAACATTAGCTCTGCCACCATTTGACGGGTCTGAAATCGAATCAAATATCCAAGTTTCAAAACAAAGTGTTGAAAGGAATGGAATGAAACCTGGACAAATGAGTAGTTAAATGAATTAATCCACATAAATCATAGATGATGCATCAAATTGATATTAAATTGGTGTTTATTATTTATGCAAGGCATACAACATACAATTTATACTGCAGGAAAAAAGGTTACATATCACATAAATTAAAGGCATTTCAATGGTTATTTGTGATTATAGATAGAGTAAGGTTGCCAGTTTCTGTGCATTGCTATATTTCGTGTATTTTACACATTTTTAAGGATGCATTTTTCCTATAGGTATCATAAACAAATGTTTCTACTCCCAGATGCAAAAGAAAGATAGGTAGGAATGTGATGTGTACAGAGACATCACCACCAGATTTGTGATCGATTGATTGATATTAGCGATCAATTGAATATTAGGATAATATTTTAGTTTAATTGGTTTACTTTGTACATTAAGAAGAAATTAGAGAGTTTTTGGCTAGTAAGAAATAGAGGCACATTCAATCATGGATCGGAGGGGGCAGGCAGGCAGAGGGTAGACAAAGATGGAAAATGCCTGTGCACTGTATATATCCAAACTTCCAAGCCACTATTCATCCTTTTCAAAATTCTGAATTGGTCTCTGTACGTCACATAAATTTTAATTCTATAAAAACTGTCATGATGATAAATCGAAGGATCACCAATGAAATAATTTGGTCCTGTGACTTTATCTGTACAAGATCATGTATATGTTTGTGTGTGTTTGTTTATGTGCATTAATCATGTTCAACAGTGGTGCATATATAATATCCCCCTTGAGGATAGACTAATTACATACTTCATTTTAAAAGAAATCTATGAAGGTAACTCACCTGTCCCTGATGCCGTGCTTTCCCCAATGAAACCATTTTCCACGGATACCAGCAGCAGTAGCCAAAGGAACACCTGCCCCAGCAGGTCCTCCATGGTGGGCCCTCAGTAGGGCCTCTTTTAGGTGGGGCCTTTAGAAGAGCTTTACAATAGTGGGGAAATGCTACTGTTTTAATCTGGGTACTCCATGGGTGGCCTGTCCGTCTTGTCCTGAGTCAATACTTCTGTCATATGGTGAGTTGACAATGGTGTAAGGTTAGTTGGATCTCCGATGGTCATTTCAGAACAAAAAGAAAAGGTATTCTCCTCCTCTGCTTTCCCTCCCATCATAATTTTCCCCCACCAATCATCTGTTCGAATGGTTGGATGGGGAGGGTACTTAGCCTCCAAGTTAACCTGACCTGTTCTACAACATAATGAAAGTGTCATAATGATGCTCAGTGATTACTCTTCTTATTTGAGTTTATATTTTAAAAGTTTCAAATTTGTCAAATTTTCTGAATATGCCGATCATCTCAGTAGACTGTACAATGTTAGGTTCAACTTTGGTCTACTTTTAGTTCTCTACTATCCAGAGACTGTCTTGTACTTTTAAGATAGAAGTGATCCCCTTCCATGGCCACTGACTCCGCCTTTTTCCTCCAGGCTGACTAATTTTGGGCATTTATGGAGGTCTGTCAATATGGCCAAAGGACCATGACTTATTCTGCATTAGTAATTATGACTCGCCTCATTTAGTATTTCAATAACTACCATAGTTACTCACAAAACGATTAAAATGATGAGAGTCAGCCTTGGCCTGGGGCTACAAGAAAAGTGCTATCAAGTAAAAAGATAATTTATGAGTGTAGAATATTGTATTTCGAACATTAATCTTGTTACTTTGTCATTTCTATTGACAGATTTTCATGACCTAGACTCACTAAATGCTAATTGATGTGCATATAAATTACCTTGCAAGTTGTGATACTTTCAGCTGGACACAAATTATGAAAAAGGGTGGGTTTTATTACAGGGGTGGACTCGTGTTAGGAGAAGTCATTAGTTTGGAAAAACATACCAGATTTTGTTCAAACAAAAATGTTCACTACCTTCTTAACAATCGGCTTTAGCAAAGCCTAATATAGTCTCCTCCCTTTTGCAGCAAAAGTGATATGTACATGCAGTACAGATTTGTTTCATATAATTATATTGATGTTTTTTATTGTTTCACTTAATATTGATATACCTTTTTAAGGGATTTAATTTACCATTAATCATTAAGGTTGCCAGATGTATTGCATACATGGCGAAGTGAATATAAATACAAAATAACAGGAAGATGGTCGTGAGGTATTTGAATACAAAAACATATCATATTAGTTTACAAAATGACATAATATACTGTCAGCAAAAATTATTACCTAGATGCCACTTAATCCTCATATTTCAAAAATAATGTTTAACATTAGATTGTGTTCCAACAGTGCAAAACACATCACCGGCCTTTGTGTCATTAGGCTTACGTCTGTGGATGTTAAACTGCCAATGCACAGATGAGACAGCTGCTTTCAGTAAATATATATTTTTTCCCAACTTTTATCAGAATGGTGCCCAGTAGCCCCTGATGATCATAAAAGGCAATGATAGAGGGGACCCAGCATTGACCAAGTGGTTTGTTGGGTTCGATTCCCAGTTGGTGTCTGGGTTCACTAAAGGATGAGATACAGTTACTATGATTTCCAGGTTTTGATCCCCTGCTGTTTACCAACCCTGTCACCCTCATCTCTCACATACAATCACCAAAGGCTGACAAAGTCAAAACACATGCATACATGTGTTTGAAAAGTCAGAATTTGTCCTAACTTTTTTTCGCCATGAAAATGACCCAGGCTGTCGGTACAATATAAAACATCCATCACTCACTCACTAATAATGGTGCTACTACATAACACATTCTTCAGCATGCATGCTAATATTAACACATTCTATACTGTTAACCATTATTGTTTATATAAAAACTAAAGAGCAAAGGCCCAAGTATGCTCCCTTGGGCTATTCCGGTTATTATATTTGATTTAGGTGAGTTCATATTATTAAAGTCTACACATTGTGATCTTGTCAAATAACCTTTGAACTAGCTTAAGACCCTATTACTTAAACCATTATACAATCTATTCATAAGTAGAGAAAGGTTAAGAGAATCAGAGGCAAATATTGACCAATAGGAAAACCATTAATGCATTCTTGTTTAAAGAATCAGTTAAGGATAAACATAAGTAATTGGGATGTGAATGGCGCGGCTCCTTTTAATCACAAGCATGAGATTACTTTCTTATAATATAACTAAATAGACAATATTATTGAATAGCCACCACAGAACTATAACATAAAAAGGATGACAAAATAATTGCCTATATAGGTGGGTTACAAATTCAGAATCAAAATATTCTAATATTTGTTGGACATCAAATATCTGAGACATGATATGTGAGTAAAGATGTGTGTAAAATCTTATTCGTGTTAGTTAACTTTTAACCGAGATACAGGTACTGTTTACGTTGAAAAGAGTAAACCTATTGTTCATTTAAACCTATAGAAATCCAACCTATCATTCGGCGCCAAAAAGTCGCAATTTTCTCCCGCCTTTTCTAGGCACGAGCAGACGACAAAAACATGGCGGCAACAAACAACCAATCACAGGCGCCCGTCCGGTCACGTGATTAAGTATTAATCTATAGGACAATGCCCCCTACTCCATTGTGCCCCACCAGCGTCTCTTTAGTGCGCAGGCGCAAAGACTATGAACTGCCAACTCCAGGGTCTTGCTCAATGATGCGGAAATCCCACGACATAATGGGGCCAAAGGGGCCCTTAGGCCTGCCAGAGGCGGTGTATACAGCTTTATAGGCTAGGGGCTTAGATGACCTTGGCTGGGGGAGACTGCTTAGTTGGGACCTTTGTATTCTAGACTAGAAGCTTTTGTGATAGTTCTGTTTGACACTGCCTTTGATTTTGTGCCATTGACTGTCTGAAGCTGTGTCTCCATGGGGCGACGAGGCTCCGACGACTAAAGTTTTGTATCCATGAGGCAAAGAAAAGGAGTTTGTCAATCAGCAACGCAAAAAAAACCTCTTTAGATAATCAAAACTTCAATGGTATGTGATTGCAGGGGCAGATACAGGATTTCCGAAAATGGGGGGGGGGGGGGGGGGGGGTCAGCATAAAGGGTAAGTACCAAAACAATGGCACCTACATACGTTGCATTTCCCCCTCTTTTTGTAATTTAGGGGTCCACCAAAAGGTGGGGGGACGGGGGTCAGGATCCCCTGGATCCCCCCTGGATCCCCCCCCTGGATGGGCGCAGCCTATATTTTGAAAGGGTTAATAAATATCACATAGGGATAAACGTTTATTGCCAGAAATGTATCACCTCGTGGAGACATGACTTAAGGTTTATTATGAGGCAAAGTGGGGGTGGGGGGTGCTCACATTTATGTCACTCTGTTGGGATACGCTGGGCAACCGAAGCAATGGCAAAAACTGTCCATTAAAAATTCCATTCAGGACGCTGGTGCCATTCTGGATCCAAGGAGTCCTGACCCCCCCCCCCCCCCCCCCCCGTTTTCACACTGTTTTTAGTACTTTACCTTAGTGCTGAGTTTCCCTGCCCCCTCCCCCTCCCCTCTCGCTTTTTCGAAAATTGTGGATCCGCCCCTGCTGGCTGGTGACATACCCTGTTCATATTGCTTTAATTCAAATTTTGTGAAAGGGCACCTGTGGCCTAGGCCTGTTGCACAATGACATAATTATCATAACAATGATAACTTGAAGATAACGTTTAAAGAGATGTCATTGTATCTACTGGATCAGATTCTGTAAAATTAATGTATGAAAGGACACTGTAAGACCATTTCCTGTTAAGATTATGGGTGATTTACAGCACCCAAGTAGGTTTACTTTTAGGGTGATAACGTGCATAATAACACGCAAAGATGTTATGAAAGGTGTTGTTATTTTGCTACCTTGCGTTGTAACAGTAGACAAAGTAGGCAAATGGCCACTGGGTACTGGAATAAAGAACAGATACCTCCCTAGCTCTCACCACCAACATAAAAATAGACGAAGATTACTCTGGTATTTATTAGGTAGCCATATAAGTTGCATAACATTATACTCTTCAAAAGGCTCATATCTATATTAATATATTCCAGAGTTCATTAAAAGATAATGAATGTACAAGAAAATGCCAACATAGTAGAATCGCCTTCATTTATGAAATCATATACTTTGCTTTAATCAACAACAAGACTGAAAAAATCCCTTGTGACACAAGCTCTAATCAGAATGTGCTAATGGAAATGTGTCATACTAATTACAAAGAGATACGCTTATGCTAAATTGAAACAAATTGGCGACATCCTAAACGACCAATAAACAACGTCTAAGTCTTTAATCATAACAATAACTTGACGTTTACATCCTGTTATGATAAAACAAATATTGGAACACCATGCACTCTATCAGTAGATAGTACTTTCGTGGACCCTGTGAGCGAGTACTATGATATTCATATTCACATGCAGACAACTGATCATAAAATAAAATGATCCTAACTAACATCAAAATTTATTGTCTGTACACTTTCACTCCTCCTTATTCACAATTATTTTTTATTTTTTCAATGATAATTTTTGCGAAAATATATTATTCACGAGTTCTATTTTTTAGTACTGAACCACTTAATTGAGACCGCCAAAACACTAGACAACCTCACCCCTCCTCTTTCCATCACTGCCTTTATCGCTTATTCCGTGTACGACCACCCGATACAACCATGTCCGGTCTGTACAACACAGAACGGACCGCACCATGGCCGTTCTGTGCCTACAGAGCATATTTTCCCTTTTGAACACACACATAACTCTGGCTGGACAGTGCTCTTTGGCCGTTCAGTATAGAGGACAGCAATATCTTTTTAAAAACAGATTTGGTACATTAAAAGGTTTTTTCTTTAATATCATTCTTTATTATGGCAACGTATTAGTACATGGTAATAACTTTTCATTACAAGCCAGCATGAAAACAATGCAATAACAGCAATTTTAAGCACGTAATACACCTGGATCTGCCTTACTTTACCTTTCGAGAGGAGCAGGGAGCAGGGAGAGGGTGGGAATATGAGGATAGTAGGGAATAGGCGACACTACGGTACCCTGTGCTATCCCTGTCCGCCCTGTGCTATCCCTGTCCGCCCTGTGCTATCCCTGTCCGCCCTGTGCTATCCCTGTCCGCCCTGTGCTACCCCTGTCCACCCTGTGCTACCCCTGGTCGCCCTGTGCTACCCCTGGTCGCCCTGTGCTACCCCTGTCCACCCTGTGCTACCCCTGGTCGCCCTGTGCTACCCCTGTCCGCCCTGTGCTACCCCTGGTCGCCCTGTGCTACCCCTGGTCGCCCTGTGCTACCCCTGTCCGCCCTGTGCTACCCCTGGTCGCCCTGTGCTACCCCTGGTCGCCCTGTGCTACCCCTGTCCACCCTGTGCTACCCCTGGTCGCCCTGTGCTACCCCTGTCCGCCCTGTGCTACCCCTGTCCGCCCTGTGCTACCCCTGTCCGCCCTGTGCTACCCCTGTCAGCCCTGTGCTACCCCTGTCCGCCCTGTGCTAACCCTGGTCGTCCTGTGCTACCCCTGTCCGCCCTGTGCTACCCCTGTCCGCCCTGTGCTAACCCTGGTCGTCCTGTGCTACCCCTGTCCGCCCTGTGCTACCCCTGTCCGCCCTGTGCTACCCCTGTCCGCCCTGTGCTAACCCTGGTCGCCCTGTGCTACCCCTGTCCGCCCTGTGGTACCTCTGTCTGCCCTGTGCTACCCCTGTCTGCCCTGCGATACCTCTGTCTGCCCTGCGATACCTCTGTCTGTCCTGTGCTACCCCTGTCTGCCCTGCGATACCTCTGTCTGCCCTGCGATACCTCTGTCTGTCCTGTGCTACCCCTGTCCGCCCTGTAGTACCCTTGTCTGCCCTGTGGTACATCTGTCCGCCCTGTGGTACCTGTGTCTGCCCTGTGGTGTCTGTGTCTGCCCTGTGGTACCTGTGTCTGCCCTGTGGTACCCTGTCTGCCCTGTGATACCTCTGTCCGCCCTGTGGTACCTCTATCTGCCCTGTGGTACCCCTGACTGTCTGCCCTGTGGTACTCCTGTCTACTCTGTGGTGCCCTGTATGCCCTGTACTGCTCCTGTTCCCCCAATAGTGACCTGTCTGGCCCACAGGGCGCCCAATGGGCCACAGGGCAGCCAGGTAGCCTACAGGTCAGCCAGTGGACCACAGGGCGGCCAGTGGGCCACAGGGCAGCCAGGTAGCCCAAAGGTCGGCCAGTGGAAAATAGAGCAGCCAGTGGACAATAGGGCGGCCAAGCAGCCTACAAGGCGGCCAGTGGGCCACAGGGCGGCCAGGTAGCCTACAGGGCGGCCAGGTAGCCTACAGGGCGGCCAGGTAGCCTACAGGGCGGCCAGTGGGCCACAGGGCAGCCAGGTAGCCAAAAGGTCGGCCAGTGGACCATAGAGCAGCCAGTGGACCATAGGGCGGCCAAGTAGCCTACACGGCGACCAGTGGACCACAGGGCGGCCAGGTAGCCCACAGTGTTTTGACTAGAGACCGCTAGATGGCACCATATACTTAATAACTAAAGTAAAGTTTTTGCTATATTATTATGCTACAACCAATTTTACTTTAAACAGTCGATATTGACACTGTATTACATGTTGTTATGAGATATGCAATACTCATGTCACCTAAAATATTATGTCTCAATTTAAATTTCAGAGTGCTAAGGTATGCATATGAAGCATAGTAAAATGATTACGACCAGTGGGCAAATTCTGGAACTTTTAAAATTTGAAACTGAACTCGCTTCATTAGCCCTTGTTTTTCACACTGCGAACCAAATTGTTTGCCAGAGTTGGAAACACTTATTTGATCTCTACAAAGGAAATATTATGTCTATATCTAGAGCAAAATTAATGTCGTCCTAGATACTCTATGGCACATGTAAACATATCTATATATTGGACACACCCTAAGAATAAAACCCGATTATTCAGTGTTGCATTTTGGGCATATCTGAGATTTCCCCCGACAGTCTTAAGTAAATATTAAGATTGTAGTCTTAATTTATTTTATTCAATAAGATTCAATTTTCCTGTGATTCATGGTCTCAAGGTGTTTCAAAATATTCAAGACTTCCTTAAAGTTTAAGGAAAATGTATTTATGGTGAGCTACATCCAGACGTTTAAGGCCACCTTAAACCAGGAAAAGATTTAAGGTAAGGTGTTTTAAAATATTGGGCCTTAACCTCCATTTATTAGGACCACATAATGTAATATACCAATTTAAGGATTTATATTGTGCTTGTCAGCCTTATATCATGCACTATTATGCCTAATATCGCGCATCATAATATAGAATTGAAATGAAATAAAGGAAAAAATAATTATATCACCAAAAATGTCAGTACTCAAGGTCCTTATACATAATTATTTTCACTTAATATCCGTTATGCTTTGTTTGAGAGGTTATGCAGACAGTGAGGATATGATACTAACTTTGCTAACTTGTCTTCAGGTTAAATAAAAGAATTAAAAAAGAAAAAATACCTCATTTCATGGTAATATTGATACAGGCGTGGTATCGCAGACCCTGCAATTTTTGATATTACTAAGTATTAACATAGATATATATAGGATATATATGTCTATGGTATTAAATAGAGGTAATAAAGTGATATCATGGTTTAGCCCGACCATAATGGCCAATTTTACCCATTATCTATCATTTTTTGTGTTTTGGTTAAACTTTCTATTCCTAAGGGCAATCAACAAAAATGCGTGATATACCTCTGTACACGATAATTATATTGTAGCAAATCAGGCCAGGTTCTGCCGTTGAGGAGAGGGGGGTGCAAGGTTCCCTAATTGGAATCTTTACTTATAATTTCAACCTAAAAGGGGCAGGGGCGGATCTAGGAGGGGGGCGGTGGACAGGCCTCCCCCCCCCTGCCCTGTTAAATCATGTTTATTCCCTCGTAGATTCATGCTTCTGCCACACACACACCCTCCCCCTCCCACTTTCCCATTTCTGGATCTGCTCCTGAGAATAGAGGTGAGGGCCAGGAGAGGACCTCAAAGTCGCACAGCCTCCCACCCCCAACCATACCTGTAAAGTAACTTCAGAAGCCACCCTTAAAGTCGCACAGCCTCTCAACCCCAACCTGTTAGTCTGTTGCAGTCAGACCCACCGTTTACCAAAGTGATTATGTAAGAGCTAAGAATGAATATAAGTAGGTCAGGGACATACTCCACGTCGCTTCAGATTCCCTTGTAATCATTATGATTACACGGGAATCTGCAGCGACTGAGGAGTATGGGTCAGGGACGGACTACAACCTGTCAGACTGAGCAATTGGGTCCGGCCCTTTACTTACCCAAGTCAGGCACCTTACCTACTGTGAATCACTGAATGTATATGTTTTCGAGCTGCTAAATTTTCACGCACCAAGCTACGATTAGAATTTCTGCACATTCATTATTAATTTTCAAGTTATGAATGATGGTTATTTCTATTAATTTTGTTCTATAATATTGATAAATTTCACTCACAGCGAAATGTGCGAAAATATATATAGCACAAAAATTAAACCGTTTACAATATATTCCCCTTGAATTAGTACACGTGTTTGCAGTCCTTTCATGACCTAGATAGCTCTTGCATAATAGTGTGTGTAGCAAAACCTGCGTGGACCGCACCGCGTGCCCATGGTCATCTATAATTAGCCCCTACCAAAGGGACTTGTTTCTTGTACTTGTAAAAAACCTTGTATATTCCTTTGCCCGGAAGGGTTGTGAATAAAGTAAAGTAAGTTATGTAATTAGACTTTTCACGACCTAGTTACCTCGTGTATAATAGTTTGAGGGACTAGTGGAAGAGGATGTTACTACAGTCTAATGTAATGCATCCATAGCACATGGCCACGTTTTTCAAGCATAATGAGCTGAGGGTGACTATACGGAAGACTAAAAAATATGAACAAATAGATTAAAAAAAATAAACTCAATGCTCAGATATTTCTTTTTAAAATCACATAAATCTGCAGTTTTTGAAAAGTTTTGGGATACACTGAATGAAAACGAAAAATGCTGGTGTTTCCCCAGATTTCGGCTTATGTAATATGATGCCCACAATAGAATGGGTCTGGACCACTAAATTTGACATGGCAACACACCCGTTTTTTAGATTCAACATGCGACATGGGGGCTTAATGACATGACAGGGAGGATTAAAAACATACATAGTGACATGCGGCATAGGTATTTCTTAAATTCGACATGTGACATCGGAAAAGTAAGTGACAAAAACACGCACATTGCCGTTTTTTAAATTCGACATGCGACATAGTCCCCCCCCCCCCCCCTCCATCCCCACCCATCCAGAGCCCCAATAGGAAACTGTATTCCACGATGTGTTCATCATCTTACTGGTGTTTATTGGTATGCTTACGTTTATACTTGCATTCAAACTTACATTCACACTTCGTTCATACTTGCGTTCATACTTGTTTTTATACTTGCGTTCATGGAATGCAAGTATGAACACAAGTATAAATGCTATATTCCATGATGCGTTTGGGAGGACTTGCATTCTCTCTAAATAGGAAACGGAAGTAGTTTGTACTCCAGATACCTACATGTTGGTATCTGAACGCAAGCAAATTTGCATTTGTGTAATGAAAGGAACGCAAATGGCAGTGTACGCATTGTGGAATATAGCCTTTAACTGGACGGACCAAAAAGCACTGGGAACCCATAATAATGCCTCTGTTAAAAAAGGAAAGTACACTCTGTGGGCACAGAACGGCCAGGTGCGGTCCGCTCTGTATTGTACAGAGAGGACATGGTCGTATCGGGTGCTACGACTTGGCATGCGCATCCCTGCTGTATTGATGACGTCATCACTTGGCGCAGTGTAAATAACAGCCCCTTGTCAATGGACCAATCAAAAGCGTCCTCGAAGGGTAAGTGCGGCACTGCAGTCCTTCAGTGCTGAATAACTGACAGTTTTGGCGCCAAGGTGAAAATGTCGTCTGGGGATCTACTTTTTCTTCATTTAGCACAGGCTTGGTTTTATTGACTATTCCGCGCATGCGCAGGAAGACAGATACAAACTTCGTTATCCCAGCCGATATCTCGCATTCACGTGACCTGAAATAACCGCCCTAGCTTCCGGTGGACTATTTTCTAAAGCCCCCTAGCGGATGGAACCTTAGGGACCTGGATGAGTGGTTCGGCCTACAAAAACATATTCATACGCCTGCCCTACACGTCCCAGAGTCCCCAAGCAACATCATTTGTCCGGGGTTTTAGCACGAATTCGATCCGACAGCTTGACAGGACACTCGTGTTTTGTTTGGGCTTTCTGTCATTTATCTCAATTAACAAAGTGTGTGGGATGATGTCAACATGATTATCGTCTGTTCTGGCTATTAATACCTGACGCTACGTTCAACCGGTTCCCCCACTTCTGTTCAAATTGAACATAATAATAATTGGTAATTACATTGTTAAAATCCTTTGATACTTACTTCATATGGCATTTCTGGTCCACGTACAAATTCTCTATGTATTCATGTTGTGGAACTTCCCAGGAATAAAGTTTAAAACTTGCCTAACTATAATTAATGACACCTAAAAGGAACAAAAGCTACAGACATGTGAAAGACAGCACATTTATTCTACGGCTGACCTAAGTTCGTTGTAGGCTTATTTACAATGACCAAATGTATGTGTTTGTTTTTTGTTTGTTTTTTTATTAAGTTCAGGCTTCACGCAATTACATGTTCTTCCAGCCATATCAAAGAGATGAGCGCAGTATTACTGATCTAATCTAATGAAATGAGATGAGCACCATAATGAGTCCATATCAGAATCACCTTTCTTGTCAAATTCAAGAATACAGCATGAGGTCTTCAACGGGTTCTAATCATAGATGTATTGATTTAATAGTGATTTTAAATTTAAATTTTGTTGTAGATCGTTGGATACCCTTCGGGATACGATCCCATAGTGCAATTCCTCTGTTCATAGGACTTTTCCTAAATCTTGAATACACTCCTTCTGACCTCTTAATTTTGACCTTCTTGCGACTTCGCAGATTGACCTTTGGCCTCACAAAACCCAATTTAGGCAAATGTTTGTATGTCATAGTTCATTGCCTTTATAGGATGGCCGAGGACAATATCTTACAACCTGATAACCTGGTGAAATATTTATCTGAGGAATGATAGGTTTGCACTAAATAATTTTGTAACATGTACCAGCACTGCCACCTGTTGCTTTTTAATGGATGGCCCAATATTCAATTCATACACTGCTGTGCAGAGCAGATAGCACTTGTTTGTCATACTTCACTATACGGATACTATAGGAGGGTCATGTTTGAAAAAGTATAATTTTCTTCAGTATTTTGTTACCATCAAGACTAAAGATCTTTTAAAAATGTGTGAAAACACTTATTCAGAAGTTTTTAGATTGGAAAGGTTAGATATTGCCCAGGAAATACTACAAGGGTCTGTTGCTATCAACCTCATTGGTGAAAAACGAAATATCGAATTTTGAATTCCCTTTATGGCTATAAGCAATTGACATACCAGAGAAAATTCACCGAGGATATAGAAAAATACAAAATCCTGCTAGATAGTTGCGCATCCCTTTAAACTATAATGCACCACTGCAGGTCTTACACCGAGATAACATGCACTTTTGGTGGGTTGCATTTCAAGTTAAGTTGCAACGTAACAGAACCATTCTACAACCATACTCTTTTGGTCAGTCCATTCCTTAATGGCATGTATTGTCACTATTGAAGGTGGGGTTGAAACCTCACAAAATCAGAACATTACTATAATGTTATTTTTTGGTGAGGTTAAGACCAAACCATAACAGAATATTATTCTGTTTGGGCTGAAGAACATAACCAGAATGTTATAATAATGTCACAGTACAATGTCACAGCAGTATGTTGCAGCGACGTGATTGGGAGTAATGAAAAGAACGTAACAAGGACCAATACAGAACCAACCAAAACGTTGCTGCAACGTTATTATAACATCACATCCTTGGTTGGGTTGCAGCTACTTGTTACTGGAGAGCCCATAGCCATGCACCCAATATCCTTCTCCACAGTAAAAACAGAAAAATCCAACAAAAGCTCAGATCAACCTTCTCAGAGCAGCTCAGAGGTGTCTATTTATAGCTCAGGCCTAGACCCTGGACTCCTGAGCGTCACAGAATGTTGCGCCTTTGTTGTTTGGGTCCTTTTTCTGGTTCATAGGTAACACCTCTTCGTAAGGGAGGTTGCAATTTAAAGCCCGATACCCACTAGACGATTTTACCGGCGACTGGCAATGGGCAACTGCCAGAATAGTGGTAATATCATCACCAATTCAGATAACCTGTTAGTATGTAACATTTCAATATTACATATAACAGTTGATCTGAATTGGTATCAATTTTACCAGCTATTCTGGCAGTTGCCCATCACCAGTCGCCGGTAAAATCGCCTAGTGGTTATAGGCGACTTTGACTAGAGTCGGCCGACTCATTGGTGCTAAAATCGGCCGATCCTGAAGGTCGCCTTTTAGTATGGTATATTGGAATGTGCAGGTTTGATGTGAATCGGCTGATTTTAGTGCCAATGAGTCGGCCGACTCAGTAATAATCACCTAGTGGGTATGGCCCTTTAGCCCTGCACCCACTAGGCGATTTGGGCCTCGTTGCCCATCAGTATGCTATATTGAAATGTACATGTTTGATCTTAATTGTCAGGGGATTTGCCCGACGATTTTCCCGGCGATACAGATGCAACATGTACATTTTAATACACTATACTGATGGGTGACAAGGCCCAAATCGCCTAGTGGGTATGGGACTTTAGGGGGGAACCCATTGAGTGATGCAATCTGTGTTCTAGTCAAGGTACAGATTGCTAGCTACAAATATTTTAGCATAAATGTCCTTAGATATTTTCCAAACGATTGACCTTTTTTGTTAGATTTCTGGTCACATTGCTTAATGGGAACACTATTGTTTTCGACCATAATTAAGTAACTGTAACTGATCGAAACGACCAGAATATTATTGTTTAGTCGCTCAATGGGTACACCTCTGCTAGCTTTTAGTTACAAACTGCGTCTTTATTCGCATAGACAAGAGCTGGAGTAGAGGGGGAATTAGATTCTAGATGTTTAGATTATCATGCAACATGGGAAAGTTACTATAGCTTGCGTTCACTGTTGTCTCTTTTTTTGTTCTACTTTTTCCCATGGCTTCGTAAACCTAGCGATAGGTTTCACCGACATGTCATTTGTCTGTGTCTGTGTCTGTGTCTGTGCCTCTGTGTGTGTGTGTATGTGTGAGTGTGTGTGTGTGTGTGTGTGTACGTGTGCGTGTGTGTGTAAATTGCAACAGACCCATATTATTTTTAAATAAGATATGTCTTCATATTATGGCCAATGTGTCATATTCGCTAACTTCGATCCTTGAGGAAAAGCAGTTGCGAAACACATTTATGAAGACAACTTTATGAGAAAGTTTTCCATGTAGAAAAGACAGTATGTAGATCAAAATGGCTTAGGCACAGACCCTACTTGGCCTTAAGTATTCTCATTTATCATGAGCCTACAGAATGAAAATGACATCGTTTGCATACAAAATGAAGGACTTTAAACAACCAGACCATGTTCTAGGAGCGGTCTAGTTGTTGCCTCGAGAGGATGTCACCAATAAAAAGATCTTAATTATTGCAGTATTCTCTTCCAAGTCCACTGAGGGACTTTTTGAGTGGTACTAAAAAGTAATGAAGAGAAGTCTCATTAAAAAGGCCAACCAGTATAAATCTATCGGTCGCAATAAATTTGTTACAACCGGTGAGTTGAAAAAGCTGTGATTTATAACTTACTGACAGGTGTTGTATGTTAGATTTGATCCCACTCCTAAAGAAATTCACAAAAATCATTTAATGTAAATGTTATGTCTTTACTGTGATGTCGCGGCCTGACATCTTGTCTTAAGGTTGTATTCCACTATACGATTTTACTCGTGAATTTTCGAAAATCGCGAGTGAAAATAATCGCTTATCACAGATGTGTCACATATCATTAGACAGGGTTTTCAATTCTCTTTCAAATGGTATGTAATGTGAATGGTTTCCTTTATTTTTCCTATTGTAAATTTCGATATAATCACTATTTCTCTAAGGGCCATACCCACTAGGCGATTTTACCATCACGACGGGCCACCCTGTTTCCCGTTGTCCGTTGCCCAGAACATACACCATACCAATAGGGAATCTCCTGTGGTAAAATCGGTGGTAAATGATCAAACTTGTTTGATATTACCATCGCCCGGCGACGGCGACGTCCACCCTCCCAGTTGTTCGTCAACAGTAATATCGCCTAGTGGGTATGGGGCTTTAGTTAAAATTGCCCAGTAAACAAAAAGGCCATACCCTTTTGGGCAAAGAGGAGAATGGGCAACTGGGAGAATCGGCGTTGTCGTCGCTGGGAGACATATTAAGCAATTTTTTCGGCGATTTTCCCAGGGGTCATGCTCCATGTCGCCTGTCAGCAAGAAAGGACACCATACCCATGGAAATTGCCTGGTGATTGTGCTAGTAATTTGTCGGCCGTGTCATCACTGAGCAATGGTAAAATCGCCCAGTGGGTATGGAGCTTCAAGGTTTCAGTCAGCCTAATTAATGCCTAATTCTCTCTCAATTAAGGCCGGTTCTAGGCCATGCAGTCAGGCCTAGATACCTGCGCTCCCAGAACCGTTGACCTTTTGCTGCTCGGCGGAACGACGTCTCGGGTTAAAACACGACGCAATAAGGATGGTGGGAGTGTGAGGCATTTGTGGAGTGAAAGTCAGAGGTATGGTGGGGTTTACCAAAGAAAATTTACAATACTAGTATGATGGTGTTGAGATGAAAAATGGTGACCCACAAAATTTGCACAAAGTTGTGTCTGAAGAAAATTTTTCACAATATTTATAGGTCTCAAGGAATTAAATGTTACACGCGAATACGCGAATAATGAATTGTCAGAAAAAGTGTTGGCCTAAAAGTCATTCAGAAACCTTTCATACATAGAATGTGACATTATATAAAAAAGGAAACATGGTTGGTGAACCCTAAAACATTTGAGCATCACCCCTATTAATTATTCACCCACCCTCAATTTTGCAGCTCTGCAGAGGCACCATGTCTAGCACATAAACCCTTCTTTCTATGGTATGTCAATCAAACTTGCTACTGAGGTTAATGCATACCTTATGTCAATCGATTCACAAATAGTTGCAGAGCCCCTGTAATTTTTCATTAGTTTCTAAAATTCCCCAATACGATTTTCAGCTTAATAAATAATATATTACCAGAGCCGTCACTTCGTCTCAGTCCATAATTGTACATGACACTACAGATGGTGCCACATTTAGTTCCCTAGACGTGTAGGTTATGTTTCCTCTATAGAAATTCACCCTACCATGGATAGCTGATTTATAGTATTTTCTGGACCTGCAAGCTAATTTCTACCGATTTTGTCGACAAACCCACTGGAAAAACTAGAGGAAATATGGAAATATGTATCCATCTGCATTGAATATATTTTCTAGCCAACTCAGAAAATATAATATATACATAAATACAACCTGAAAAATGTTGAATGGTTATTTTCTATCATGTTTGATAAAGTAATGCCATGATTAGTGCAAATTCCTATACTTTTAGCCTTATGACTTCTCGACATATTACCCAGCATGCACCTGGATCTAAGCTAACCTGCAGGTAAAAAAAAAGGAAATCGGCCATCAGTGGTAGGGAGAATTGGAACTGAAACTACATCTGACTAAGTAACTCAACACCTCAAACATAGTCTAGTGGCCACTGTATAGACCTGTCGACCTTGACCTTGACCCTGTTGACCCCTGGTACCGGAAGCAGCTGGGTGGTATGTGGTGGATGGGGGTAAACTCACCTATTATCGTCCCCCTACACCTGCCCAGACTACAGTATGAG
Organism: Lepidonotus clava; assembly: GCA_936440205.1. Classification (NCBI taxonomy): domain Eukaryota; kingdom Metazoa; phylum Annelida; class Polychaeta; order Phyllodocida; family Polynoidae; genus Lepidonotus; species Lepidonotus clava. The sequence continues at coordinate 8,944,321 of OW387149.1, forward strand.
GGTTACCCCCCGGCCTGCCTATTTATCACTGCATCCTAGGGGCACAAGGCTAGTGATAGAGTGGACCAGGTATGGCAAGCCGTTTGGGTAATACTTCCTTTTTTTTTTTAGAAAGTGTTATGTTACGTGCTGACATCTGCTATCAGATGTTTTCATTTTATTTGCTGACACCTGGTGACAAGGTCTATAACTGCAAATATTACCCATGATACATAGAGATGGTAGGATAGAAAATGAACAAAGTGAACATTATTATTCTTTTCTCAATGGCTTCCCCTGAACTGATAATAAATGAAGATGAGTGAGTGAATGAGATTTTTTGGTTCCAATGTGATCCTACAATTGAAATACAATTAGAAACACATTTATTCTAAATCAGGCTTCCAACCCCTACTCTTTTGGTATTATTTTCCCCTCTCCAAAACGGATGAATAAAGAGATGATAGTGCCCTGGAGGGCAATAATGCCTGTCTGTGAACAATAATGTTTGTGTTGGCAGTAAATGTTTTTATTATTATCTTATACCCTTTGTGGGATGGGCTTATTGGTCCTCTTTTCCCATCTTGGAAATTATATCATGACACTAGGCTCATCACCTTAGATTTAAACTAAATTAGCACACAATCTAACAGAGAATCCCCCTTCTCCATTCCCTCCCCTGCTAACGGATTTTAATCTTTCTGAAATGGCTTTCCATAGAGAAGTTGGCAAAGAGAAAAAACTGCCCTTAGGTTGATCTGGCTGCCTTATTTCCCACTGGGGTGCAAAGATTAGAGAGTGAGGTATACAGAAGGTAATGGTCTGCATACAAAGTGGAGAATGTGAGCTAAAGGGTAATTAGTATTGAGGGGGGAGGGGTTTATAAAAAGGGAAAGCATCCATAATCACAGTGGGGGGTCATCACTCCAACAGTTCAAATGGCTACTGGAAAATGGGTATATTTGAAATATCTTAGTAAAAAATTGCTATACTAGTCTAAATTGTAGTTAGTCTGGCATTTCCGTTAACGACACCTGTTTGATGAAAAGTACGTACCATGTTTTTGTGACTCATTTGACTATGTACTACATACTATGTATCTGATGACTCATTGTCACATTTAGTGTCTGTGGTTTTCACGACGACACACAATTCGAATGGAGAGACATGTTTACAAACTATGTATGAAAAAACATATGATTCATATTACCTTTACAAGATGCTTTTGACTCATTTCCGTCTTACAAAGACCAATTTCATAATAATATCAATAGTAATAACAATTAATATTCACCAAATTGTCTCACAGACTCTCCGACTGTTTACAGACTAGCCCCAGAATATGCATCATGCATGCCTGCATTGAACAGAGGTTATAAGCGCATTTTGAGGCTTGTCTGTAAGGGGTATTTGACTCTACTCAAGAGCAGCTCATGTATATTAGACAAGCATCTGCTCTTGAGAGAACGCCTAGGAAGAAAGCCAGAATCGATTGCAGGAGCAATTATCCGAATCTACCTGTCAGGTTTAGCTGCCTTCAAGGTAGCACGCATGGTAATAATGTTATATTGAGCGAGCGTTAACATGAGAGCTTCAGGTGTGAAACTAAAGAATAGAAATGACATGTTATCACAAGTCTAGTGTCTAGCTTAACTAGTTTTGGATGGGAAAACATGTGTAAGTCTGGTTTCGTGTTTGAATATAAGAGGAAAGATAGTAGACTTTAAGATTGATTCTGCAAATTTCTAATTCACTCTTAAAAATGAATAGATTGTACAAGGTTTGGCACTATCATTATGTTTACTATCTGATCGTTGTATACATATTGTTATGTTGTTATGTATATCACTCAACCATTCACTCACATACTCATTCACTCAATCATTCAATCACTCACTCACTTGCTCACTCCCTCATTCATTCACTCACTCACTTGCTCACTCACTCATTCATTCATTCATTTACTCACTCACTTTCACACTCACTCACTTGCTCACCCACCCATTTACTCTTTCATTCACTCACTCACTCACACACTCATTCACCCACCCATTTGCTCACCCACTCACAAGCTGTAAGGTCCTTGTTACGTATTGATTTTAAGGTACATACGCGGCTCGGGGCGGCATATTAAAATCTTATTGTATGTCTTTGGTAATAGCAGACACAAAAAAAAAGCAACTTTGCACATAGATGCTCAAAGATCTAATCCATTCCTATGCGAATCTCCCTTCCCCCTTTTTAAAAGAGCATCCGCCCTGTCTTGACAACATCACCATGTTAAGTTAACTCCAGAGGGGATTCGCGGGGGAGGGGGTGTTTCCAAGGGGTCCTAATACCCCCCTCCCCCCCCTTTTGGCCACTATGGTACATAGCCTATATTTTGACCTCTTTCCAAAATCATGTACCTGCCTCAGCAACCTACCATCACATGCAGCCAATTAGTAACAGGACGAACACCATAAGCGTTTATAATAGTTCTTGTCTGTGTGTTTATCAACCGTTATGAGGGAGGGGGGGGGGGGTCAAGGAGGTCCTGACCCCCACCCCCACTACAACCACCTTTTTGTTGGGGACCTACACTAGACAAAGAAAGAAAAAGGTTGACCGTGTGGCCGCAAATGTGCGACCTTTTATTATCTTGCCCATTGTGCGGACCCCCTTACACCCTTTCCAAAGTCCTATATCCGCCCCTCAAATTGTATTGTCCTGATAGTAGACAGTTATAGGCACATTCATAAATCTTTCAGACATGTCAAAATCTACATCCCATGACGTGTATTTAGACTATTCACATACAATTTGAAAAGTTGTATACAGCAAACACAAATTAAGTTCACTATACCTTAAGTGATTACTTCCTGTTCCAACACGCCGGTACAGACCTCATGCGGGTAGTGTACCCACCAGCTACCAGCAGAATAGCAGGTCCTCTGTATGGGGGGATCCTGAATGAGAAAGGGAAAATACATGTTAGAGTGAAGCAGTATTAGTGAAGAGAAAACATTAAAGGGAACCTTGCACATTAATATTTGCTAAATATTTTTCTAGGAAATTCTTTCAGCATAAAATATGCATCAAGAACTATTGATGCTAGAAATATTTTAAAGATATTCTAAATATTGAGATAGTTATGGGACTGTCATATTTTGGTCTATTTTACATATTTTTAAAGAAAATTCCCTAATTTGTGACATCACAAGGGCACTAATATGGAATCCCCAGATTACAAAAAAGGGAATCGCCAACCCTCAAAAGGGTACAGAAAGAAATTTTAACTTTAGCATTAAATATTCATATTAGGCCACATATTGGCTATTAATATTTGTGTCTTTTACTCACCTAAATTCATTCAATCACATGAAATTTTCAACTTATTTTTAAAGGGATTCCTCTTAATTATGACGTAGCAAGGGCAGAAATGAATGGCCAGAAACTAAGGAATTCCCAATTTTGTGAAAACGTATGTGCAAGGAACCCTTTAATTGTCTTGGGGTCTTGAAACAGAACTGAATATAAGAATATATAATGATATGTGACATTCCATGCGATTTTAGGGTTTAATGAGATAGATGATGAATGTAGAAGAAGTCTCCACCTTTTTAGTGATGACAACAGCTTTTGAATATTCTGAGTAGTAGCTGAGATATTGGATTCTGAATAGATAGGGTCAGACATCTTAAATCCATCAAAAATACATAACAAAGAGTACCAAGTGAGGTACAAAGGGTTAAATATAGAGCAAAATGCAAGCAGTATGATACATAACTAGAACAAAATGTTATGATTGTTGTTCTGATTAGATATCTTTAAGCTGTTTTTGCATAATGTAGCCTGAAAGTCCTTCTTTTCTGTTTTAGACTTTTTCACATGACCTAGTTTCCATGGCAACCAATTACTTCATCTTAGCAGCATAATTATGTACATTTTGATGTTCTTTCAACATTCCAGCAACCATGTTACCTATCAAATAAAGGTACAGAAATATTTCATTTCTAGATTGATTTTAGCTTATTTGTACTAATTTTATGGTCACTTTCTATGTAAAGATGTACAAAATTTCGAATACATATTATATTACATTATGTTTATATATACTTTCTCTCATTTACTTTTTAGAATATAGCATAAATAAGGAAAAAAGAAAACAAAGAAATTGTAGAAAACAGTATGTGTGACATTCAATGCCAATTTGGGGCTTGTTGACATACAGTGTGATAGGTCTACAGTCAATATACAGTCCAAAAGACAAATTTTCTAAACGCAAAATGATATGTAAAGAGGTAAAATAAATTTAACCTTGTCTGGGATCCAGTGACTCTGTATTTTGTATCAGGGGATGTTCGACCCTCTGGTGGACCCTGGACAAACAGTCCCCCTCAACAGAATACAGGGCATGGGATCCCAGCTGGGTCAGTATTCGTATATGGCATTTTGTATTCATACAGATATACTGTCACCGAATGACACAAAGCATTGAAGTCTTGGTTATCCATATCTCCTAGGGGAATTGCAATATACAGCTCAAGGCTGACACATAGACTATGATTGTGTCAGCATTGAGCATCTGCCCAAGCAAGAATATGACGTTATTATAACATTGCTGCAACGTTCTTTTTAGTTCTTCTTTGGGGCCTTCCATTGAGTACGTACGCAAAATTTCTCAAGTTTTAGACCTCCCCCCCCCCCCACCCCCCACCCCTTGGCTTAAAATACGCATTGGATTTGTATGGGAACGTACACAAATTTTCAAAAATATCATACCCCCACCCCCCTTGGTGCGACATACTTAATGGAAGGCCCCTTTGGTATTTAATTTGTTATGTTATTTCTATGGCACCCAAAAATGTCTTCATAACCTAATATTGTGACATTGCGCTGTAACGTTATTGTGACATTCTTGTAATGTTCTTTCACATTATAATAACGTTATCATAACATTCTTTATTAGTGAGGTCTCAACTTCATTAAAATAATTATGATGTTATTATGGGATTCTTGTTTGGTAAGTTTCAACTTACCCAGAATTGGGGCTGGGGCTAAAATGTACCTGAATCCTCTTCAGACTCAGAGACTTTTATAGCTCATGCAATCTAAAACCAAGAAATAAAACTCTCAGCTAAAGCTCTCTCATATCGACTTGAACTCACTTAAGATTTTGTGACCCCACTAAAATGCATCTTCAACGACTTTTGAATGGTTAAAGGGCCCATAAAAAGCTTTAAATACACTGTCCACAGGGGCTTATCAAATAAACAAGGAGTAATAAAAGGTCTTCAGTGCACACAAATTGCTGTAATAAAATAGAAATTGAAAGGAGCAAGATAAGAATGTAATAGAATACTAAAGAAGGAGTGGCATAGACCTTTTAGGTGTGTGTATCTTAAGCCCCATATCCACTAGGCAATTTTACTGGAGATGGGTGACAGGCGTCTGGGAGAATCGGCCGACTCTTATGATCACCTGTCAGTATGGTACATTGAAATGTGCATGTTTGATCTGAATCGGCCCTATAGTGGGTATGGCACTTTAGTGTCAACAGTTTGAAAACAACCTGAAATTCAGGAATAACAAACAGGATTGTGCTTGTGCAGCTTTTTGTGCGACACAAAATCACACGTAAACAACTGGCATTTCGCACACTTATCAAAATGCACGTTGTTGACATTGTTAGGTATAGGTCCCAGATGGATATTAGAATAGTTTATTGGCTTCAGGTAATCCTTCAATATTTAGGTGTCATAATATTGGTGTGGCCATGAATAGCCTCAGCCTGCTTGGACTGCTGGGACTGTATACTAATCTTTACGATTATTAAAAGAAAAAGGGATAATCTCGTTGGGTACAGGTGGGGCTTATCCTAAGGAGATGAGGGTCCTTACAAATACATACCAAGTGTTGTCAATTAATTACATATACCCAATGACGTTTGGGGTGGTAGTATGGGGAGGGGGTTTATGGCCTTTACCCAGCCAACCTGCGATGTAACAGAAACGTTCTGCAACCATATTATTTTAGTCAGTTACTAAGATGGGATATAACAATTACATTATTGATGGTGAGGTTGAAACCACATCAAATCAGAATGTTGTTATAAAGTTATTTTTTGGTGAGGATAGGATGAAACCAAAACAGTATGTAAGAAGATCATTCTGTATAGGTGGAAGAACATGACCAGAATGTTATGATAACGTTGCAGTGCAACATCACAGCAGTATCTTGCAGCTATGTTATTGGGAGCAATCAAAATAATGTAACAAGACCCAAACCAGAATGTTGCTGCAACGTTGTTATAACGTCACACCACCGGGGACTGGGTAATACATTTCTGAAGCGTATTACACGCTGGAAGTGGTGGGGATGGGGCCTCGAGAAACACATCAATTGTTTTGCATAATTCATTGGTGACTCACCTTCATAAAAAGATCTAATCACATTAACTTTAATGTCGTAATGACACTCGAGCTACAAGAACAATTATATTCCTATCTAAAAGTAAGGAATTGGCTCCTACACTGGTAAGAAGCAACAACAGTCTTATTGCTCATCAGGAGGGAGGTATGGTCACCCAGTCCAGGGCAGTGGGATATATCTTCAGATGAATATGGATTGGGTTCCTATCCTGATGCTGGCAGCCCAATTTCATAAAGCCCACTAGTACTATAGGCTTAATCAACGCCCGAATCAGTTAATCAATACTAAAAGAGTATAATGTTTAATCGAAATCGGTGCTAGAATCAGCGGGTTAACGTTGTTGCTGTTGATTCGGCCGATTTTAGTGTCGATCAGCTGTCAAAATTTGCCTAGTGGGTATGGGGCTTTACTTCCTTGTAATGGTGGACATGCTGTTGTCTGTCCTTCTCATATTATTGTGTCCATGCAGTATGGGAAGTAAAAGAACACTTGCCTCGTTGAAGGCATAAGGGCATGGTCTCTACTTTCTCATAGATTCAATCACCATCACTGCCCTGGATATGACCCGGGCAGATTAATAGGGCATAAAGCAACCAATAACCGACCAGCCAACCAGCAATCTCTTACCCAATAGGCCCCTAGTGATGGCTTACATTGCACAAAACATCGTGAATGCTGCGAGCTACTAAGGGAAAGCTTACTGAGGTTTTAAGTATGACCGTCTGAGGTTGAAAGTATGAGCTGGAGGCCGTTAGGCTGAGGTCTGTTATATTCATAATGTCCAACTGAGTATTCAGGGTCATTTTGACTAAGGATGTTTTTCCATTTATTACAATTGTATATTCCTTTTTTTAGCTATAAGGAAAATAGAAAGGAAATTACAAGCAAGGCAAACCAGCAGTATTTCAGTGTATTCACTTGCACACACTTGGGCTGGTTTAAAGCAGTTTGCAGTATAACGTTTAACTGCTCTCAATTTAATTTTAGGACTATCAATATTTCCAGTGAATCAGATTGCATTATTTTACCTCAAAAAATAATCATGCAAATCCGTTCAGAATTCTCAAAATAAAGAGAAAAGGAATTGCACAGCGGAGTATCAATATACCAAAAGTACATACTGGCATTGGTATCATAATAATTAGATATAATAATACGTATCATAACGTTCAAGTACTTAACCTATATGCAGACTCCCAATCTTCCTCATCTTCTAAATCCTCATTCTGCTCCTGACCTAAATTGAAAACTACTTCTTCTGATGAAAGAATTGCTGCCCATTTTTCTGGCCAGCCTGGCTCCAGTGACGCATGTAGGCTATATTTAACCAATATGTGGCTGCATCAGGCATCCCGGATAACCAATGACCTTTAAATTAAGTGAGCACGTTTCCATGGAAATGCACGCAATTCAAATAGTGTTTTATCACCCACACGGCCGAGGAGTGGTAAGTATAAGGGTCAGTGCATAGTGACAGGGTATACTTACCACTCCTTCTTATGACTTGTATTTATAGTCTTCAACACTATTTTGTATTTTGCTTGGGTGATAAAATATAGAAAACCCTTTGGGGTTTTTCCTCGGGTCTTCGGACGAATTTCTGGGCAGTTTACTGCCCCGCAGTTCATCCTAAAACCCTCAGACGCCCCCTGCAGGTCGTCTTATATTAGTAAATGGAAACAACACACCCTGAGATACCTTCATCCAAGGATGAATTATTTGAAAAAGCTGAAAATGTTTTACTATGGAAATATAACATTTCCATGGAAATGCATTAATTTTATGTGACGTTGTAGGTGTCAATATTAACTGAGATACCTTTATGAGAGTATAAAGTATCTTATAAAAGTGAATGCCTTTTTATGGTTTATTTCATCTTTTTTTACCACGAAAACTGCATTTACTCGAGTGTAGATCTGACTTTTTTTTCAGAAATATTGAGCAAGCGAGATATTCCTTAATAGGATGTTAACAAGAAATATTTGGAAAATAATCAAACTAGTCACTTGAAAAATCCTATTTCAAATCAACTGCTTTTACTCTAAATCAAGGCCCCATACCCACTAGGCGATTTTACCAGCGATGGGCATTGGGCAGCTGGGAGAATCAGTCAATTTTTATGATCGCCTGTCAATACAGTATATCGAAATGTGCATGTTTGATCTGAATCAGTGCTGAAATTGGCTGATTCTAAGGGTAGAATTTGCCGGTTTTAGCGCTGGTCCGTGGGTCGACTGTGTAAAAATGTCCTAGTGGGTATGGAGCTTTAGAATAAACTAACATATCTCTTCTGTAGCAGGTATAATTCAATCTTTCCTGACAGCAGTAAACTCGGATTACAGTAGATATTCCATTATTCAGGGACTCTACATTTGAACATCCCATCTCTAAGACCAAATCATGGTAGGCATATTTTTGCCGTGACATCCTTTGTCTCATTGATGCGGCAAATAATTTCTAGTTGTGATAAATTGATTGGTGTCATTTTTGTTGCAACCTTTGGCCCGTTGCACAATGATTGGTCAACTAAAATACTTTAAGGTCACTTTAAGCACATGTATGTGTTTAACATCAACATCATTATCATGACATCGTTGTTGTGAAATGGGCTGTAAAATCTTTTCTATTCTAGTGGATCGAATTGAATTCTGTAAATTGATAAATGTAGGGACACTGTAGGTATTATAGTCTAATTATGGCCTAGCAACATCCAGATTGGACAACGGTGATCAGCCCTATGACATAGGTCTGAGCACCGAAAAACTAAACCATTTTTAATCCCTCACTGTTGCGACCGTTTGGTTATGTGACGCGGCATTGGTCTCTAACAAATGCCGCGTCGCATAACCAAACGGTTGCAACAGCGAGGGATTAAAAATGGTTTAGTTTTTCTCTCCCTGTTTTTTTTAATTCTTGTTTCCCTCATGTGCCAATCGTCTCTGTTGCAATGGTTTTGCACACACTTTGAAGTTATTTTAATTGATTGATAAATACATTTCCACCACTTACCTTCTATATATTTTACAAGATGAGGGACACTGCTATCATTTACTGCAAACAAAATATCAAAATTCACACCCAAAAAATGTCCCCCTGGGACATGAAATAATGGGGTAGTCAAATCATCCCTGTAAGGATGAAAGGTGGATTCGCTCCCTGTTAAACAGGGACAGTGGCCCGTTGCACAATAGAATTTCGTTACTAAGATAAAACAACGAAAGCACAACGAACATTTGCTTAGTAACGAAAAGTTTCGTTGTAACGAAAATACAATATCTCGGGATCTAATGAATGAAATTAAATTCTGTAAAGTGTTCTAAACTAGAAAAAATTTAGAAAAAATTCAGTAAAAGTTACAGCTCTTTGGGAACATTCTAAATATAGAAAAAAATTGTGCAAAACCATAGTTGTTAAGATAAAAGTAACAACGAACTCTTTCGTTGTTTACAATATTTTCGTTGTTACGAAACCCATTGTGCAACGGGTCACTGGTCTTTTAAAGTGGGCCAATGTTCGCAACAGCGATACCCATTATAGGACGGGCCACAAGGACTACTGCAAGAATCTCACTCTTTATACCTACTTGAATTGTTTTCCATTTCATGGGGCTTAGTGTGTGACACATGACCATTAGAATATGCAGGAAAATGTATTGTATTGTATAGTCTGAAAAGTCTAAAGTGGATAATGTACTGATATGGGAGATTGCATGTCTGGAAGTACTTTCTAACCTCCTTCTCAATGGGATGTCTTTTTCACATTATCCAGGATTTTATCTTAATGCCCCATTCACCGAATTCCTCCATCTGAAATCAGGGCTATCAGAATATATCAGATAGAATGAGGTGGCTTTACTGGTAGTGCAATTGCTGTATTATAACCAGGGGCAGATCCAAATAGGAAATGAGGTGGGGGGGGGGGGGGATGTCCATGCAATAGGGCCATGTAATTCAGTGATCCCTTTTCATAGAGTGAAATTAGAAATAGCACATTGAATAATTGATTGTTATTTGATAAAGGTGTGTTGTGTGTGATGGCCCTGTTGAAATGTTACTCATAATGCAGCTTGAATTAGCATACAGGTATTCTTTTATACAGTCTACAGGCACTCTAAATAGCCTACTGGTACTCTCTAAACAACCTACTGGTACTCTCTAAACAGCCCACCGGTACTATCTAAACAGCCCACCTGTACTCTGTAAACAGCCCACCGGTACTCCCTAAACAGCCTACCGGTACTCTCTTAACAGCCTACAGGTACTCTCTAAACAGCCTACCGGTACTCTCAAAACAGCCTACAGAAACTCTCTCAACAGCCTACCGGTACTCTCTAAACAGCCTACCGGTAGCCTCTAAACAGCCTACCGGTACTCTCTAAACAGCCCACCAGTACTCTCTAAACAGCCCACCTGTACTCTTTAAGCAACCTACTGGTACTCTCTAAACAGCCTTCTGGTACTTTCTAACCAGCCTACCGGTACCCTCTAAACAGCCTACCGGTACTCTCTTAACAGCCTACAGGTACTCTCTAAACAGCCTACCGGTACTCTCTAAACAGCCAACATAAACTCTCTCAACAGCCTACCGGTACTCTCTAAACAGCCAACATAAACTCTCTCAACAGCCTACCGGTACTCTCTAAACAGCCTACCGGTACTCTCTAAACAGCCCACCAGTACTCTCTAAACAGCCCACCTGTACTCTTTAAGCAACCTACCGGTACTCTCTAAACAGCCTACTGGTACTTTCTAACCAGCCTACCAGTACTCTCTGAACAGCCTACCGGTACTCTCTAAACAGCCTACTGATACTCTCTAAACAGCCTGCAGTTACTCTAAGCAGCCTACAGGCACTCTAAACAGCCTACATGCAATCTAAACAGACAATGGCAACTGGGAGAAACCATCGTTCCATTCAAGTCCCTGCCACACATTGCAAATGAAGGGTCATTCGCGCTAGGTGACAAGGTTTGCTGCAATCTTGGAATGTTGGAAATGTTAGATTATTACAGTCCTCATTGTAGAGGCTCCAAAATCACAAAAAAGAAAACAAACAATATGTTGGAATTAATTTGTCTCTGTCACGAGATTTTGAAAATCACTAATAGTGACAGATCTATTGTAGATATTGTTGCATCTGATCTCAGTTGTCTTTGTCTTGTATGGCAAATGCTTATTCTTGTGGTGGTACTTGTGTTGACCCAATACAAGTACCACCGCAAATGATTTCATATAAGTTTTTTATGAAATGCTTGCGGTGGCAGATACCAGTTGAGATGTTGGTATCTGGAGGGCCGACCAAAGAAATTTCACCGGTCTAAACACATCTATAGATTCCTCCAGAAAATGATCACGCATCTAAAAAATGATGCGTGAAAGTGTAAAAAAAGAGATGTGTGACAGAATCGTAAAGGAAAATATCCATTATAAAAACATGTATAAAGTATAGATATTTATATGAAATACTTCATTATTTCTATTAGAAATAAATTGCAATTTAATGAAAGTGTTCTTGACCAAAAACATTTCAAGAATCTAATCTTTTTAGTTTTTTCAAGAATTCAAATTTTAGAATCGTGGGCATAAGATGTGTGAAATGTCTTTGGTAGTTACCCCTGGAATGCAAATTACTTGCTGTGGCAAAAACTCTTACCGCAAATAGTACCCCACCGCACAGTAGAATATGGCTTCAAGTCAGTGATGCTGGTAAAAGGGAGGTCGGACCGCTCTGAATCCTCCCTTATGACTAGTGTGATACCTCTCAAAATAAATCATCGTCAATTAACACTGCACCTAAAGTCACATTTCTCACTTTTTTAAAATAGCGTCAGCCTTTCTTGAGTCAGAACAACATACCTGTGGTTTTCATCCCAAAAAATGTCATTTCAGCAATTGACATTCACCATGCCATTTAGTGGTATTCAGAGAGTATTGGTGCAAATGCTACAGGCTGGGTCTGATATCTCATAAGATCAAAGCATCTCACTATTCAGTTACGATGGCTTCTTCAATGTATCCATGCTGAATCGTAAATCTGATATAAAATTACTTCCCTTGGTTTTCGTTTCAATGGTGATAGATTTTGTATGTTAATTTTCCTCTTTTTTGCACCAAAAGTAATCAGACAAAAATGTGTCAAGCACAATAACTATAGTTGCTATAATATAAAAATGGAAAAACTACAATTGATGAAATGACTGCTAACTTTTCTAGAGGTAATGTACAGGCCGTTACCAACAAAAGATCATGTTACAATTATGTTTGAATGAAATCTCCTTGTTTGTGCCCAGAGGCCAAAAGTAGAGTGTGCACACACACGTCGCCTTTAATGTTATACATATGACACAGTGATTCTCCTAATGGTATATATAATACAAAGACTCCTCTAATTTCAGATATATGATGCAAGGACTTCCCTAACGTTATATAAATGATGCGATGAATCCCCTAATGTTATACATATAATGATGTTATGATTCCCCTAAAGTTATTATAATACCATGACTCTCCCAATGTTATCTATATATACTACAATGACTCCCCTAATTCTCCGTTCATCTCCTACTCACCAACCCCTCAATAATTATGCCCTTTTCTTCTAAAAAGTCACCAGCCCACTTGTCTATTCTCCAGCACTCTCCACCCCAGACCACTGTTCTCTCTACTCAGTAAACAACAACGCTGCAAGGTGGTGATTGTCGAGTCTAATCCGCGAAGCTCAAAAACGAGCCTCACTCTCCATCGCAGGTTCCCGGCAAGCACCACTTCCTGTTTTCTAGGTTTCTGTATCCGGGTTCACTAAGTGCAGACTTACAGGATATAAGAAAGTGTCCTATGTCCATTAACGGGTTAAGAATGAGACGAGTCCGTTGAAAAACCTGGAGAAACTAGGATAAATAACTTTGAGTTCGTTCTATTTTCTCGTCAGGTTAAGGCTTGTGTTATTGTAGGTGTGACCTAATTAATTTAGAAATAATGGATGGTGGATATACCTCAACCACAGTGAGGTGGAAGGCTTGTGAACTTACTTCATAAAACATTTTAGAAAATTTTGTTAATGTGCTTGGTGTAATCAATTTATTTAGTAAACGCATTATAGAAATATATGGGATGCATTCAATTTATCTTGAAAGTGATTATACATCACTCAAATATCACAGCAAGCGTTGATTTTAATGTGTATTGAAATTCTGCACTGCTAGTGACACAACCCAGCAAACAGGACACGTGTATTAACCAGTTTATCACGTGTTCAATTTGTGTAATACTGGTGTTTTAGGTAATCTCTATGTATTGTCAGAATATAACTAGGTTTTACCATGAGTTTTACACAGTAATACACATATTTCAATTCCGTGCATGCAGTATTATTTATGTGAGTGACATGCTGTTATTCATCATGGCAAGTTGAAACTTACATTAGCTTATCTATTTGATATTTTTTCATTTTAATGTTATTTTGGTAACATTCTGTTGTAGTGACAAACTCCATGTAAAACATGTAAATCACACTAGTTTTAACACGTGTTATTATCATGTAATACTGGTGTTATGTAAATCTAGCAGTAAAACATGGGAAAACTGTCTTTCTCAGGCACCAGTTTTTAATACATGTAATCTAAGAGTAAACCATGTATTTCATTCAGGTTTTTCCTGAGTTTCCATTGAAAAATCACAACAACACTCTATGGAAATATATAATTATCTTTACACCAGAATTTCTCTGTGTACACTCCTTGAAAACTGGAGTGTTTTTCCTGATGCATTTTAATGAGTTACGAGTTTTATCAAAAGATTGAATAAGAATATATTTTGTTGCCAGGATATGCAATTGCATGGATGTTGTAAAAATACTAAATTTCTATATGGTTTGAATACCATAATTGCCGGTTCTCTCATGTAGATTGTGTATAGCTTAGTGGTAGAGTACTGGCATTGTATAAGAGGGGTCCAGGGTTCGATCCCTCAACCTTTTATTTTACTAAAGATGATAAACACGAGTTTCATATGTGAAAACTCGTGTTCAAAACTCGTGTTTAAAACACGTTGGCAACATCAGAAGTGAGGTCCACAGACTCCCGAGTAGTACACGTGTTTAAATCACGTGTTTGGCACCCTGGATACCGAGTTAAAAACGTGTATAACACGTGCCCTTGTTACCTGGGGATAATGAATTTTATATTAACACACGTGGAGAGCCATCTGGATTGTTTTTATATTTTGCATTCCACTCCTCCACATTTCCTATACAGGCTAATCACTGCTAATCATATTTAACACTTAAAACACGTTCTGTTTTTCTGAAAGACACATTCACCTCTATTTTACAAAGAGGGGTTCTAAGACTACCTGTTTTAGTGTTCTTATCCAAATCATATTTCACGTTCAATTAAAAGCTGATCAACTACGTTTAATAGACGTCATTCTCTTTCTTGTCAACTCCGTTTGATATAGGAAACTAATACTTTTCTATAGTCTAACCACCTTCATTTGATATGATGTGTATTGTAAAGATGTCTAACCTAGTGAAATATAGTGCATGCAATGCTTGTTGCTGCTGGAGAACAAAATGTATTTCTCAGTTATTGAATCATAAAAGTGATAAATACCTAGTATATTATATGTAATGCGCACTAAGCAAGTTGTATAGTATGTTATGTGTATGTGTTTTCACTTTTGTATCCATTATTTTATTTACTAAACCATAATATCTCTAACTTCAACTGAACTGTATGAGTAAAAACCTTTCAAGAGCCTTGAGAATATCATAAATATATACACCCAAGAAAGAACTGTGACAGAAAACAGGTCCATAGGATGATTAAATAAGACAGGAAGCAATCATAGGCAATAACAATAACCCTATTGACAGAGCCCAACAACCCCAACCACTGCGCATGCGCAGTGTCCAGCGCGGGAAACGAGATTCTAGCGAGCAGACGACAATTTAATCAACGTTTTCAAGATGTTGGCAGCGCGCCAAATGGGAGGAGAAGACGGTTAAACCTGGCGGGAGGAATGCCTTAACAGATTGGGACGCCCCGCGAAGGTCAATAAGGTCAATGTAGGCTGGGAGAAGGGCACTTGGCGAGGCCCTTCGGCGAATGGTATTGGAAGGCCCTTTGCCTGTTTACCGCCATGTGACGGCAGGGGCGGATGGGGGAGTTGGGGTTGGGTGGTTTTTGGGGGGTTGAGTCAAAGAGGTCCTGTGCTGGACGTTTTCAGGGGATTTTTACTGCACATAAATGGGAAAATGCTATCACCTTGTGCAAAGGAAACGCATGGCGTTTCAGTATTTAACCTATTATATCTACATTTTTTTAAATGCAGGATCTACCACTGCATGTCCCACCTTTAATTACTGTATAGCTTTGCCGATCCGTCCTTGTGATCATCTTTAGAATTATGTTAATCTTTTTTCTTTTTTCTTCAATTCTTTTACAGACTATGTTGAACTCTGAGGAGTTCTCATGAAATAACATGTAAATAATTTGGTAATATTTTTCCATGAATCTAGATCTCTGTTAATTACTCGTATGTTGTATTTTGTACCAATTACAATGTGTTCCTGACAAATGTGAGGGAAAAAACTAAATTATTTATAGGGAGGACAGCTATAAGTCAACCTTTGTGGACCATTTCATATATTGTATGATTTTTTAAGAGGCAGATACAGGATTTTGAGATGAGGGAAAGCATGAGCTAATTTCTGAAATATGAATGTTTTATGCACATACATGTGGCAAATTTCTCCCTTTCATGTAGTTTTCAAGTCCTCACCAAATAGTGGGGGGGGGGGGGGCGTCAAGATCCCCTGGACACCCCCTATTTTGATTAGGCTGGTCGACCGGCCGGGTTTGACAACAACCGGCTGGTATTGGGTGCGGGGCCAAGGTCGGCGTAACCAACGTTACGACAGTCCGCCATCTTGAAATTGGCGAATTTTTCGTAACTTTTAGGGTTTGTTTACATTCGGAGTTGACATATTCAGAAGGATTCTACAAGTTATTCCTTTTACGAGGTTATACAATATGATATAACTAAGAAATAAACCAAAAAGTAGAATTTTATGTGACCTGGATTTTGTATAATTACAACTCAAAGTTCATAATCGGATCTCCAGAGAAAGTAGGGCCCTGTAACCCAGAGTCATGATGCCAGAGAAAATAGTCCAAAAGTAGGGACACTGGAGGAACCTTTAAAATGCAATAGATGTGACACCAAAGAGACTTTTTCCATCAAATAACTCATTTCTGATTTGTTGATCAAATACTAAGTCATTTATTGACAAAAGAAAACTTGGCCCAAGGATTGAGCCAAACTGCCACATTTTCAAGTAGTTCCAGCTGGGACCTAATACTTGGCCTGTGTTCTCTGACCTGGCCAAGCGGCGCTAGGCTATATTTTGATCTGCCCCTGCTGGCCCCCCACATCTTTTAATCATGCTCGATCCTGTTTATACCTCTTCCTTACGAATCTAGCTGGTAAAGAGACTGTTGGAACAGAGGCTGGCAGGAACTTTAAATGTCAAAGGTGCAGCTCTTTTTAGCAGACAGCATGCACAATGCTACTACACCCCCATACTACTGAAGACTCAACAATGAAGAACTGGTAAAAACTGCCCCTGCTGCCTGGGTTCTGAGAATGGGTTATATTTAGAGACTTCCCTGGAACAAAGGCAATGTTGAAAGAAGTGCATTATTCATGAGGGAACTGCTATAAGAATAGAAAAGTAATCTTTGGGGTCCTAATTTCCTGCAGGGCAATGCTCTGGTGGAGTGTCTGTAAGCCAGGTTTGGGTCATAAAAAAAGATCAAATGTAGCAGACTTTTTCAGATTTGTTGGTTGCAACACTTGTAAGCATACAATATTATGTTCTACATGTGAATTCTGCTGCTGATGTTCCTAATAATTGGCAAGGGAAAAAAAGGTTCAGTATTGACATGTGGTATATCATTAGACAGGAATTATGATATAGCACTGTTTGAAGGCTATAAAGAACGTATGGTTCCGCACAATATTTTCAGACAGAAACAGAAAAGATGCAAAACATGTATTTTAGTTTTACCATATATTTTATAATGATTTATGTTCACCACGTTTGGATTGCCCTGCAACATTCGCTGTCATATCTTATAAAAACGGGTAACCCCCACATACGTTGCCTTTAGTGTTGGCTGATCATTACAGTAATCAGCAAGACGCCCACCCTAAGAAAGCACTCTCATATTTCTGTTATAGATTGTAGGATCAAAAACGAAAAGAAATAAAATCATAGAACTAGTGACTCTTGGTCAAATAACACAAACACCAATGATTTTATATGAATAGGGTTAAGATAAAAGCAATTTTGAATAAAGTGGGCCTTTTGCCCCACCCCTAGGGTGTGTGGGGTAAAAGGCCCAGGGGTGTGGGGTAAGATGCCCAGGGAGTGTGGGGCAAAAGGCCCACATAAAAATACTATAGGCCTATATTCTAAGAGGGGCAAAAAGCCCATATGGGGCAAAAAGCCCATGGCTGGGGCAAAAGGCCCATGGGCATCTTGCCCCATTTTGCCCAATTTGGGGGGTGGGCCTTTTGCCCCACAATTAAGAAAATTGTGAAACCTGTAATAAAATTTGTAGATGTCATCTTTCTTAACTTATGTGTAACCCATGATCACCAGTTATGCTCAAACTTACTTAATACATACAATTTCTCTATGAGAATGTGACCATTAACATTACAGAAATAATTATCCAAGTCCCAAAAATAAGAACCTAAGGGCCTGAAAATAAAAAACTGCTCCAATTCTCTTATTTCAAAATAAATCTATCCAAATCTTATATTTGAAGAGTTATATAACCAAATGATGTTTATTTCATAACTTACTTTTCTTCTAATAGGATATTATGTCAAATTAGAAAGGGTGGGCCTTTTACCCCACATGGGCGTCTTGCCCCACCCTACCCTACATGTATTTTGTGTGGCAAGACCTGAAATAAAATCATCGTTTCTTGACCTGGACTTGACATAACCATTCTGTGACCATGGTTATGCTGCCTTGTTGTCATCCAACTATATAAATCTGGTTCTGTAACCATTTGGTAAGTTGTATTTCAACCACCACCGTGTTAACTTTGTCTGATTTTTAAATCTTCAGAGTCAATGTATAATAGGAAGGATTTAATAAATATTTTCTATTTATTTATTGTCCAAACTAATCACCTTGAATTCCTTGTCATTTATAAATCACTCCTAATATTTATTCATGATGACAACAGTAAATACATTATAGTTAAAGTCAACAATGTGAGACTCAGTATGTAGATTAGATTGGAAATATAAGCCTATTCTTTTGCACAGGACCCTGGAGGTTAAACCACTTCATCGTGGTAAGGTATGACTTGATACGAGGGCTCTGGTTGTTAGCACAAGCCAAGTACCATAAGACAGTCTCGTTTACCAACAAGAGGGATGACTTAAAAAGGCCGAGGGGAAAGGGTATGGATGGGTCTTGCCAGCATTAATTTTGTATGAAATATCTATGTTTTATAAGCATGTCTATGTAAATTGTCTTAGAATCTAATGGTGAGCAGTATAGACACTCCTAACAACATTAACGCACTAGCACCAAGTGTGTAAGATTGGAAAAATTCTGAATAATAATCATGCTAAAAATGCTAAATTAATGCTAAAAAAAATGCATTAATGCTAAGATTGCAAAAATATATATCTTTGTATTCCAATTTTAGTTGAGAAGTATGAGCCTATCTTTCATGTGTAATTGCAAGGTTAAGCCCCATACCCACTAGGCAATTTTAACACAATCGGCTGACCAATTGGAGCTAAAATCAGCTGATTCTAGAGCCAGAATCGGCCAATCTTAGCACCGATTCACATCAAACATGCACATTCAAATATACTGTAGTTACAGGCAACCCTAAGAATCGGCCGATTCTCCCAGACGCCTGTCACTCATCCGTGTTAAAATCGCCTAGTGGGTATTGGGCTTTAGACTGCCCTATCTCGGTAAGGTATGACTGAAGAATGATATACGAGGCCTCTGGTTGTTAGCACCAGCTGAGTACCATAAGGCGCCTTGTTTACAAACAAGAGGGATGCATTAGAGAGGGTGAGGGGAAAAGGTATAGAAGTGATGAATGGTATAGGAACTATTAGCATGGCTATCAAGTATGTCAAACAGTAATATTTTAAATACTACAATAGCTTATAATGTATCATTAATCCATACATGTATATCAGTTTGAGATCAAAAGTTTGAGCATATTCTTTACACACTGGTTCCTTTGGGTCAACCTGCTTCATCTCAGTAAGTTATGACTGGATGACTGATTAGATTATGAGACCTTTGGTTGCCTTGTCTTGGTCAGGTATGACTGGATGAAAGATATACAAGGGCTCTGGTTTTTAGCACAAGCCGAGTAGGATTGAAGGATAAGTTAAAATGGCCAAGGGGGAAAGGACATGGATTGGTCTTAGCAGCTTATGTATGAAATATATTTTTGTTTGTAAGCATGCATGCCTAAATGGTCGTAGAGACCTTTTGATATGATGAGCAGTATGGAAATCGCAAGCAAAGTTAAAACACTGTCATCAAGCATGTAAGTTGGGAGAAATTCTGACAAATATAAGCAAAAATGGGTCTCAGGTGCATTTATATCAAATATATTTATTTATGTTTCCCAAGCATGATGATAGTATAGTGATGATAGTATAGTGATGTTAAAATTGAAATAATGTATGTATATGAATTTGAGATGAGAATCATGAACTTATCCCTCACACAGGTTCCTTGAGGTTATCCCGCGTCATCTCAGTAAGTATGACAGGGTGACTGATATACGAGGCCTCTGGCTGTTAGTACAAGCCTAGTGCCATAAGATGGCCACATTTACAAACAAGAGGGATGCATTAGAGAGGCTGAGGGGGAAAGGTATAGAAGTGATGAATGGTATAGGAACTATCAGCAAGGCTATCAAGTATGTCAGATAGAAATGTTCTGAATCATATGATAGACTATCTGGGGGCCATTCCAAAGAAATCTTGCAATCATTGTGTTTATGATATGATGCGATATCAACAAATGTTTTTGCCCTTTGGATTTTTTTTCATTTTTTTTTCAAATTAAAAAAAACAAAACTTAAACTATATATAGCATCCTTCCTTGGTCACATACATACATTTCTACATGATTTACCCTTTGTGAAAAATTACATTTTTAAGGCTACAATATTTTGAAAATATCATAACGATATTACCATGAGGCCTTGGAAATATTTTTTTTATGGATGTATCATCAATATGTACATGTATATCAATTTGAGAGGGAAAGTTTGAGCATATGCTTTACACACTAGTTCCTGTGGGTTAAGATGTCTCATCTCAGTAAGGTATGACTGGATGACTGATATTATGAAGCCTCTGGTTATTACCGCTAGCTTAGTACCATAAAATGGCCTCATTTACAAACGAGAGGGATACATTAAAAAGGCCGAAGGGAAACGATATGGATTGGTCTTAGCAGCATGTGTATGAAATATATTTATATTAGTAAGCATGTATGGATAAATGATCTTATTGTCCTTTTGAAATGATGAGCAGTATAGAAAATGCAACCAAAGCTAAAACTTTGGCATCAAGCATGTAAGTTGGGAGAAATACTGAAAAATAAAATGAGCTGAGAGTAAAACATTGATGATAAAAATTGCAAGAGTCTATGATTATGGCTTTAAGATGACAAATATAAGCTTTTCTTTCACACAGGTTCCTTAAGGTTATCCGGCATCATCTCAGTAAGGCATGACTGGGTGAGTGATATACGAGGCCTCTGGCTGTTAGTACAAGCCTAGTGCCGTAAGATGGCCACATTTACAAACAAGAGGGATGCATTAGAGAGGCTGAGGGGGAAAGGTATAGAAGTGATGAATGGTATAGGAACTATTAGCAAGGCTATCAAGTATTTCAAATAGAAATGTTCTGAATCATACATAGCTTATAATGTATCATCAATCTATACATGTATATCAATTTGATAGGGAAATTTTGAGATTACCCTTAACAAACTGGTTCCTGTGGATTAAACTGCCTCATCTCATTATTGCATGACTGGGTGACTGGTATTATGACTTGTCTTGGTCAGGCATGACTGGATGAAAAATATACGAGGGTTCTGGTTGTTAGTACAAGCCACGTACCATAAGAAGGATGAGTTAAAATAGCTAAGGGGGAAGGATATGTATGGGTCTTAGAGCATTTGTATGAAATATATTTATATTAGTAAGCATGTATGCATAAATGATCTTATTGTCCTTTTGAAATGATGAGCAGTATAGAAAATGCAACCAAAGCTAAAACTTTGGCATCAAGCATGTAAGTTGGGAGAAATACTGAAAAATAAAATGAGCTGAGAGTAAAACATTGATGATAAAAATTGCAAGAGTCTATGATTATGGCTTCAAGATGACAAATATAAGCT
The DNA here is from genome assembly GCA_936440205.1 of Lepidonotus clava. Taxonomy (NCBI): domain Eukaryota; kingdom Metazoa; phylum Annelida; class Polychaeta; order Phyllodocida; family Polynoidae; genus Lepidonotus; species Lepidonotus clava. The sequence goes on from OW387149.1 coordinate 8,966,191, forward strand.
TATCTTTCACACAGGTTCCTTAAGGTTATCCGGCATCATCTCAGTAAGGCATGACTGGGTGAGTGATATACAAGGCTTCTGGTTGTTAGCACAGGCCGAGTACCGTAAGACAGTCTCGTTTACAAACAAGAGAGATGAGTTAAAAGGGCGAGGGGGAAGGGTTGGATGGACCTTTAGGGCATTTGTCATGTAGTCTGTAGTAGAAGTGGTTAAGGCCAGACAGAGTTATTACACTACAACTTATTGGTTTACAAGCCTAACCAAGGGCAGTTCAAGGGCATTGTACAATAAGCCCATCCCACATTGGGTATAACCTGGGGTTGGACAAGGGTTGGACAAAATAACCCTATAAGCCATCTTTGCCTCCTAGAGTCGGGGGTTACTAAAATATGCAATAATCATATTTTCTATATCCCCAAGTCCTGCTACACCATTATAATTTCTTAAATTGTATCAATTGATAGATTTGCAGGTTTGACAGCCAATCAAAATGCTGTATTTTAGGGCAAAATAGGGTTGGACATTACAGGCTGGGCTGACAGGCTTTAACACTGGTTCCTATGGGAAAAAGGCAAATAAATAAAGCTACATTTTAGAAATTTGGGGAGCAATCTGTGAACCAAATTGCTTTTGTTAATTTTGTATCATGCAACTCTTTTGAGGGATTAAGTGTGGAGGTAATTTTGAAACTATTTCATGGTAAACGCTGATGTTGGTAAAAACTGGGATGGGCTTATTATCTTAAGGGCCTGGTATGGAAGGGGGATTTAAGGGATCCCGACCTTAACCATTAAAGATTTAAAATGTCCTAAAAGTGAGCGCAAATTAACAAGGTTCTAGCATTCACCCTATATAGATTTTGCGGAATTATCCATCCCTATTTCTGAAATCCAAGACCAGATCATAATTCTATTTGTTTTCTTTAAAACAAAACCACTTCCAACATATGAGAAATACTTTCAGTTGGTGATTTCGGTCTTGGTGGTGGAAGGGGCGGTAGGATTGGAAATATGCTGCACAGGGACAGATGCGGGGAAACCCTGGATACCCCTCTTAGTTGGGACTGAAGGGGTGCCATATCACTCAGAATGTTTAAAAGTGTTGCACACTAAAATAGATATAGAAGTGTTTAATTTTATTTTAAACACAGGCCATTGGTAGAATATAAAATCTGAAAACTATCACATGAGAATAATCACAATTTAGGAATTCGTTCGGTATTTCATAATTGGTAGCTACACATGATATTGTTCAATGCTACATGCAGATGCAAACAAGTAAATCAAGGTTCGTCCCTTCACTAAAGAATATCATGGGCAAAACATTAAGAAAACCACAATGAGCAACCAGAGAAAACCCAGTGATGCTTTTGGAAATGTGCATCCAATCATCTTGTTTATCAATCCGCTTGGCAAAAGGCATGAAGTAAGCCACGGGCCTAGTTAGGTATTATTAGAGGTGGCATTTAGAATCCGCCTAGTTTCACTAATAAAGCACGATTTTCGAGTTCAGGACTGTTTTGCAAAAGACGGCTGTGGTTTCTAAATTATCTCATCAGGACCTGGTTTTTAGCCATATTTCTATATACTACTAAGGCGACACACGGACAGGACTGCTAGTAGTATGCAAAAAGGGTGGTTATATCCGGGAAGGTTGTGGGAATATTTAGGTGACACTGGCTTATAAGTGCAAACGTGCTAATTACCTTAGACGTGCACTGTTATTGCACTATAATAATTATGCAAACTAAACGTGCATGTAATAAATCAAGTCGAATTAACTGATAGAATCATTTGGATTGATACAATACCTATTACACAATATTTGTTTAAGTGATGTGATGGTGATGATTGTTGGAGTTTGTGCTCAGCAATTTTTCAGCTATATCGACACCAACTCAACAGATTTTGGGTTGTAAAAAGTACTTATGATCATATCTATGGGAATGAGAACGACGTCATCAGGTGTTGTTTTGAAATAACGTAGACAAAGGAGAGAGAGAAAGGCGCAATAAGAATATGAAAATATGATCTCGATTTAGTGTTATAGATCTATGTAATTCATCTCAAATAAATGATTATACAACTGTCATTGCACTGTATACCCATTTTATTTTATAAGGCCCTATATGATATGTAAATAGATTGAACAGGTTCATATACCATTGAGCCTTCATATAAAATCGCATATATGAACCCGTTCGATTGGTAACTTAGACATTATATGAATATACTAAGATTTTTTTCTAAAATACCTGACCTATATACATGATCTTGTTTCACTGCATTTAGTATCATTTATCTAAAGTAAATACGCAACGACCATTGCACTGAATGCACATCATATAATGCCAGATCCATCATAATTATTGAAGTAAAAGTAAATTTGAAAATGAACTCAATTGCAAACTAAAACATAACCTAAACACACTAAGGTATTTACAAAGCACTCGACCTATGGGCATGATCGTGTTTCAGTGCACTTAATCTAGTTTATCTCGTGTAAATACACCAGTCCACTTGACCTCGTGTAAATACGCCTAAGGTACCTGACCTCGTGTAAACATACTTTAACCACTAGAGCCCCTGCAGACACACTTAAACACTTGACCTTGTGTAATCTGGACGACAGCTGTAGTGGTCACAGGTATTGTGTGTAAAGCCCCATAAGCCCCATAAGCCCCATAACCACTAAGCAACTTTAGCAGCGACGGGCAACGGGCAACTGGGAGAATCGGCCGATTCTTAGGATCACCTGTAAGTACATTATTCTAGAATGTGCAGGTTTGATCTGAGTTGCCAGTAGAATCGGCCGATTCTAAGGACAGAATCGGCCGATTTTAACGGCGATCTGTCGGCCGACTCGGTGATAATCGCCTAGTGGGTATGGCCCTATACCCACTAGGCAATTTTTACCGGCAACAGGCGATGGGCGACTGGGAGAATCGGCTGATTCTTAAGGTTGTCTGTAAGTATGGTATATTGAAATGTGCTGGTTTGATCTGGATTGCTGATAAAATCGGCCAATTATCCTGGTATAATCGGCGATTTTAGGGCCAATGAGTTGGCCGACTCAGTCAAAATTGCTTAGTGGGTATGTCACTTAAGGCCTGTATTCCACTAGCCATATTTGTTGCTGGCGATTTTGTATTTGTTTGATTTTTTTTCTGAGAATATGGCTGGGTGCCATACATCCTATGTACCATTTGAGCGGGAATTTGAAAACCTTTCTTATGATATAAAACATGTCTGTATAAGATCATAATTCCAATTGCCGATTTTTAAACTCGATAGTGAGATCGGTATGTGGATTACAGACTTCACCCTTCAAGCATAACTATATATATTCCTTATGCTTATTTTGCTGCTGATTTTACAGATTGGCAGTGGAAGTACGAGTATAGAGATGGTACATATCACTATAAATTCTCTTTCTAATCGCAAGTTTGGATAAGGGATAATTGTCATAAAACTTTAGAAGTGAATTCTCTATCAAATGCGTATAAGGTGTATGGTTCCCTGTTGACGACAGTAATAATCGCCTAGTGGAATGCAGGCATGAGACCTTACATCATGAGTCTTGAGGCCATGTTCCACTTTGTGGTGGGATACCATTTTGCGGTGGTTTGTTGGGCCACCCCAAGTAATTTGCATTTCAGATAGCAACATGTTGGTTTCCCCCACTGCAAGTATTGGGTAGATAACCTATATAAAATCATTTGCAGTGATACTTGCATTGGTTCAACACAAGTATCACTGCAAGTTTTACCACAAGCAGTTTCTATATTCCATCTTGCGATGGCTGGTTTTACTTGTGGTGGTGCTTGAAAAATACCCACAGTGGAATATGGCCTTTAGCAGTGGCAGATTTAGAAATTAGAGGGGGCGCGGGGGCATTATTTTTGACCAAATTTAGATTTTGTTAATGTAAAAAAAAAGCAATTAAGGAAAATATTTTATAATAGCACCCTCCCCTTTCAAAATCCTGGATCCAGCGCTGTTTAGATTTCCTATTTTACCTTCAAATTCAGGAATATTGGAAACCTTAGGCAGAAATTGAAAGGCCTTAATCATAAAATAATTTCCAAACCACAAAAGAATTTTATCAACCATATAAGGAATACTCTTTTGTCATATAACCTGAAGCTTCTTGAGCTACTTGAAAGTCATCTTAAAGTCATCTTAAACATGCAAATAAGGTCAATTTTCAGGCAGTGTCACACTGTTCTACCCACTCCCTTGTTTGGCACAACATTATATTTTATGGGGAGCCCCTAAGCACAGTGCAGTATTGATGTTAGAATATCTCATGGTACATATAGCAAGGTTATGTATAACTCTTCAGGGTGTATTTGAGAAGCAGTATTGCCCCCTGCTACCAACACCCCAGAAAGGGAGTAGCTAATGGCCAATTAGGGGTTTCCTTGGGCCTTAAGGGTAAAGTGACTTTTCTAATATGCTCCTCAAGGGTGTTATGGATTTCCCCATTTCTGTTACGAAACGAACCTCTTATGATAGGCCACTATACATCCGGGGAGGGCTGTCTTTTTCTATTATTATTTCATCCTAAGAGACATATCATAGGATATAAAACCATTTACAGTTTGTATTTTTATCGAATCTTTACCGTACATGAACACAATGAACTTATCTGATGTACTGAAATGAATTTAATTGAACAAACAGAAAACAAAAATCCGTACAACAATACCAATATTGCTGTCGCTGTTGCAATAACTAGGACTATACATTATTATTAGAGCAAAGCCTTTTATATGACCGCCAACTACATATTATGCCACATTCATGACTGGAATTCTTGATGAGGTTTCTTGTGTGTTTAATTCAAGAAATGACTCTGCCACAATGTTGAATCTGATTTTGAAAAATACCCTACCCAATGTAACTAAAGTCGCCTGTTGAATGCAAGAATTATATTAGCCCGGTCGCAGTGTCAGATTTAAGAATAAGCCCTTTCATAATTATCATACTAAGAAAAAGCCCTTCCACATCATATAGCATGTCGCTATGTTGAATTTAGGAGTCTAGACTCCTATGACTAAATATCGCTCTTGAGGTCATAAACCTTCATCTATATCAAATGGTTATTGCCACAAATATAACATTTATTACAGCCTGAATATACCCCCACTGTAGATGTTGAAATAGCCATGAATCTGGGAATCATGAACCATAGCACGAGCAAGAATAATATTATGATGCTTTTATACATAGTTATTACGCTCTGTTTAGTTCTGCTTTGGTTCTTATTTTATTACGTTATTTTAATTGATGACACCCAAAATCATCTTTACAACCTTAAACTGCAAGGTCGTACTGTGACGTTACTGTAACATTTTTGTAATGTTCTTTCATATTATATTAACATCATTAAAACGTTCTTGAATAGTAAGGTCTTATCTTCACAAAAATATAATGTTATCATAACATTCTTTTTTAGTAAGTCTCAATTTTACGTAAAATAACATAACCATTAAGTGAAAATTGGGCAGGTTACAAGCTAACCCAAAAAGTACAGTCGCAGAATATTCTTTTTTTGTTGCTGCTTGCCTAGGAGATGTTAAAATAACCATGAATATGAAAACCATGAACCATATATGTTGAAATAACCATAAATCTGAGAATGATCACATATGGCTGTATACATCCTATATCTAATGCACTGCTCGGCTGTTCCTGCTGATTGCATCATACATTATCGGGGCCGCTACATGACTTACATCATCCAGGTTACGGGGCCCGACATCAGAGGTGGAGACGAGGGCACTTGGGTCACGTGATCAAACATGGACATCTGGACAACAGACGTGGGGTTCACAGATTCAGCATGATCGGTCTTGGGCGGTATTATGCGGTGTACCAGTATCGGTAGCTCAGTTTGTAGGGTGCCTGCTTTCCCAGCCGGAGGTGTGATGTTATAATAACGTTGCAGCAACGTTCTGTGTTGGGTCTTATTACATTCTTTTGATGACTCCCAATTATGTCGCTGCAACCTACTGGTGTGATGTTGCACTGCAATGTTATCATAACGTTCTGGTTATATTCTTCAACCTTAACAGAATGTTCTTATAACGTTCTGTTTTGGTTTCATCCTAACCTCACCAAAGAATAATGTTATGATAAAATTCTAATTTGGTAAGATTTCAAACTCACCGTAATGTAATTGTTATGTGCCATCTTAGTAAGTAACAAACTAACTAAAAAGTATGGTAGCAGAACGTTTCTGTTGCATCGCAAGCTGGCTGGGTTGAGTGTGGTAGATTGTGGGTTCAAACCCCAGCCGGGTCACACCAAAGACTTTTTAAAAATGGTAGTATTTGCTGCTTGCCTGGCACTCGGTATGAAGTAAGAAGCATACAACATAACTGTTTGGCCCAGTGTCAATATAATGTGACTGGGTAGAATACCATGTGGGCCCATGACATGATATCTCTGTGAGGCAGCATCATAAAAAGGGCATTGTGTCCCACTGCTACAAATAGGCACTACCCTTGATATGACTCTAGCAGTTAGGGCATAAAGCAACCAATAACCAACAAACAAATCACTATGTTGTGTTCTGCACATGCTGAGCTTTTCACTGGTGGTGTTCAAGTGATAGTAAATCAGGGTAGCCCAAGGTGGAATTTAGAAATTGTTTTTATTGGTACTTGTGCTGGTACTTCTTTGGTACTTGCATTGAACCAATGCAAGTACCAACTGACAATGACTTGATGTAAGTTTTCTATGGAATTGTGATGGGGGATACCAACATGTTGGCATCTGAAATGAAAACCACCTGTGTTGGCAAAAACTGACAACCGCAAATGGTCCCCTGTCACTCAGGGGAATAAGGCCGTTTCCACTGTGCGGTGGGAGACCATTTACGTTTGCCATCACAAGCCATTTGCGGTTCAGATACCAATTGCAACATGTTGGTATCCCTCACTGCAAGCATTCCATAGAAAATATTTATAAATTCATTTGCAGTACCAAAGAAGCACTGCAAGTAAAGACGTTGGCTTGAGTTCCTGTCAATGAAATAATGCAAGTGAAATTCCCAATGCAAGTGGAGTAACAGTTATGCCTCTACAAAGGGAGAGGGAATGCTGCACATGTTATCACCAACACGCAGCATTTTAGTACTTAGCCTACATATTAACCCCTTTTCAACCCCCCTCCCCCGCGTGGACCTACTTAGTCTGTCATGCTCAGACCCACTGTTTCCCAAAGTGAGACTGCAAACCGGCAACCATTTTAGGTGGGACTTTCCACCCAAATCCCAGCATGCTTTGCAGCCACTGGTTTATGGCAGGTAGGACCATAAACTAGCCAACAGCCCAAGAACCATCAAAAGGGGCTCCACATGCCATTTATAGAAGGCCGATAAAAGAACTTCTTACAAATTTTTATTGACCACTAGTAGCCACGGACCCTTGTGGGTGTAGGGACCTATTATGCAAGAGGTATCTAGGTCATGAAAGGACTAGGACCTACTAACATCTTCAGTTCCCAATCAGGCCGTTAGAGGGGGTTGGCCACTCCTGGCCGTCTCACAGACCGTGTTAAATGGTGCGGAAAGCGTCGTTTGTCACTTTTTATGGGGTCTTACAGGCCGCCCATGTTCTGCCCCGGGCAATGGTGTCCCAGCCAAGGATGAGATGTCTCAGAACGTTTTTGTAAGGTAGAAAACGTCACATAACGTTATTAGAACGTTACTCTTGCATTGGTCCTTGGCTGGTATGGGTTGTGGGGATCAGTGGCCCGTTGCACAATAGAATTTCGTTACTAAGATAAAACAACGAAAGCACAACGAACTTTTGCTTAGTAACGAAAAGTTTCGTTGTAACGTAAAATACAATATCTCGGGATCTAATGAATGAAATTAAATTCTGTAAAGTGTTCTAAACTAGAAAAAATTTAGAAAAAATTCAGTAAAAGTTACAGCTCTTTGGGAACATTCTAAATATAGAAAAAAAATTGTGCAAAACCATCGTTGTTAAGATAAAAGTAACAACGAACTCTTTCGTTGTTTACAATATTTTCGTTGTTACGAAACCCATTGTGCAACAGGGCACAGATGAGTTAGTGGTCAGATCACTACTGGACAGACGTTCTTCAGGTTTTCCTGGTTAAGAAATGATAAAACGTCCCTGATAATTGCTGTGTGAGGCACTGTTAATTTGTACTCTTTGAAAGATTTCTGAACTCATGGCCAATTCCAATTAAATCTACGGTCATTTGGTAGCCTCAGCCAATGACGTTCGGCAATGTTATAATAAACATATATATGCCTAGCAGGTTAGGGTCAGATCATTGGGTGGCAGTCAAAGGCAGACGGTCTTCAAATTTTCCTGGTTAAGAATAGATAAGGGGTCTAGGCGTACAACAAGATGTATGTTCACGTTTTTCACAATCCTGAAGACATTTCTACTATCTAAAATGCATCAAACACATAAATATAATGTTAGTTTATGTGCTATCTGGCGATATAAAGCAAAGAAAAATATATTAGGAAGTGACCAAAATAATGGTTGGGGAAAATGAAAATCTCAATTTTTGCAACTATTTTTTGAACAAAGATATCTCACTTAATATTCCATAAAACTACTTCAAATTTCAAATATGCGTTTATAAGATCTCTATGGAGGGAAGCGTGTCTCAAAATCTTTTTTTTAGGTTTTAGTTTAGTTTTTATGAAATCTAGAAATTTATAATAAAAAAAAGACAAAAAGTTACCCGTTTTTTGGCATAAAATAACTACTAAAGCCTTTAAAAAAAGCGACACGCTTCCCTCAAGAAGAACCTTAAGAACAAACACAGAAAATTTGAGCATGATATGTTGGATACTAAGCAAGATATCGCTGTTCAAATAATAAAAGTGAAAAAATCAACTTTTAATTCATAATTTCCATAATAATTGGATTAAAAGAATTATTGACATATCACCTTATACAGAAAAATATAACCTTTCTGAATATGTAGGATACGTCATGGCATTCACTATTTGTATAGAATAGTGGTCATGAATGCAGCGCAGCACTCAGAGACCCCTTGTCTATCCTTAAGAAAGTTAATGATAAGGTGCCTCCAACATATGAGACAGTACAGCTTCTCTTTGGATACCGGAATCCCTGACCTATTCCAATTAAAACCTGTGTTTTTTGGTAAGGCCAAGTCACGAATCAGATAACTGGTGGGCACTTAAGTGTAGACGATCTTAGAGACTTCCTGGTAAAAAGAAGAAGACGTCCCCTTTTGGGGCAATCCACTTTTGCTTGAATCCCTGCCCTATTCCAAATAAGAAGTTATTTGGTAAGCCCAGGTTAAGAGTCAGATCACTGGTGGGCACTTAAGGGTAGACTGTCCTTCAGTTTTCTTAGTTAAGAGAATTAATAAGAAGTTGTTCCCGATGTTTGAGGCATTACACTTTTCTCTCTAAAGAACGCCTTAAGCCCCATACCCACTAGGTGATTTTATTGTTGCCAGGTGCCGGGCAACTGGAAGAATCGGCAGTGAAATTGCCGGCCAATCACAATTTCCAGGCGATTCTCCGTAGTTATGATGCACATTCTGGGTGACGATGATGAACAACAGGATGGCCGGGAAAATCATCGGGAAAATCGCTAGGAAATTATCATACTTGCCTGATATTCCAGTCGCCCAGCAACGACGACAACGATTCAGTAGAATCGCCTAAGGGGTATGGGGTTTTAATTCCTGGCCCTATTCCAATTAAACCTAAGGTCATTTGGTTCTCTCCGGACATGCTCGGACCACTGGTGAGCACTTAAGGGTAGACGATCTGTGTTCCAGATACTCAGATGTCTCCCACATTTGAGACATTGTACACCAATGCTTGAACTCCTGCCCTTTTCCAATTAAAATCTAACGGTCATTTAGTACTCCCAGTGACATGACGCATGACAAAAACAAGGAGCAATTATTGGCACATGGTCAAACTCTCACTGTGGTGCCAATATTTAGCATCGATTTTCACCCATTTCTAATCATTTTTATATGCTGAAAATTTCAGGAATTTTAGATCTAAATGTCTTTTTCCCAGAACTGTTTACAGAATGAAAGTCGGCCCAGTAGAACAGCATCAATTTAACAGCGGGAAGCATCGCTACAGTGACATCCTTGTTTAAGGACAGATTGGTTATGCAATGTGGCACAGGGTACAGGCAAAGGTAGACGGTCTTTGCTCAGACATGATTAGACGAAATCTTTGTGTTCAGCTTGTTTCATAAGACATTACTGAGAAACTTTTTTTAAGTTTGTGTTTCATAAGCTAACGGACACTTCTTTGCCACCATAAGCTACAAGCTTGCTTTCCCTACAGATCTTCAATTCTTTACCTATAGAGGTTCAAGGGTCCATTACATAGGTTTTCATGTATCCAACTAAGGGTTTTGGAGCCCATAAAGGATGTTTTCTTACGAAAACATTTTTTTAAACATCCGCTACGTTTTGGTTAAAATCCAAGTGAAATCTACAAATCAATGAACTTTTTTTTATGAAACAGGCTACAGATTGATAAAGTTTTTTTTATGAAATAGGCCACAGAGTAAACCGAAATTGAAGATTTTGTTATGGAACATGCCACAGAATAAATCAAAATTGACAATGTTTTTGTTAATGAAACAGTCGACAGAATGAACCAAATTAATCAAGTCTTTTTTATGGAACAGGCCACCAAATAAACCAAACTTGATAAAGGTCAAGATAGATTTACACTGGGGTTACATTTCAGATACAGAGACTCTCAAAACGAGCCTATAACAAATGCAATCATCTCTACGTGAACCCTGGTCCATGTACTTCTAGCAGGTCGTTAGAGCACGCATGGGTTGATCTTATAGCACTAATCACATTGTATAGGGGGGCCTCTAATCAATACTTTAATCTGGTCGTCTCCACAGTTAAAGTGTACTATGTTCAGGGATGCGTGCACTCACCGGGCAAGGCTGGAGAGATCTGATACATACCAACCCTATTGGCCCTATGCCCAAAGCCCCAGCCAACGAGACAGGATACGACACAGTATTTTCTTAAAGGCTATATTCAACCTTTCAGCAAGGTGCATTTGCGGCCGCTATCTAAGGGTGCTGCAAGCAGTTTGTGGTTCTGATACCAACATGTTGGTATCTGGTGCCGCAAGCAAATCTTAGAAATCCTACATAAAATAGCATGTGCCACAAGCCAATGTCTTAAGCAAGTGCCGCAAGTACATTATATTCCACCTTGCAGTAGCCTGCCGCAAATGAGTTTGCGGCGGTTTGGTGGCCACGAGTAAATACTGTATAGTGGAATATAGCCTTTATACCCAACCGCAATCCCGTTTGCCGTCGTTTGCTTGTGGTATTTCAGAGTACCACAAGTAAGTGACGCATAGTGGAATATGGCCCTAAAGCCCCATTCGCCCTGGTCAATGTTTCTTTTGTAGAGATCTACGAAAAACTTATCTTACGGATTTGCAAATAACCTCGGGTTCGATAAAATGATTGTAAGCCTGCGAAATTGATCGCATAGCATTCACACTGAGAATTGAGATCTCGTGTGACCATTTTCGCAAGCAATCTCCTCCTGAATTGCTTAGGTTCTCTTCGAAAATATTCAACATTTTAAATGATTTCACAAGGAAACACGTTGTACGGAGCTATGATAATCTAATACATTTTTCCAACGTTCGCAGATCACAGATGCCTACGACAAACCACTTTCACCACGGCAAATGGGGGTTAAGGGAGTTGATGTACACAGAATCCCTGGGCGTCTTGAAATGTAGATGCCGGACGCAATAAATTTGGAGCTCTCATAACTCTAGGTTGACCATCTTTGAACCAAAGTTGATGCTTTCATAATTTAGATCGAAGCCAACTCAAAGATATAGTCTTAAGATTTTTAATTTGCTCTTACGTTTCGGCTTCAAGACCTAACTTTTCAATATTTGGTACGTCTTTTGGCTGAATGTGTTTTATTTAAGAAAAACCGATATATTTTGTCTATCTGATCTGATCACAGAGTTAAACAGATACACATAATACCATGGATGCAACAAACTGCTAAGTGAAGTTTGTGCTTTGCATAACACATAAATGTGCTGATGTCATCGATTTCTATTCTGGATCTGATGCAAAGCATCTATTTTGAGCAGTAAGATAAGTACAAGGTAAAATGGGCAATGGGTATCTATATATATATAGCTAGGCAAACAGCAATATAACCAGTACATTCTGCAACCAAAATTTTATTAGTCAGTCTGTCAGGTGATAAATTGTCATAAAACAGTTGCATTTTTTTTCATGAGCTTAAGCTTGAGACTCAACAAAACATGTACAGAGTGTTATGATAACATTACATTAAGTCAAGTTAAGACTTTACCAATAAAGAATATTATAATAACAACATCTTTTAGTGAAAGAATGTAACCAAGGTGTTACGGTAGTATTACAATGTAACATCCCAATGAAAGTTCCAGAGAAATTTTTTGGGTGCTATCAAAATAACGTAACAAGGACCAAAACAGAACTAAATGGAACGTTACTGCAACATTAGAATAAGTTGCGTGCTTGCCTGGGTATGGAGTTTCTAATGGTATAGCTATAAGGCCTTTCACTATACAGAGCTAGCCAGTATTTATCTACTCTCTACCTATCTACCAATGTCTACCTTCTGGTATTTAAATACCAGTTCTACCGGGCCCTACCACTCTCTGTAACTTCACAGACATGCTAGGGTGCTCTGAGGTAGAGAAAGTAGACTTGCTAATGTCTTAAACAAGAAATAAAATTCCGTGAAAATGTGTATACCTTACTATATAAATCCATTGCATAATTTGGCTCAAAGTAGGATGTGTGGATTTTAAAAAAAAGGCTTAGAAAAAGTTGCACTATTTGAATTTACCAGAACTTGATGCTTCCTCGGCAAGCAGCGATGAAACAAACACGTTATGCAACCGTACTTTTTTGGTTAGTCTGTAAGCTGCCTAATGTTCATGTAACAATCACATTATTTTAGGTAAAGTTGAGACTTACTGAAGGAGAATGTTATAATAACAGTATATTTTGGTGGAGTTGAGACCTTACTAATAAAGAATGTTTTAATAACGTTTTATAACAAGAAAGAATGTTACAAGAACATCACAATAATGTTTCAACATCACAACGTAAGATTCTAAAGATGTTTTTGGGTACCATTTAAATAGCATAACAAGAACCAAAGCAGAAATAAACAGAATGTTGATGCAATATTACCATAACGTCATATTCTTGCTTGGATCTGACCTTGTGTGAGTAGTTAAGGTTGTCCCCATAGGGGTGAAGTAAAAACCTGACTAATCCATCAAAGGTGTTTTTCTGATCATTTTCTTATGAAAGGATCAGTATTTAAAAAGGTCTCATGCCAGTAAAACATTACATTATCAGGAATTTCAGAGCTACCAGGGTCAGAGACTGGGAGTGACAATACTTAACATGGTAGTTATTCGAAACCCGTCCATAAAACATTCACGATGGTCCAACAATTATGGTGAAGACTTAAGGATGATATCAAAATAATATCCCAATGTCGTGACCGCAACATATCTTCATTTATAAAGATATATGAAAACAGTATGTTTGCCCGAAGTATAATGAAGATAAAGGTAAAAGTTTGGTTAAAAGTTGTCGATTATTTTCAAAATAATAAAATAAAATAAACATTTATGGCAGCCATCCGTGGCGCAAGTCTAGTCTACACCAACTAGCTAGCGTGCCTAATGTTTAAGTTCTTTGATAGAGTGCTACGCCGGGAAGTGATATTGATTTTCTCAGTCCAAGTATATTTATCTGTTTAATTCCACTGCTGATATCAACAATGCATTGCGTGATGCCCATATATCTTGGAGCAAACTGTGAACGCGATGTATTAAATATAGGCTACCCACACAACACTTTGTTAATCTAAATTTTGATTTTAAAACATTTTAGTTAAGAAAATACAATGTTCTATAACATATTCTATTTAGAAAAAATGATCTTAAAATATAGTACCAAACAGACTGGCAACCAATGGAAGAACGGTTACAACCCAAGCCAAGGTGCCTTCGCAGCCGGAGGTGTGATGTTATGATAACGTTGCAGCAACATTCTGTGTTGGTTCTTGTTAGGTTCTTTTGATGACTCCAAATTACGTTGCTCCGACCTATTGCTGTGATGTTACACTGCAGTGTTATTATAACATTCTGGTTTTGTTCTTCAACCAAAACAGAATGTTCTTATAATGTTCTGTTTTGGTTTCCTCCTAACCTCACCAAAAATAATGTTATAATAATGTTATAATTTGGTGAGGTTTCAACCTTAGTGTCAATAACGTAATTGTTATGTACCATCTTAGTAAGTAACAAACTGACTAAAAAAAGTATGGTCACAGAACATTTCTGTTACATCACAAGCTGGCTGGGTTATGCTTATTAAATTCTGAATGGAAAAAAAAAACAGGAAAAAATCCTTCACTTTTTCTTCCCTCTTTCAATGTCTTTGAGAGGCATTTTCTTTGATGTTGCTTGAAGTAGACTTCCCCATAGTTGTGGCATGTTGCCACTTACAAATAGGAGACGAGCTCCTGTCTGCCAACCTGTGAATGGGAGTTTCCCTGAGGAGATTGGAGTGCTGACACAGGGTGCAAGCTTTGGCAGGTATTTTGTTTAGTGAAGTTGGGGGATGTGAGGATGGAGAGAGGGTATATAATGAGTCTCGGCAGGATTTTTAAGGCCGTATTACACCGAAAGTGTGCTACCAAAATTCTCCCTACCACGGATAGCTGGTTTATAGTATTTTAATGACCTGCAGGCTAATTCTGACTGATTTTGTCAACAAATGTGCATGCTCTGGAAAACATATAACAAATAATTGTTATATATCCATCTACAATTGATGAATTTTCAAACAGTTCAGGAAATATTTATATTATAGGCCTATAGATACCAATTTACAAAATAATGATGGCTAGTTTCTCAAAAAATTAATATACGAAAAAAATGATACAATTCATGAAAATGTCTATACAAAAACCTTGAGTTTTGTCGACATATTACCCAGCATGCATCCTGTTTCAGGCTGACCTGCGGGTAAAAGTTACAAAACTGGCTATCCTTGGTCAGGAGAATTGAGCCTCTCCATTGAAATATTCTTTCTCAGAGTCATCAATTTTCAGGAAGCTTTCAATGCGGAAAGTTCGCCAAAAGCGTTTGCCGCCAAGTGTTGCTTGTATTATCAGTGACTGATGAATAATTGGCAGGAAATATTTACCAACATGTCGGTAAATTTTATCAGCAGTATCGCCAATTATATATCGGCAGTAGTGAAAGTTTATTGGCGTTAAAGCGGCAGTGCACTTTCAGTATGTGGAATACAGCCTTAAGGTATTATATTTTAGAAAATGATTTTCTAGTATTATTTACAGACAAATTGATGACCTTCAAAATGGTCTGACAAACAGAACTATACCACAAAACCGTCCGTGGGCAGATGAATAATTTTGTTTATAATGTTAAGTGTATTTTAAACAAGTGTACACGTGTACGGGCCTCCATACTAGTCTCCTATAGCTAACTAAATAGATGATGTAGAGTCTCTTAAATTAAATAAGCAGAAAAACTCCGGTTTCGGTCTAAACATATAGATCACCCCCTACCTCACTAAACCAGTAAATCCCTGCTCTGCCTCTGATGAAAAAAAGTAGCCTTTGCTTCCGTCGTGGTGATCACTCTCTAAGGTTGTATTCCACTAGCCGATTTTACTGCCAATTTTGTGCCGATTTCACAAACGACAGCAGTCAATATGTGTGAATTGTAGCCATATTACATGTCATTAGAAAGGTTTTTAAATGCCTTTCTGAATAATATGTAGGATGAATGGTCCTTTGATCAAATCATTGGAGAAAAACTGGTCATCACCAAATTGCCAGCTGTTGGGATCGGCTAGTTGTTTACATATACAATTCACTGCTGATTTTACAAATCTGGTCAAATCAAATAGTGAAAACTGGGGTAAAGTATAGGCATGTTACATAATAATTTAAAGGGAATTTAAAAACCTTTCTAATGATATTGTAACATGCATGGTCTTTTTCCATATTATCTGGAAAAAATTGCACATCACCAAATCGCCAGCTGATAAAATTCACCCAGCTGCATAAAGGCTTTAAAGCCCCATACCCACTTGGCGATTTTAACGGCAACAGGGGACGGGCCACTGGGGGAATCGGCCAATTCTTATGATCGCCTGTAAGTACGGTATATTAAAATATGCATGTTTGATCTAAATCGGCAATAAAGTTGGCCTATTCTAACCTAATAAATTGGCCAATTTTATTGCTGATTGGTCAGCCAACTGTGTAAAAATCGCCTAGTGGGTATGGAGCTTAACACTCCCCCAGCAGCACCCCCCGACCTTGTCAGCTCTAACCAACAGTATCATCGACTCACATGCCTGGCTGACCAATCAGATCAAAAGAAAAGGATAGCCAGCGTCTTCAAAAAGAATAGAGAGCTCGTTAATTAAAGTTTAATTGCACTTGGTACTCTGGTGATCCTTTTGCTTGGTTGGTCAGGTGAATAGAGGTGGGGGTGAAGTAGGGATGAAGGGTGGGTTTAGGGGGTCAGGAACTTCGATCCTCTAGGTTGGAGGTTAATGTGATAAGGAATGGGGTTTAGGATTCATAAATAGAAGTAGTAAGAGCTAATAGAAGGAGGGGATATTCACTTATGGTTATTCAGAGCAAACCAGCCACAGATTTGAATAAAACTAAATAAAATATACACCCTCAAATGTACGTGCAGTGCTTACGTGAGTTTAAAAGTTGTTGTTTCAACATATAGAGGGGTTTGGAGGATAGCAAACGTTTGAGAACAAAATTAGGGAGGTTCATTTCAGTTCTCAAATCTACCTAGTCATATATCTGAATATAAGTTTACAGCTTGCTGATCGAAATTATGGGACCTTGTAATATAACTGTATAATGGTATACACATAAATATTGTTATAGAGTCTTTAGTCAAGGCATCTAAAAGGTCGTAGATGCGGATATCTAGATATGTTAAACACCGGATTCTTAAATAATTTTTGGATTTAATGATAATATACGCGGCTGCAAACCTCGAATCATCAAGACTTTTAGATCAACTCCTCCCCTCAAGATAGTTATAAGAAGCCTGGTTTTTATCTACTAATAAAGCAGAACAGTTTGAATCAACATGCATATGCATGTCTTATACATAAGTATTGTAGATCAGACGTTTCCTAATGCAAGAAAAAACAACAATAATCAATAAAATTTAAATTAAGACGGGTTAAAGGATAGGGAGTTCAGGACGATCAAATCAACACACTTATAAACATTATGGATCAGACATTGCCAAATTTAAAATAACAACAATAAACAATAAAATTGAAAACAAGATAGGCGGAGGGGTTAAAGGATAGGGAGCTTAGGACAGTTCCCCAAAGGGCAATTCACAAAGGTAGAAAAACACTGGGAGATTGATAAGGTCACGCTATGTGCAGGACTGGGAAATGGATCTGGGAAAAACCTGGACAATATAAGCAGGCGGTGTCCACACTTGTCGTGATTGAGAGGTGCCCCCATTCAGTTAGAACTGAACCCTCCACACGCGAGGCCTTAATTATAGAGTATGTAAAGGGCCCTGGGTCGAGGGGCCCCTTATGTCGCGTGGTGAATTTACAAAATGGCTGCCTTGCTTGTGGTTGTCTTTGAGAATTCCAAATTGTCCCATGTCAAATTTTTAAAAAAGCTATGCCATCTTTTTGGTGGACACTTTACCTTTATCAAGAGAAAACGTCACTCCTGCATGCGCAAACGCGCTAAGTTTTAGCAGAGACCTTGTATGTAATAGGATGTATCAAGACTGGAAAGCCAGGGGTAAACCTGTTATGCACTACAGGCCTGCCACCTAGGTGCTGGTTGGATTGGATTTGGATTGACCAAATGTTGTGCGTGTGGTAAAAATGAGGTAAGGTACCACCTGCCATTCTAAAAAAAACATTGGTAATGATCATGGTTCACCAATTGCAAGTTGGTTCCAACCAGGCACTAGGGGAATGAGCACATAGGCCCAGAGAGAAGCTTTCCAGTCACTATATGTCCTATATATATATATATATATATATATATATATATATATATATATATATTCATACAAGGTCTCTGGTTTTAGTACTTAGCCTATGTGCGGACCCCCTGCTTTACAAAATACTGTATCTGTCCTTGCATGTTGTTTGTGGAATTAACGAAATGGCTGTGTTGCCCTATCCAACCTTAGAGTCTAGACCCATATATGTACACCCTGTTGAGAAGACTGGGAGGGTTGGGTTGAGGCCTAGGGTTGGAAGCAGGTGCTTGGATGTTTTTTTTGTGTTCTTTTTTCTTTTTCCCTGTGGCATGATCAACAAATATGGATGCTGTCCATAATAATGATCCATGGGGGAAGCACAGTTTGGCTGTGGGTTCGAAGCAGGTGCTTATAGATGCTTTTTCTTTCTTCTTTTTCCCTTGTGTTCTTTTACATGTTCAGCATATATAAGATTTCTGCCCGCACTTATAATGATGACCGTCAACCGAACTACCCAAAGGGGTGGCATTTGTGTAACATTACAATGTTTGTACCATACCCTTTTCAGACTAGGCCAAATAATATTTGGCCTAGACTAGGCCAAATAATATTTGGCCTAGTCTGAAAAGTTTGAAAAGAAGCATAATGCCACATCCCCACTTGGGCGACCAATGATGGCGAATTACGTTAGTCACCCAAGAAATTAGTACATTGTCGGGTGACTAACTAGTCACTGGACTACTAAAAATCTAATCAACACATTGGGATGCTCTCATAGCTAATCGCCGGGTGACTAGAGGTCACTTTAGTATGTTGTCCAGCGATTAACTAGTCACCAATGGATATAGAAAAATATTAAACTTGTCAAAGTTTTGCCCCAAACCCATGGCGATTAGTGGTTTTGTCACCAGACATCACAGTGCCAGTGTCTACTTGGTCGCCGGGCAACTAACGACGTTAGTTGCCGCTGATTTTTGTAATCTAGTCACCCAAGTGGGGACCAGGGTTCATGCTCATTCTGAGACTAGTCTGCAAGCAATAAACCTGATTGTATCTTCTGTCTCAGAAAATGTATCAAATTTCCTAAATATTTCCTTATAAACAAATTTTTACAACTATAGTTTCCATACCATGAACTCTACATTTCCACGACCCCAGATATACATCTAGAATATCTTCCACAGATTAGCTATGAATCCAATGGGCAAAGCTATGAAAACCGAGTATTAGTGTTAGCTATGAATCGAATAGAGATTGTAAAGTCTGTATTCCACTACACGATGTTTTGTACAATAATCATGGTAATTCTGCCGATGTTTGACAAAAAGTCCAAATCTCGAGGGGCATTCCCAATTTTGGGGGTACATGCCATACATCCTGAGGTGGAATATACCTGGGAAAACTCCCGATCTTTGACACCCTAAAAATCAGGAGCCAAAGATCAGGAGTCTTCCTACCGATAGTTACCAACAGGTTCGTAAATATCGGGAGTGTAGTGGAATGACCTTAAGGCTCTAAATTCCTTTGTGGCCGAAGTCCTTGTTTTGCTTTATGTTCCTTTTAAGTTATGGACCTTTTACAGAATAGTTTCAGAATGTGCATTATTTCTGTTTGAAAATGTCAACATAAGCACATTCAGAGGCTTGACTGAAAAGGACAAAATCCTGCTTTCGGATAATAAAGTATAAAATATTACCTAAACTTATCCCAAGTTTGCTGAATAAACAAGGACAAATAAATCAGTCTGCTTGGTCTTGATTAATAAGTCTACTGTATCTCTCGCTCTCCCTAAGATCGCTTTTTTATCACCTATTCGGATATTGTAAAGGTCAACCCGATAATTAAATGAGACAAAGGGTGCCTCTCTCCATGCACTGATGAATGTTTCACCGGTCATTTAGTGTACTTTTATCTCATCTCATTATTTACTACAAAATGAATATTATGAAAAATGATTGTTTTCAGCAGCATGACCTTAATGATAATAATATCCATTGTATGGTTTGAAAAATGCAATAGGCCTAGGATTACAGAAAATATTTGTTCAAGGTTATTATTGTCAGAAAGTAATTTAGGTGTTTCACTTTTCCTTGAAAGTCAAAAAGTATTATATAAATGTATGTACAAGATAATTTTGAATTTTGCGAGAAATAAAAGTTTTCAAAAGATTTTGATAGGGACCTTCTATAAGCTATGTATGAATTAAGAGGAGTGGGTGCATTTGAGGGGTGGGTGATGTTTTTTAATTGTTTGTGTGAACAAAGCCAATGTGTACTTTAGGTCAAGGGGTGGGTGGCTAGAAATCTTTGAAAATGTTCATAGATAAGTAGAATCTAATGGAAGACCCCTTGATAAACAACTACACTTCGCACCAGGAGATCCGTCAAAAACCTTAAGGCTGTACTAAACTAGTCAATTTTACTCCTGATTTAAAAAGTCAGCAGCAGAAATATTTGTTAATCATAAATATGTGACATGCCATTAGAACATGTTTGAAATCCTCTTTCAAATGATATATAGGATGTATAGCACATTTAGCATATTACTGATCAAATGTTTAAGAAAACAACAAATTACAGGTGGTCAAAATCAGCTGGTGGAATACAGCCTTGAATGAGATCATGTGACCTGTTTTGATCATGTGACCACAGGCGGCAGACAGTACAGCCCTGATTAAGTTAATTATAGCTTACCATTTGAGTTCAAAAACTTAATGCACCGATACAGCTAATTCACGGTTGCCTAATGCTGTTATTCCCTGGCGGGAATGAAGTTAATGACATTAATTATATCAAGAAATAAAAAGCAGTACCTGCGTGATATGGACCATTCCATTAATCTATCAACAGCCAGTCCCTAGATGAATTACGTAGTTTGTCGTTTGTTTTATTTAATTAAATCTACTTTTTTTTATTTTGAGCGTATGAAGGCATGCATTCATATCGGTCTACTATTAATCAGTTATTCTTCAGGGTTTGTAATAAATAATGTACATCCAACTAAACTAATCAAATGGCAAGACCTATTGATATTGAAGTTAAATTATTAATTATATCTTCCAATTTGGGCTTCCAATATAAGTTTATTTAGCTGTTCCTATAGACCTTGTGCAGACGTGATCACATGACCACATTTTGGTGATCACCATGTGCTCTCCCTGAACACGTGGCCCTTACATAGATCCAGATATCATTAGTGCTATATAACAAAAATGGTTTAGTATTATTTCATACAATTATTTCAGACACATTTTACAAAGATTTTCACTTTACATAATTATCAAATGTTAAAAGGAATTTTGAATTGATCACCAAGATGGCGTCAGGTCTATTTCTGGTGGTTGTGACGTCATCTGCGCAACGTCTATAATCTGCAACAGACTAAAGAACGTCCCTGAAATTTTGAGTAAGCTCATTCTGCAATGGACTGAGATTTCCCGTTCGAGAGCTAGGTTGTCTTGTATCCAATTTACAATGTTCCTATTTCTTTGTACGTAGAATATGGTAAGGTCTCACCTTTTCTCACCAATAACACATATGAAATATACCCATCATCCAGTTTCATTATCAATAGACCTTTTTCTGTGGCGCCCTACTAGTGTAATAGGGCCGAACCTGTGTTTTGGGATATGTATTCCTAGGAGCCCAGACTAAAACAGTTGGGATCAAGCTGTCTATGGGAGGTTTCATGACTCATGAAAAAAGTGTATAACTACCACCAATGTGTAATGTTACCAAACATTGAGTCAAACTATACTTCTACCTCATAATTATACATAATTGTGTCATGCCTAGACATAGGCATGACACATCCTTCCTCTGATAATTAGAAGTATTTACCAAGTCTGTTCTATGAAATATATTATTATCATACTTTCCTACATAATAATTAAAAGATAATGTTATTTTATGTGGCATTTACAAATATGTACATGCCACAAAATTCTAAGGCTGTAGACATACATTATCATCACAAACTTCTGTCTTCAAGTCTCCATTTATCTTCACTACAAAACATACCCTTTACAGACTGGCCTCAAAATGTGCTCATAATGACAGTTCAATACAGGCAGAATTCGCATTTTGAGCCCAGTCTGTAAAGGGTATAAAGTCTTACACATTGCTTCTGGATTTTAGCTACACATTTACTGGTAGGCCCAACTAACACCAATCATGTTTTCTTTGGCCACTTACATATACATACCAGGTAGGCCAAGCTTGGGGTAAGCACTGCTTCCTGACCTTAGGAACTGTATTTCTTTTCATTATTGAATAAATCCGTTTCATGTGCTCTTTCAACAGATAGTAAATGTGATAAAGTTACGTTGATAAAGTGAATATGTGATGTATGGATGGTAGACAGTATAGTTTTATAAAGTTATTCTCTCTGTATTGTCATGTTATTATTTTAAGAAAAAAACCTACAGGGAAATAGTTTGGCATAACTATATTGTCAATTAATCCAAACTCTATCAGCAGGCATATCACAGTTTTGTAATCCAACATTATAATCTCAGTTCATAATGTAATACGAAAATTCGTGGAATGGCTATTCTAGTGATAAGGAATAATCCTATTCACTATTTTCATGCATAGAGCTGCATGATGACGAACATATATATAAGACCCGATCTGACATACCAAGACGGATGTCGCAATGAGTCGCATGTCGGATGTTACACCTCGTATTAAAGCTAATTAGCTAAGGAATGCTATGGGAGGGTCATGCGACTTGCGACTCATTGCGACTTTCGACTCGTTTTGTTGGATCGGGTCACATATATTCTTCATATATGGATTATCAAATTTAAACATACGTATTAGATTCATAATGATAAAAGGCCGAGGGTTTCCTTGTGCTTCAAGGGAAACCTCACATCTCTTATAAACCCTTGTATCAGTGGCGTAGCCAGGGGGGGTTCATAGGTGTCTGGAACCCCCTTTAATTTCCCAAAATATGAGTAAAATGTAAGAAATCTTGTCAAAAATGCAGGTGGGAACCCCCTTTAATTGACAAATTGGGTGTGGCTAGCCCTAAATTCAAAGGGGGTTGTGTGTAAATTCAAGAAGATTTTCACCTACATTTTTGACAAGATTGTATTTCGGGAAATCCATGGGGGTTCCAGACACCCAGGAATACCCCCTGGCTACGCCACTATATGGTATTCTTTGTTAGATTTCCCCATTTGGTAAGAAACAAAATTCTTTACATAGTTTTCCTTTTTCTAAACCAGCGGGGAATACCAGTGTTGGTTTACTGCCTGCCATATAATCGGACAGATGTACCTCCCCTTACAGCATCAGTATCATTCCTTTACTAGTTTAGTTGCAAAATGAAATAATGTAAAAGTTACATCGGTATGGCCAAAGCCCAGTAGGAAAAGATTTACTCACCAATATCAAATCTGATGTAAACGTATACCATCTGGACATCTGAAAAATATGAACAATCATTAATCAATTTATTTTAGACTCAATGTAATCATTGAAAGTTCGAAAGAATACATGATAAAGCAGAGTAATGAATTACAAATCTCCTAAAGCTGAAGTAATCAATTCTCCTATGGCTAAAATGATCATTTTGTTTCATCAATACTGCTTAACTATGATTACTTCATAGACTATATCAATTCCATCAGTTTTTCTGAGCTTTGATGATGTATTTCAAATATATGTAATTATGTGTATACTACTATGCCTCATGCATTCATAGCCATGTAATTACAATTACCAAATTTTGCACTATTAGCCTTCAGTATTATTAGGTAGATTTGAGATACGTTGACGTATCGAAATGCATTGTAGAAAGGTTAAGCAACACCGATGCATCTTGATACGTCAGCGTATCTCTAATTTTTTAGGCTTTCGGTAAGGTTAATACTGAAGGATTTCAGAATTTTGAATTGATATCTTTTAATTACTAGTCAACAATATGAAACTCATGATTTAAATTTTCCCAATTACATGATGATACCTGAGATAGGAGATACGTTACGTTTACGTTACGTGATACGTGGTGGTTGCTTAACCTCCCTACTGCCTGGTATTAATCCCCCCTCCTGCCCCCTTTCCCACTCCTTTTTTTTGATTATTTTTATTTATCCTGAGAGATTCTTCAGACATGATTGTCTGGTTTTCATTGCTTCCCAGCTAGCAATATACAATCTGGGAAAGGTAATGACGACTATTTCATGAGCATTATATCAGTGTTTAACCTCCTAAATGTCATAGAAAATAAATGATAGTATAACTAATATTATAGTTGGGAAATAACTATTGTAAGGGTGTTCAGAAATCATTGGTGTGGAAAATTTACATTGTTGTTACCTTAATTAATATCACTTATTTTTTAAAAATGACTTTTAAGGAGTGGAAAATGCTGCGCGTTTTTAATACTCAGCCATATGCTGGACCCGTTTCAGAACTCCTGCATCCGCCCCTGGCCATGGGATGTTAACTGGGATGGGTATATTAACCTTTACTCCCATTTCCATCCGGGTATCATTTTCCACCTACATCTAGATTGGGTATTCATACCTGGTTATTAGTGTTATGGTATACCTAGTCATCGATATTCACAAGCTTGGCATGTTCATATTATTTATGAAAAATGATTAGTTTTATATTCAACAGAGTTGGCTCAAATGGCCCTGTGATTAGATACAACCTATCTTCTATGTATGAAATACTTAGGACAAGATTTACTTTCATTACCTATTTTACCTGTAAATTGTCACTGAACACTGTTATATAATTAGATTAAGGTTAAATAATTTTGTTTTGAATTAACGTTATATAAAAGGATCAATTCCATGTAATAACCTAAAAGAAAATCAAACAACCTAAAATCAACAGCATTAAAATTGGCTTGTGAAATAAGTGTTTGCACGATACCATCTCATATCGTCAAAATCATCTTATATACGCTGCTTTGAAATAGAACCTGTGATATATGTAATCTCTGGTCGTTTTTCTCACTTTGTTTACTGTTGCACCAGCCACTTCTATGTAAAGCAACATTGCTGGGCGGTGCAGGAAACCAGATATTTAATCTGAAAGCTGCCCAGTTGAAAATAAAATTGTTGAAATAAAAAGAAAAAGAAAACATTGTCACACACATGCACATTATTTTCCACCTTTATGTAGAATCTGCAGCCCCCTCCCCCCAATTGAATCCGACTATGGCATGGAATGAAACTTTAAACCTTTTGCCTTGTGGACCGTGTTTTTCTCTAACAATCAGATGCCTTATTATTGGAATGACTACACAGTTTTCTGACATATTTTCTTTAAGCCCCATACCCAATAGGCGATTTAATCATTGACAGTCGCCGGTAGAATCGTCATCAATGTAGCTTGGCGACTGTAATATTAAACGAGTTTGATATTTTACTGGCGATTTTACTGTTGATTTCACCGATGTTTCTGCTCTCCATCACCCATCACCCCAAAAGCATAGCATATCCACGGCGAATCGCCAGCGATTATGAATGCCCGGTGATTGTACTGGGTATTTGACACCTATGCCATCGCCGAGCGATGGTTAATTCACTTAGTGGGTATGAGGATTTAGTGTTCGTGTAAGTGTCAGTAGTAAGAGGACATCATTAAATTTTGTGTCACTGTAGCTTAGGCATAATGGGGCTGGAAATGGGCCTCGTTCGATGAAACATAGATGGGCCATAGAACAAGCGTTGACTAATAAATGATTGTGTCTACCTAGAGACGGGTTTGAATTACTACTGGGTGCTGCGGGTAGGGCAGCTTATTTCACACACTAGAGTCTCTAAGTGAGCATTACTGTTATATAAAATGTTTACAAGATATCTCACATGTTCACCTTATTTATGTTTGTGTCAGGCTAGTTAAGACAAAATAGGCCAGGAAACGCGGCCTCATTCCATGAAATATGGAAGTGACATAGACAAAGTGATGATTAATCAATAATAATTTCTGTCCATCCAGAAACGGTGAAGAACTACTACTGTGTATTGAGGGTTTGGAGACGGTTATGTACGCTAATGTCACGGCTAATGTATTGTAGTTAAGTAACTACCTATACAATATCAGTACCCCAATACATTATTGGTGATTGTATCACTTTAGTTTATATAATATATTATGGGCTTTATTCCCTGAAACATAGATGTGGCACAGTAAAGGATTATGCCAACTGCATCTGTCTTTGCCTATCACTGGTGACGTCAAAATGCAAGTGCCGCGGCCCCTAGATGGCTGCAGCAGTCATAGCCAACTGTTAGCAATAGGATGTGACTTACATAGTTCATCTATCGATTACAATAAAATTCTTATTAAAACATCCTCAGATCGTTATAGAATCCATTTTTTATACTATTGTTTCAATGGTCATGAGGATGAATTTAATTGATAACAATATTTACAGTGGAATGACTTATATTGTGTAACTATTAGATGCATCCTATAGGCCCTATATAATTATAAGATGATGATTGTTGGAGTTTAACGTCCGCTCAGCAATTTTCCAGCTATATCAGGACCACTCATGTTAGATTTTACCAGTTGCCTGACTGGATCTATGGGGGTGAGAACAACGGCAAGGCAAGGCAGTGTAGCAGACAAATTCCCCACTGTGGACTCAAGCCAGGTCCAGCCATGTGCAAGGGGAGGACCTTACCCACTACACTGTTCCACCCCCCTCTATACAATATGTATACATAATTATTATGTGTATATATTTATCTACTATATAATGTTTTATATATATATATAAACAGATTAATTTAGTTTACCTGTCCACAGACCATGCAGAATTCTACATGTCCCATTCCGATTTACAAATCTGTATCCCACACCTATTTATAAATCTCTATACATCTGACCATGCTTTACTATAATAGTTATAGAGCAACACGTATATCCATTATTTGGCTCACAGTGATAAAACCCTTGCCCTCCTACCTGATGCCTTTTATTCCCATATAGTTCCTATATTTAGAACCAAGCGGTGTAAACGAATCCTGTCCGGTGAAAGCATTGGTCAATGTTGCAGCAGGGAAGCAATACATCATAGTGGTGCCCTACAAAGACCGGGTTGGCGTATTTAATGAATAAATAAACGACATGGGGGACAGGCCAAGGGCTGCATAGTGTCCTGGGCAAACCGTGAAAATGGTAGCAGCCATTCCCTACATATAGTGCAATAATACTCAATGATGGCAGAATTGATGGCAGAATGGATGGTACAAAATGCGAATTGTTAGCATAAGTGACAATATTGGATAATGAAAAATAATACGAAAATGCATATATGCATTGTCAGAAAATGTTATGTCACTATTTTTCCCAGCTTTCCCGTTTTCAGTCTGCATGTCCATTGATATACAGGAAAATACTAATGAATAAATAAACGACATGGGGGACAGGCCAAGGGCTGCATAGTCCATTCTGACCAAGATTAGCAATTGCATAAAGGGTCCGTACAACCACAACAGTCCATGGCTTTTATTGGTCACTTAAAATTTGTAAGGAATTCTTTTATTGGCCCTCTTTAATTGGCAAGGTGCAACCCCTTTGATGGTTGTTTGGGTGCTGGCTGGTTATGCCATAAACCAGTGGCTGCAATGCATGTTGGGATGCAGGGTGGAATTTCCACCTAAAATGGTTGCTGGTCTACAGACTCACTTTGGGAAACAGTTGGTCTGAACTCGACAGACTAAGGGCTGTATAGTGTCCTGAGCAAACCGTGAAAATGGTTGCAGCCATTCCCTACATATATAGTGCAATAATACTCAATTGATGGCAGAATGGATGGCAGAATGGATGGCACAAAATACAAAGTGCTTTGTTCCAATAATGACAAATAATAAAAACAATACTAAAATTTACCTGTCTTGTCAATCGTCATAAAATACACCTTTTTCAGTCTGCGTGTCCATTGATAAACAGGAAATCACATATCCATTGTAGAGAGCATTGGTTCAACTGATGGCATCAACTGATACCTTTATAATGAATTGTATTGGTATATTCTGTTGAAAGCTGAATCGATGCATGCTTTTCAGACAATGACGGGGAACACTGAGAGCTGATAAGATATGCCTTAATGAGAACATTTGAGGTATTCTTCACAAAATGCACCCTGTTTAGTCTGCAGGTCCATTGAAATACAGAAAATCAACTACCAGTACATATGATAGGGAGAATTAATGTAATAATTGATGGCATAATGGATGAAACAATATTGATAGTATAAACCTGCTACCTTTATAATGCATTATCATTGTGTATATATTATATTGTTGGAAAATGGACCAATGTATGCAGTTTCAGATAATGACTGTGAATTCTGTGAGCTCACAAGGGATTGTTTGAATTGAGTAAACGGCTAGATTGGCAAGTGTTGGTAGCCAAGTCAGCAACGCACTAAGCCCTATAGCAGCTATAGTAACATCCTCCTATGGGGTGCCAGATGTAAACTTGAGTGCAAGCCAGTTTTGGTTATTCATTGTATGTGGCATAACTATGTATTCTGTTACCAGAGAATGACATTAAAGACGTCGATATGTTGCCGGTGTGGGAAATGCATATCATGTTACTAGCTGTCTATCTGTGCCTAGGTCCAAGACAAGAGTTTTTCAACATCCTCTGGCTTCTCATCGGAGGCGGATCCAGAAATTTTCAAAAGCAGGATTGAATTTTACATTAGCATAATCGATGTTTGGTAAAAAAAAAAAAAAAAATAAAAATAATAAAAATAATAAGGGAGGCAGGCGCCCAATGTGCCCCCATCTAAATCCGTCCCTTAAGTTCTCAATATCCAACTGGGGGGAAAGAAACTTGAAGAGATAAAACATGAGGAGATACGAAATGACTTTTGCAGGCTGTGCTTCAATGCAACAAAACATGAGTGTATAAAAAGTGACCCAGAAAAAAACAGGAAATACAGATGCTGTATTTCTATGTAACAAGACACGAGGGCATAAACGTGTCACCCAGAAAGGGAGGAGATACAGAATGACTCTGGCTTTTTGCAGGCTGCAGTGGTGTAACCAAAAACGAGTGTTTGGTTACACGATTTTGATGCTGGCAACTTCGTAGTTTGTAACAATACATCTTATATACTATTTGAAAGAGAATTGAAAGGCTATTCTACTAATACATACTATATAATAATCTAAATTTAACCATAATACCCACTACTAATTCTTAAATTATGCAATTGGAATATTGGTGTAAATGGGTCGTAATAAGCCCATCCCAGTTTACACCAATGTTAGAATTTACCATAAGATATTTTCAAAATTGCCTCAATACTTTTTCCATGAAGTTACATAATACAAAATTAACAAAAACAATTCGGTTGACAAATTGCTTCTTAGATTTATAAAATGTAGCTTTTTATACTGGCTTTTTACCCATAGGAAACCTGGAAATCTGTCAATTGCTAAAACTTTAGAAATCATAATATTTTATCAATACTTTGGGATATAGGAAAATATAATTCTTGCTTATTTCAGTAACCCTAACTCTAGAGGACAAGGATGGCTTATAGGTGAATTTTGTCTGACCCTTGTTCAACCCTGGAAATTAACCTATGTGGGATGGGCTTATTAGTTAATCAATTGGTAGATATCCCTCTACAGACAGCTTCCCATAATGCCCTTCTCCCGCTTCTTTCCCGTCAGCGTTTCCTCCCCCGCCTGGAGAATCTATTTTTAGCTCCTGCCTCCACGGCTGGGGGTGGGTGCAGGGAAGAGGTGGTGGAGGGGGGGGGGTTGAGAAAGGGGTGGTGATAGGGGGGATGAAGGGGGGAAAGGGTAGGGTGTAGACTGCAGTTCTATCCAAGACCAGTGTTAATGAGAGAGTGTGTGATGGAGGTTTTAAGCTGTACCAACAGCCAGGGTCATTTTCATGGCAAAAACAAGTTGGGATGAATTCTGTCTTTGGTGATCGCATCTATGAGATGAAGGTGACAGGTTGGGCAAACAGCAGGGGATCAAAACTTGGAAATCATTTTTGCTGTACTGCATCCCTTAGTGAACCCAGCACCAACCGGGAATTAAACCCAAAGAACCACTTGGTCAGTGCTTGGTCCCCCCCTATCGTTGCCTTATACGATTAGCAGGGGCTACTGGGAGCCTATATTCTTCCCCGGAACCCCCACTGGGTAGGTCAGGGACAGACTAGTTGGGGTGCAGAAGTCGTCTAAGTGCGCATGCGTGCCCTGCACGTGCTGATGCTGGGTCCCGTCGGTCTCCCGCCCGATGTGAGTGATTGGTGTACAGCCGTCGGTCACCAGCGAAAGTCAGGGTGGGGAAATGTTATTATGGGATGGGATGGCAGTGAAAGGGAGTAGGGGGAGGGGGAGAGGGGATGCATGGTTGGGTTGTAAACCCCATACCCACTAGGCAACCTTTTACAGTCCTGGCCCTAGACCCCTAAACTTGACATGGCGACATGCCCATTTTAAGCACTAGTGACATGGGACAGGGCTATTTGACAGGGCAACAGGGATATTTTTTAAATTCAACAGAGGGACACAGCCGTTTTTTTAAATATGACATGTGATATTTGGACCAGCCTCCCTGCCATCCATCACGGGCCCTACAATCGGCCAACGAGTAAGCATTATAATCAGCCAATTCCTTTAATCACCTATCAGTGTACCATATTGAAATAACAATGTATGTTTGATCTGAATAGGTTCTTAAATCGGCTGATTACCGCTGTAGAATTGGCTTAATTTAGCACAAATTAATCTGCCGAATGTATAAAGCCAAGTCCCCACCTGGGTGACTAATGGTGGCGATTATATATTTAGTTTATGTGGTGGCTCAAAGTGCCAAACCCACTCACTCCCTGAGATCTATTGGTTGATGGTGGACTAGTCACCAGGGAGGTGATGGGTTTGATACTTTGGACAACCACATAAACTAATAGCCCCCATTAGTCGCCTAAGTGGGGACGCGGCTTAAAAATGTTCCAGTGGGTATGGGTCTTAAATTTGACAGGGTAACAGGGATATTTCTTAAATTTGACAGGGTGGCACAACCGTTTTTTAAAGATGATATGCAATATTGGGAACCCCCTCCCCCTTCCAAGGGCCCCACAGTCGGCCAACAAGACAGCATTGAAATCGGCTGATTCCTATGATCGCCTATCAGTATACAAGTACTGCAGAAAAATCAGCTGATTTTAGGGCCAATTCGTCAGTTGACTGCGTAAAAATGTTCTAGTGGGTATGGGGTTGTAAGGGGTAAGGAGGATGCATGGGGGCCTTAATGGGGGGGGGGGGGTCCCAATGACACATGGCGAAGTTAAGAAGTGGCAATGTCACCCTGTCAAATTTAAGAAAAGGCAATGTCGCCCTGTTGAATTTAAGGAACAACCATGTCCCATGATACTATATCCTAAAATCGCATGTCGCATGTCACTAAGGCCTTAAAACAGCCATGTCCCCATGTCGAATCTAAGGGTCTAGGACCCAATGCATGGTGGGGTTGTGTTGGGGTGGGGTGTGTCCGGGATGATTGCCTTAACTGGGGGGTAATGGAGGGATGGTTGGAACGTGACCTGCATTAAAAATGGCGGATGCATGACCTCTGAAACACTCAAGTGACATTCAGAAATGTCTTTTAAACAAGACAGTCACTGTTTTCAGTTACAGGCCTTTTTTCTTAACCATTTTCTGTATTTGTTTGGCTCCTTCTTTGTTCATTTGTTTCTTTTTCTTTATCTTTTCCCCTTTTATTTTTATTCCCTTCCTTTTCTCTTCATTTTCTCTGGATCCTTCTTGTATTTCTATAGTTTTGACGCTCCTCTTTATTTCTGAGTGACACATTTATAATTTTGTATTTTGTTGCATATAAGAACAGCCTGCAAATATTTCAGGAACCGTTCCATATCTCAAAATCTCTTAAACCTGTATTCCTGCAGATGGTTATAGGGTGCCAATATATCTGATGTAGGATACACAAATTAAACACATGCTGGCCCTTATTGGATTTGTCCTCTTTTCCGTTGATTTGTATGCAGTATGAGTAGAGTCTCCTTCCTAGCCAAGCTGCGACTTAACAAAAACATTCTGCAACTATACTTTTTTTAGTAAGTCTGGTACTTATTAAGATGGCACGTAACAATTAAGTTATCTATAGTTAGGTTGAAACCTCACCAAATCAGAATGTTAGTAAAACATTATTATTTGGTAAGGTTAGGACGAAATCAAAACAGAAGCTTATAAGAACATTCTTTTTAGGTCAAATAACATAACCAGAACATTATGATAATGTCACAGCACAAAATCACAGCAGTACATTGCAGCAACATTATTGGGAACCATCAAAATAATACAGAACAAAAACCAATGCAATACAGAACCAAACAGAATGTTGCTGCAAGTTAAGATAACGTCACATGCTTGGCTGGGCTCTGATTAGGATTAATCTGGTTACCAAGTGAGTAAATATATCAAGTGAGTGATGAAGTGTAGTTTTATGTCATTTCACCAACTAAAGTAATATTCATCATGGGAACAATTACAGAAATTGGAATGAACCTGAAATGAATTAACAAACTGTATCTTAGAACAGGGAATCAAACCAACAGGACCAGTTGCAGAGCTCCCGAAATGTTAGGAGTATATCGCAGGTTTTTTGCAGCAGGGAATCGAATCTGCCTCCCTCAAAAAATCTCTATTATCCCCCTCTACAATCAGCAAGGGATACTGGGGAGCTATTCTCGCCAGAAAGCTCGATAAGGAACTCCTCCTCTAGGCCCCTTTTATGATGGTATAAATCC
Source organism: Lepidonotus clava (assembly GCA_936440205.1). Lineage (NCBI taxonomy): Eukaryota > Metazoa > Annelida > Polychaeta > Phyllodocida > Polynoidae > Lepidonotus > Lepidonotus clava. Next base: position 8,999,082 of record OW387149.1, read on the forward strand.
CTCTACGGACCCCCATGGGTTATCTGGTTGATAGGGTTAAAGACCAGTCAGAAGGCTACTGACTGAGTTTGGTGAGAACATCATGTCAAGCGGTCGAGTTGAATACAGGAATTAATTGGGACACTTAGTAGTATACCTTTTCCTAAGGGCCGATCGCGAGGTATACGCGCATACATAAAGGAACTGTCAGTAGATGGCCTACAGTAGTGAGAGCAGCTCTGAGCAGCCCAGTAAAGATTATTAATCCTCTTGAAAGTCAAAATGGCTTAACATAATACAGGAAATATTTAGGACACTTAGTAATATTCACACTGTAGCTGTAGCTCTTTTTGAGGAGTCAAGCTAACCCAGGCAAGCAGCAACGTAACAAGCACATTCTGCGACCAAATAATTTTGGTTAGTCTGTAACCTGCCCAATTTTCACATAATAGTTACGTTATTTTAGATAAAATTGAGACTAACTAAAAAAGAATGCTATAACAACATTATATTTTAGTGAAGTTGAGACCTTACTAATAAATAAATTATAATATTGTTATTATAATGTGAAAGAACGTTACAAGAATGTCACAATGACGTCACAGTGTGACGTCGCAAGGTTAGGTCCTAAAGATGTCTTTGGGTGCCATCAAAATAACATAACAAGAACCAAAGCAGAACTAAACACAACGTTATAATAACGTCATATTCTTGCTTGGAAAGGCATACATCTATACATAAAGGACTGTTAGAGGAAGGCCTAGAGTGGTGAGAGCATCTCCGAGCAGCTCTGAGCAGCTCCAAGTCCCTCGGGACCCCAGCCCTTCAGGCAGGTGTTTTTAACCGTCTTCTGACTGGGTGAGTCTTAAGCACTGAGCATGCCAAGTAGGCTGAGAGCTACCAGAAAGGGGCAAGGAGAGGGCTCACTCCAAAGGGGCGGATCCAGGACTATGAATAGAGGGTAGTGGGCGGCTCCAGGAGCATGAATAGAGGGTAGGGACGGATCCAGGATTTGGTTGGTTATTGGTGTTTAACGCCCTATCAACATCTTTGGTTATATCACGGCGAGAACAAAGTTTTTGACAATTCTGTCTTTTTTTAATGATCAGATCTATGAAATGATCGTACCTATGAGGAGGCAGAGACAGTACCCCTACACTTTTATTGAGGTAGGTGTTCTTTGATGTGCAGGGCCCCATAGGCAGGGCCCTATATGCGCAAGAGCCGGTGGTCCTCTAGGGACTTTCGATAACCCATTCGTTGCCACCGGGGATTCAGGATTTCTGAGCGGGGGAGTCAGCACAGCAAAGGCTAAGTGCTAAAACATTGTGCATTCACGTGCACAAATGCCTGGATTTTTTTTTTCCTTTGTGTAGTTTATGCGAGCGCTAAAAAGGGATATAGGAAGTTAAAGGGGTGTTCCTGATCCCCCCACACATCCACCCCATTGGATCCACCCCTGGGATTCATATTGGTGTATTTGTTCACAAGCTTGTAACGTCTTTCTATCTTTGTTTCACGCTAGTCCCTACCAAAAGCGTCATCAAGCCATCCCCTTACTTAATACTTCTGTTTTGCTCAGATGGGCACGGCTATGTTTATTGTCTTAATTCTGTCAATGTAAGGGAAGGATTTATAGATGAAAAAGGAAAAGAACCAACTAAACATGACTTCTCAAGTAGTCCCGTGTATCTGTAACCAAGTAAAAACTGTAAGTGTATACACGTTGTTATAAAAGCAGCGGCCGACGGGTCAATAGAAGTATATAGTTACTGTAGACAAGGAATAGAATCCAACTTCCATATAGAAAACACCACGTAAAAATATAGATAATAATTAACGTCGCTGGCAACATTCAAATTTTCTTTTATTCGTGTATGTAAGCTGGAACTATGAAGTAGTAACTGAATGCTAATGTACATCATCACGAAAATATAAGTTGGGACATCTATATTTTTCCAAAATTGTTTGTACATTTCATAGACTAATCATTGCTTTTGCATACATTGCTTATAATTCACGTTTATAAAAGGTAAACGAAGTGGCGACATTAACCGATGGTCAATACGTCTTTGATGCTATTTCAAAGCAGCAGCAATATGAAGTAAAATCCTTTTCAAAGCTTTTGCATTATACGTGTACAGAGCTTACCTTTCAAGTTCCAAACATCAGAACTTGTTAACAACAATCTTGCTTGCCATTCTTTCAGCATTATGTGTCCTTTTTTACAATAAATTTAATTAACATAAGAACCGTCATGTAATGATAAGGCACTACCCCCACAAGCAGTCGTGGCCGAGTGGTTAAGGCGATGGACTCGAAATCCATTGGGCTCTGCCCGCGCAGGTTCGAATCCTGCCGGCTGCGTAATCATTTTATTTTCACTTTCTTAACATTTTTAAGATAGTGAAAATGAATTTAAATACAAAGATAAAAGGTTAAGTAAGGGCATGGAATTTAATTGTCATGTGGTTCAAGACACTGCCGCCAGGACCGGAAATGAATTGAGAATGCGCAGTGAAGAGAATGGCGCCGTCACGTTGATTTCTTTATTCATGTTATATTGCACCAAATAATCATTCAAGTTTCTAGATGTCTCTTTACTCAATAATATTATTCCTGGTGACATCCTTGCAATATATTATGAGATAAATGCATGATTAACCTTAATAAATAGTTATTAAAAAATATTGATATAATCTAATTGAATGGATATGGGGGAGGTGGAGGTAACCTAGGAAATCAGCATGTGTACTACAAAGTTAATAAATGAATGATATTCCCCACCTTCCCCACATTTTACTTCCTCCTCCCACACAATACCCACCTATAGGGGCAGATACAGGATTGTTGAAAGGAGGGGGCATACTCTTGCGACAATTCCCCTTCTTTTTATAGTTTAGGGGTTCACTAAAAAGGGGAAGGGGCAGATCCAGGGGGGCTCCTTGGGGTCCTGACCCCCCTTTTGCTGGACCCCTAAACTACAAAAAGATGGGGAAATGACGCATGCGTATGCACAAATGCATGCCGTTTTTGTACTTAACAATTATGCTGATTCCCCCTTTCAGGAATCCTTTATCCGCCCCTGAGGGGGACCCAGGACTCCCTGGACCCTCCCCCCCCCCATGGATCCGCCCCTGCCATACCCCTACCTCCCCCACATTTCCCCCACATTCACCCACACCCTCCACACGCACACTGGTGTGGGACATGCCATGGTTACGGCCCCAGTGTTAAACCCTGGAGGAGAGTTGTCACGCCATCCCCTCTGCTGAGAGGCCAACGATATGTCTGCCTCCTCCACTCAAAATAACAGTGGCGGGCCCAGGGGAGGGGAGGGTTTCTAGGTACCCTGAACTGCCAATAATTTACCAGTCCTCCAAGGGATAAGTCTCTACAAATACATTCAAACAGTACACATCTGTCTAAAATGAATGACAATATGCTGTTTTTAAAATTGGAAAGTAATTCTGCTTTTCAATAAAACGTAGCTTCCTTTTTTAGTGTGTTTTTTTTTTATAAAAAAAACTTCAGTTAGCACCACTTCCACCGACCTTCAAGCTACAGAAAAGGTGTAAACAACTCCTGAGTTACAACTTGATCTGAAGCGTCAATGTTGTTGTAATTATTTTTTTCAAATTAATTTGAATTGCAAAAAAAAATTGCAATTACACAATCCTCGTTGTCATGCTCCTAGCCGTGTGCACCTAAATGGTCTATGTAAATCTAGAAGCAACTGCCCCCCTTTATTTTTCAGTGTTTATTTACTCATAAAAAGATGCATTTCAATTTTTCAACAATGCTTTTTGCACTGAGGGTCGTTCTTCTCTCCTTGTACATGCAACACGCCTCAGACAGCTTTCAAAGAGGGAATTATGCAGTTTGCCAAGCTCCTTCTTGTATTCAGTATTCATTCACACTTCAAGAACTCCATCTGAATTAGTTTTAAGCCTTTCGAGAACTTAAGATTGTGTCCCTGCAATGGTTTTTTCAGGATCTGGTTATACACTGAGGGGGGCAAAATTTAGTTAAATTCATAAAACCAGGTTTTTCCCCATGGTTGACAGGCCTAGGGCCTATTGCATAAAGAAGGAGAGAAAAGCGGCCCACAGTAAATATCTTTTTAACATGAATAATGAATCATTGATATAGAATATAAATGCACAAATAAAACTGGAAATAAAGGGGAGAGGGAATCACTTCTATATCTATGTAGACTTTTTAAGTGTTCACAGCTACGAGCCAACAATTTGCCCATTATGTGCATTTAAAGGCTATTTTCCAAATACCAAGAGTGCAGGCTGGCAATATTGACCCTTGCCATGGTAATGTTCTTTACCAGAAGACCGTGCTTTCAGTGCAATTTCGGCCACCAAAATTGTGACATCAGCTGCCGAAAGTGTGACATCGGCTGCCAAAAATGTGATATATATCGGCAACCAGTACGAAATCGGCAGGAAAACATGTTGGTATATTTTATCGGTGAGGCTGCTGACTATATATCGGCACTGGCATAAGTATATCGGCGGCCCATCGCTAAGACACTTTCGGTAAGTGGAATACAGCCTTAATTGAGGCATAAGAACGATTAACATGCGATTGTTGACGCGCTCGTCTTGTTGGCTTTTACATTCTTAGAAGCCAACAACAATCGCTTATGCAAATAGTACAATTTTGAATAAAAACGTTAAATAAAGCAGAGAACATTGCCATTCCGGCCATGTAAAGGTTACATTACAGTATCAGATCCTATTTACCTAATCTTAGGTATCAAGGTGGATCATGTGTCCTTCACCACCCCACACCAAGCGCCCTCTGTGCAGGGAATTGCAAAGTGGGAGGGTCCTGAACAGGGCATCCCGATCATCCCCTGCCTCCAAGGTCCAGATTCCCACGTTTTGATGGAGCCTGGTTTACACATTATGATGTCTCTGCCTACAGCAAGAAGGCTTAAGGGAATGTATATGCAATTTCATTGACGAAGCCCAAAGAGGAGAAGAACTTTTCTGGGGCACTGGATATCAGCCATATAGGCTATTGGTGTTCCTTGTTCAGTGCCAAAAAATGTCCCGGTGTGTACATGCTGATAACCTATTGCTGATACACAAAGGCCCAGAAAAGTAGTTTTCCTCCTCAATGGTGTGTGTGTGTGTGTGTGTGTGTGTGTGTGTGTGTGTGTGTGTGTGTGTGTGTGTGAATTTTACTCATTCATTCCATTGCATCGGTCCTAACACCGAGTGTAATACTATTATATATGATACGCCACACCTTGTATAAGATAATAATAATCTATATGCTACTGGAAGAACTTGATGTTATATTGAGAAGTAACCCTTCAATAAAAGGTTAAATAATATATTCACCCGGAAATACAATGGAAACCTCGTAACACTCTGTCTAAAACAGACTAATTCAAATACATTTTACAACGTATTAAATTTTACTCTATAAAATGTTTCAATCATTCTTTCGGTTCAAATGAGGAGCTTATGTGGAACCTTTTTCATTGTGTTCTTTAAGTAAAGGACACACAAATGTCAGACAGGTACCTAACGCCCTGCTCATTGCCAACCGACCTGGGTAAGGGATAGGGTGAACTTCTAACAGCCATATGGCAAAGGGCAACACATTAGGGGAGGCTAAAAGGCGTGATCTGTGGCGCTGACACTTTGTGTCGACTTTTTATGTATTTGTGTAAAAATGCAGAACTTAGAGTAGACTATATTATATGCCAATTTTCAATCGATGCCCAATAATATTATCGGGTGGTCCGAAGCTATGAAACACGTGATTTGTCAAGCTCTGGACCCATTGAAAACCTTGTGTCCTTATGACGTGTTTTGGGTTATTGCTTAGCTTGTGTGTTATGCAAATTTTGACAAAATGGCTGCTCCCAGTGTCCTGTTGCACAATACCTATCGTTACAGCACAAGCAAATTAACGACACTTCTCGTAGACACTTTTCGCATAATAACTTACATTTTGACCCTCAAGTAAACCTAATTACAATGCTGTAAATGACCTGTAATCTTTACAGGAACTAGTCCTTCCTCTATAACTCTTCCCTTCTTCTCTACTTTTCTCCTAGATAATTCCCTATGCTCTTGTCGTTCCCTCCTCAATAAGCCTATCCCACATTGAGTATATCCCAGAGTTCGACAAAGTTGGACATAATTACAATAAGTTGTTCTTGTCTACTAGAGTTGGGCTTTCTGAAATAACCAAGAATTATATTTTTCTGTATCTCCAAGTCCTGCTTAACCATTACAATTTCTTAAATCATCAACTGACAGATCTGCAGGGATAGAAGCCAAACAAAATGGTGCATTTCATGGCAAAAAAGGATTGGACATTACAGCTTCAGCTCGAACATTGGTTCCTATGGGAAAAAGGCCAAAATGAAGCTTCAGAGTTTGAGAAGCAATCTGTCAACCAACTTGCTTTTGTTATTGTGTATAATGCAACTCTCTTCAGTGAACAGACTTGGAGCCAATTTTGGGTATATTTTATGGTAAACTTTAATGTTGGTGTAAACTCAGATGGCGTTATTGCAATTGCCTCTGGAATAGACCTAATGAGCCCAACCCAGTTTACACCAACTCTAAAGTTTACAGTGAAATATTATCAAATTTGCCTCCATGTTTATTCCCTGAAGACAGTTGTATAATACAAAATTAACCAAAGCAATAGGAGTGAAAGATTGCTCCTAATTTTGGTAAAATGCAACTTTGTATTTTGTCATTTTTCCCATAGGAACCAATGAGCTTGTCAGCCTAGGCTATAATGTCCAACCCTATTTTGCCCTGAAATACAGCATATTGATTTGCTGTAAAACCTACAAATCTGTCAACTCATGAAATTCAAGAAATCATAATGGTAAATCAGTCCTTGAGGTTAAACAAAACATAATTCTTGCTTATTTCAGTAACCCCAACTCTTGGAAACAAGGATGGTGTATACAGTAATTTTGTCCAACCCTTGTCCAACCCTAGCATATATCCAATGTGGGATGGGCTTATTCCGCTACCATCTTCTCTCTCCATCCCTCACTAATTCCCCTGTCTCTTTCCCAATCACCCTCCACAGCAAAATAATCCCACTCCTTTTGTCATTCCCCTCCTCCCTCCTTCCCTCCCTATCCTCAATACATTACATCCTGTTCCTCAAAAAAACACTTTGTGACCTTGGTCCCTGTTATTGTGACCTTGCAAACGTGTTTTCACCAAACATGTCGAGCTTAGTCGGCCTTCAAAACAACTCCCCACTTTCCCAATCCTACTTCTCTATTAATACCAATGACCAAGTCTGCAGGATTTGCCCCTCCCCTCCTTCGGTGCCAGGGGACTTAAGGCTGTATTCCATATACCGATTTTGATGCTGGTGATTTTGTATCTGTTTGATCATCTCTGAGAATATGGGATGAAACTATTCATCGTATGTACCATTGAATCGTAAAACCTTTCTACAAGGTCTGCTGGTTAAGAAAGGGCCAATTTTGTTCATGTGACTTTATCTTATAATGAATCAAAGGGATCTGATTATGAAACTATGGTCGCTTGAATATACCACCAGCACAAAATTTTACGAGGAAAATATGCTTGAAAATTCTCAGATATAGATTAGACATTCACAGAAACATATTTTGACATTCAAATCAGCTTTTATTATAGGGTGCAACACATTTTAAGTTTTAAGTTTTTCAGTCCTTTCTTGGTGAGCAGACCTAATGTGGAATATCTATAGGTAGCCTATTTTCCACCGGCCAATTTTGATGTTGATGATTCTGTACTTTTTTTTCAGAGGATATCACAAGAAACATTCTACATTCTACACGTTCTACAAACTAAAATTATAGTACCTTTCCCGTGACTGGGTCCATATCAACCGTTGATTCCACTGCCCATTTTCAAAATCGGCAGCAAAATCAGCATGAGGAAGATAGGTTCAAAGCCCGTATTCCACATACCAATTTTGATGCTGCCGCTTTTGCATTTGGTCGATTTTCTCTCAGAATATGACATGAAACATGGCATCATGTATAACATCTTAAAGAGAATCGTAAGATCTTTCTAATGATGTATAACATGTCTATATTTGACCTTTATTCCCGCTGTCGATTTTTAAAATCAGAAGGAAAACCAGTATGTGGAATACAGCTTTAAGTCCGCATTCCACAACAGTTACTACGATGCTGATTTTAAAAATCAGCAACAATATAGACATGTTATTCACCATTAGACGGGTCTAAACTGTCCCTTTCAAATGTTATAATGGAGTTATTGATCCACACACTCTTTTCAGAAAAAAAATTATATAATACAAAATCGCCAATCAAAATCAGTCGGTGGCATACAGGCTTTAGGTCTTTAAAGGACCTTGGGAAAGGGAATCTGTGAGGGTTGTTTACCATGCCATAAGTGCTTATAGGAATGAATAAATCCTGGGGAATGTTTCTGCCAAGTAATCACAATTTATCGAATTATTGTCAACGACATGCAAGGCAGAAATATACTATGGTTTAACCTTTAATGGTTTGTTATTACATTGAACATACAGTAACCTATAATAGATTTATCAATCTTTGTTTTACAGATAGAAATATTTTCACACTACATAGATCAATTTGCGTAGGGTTTATGACAATCAACTGCATGAGATAAACTCAGTCTTTTCTTGTAATAATGAATGATGGTTTGACATATCTGGTTGCTCAGGTCGGGATATTAGGTTCCTTATCAAACATCGTCCTGTAAAATTAAGTTTACCAATGGACAACCAAAATCCTCAATATAGTTGCCCAGTAACGTTTTCTGCTGTTCCTGGGCTACTAGATACTTGATTGGTCAAGCCCAGAGCCCCTTATTTAACAGCAATTTTTAACCCCTGAAAAGCATGTGCCTATAATAGACCTTTTCCATTAGTGAGGCGCCCTCCTCGCGGATTTGTCAGAACTAAAGAGTTGGGGTATGGTTTCCTATGGAGCTGGGCCTAAGGTTTTGGAGACAAGGCGCCTATGGGTGAGTCCATGTGCAAACTGCGTAAAAGGTGTATGTATGCCTAAACAAGAATATGACGTTATTATAACATTGCAGCAACGTTCTGTTTAGTCCTGCTTTGGTTCTGTTTATGTTATTATGATGGCACCCAGAAATGTCTTTAGAACCTAACAGTGCAACGTCACACTGTAACATTATTGTGACATTCTTGTTATGTTTTTTCACATTAACGTTATGACAATATTAGTATAACATACTTTACCATTTAGGTCTCAACTTCACTAAAATATTGTTATTAGAACATTTTTTTAAGGAAGTCTCAACCTTACATAAAATAATGTAACTGTTATATGAAAACTGGGGAGGTTAAAGACTGACCAAAAAAATACAGTCGCAGAACATGCTTGTTACGTCGCTGCTTGCCTGGGCGTGATATCGTTACCGGGGTTCCCGCTCAAAAATACCCCTCAACAAACCTGATTACTTTCTGGTCACCATTATAGCCATGAATGGGGGTTTAAATAGGGACATTATCACATGCACAGTGAGTGTGTCCTGAACTGACCCCTTTGTGTTGCTCTCTAAATGAATATAATTCACTGCCGGATATTGACAAATGTCCACCGCTGGGTGACGAATGGGGTATTGACTGTGTCACTATGCGAACGGCTGCATTTACTTGAGCAACAAGAAGATCAGCAAAAACAACAAGCTCAGCAATAACAACAACAACAACAACAACAACAGCAGCAGCAGCAGCAGCAGCAGCAGCAGCAGCAGCAGCAATAAAACAACAACAATTTCAAAAGCAATGTATCAAAAGCCACGAGAAATCAGCTGTTAAAAGAATTTCTTCTCCTCAACAAAATCGCTGGGTGTTTAGGAGGTATCTACATGCTTTGGTCCTGAACAGCCAAACATAAGATATAATGCTACAACAACAAAAACTGGAACAACAACACCAGAAAATGAAGGAATATCATAGTTTAGCTGTTGGTCATAAACAACTACCACAGATGATGATTAAATAATCCAACAACGACAACAGCAACAGCAAAAACAATTGCAACAGCAACAGCAACAGCAACGCTAAAAACTGAAGGGGAAAATACTGCTAGTCCGCAGTATTTCTGGTGACAAGGGAGGCCTGTTTTGGTCCCTGCACGAAGGGTGGGAGGGACCGATAACGGGGGATGAAATCAATGCTAGGCGGGGGAGGTGGGGGTGTGGTGGGTGGTTAAAGCCTGTATTCCACTAGGCGATTTTAACTACAGAAAATTTATCAATTTCTAAAATTTCGTTAGAAATCTTATAGAAACCCATGCATGTAACATATGGTTTGAAAGAGAATTCAGAATCCCTTCTAGTGATATATAACATGTGTATATTTAGTGGCAATTTTCAAAATCGGGAGTAAAATCGGCTAGTGGAGTACAGGCCTGAGGGTATTGTGAACTAGGGGATGGTCCCTGAACACTGAGCGGGTTCTATGGAGGCTGGCCCGGGAGTCGTGGATGGATGTGGATAGGGGTGGGTAGTGACGGGGTACAGTGAGAAAGAAATGATGAGTAAATGGAGGCAATGCCGTAGATTCTTTTCTTTTCCTTTTTTCAAACATCTTTATTTTTCACTGGACGTATTTCAGATTAAAATTAGATGAGGAGAGAGGAGGGGTATATTTATGTTTCTGTTTAGATTCAAAAGACAATTTTTGATGTTATGACTTGTAAGTCATTTGGGTGATGTAATATTTAATTTCGTATTGAATTTAACTCAAATTTAAACTAGTTAAATTAAATACAGGATTTTTTGTCACCCCCTCAGACCCATCCCAACTTATAAGTACCCTTATAAATATTGAGAGAAAATATGAGAGAAATGATTACAAAATAACAAATGCACAGATTTCATGTTGAAAATATATTCTTCTAGTTTGTTTGCCAATAATCATCCCTATCACGCATAGTCCTCCCCTTCTGTGTGGAAACTATGCAATTTTACTGCTCTCTTAGTTGCCCTTCTGGATGTCCCCTCCTGTTCTCCCTATACTCCCTATTCCACCTATTCCCCTACCCCCAACCTATCAATACCCGATGTTTCCACTCCACTATCGGCTCCCAGCAGAGAGAACGGGCCGTGCACAATTAGGACTCGATAGGCGAAATACTGCCATGTTTGTGTCTATAGGCTTTGTGCAAACAATGTCATAAGTGAGTGTTCTAGACATTGTTAAATTTTGTGCAATAAGAATTTTAAATGGTCATCAATAATTATGTTTGCAGTTCATTCAAGGTATTCTGATGCCATCTGCACATATCTATAGTCCTCCTGCCTCTATATATGTACACTACACAATTTCCCCTTTCTACAACCCTTTCCTGGCCGTCCACCCTATTCTCCTTATTACCCCCTACCCCTGTGTATCAATAACCGATGTTTCCACTCCGCTATCAGCTCCTAGCAGAGACAACAGGCTGTGCACAATTAGGACCTAACAGACGAAGAACTACCATGTTTGTGTCTATAGACAGAGTGCAGATGATGTCATAGATATGTGTTCTAGACATATTATATAGGGAAGAGTAATCATTTTGGAATCGTCAGCAGTTAGTTGTCAATGCCCCGTCGCATAACGGGTCTTGCTGTAGCGACGATTGGCACACATAAATCGACTTGTCCCTGTTCAACAGGGAGCAAATCCACCTTTCATCCTTACAGGGATGGTTTGACCACCCCTTTTTTGATCTTTTGGGGGACATTTTGGGGTGTGAAGTTTAATATTCTGTTTTTCGCAAATGATTGCAGTGACCCTCATCTCATAACATATATAAGAGGCAAATGGCGGAAATGTATTAATCAATCAATTGAATTACCTTCAAATTGGGTGCAAAACCATTGCAACAGGGACGATTGGCACATGGGGTAAACAAGGATGAGCAAAACAGCAAGAGAAAAACTAAACCATTTTTGTTCTCCCGCTGTTGCAAGCGTTTGGTTATGCGATGCGGCACAAGTCTCTTTCTTGGTATTCAGATGTCATCTACACAACATCTGAAGTACCGTCCCACTACAATATGCCTTTTACCCCTCTACAGACCTCCCCCCCCCTTCCACTCCATTCTCTCTATACTCCCTCTTCCACCTATTCCCCTACCCCCAACCTATCAATACCCGATGTTTCCACTCCACTATCGGCTCCCAGCAGAGAGAACGGGCCATGCACAATTAGGACTCGACAGGCGAGGCACTGTCATGTTTGTGTCGGCTGACTGTCACTGTCCCTTCTACTCCAGTCGTTCCCTTTTTAGAATAAAATTGTGTGCATTTACAATATAACCCTATCCAGAATTGCCTAAGAATCTGTATAAAGGTTTCAAAAAAGCTACAAATAAAGCTAGTTATACACCAGCGACTAAACATTGACAGATTTTCCTCTGTATTTGTCTTCTTTTGGAAAACGTACTTCTGGGTCAAGATTTTTAACGAACCAGTTAGTGAGACTGGTTCATATTCTGTTTAAAATTGTATCCTTGATCACCCCAATGACGTGCATTCTGGGGCTAGTCTGTAAAGGGTGTTACTGAATCTCTGTTTATTTTCTGTACAGATTGTAAATTGTGTTTTAATTCCTCTTGGAAGATTTAGGAATCATATACACCTTTCCCATGAACCTGCATAGTCTACTATTCTGCCAAGCTTTTGGAGCTTTTGGTAAGTAGGTCACTTCACTTCATATAGCTTAACTATAGCAAATTCCCTAAAAAAGTGTTTTATATTTAATACACCAGGGTAGCGCCACCTTAATGAAGAAGATGTATAAAAGAGGGCTTTTTGAATAGACTATGCAGCGACGGATGCAGCTTTTGGAAAAGGTGGGGACACACTAATAGAAAAGGGGATGATGCCCCCTTCTCCCTGGAATTTTACGCAAAAAAAATCCAAATTTGGTCAATAAAGGGGGGAGGGGCACGCACTCCCCCGCCCACCCCCCTCTAAATCCATCTCTGCTGTGATTTGTATGGGCTTATTCCATTCTCCAACTGAGTCCCCTTAAAAGGGGAATTATTGATGATATAATTACCCTATATTCTGAAATCAGGGATTGATTTTTAGCCCTGACAGATAGCCAGTAATCTAATACACCTTCTTGACCCCTCTCATGGTAGCTTTCAGTTCCCATTTAATACAAAGTATTCATCCCATGCCTCTAGCTCCCTATGTTAAGATTTTTTTTTGTTTTTTGCTTCTTTTTGTTGCATTTCAATCTATATCACTCACTCTTGTATTTGACTTTCCTTCCCTTCTGTTCTGTGGATCTTTCATCCTATATGTACATTCACAATAGGGAGGTTTAGATACCAGAGATGTTTAGGTTTGGTCCTACGTCAATATCATCAGTTTCTACCATTTGCTATGTGAAATTGACCTTGATTTGCCCTTCATATCATCTTCGTCTCAATATGAGTCAATATCAAAACTTCCCTTCTATTTCTACCTCCTTTCCCTTTTTCACATTACTCTTATGTCAGTCCTGTTTCCTCCCTTTTCCCCAGCTATCCTGAATTTTTTTTCTTTATTCAGAGCCACATCTTTCAAAGTAAGGATTTCATGCAGATGACATTAGGGAGTTTTAGCACCTCCAACGCATCCCATGAACGTAAACGCAAGGTATCTCTTATCTCAGCTACAATATTTCTTCTCAGAAATATTTCAGTCAAATTCTATATTTGGGCTGATGCTGGAAAATTAGATGTACCTAGGTATTGCATTTTTTGGGTTGTTTGTTTAGCATAAACCATAGAAGTTTTGAGATACGTTAAGGTATCCAGATACCCCTAATAAACATTCCCCCACCAACCTTACATTCCTATCAAACCACTACCTGTGTGCAATATTGCTTACCCTTGAAAATAAGGGGACACAGGATTACCACCTCCAGATTGGGTGACAACTGCATACATCCCTCTCCTTCCACCCGTTATAGCAGCAAATGTCAATACTCCGGACATGTTAGATCCGCGTGACTGGCGCATGTGACAGATGGACATGTTATCCACATGCGACTGACGCATAGAACAGACGTATCTTTAACTCGCAGCCGAGGGATGGATCAAGGGGCAGTTGTCAATGGCGAACCATTCAGGGCTATAATACATCCAACTCTTTTGTCAAAGCAAGGGTTTTGGAGGAGGTAGTTTTAAGGAACAAAACTTTTAAGATCACAATGATGTTGTGATCTTAAAAACCGTCTTTATATCTTTATTTTTGAGGGGGTGACAGAAGGGGGAGGCAATAAAATGAGGAGGAGGGAAAAGCAGCAGGGATGTGAACTTGGAAGGAGGAGCATTGATTAAAACTTTACTGGGAAGTAGGAGGGATAGCAGGGGTAAACAGAAATGGAACAGTGTTGACAGAAAAGGGGCAATAAAATGGGAAGGAGGAAAAACATCAGGAATGTGAACTTGAAAAGAGGAGAGACAGCATGGATTTACATTGTACTAGGAAAGAGGAGAGATAGCAGGGGTAAACAGAAATGTGGAAGGTGGTGACAGAAAGGGGGCAATGAAATGGGAAGGAGGAAAAGCAGTAGGGACCTGAACTTGGAAGAGGGAACAACAGTATGAAGTTTGACTATACTGGGGAAGAGAAGGGATAGCATGGGTAAACTGAAATGAGAAGGTGGTGACAGAAAGGGAGGGGGAGCAATGAAATGAGAAGGAGGGAAAACAGTAAGGATGTGTACTCAGAAAGAGGAAAGACATCATGGAGTTAAACTGGACTGGGAAGGAGGAAGGATAACTTTGACGAAGGAAAAACAGTGTGAAGTTGAACTAAGGAGGAGAAGAGGCAGCAGGAAAAACAGAACTAGGAAGGAGAAGAGACAGAAGGAAAAACAGAAGGGGAAAGGAGAAGAGACAGCAGGAAAAACAGAACTAGGAAGGAGAAGAGACAGAAGGAAAAACAGAAGGGGAAAGGAGAAGAGACAGCAAGAAAAACAGAACTGGGAAGGAGAAGAGGCAGCAGGAAAAACAGAACTGGGAAGGAGAAGAGGCAGCAGGAAAAACAGAACTGGGAAGGAGAAGAAACAACAGGAAAAACAGAACTGGGAAGGAGAAGAAACAACAGGAAAAGTATAACTAGGAAAGAGAAGAGACAGCAGAAGTGGTTAAAACTGGGAAGGAGAAGAGACAGCAGCAAAAACAAAATGGGGAAGGAGAAAAGACAGCAGAGAAAAATGGAACCGAGAAGGATGAGGGGCAGTGGGGGCCTGAATTTGGAAGAGGAAAAAACAGTATGGAGTTAAACTGGACTGAGAAGGGGAGGAGAGAGAACAAATAGCTCACACATAAAGGCAGATGAATACCAAGCCAGCCATTTGCCAACAATGAAGCAGGATCTCATTCACACCAACAACAGCAGCCCCAAACAGAGTAACCCTCTGAAGTCAGTCAGTATGTGCTCTCTCTAGAGTCTGTCAATAGGATTGTCAATAGGGGCTCTCTCTGAGATTTTGTCAATAACTGCTCCCCTCCCTCTCTAGGTTCCATCAAACGGGTCATTGCACCCATACATCCTCTCACCAACATGAAGGGGTTGTGAGAAGCCCTTGACCAGGGCCTGAAAAACCAGTGGTCTGTCATATAATCTCCTCGCTGTTGCAAGGGTTGTCCACAACAGCGAGACCCATCGCTGTTGAACAGGGAGTGTATCCAACTTTCCTCACTGTTGCGAGGATTGGCACACCCACATTTTAAATATATTGGGGGGACACTTTGTTGTTATTATTTGCACATTCTGTTTTCACCAAATGTTAGATATGTTCCTAAGCTCTTGCAATGTGTATGAGGCAAGTGTATTTATCAATAAATTAAATGGGTTCAAAATGTGTACAAATCATTGCTGTTGGGAGGGTTTGCACATTGAAAACCTTAAGGATATCATTGTTGCGAAACCCTTAACTTAGTCCTCGCTGTGGTCTCGCTGTTGCAAGGGTTGGCTTATGCGAAGGAGCACTGAAAAAACAGTGGCCTGTTACATAATGATATGTGGTCTGTCGCATAATGGGTCTCGCTGTTGCGAGGGTTTGCACCCATAGCGAGATCCGTTGCTGTTCAACAGCGATGAAATCCCACCTTGTCTATAACAGCGATGGTTGGCATGCCAGTTTTTTTAATGGGTGAGGATGCTTTTTTAGGTTTGTTGTTTTAATATTCTGTTCTCAGCAAATATTAGTTATGTACTTGCACTTATAAATATACAGGAGGTAGGTGGAGGAAATGTATTCTTTATTCAATTTAATGTGATCAAAATGTGATCAAAACTATCACTGTTGCAACAACTTGCATTTTGAAAATCTTACGCACATCACTGTTGTGAGACCAAAATTTAACTTGATTTTAAACTCTCGCCATTGCGTTTGATTATGCGATGGGACAATGGCAAAGCAATTCAATATCTCGCAGCAAGGACGTCCTTTTTGCAATGGGTCCCACTCTTAAATTGTGGATATTGTACTGGGCCAATTTGAATTCTGTAGACAGTCATAAAAAACGTATTTGTATATTAAGATCGTGAGACTTTCAGCCTGCAAAGATTAGTAGAAGCGAGTTAAATTTTTTGCTGGAATTTTACACAATAGTGCATGATTTGACAAAACCATCATTTGCTGTTATATGCATCATGATATGACAGGCCAGTTTGTGTGCGTGTCTGTGTGCATTTGCGTGTGTGTCTGTGATAACTTGATAATAGCCCGCATACCTTAATTCCAATAGCTGGACACATCTTTCAATTACACTTAATGAAATTATGAATAGGGGCAAATATTAATCTAGCATAAAATCACAAAATTATAATTCTTTTCTATCCACTTGTTTTTTGTTTTGTTTTTCTTTTCTGTTCTCTTTTTAGACCTCAAGAAACATTGAGAAGCTGAGTTGGCGTAAGAAATTAGAGCCCGAACAACAAATACTTGAGGAAGCCTGCGTACACGGGCCAAGGGCTAACATTGTTTTCCCAGTCAATATGACTTGCTCAGATACAGCTGTGGCCAGTTGAATAAGTACCCTTCGTAACAGTGAGGGAATTAATCAAACTTTAATCAATAGTCCCTTACAGCAATCGCCTTCCTACCATATCCCCATTATGCAAGGGGTCGTCCATAAATGATGTCACACGTAGTGGCCCATTGCACAATGATTGATTTTAACAAGGACAACTTAAAGACAACTTTAAGATTGTTGTCCTAACAAGGACAACTTTGTTGAAATGATCCTTGTTACGAAATGTCTATGTCTTTTTGTTCTGCTGGATCAAATGGAATTCTGTAAATTAATGTTTAAAGGGGCACTGTGGAACTAGTTCCTGTAAAGATTACAGGTTATTTAAAGCATTCTAAATAGTTTTATTTTCATGGTGAAGATTGATTTCAACAAGGAAAGGTTTCCTTATTACAAATAAACATGGAAAGGTTTCCTTGATGAAATCGATTGCTGTTATAATCAGTCATTATGCAACGGGCCACAGGGGGGAGGCGGTGGGGGGGTAGATTGAACAGTGTGACACCGCCTGAAAATGGGCCTAATTTTCATGTTTAAGAGTAAACTTTGAGAGTGACAAGTGGCGCGTCGCATAACCAAACCGTCGCAACAAGGACGTTCTTAAACAAGGACGTCCCTGTAGCGATGGGTCCCCCTGTTGATTTGTGGCTGTTCTAATGAACCGATTTTAATTCTGTAAACGGTTCTGAAAATTAGATATTTAGATCTAAAATCCCTACAATTTTCAGCCTGGAGTAATTATTAGAAATTGGTGAAAATCGATGCTGAATTTTGGCACAACAGGGAGAGTTTGACCATGTGCCAAAAACTGTTCCTTATTTTTGTTATGCGACGGGGCAAAGGGGGTGGGGGTGGGTCCTAAAAGTACCCTGAAAAAGTGTGACATCATTTTTGGATGGCCCCAACATTGAATTGTAGCAGCTGCCTACAGCTGCAATTGAGAGTTATGAAAACGGTAAAAAGGGAATTAAATTATAACTTTATGCTGTAATAGTGTGAGCCAAATTAGTCTATGTCATGTTTTATATCAGCATTTTCCCCTTTGTTATCATTTAGTAAAAAAAAGTACCTTCTATTAATTTTATTAATTTTAAATAAAGTTAATCGCACTAAACCTGACTACAGATTTTTATTTGAGAGTTTTGGGTCAACCAACATGTTTCGACCGATGATGGTCTTCATCAGTATTGATGATGGTATAGCTATAGGGCCACTGTTCTGGTGTGAGGGTAATATTTCACTGTATTCGATTTCACCAATACTAAAACCTATCGACACGTCAATGTTGCTGCTGATTTTGATTATCATTAGTCGTAATAAAGGTTCAATATAAACATGCTACATATCATCTGATAGGTTTAACAATTCTCTTTCAAAAGGTATAGAGGATGTATGATTCTATATCATGCTGTAGTAGAAAATCAAAACAAAGGATGATATTTCCAATTATATGTCGTCGTGTGGGACAGACACCCTCGTTTACACATATTTCCAATTATATGTTCCCACCATGTGACCGCCCATCAATTTGTTAATAGGATTTAACATTTTCAGAATAAAATCGTTATCCTCAACTCTTTCAGAATCAAATGAGGTTATTTTGTAACAACGGTGGGAACATCACATTTTAGGATGGACTTCTCAAACTGATCGAACTCTCGCAAATCCTCACTCCAAATTATTAACATCCTCCTTCCTACTTTGTCGTCCCACAGCTTGCTCAGTCCCCATCTCCCCTGAGGAATTGATGGTCGATATGAGATTGTCTTTACCGCCGAACAAGCCCGTTGACTACCACCAAGGGCCTAATAAAGTCTATAACACCTGCTATTTTCGCCACGTCATTTATAAAGGACGCGAAAGGATTAAGGTAGAGTCTATGGGTCTGCAGGCAAAAAAAGGGCTGGTTTTGTTTTTCAGTTCTATTTTGAGTTCTACCTTCTAAAGATTTGTAGTAAGTTCAATCACATAAGTTTACTGGTGGGGGAGTACATTATTGATGACATTTTGAATTTTCTAAACATATTTTGTGTGTCATTGTGGCCATTAATTTTATCATCTGAACATATTTTAAATTTTTTACCCTTGTTCCCATTAATTATTATATTCATTAGCAATGTCACATGGGAGGATGCTCATATCTTGAAAACTTGTGCCGTCTCTGTCAGATTTTGCTCCCAATTCTTTATTAAAATACTTGTGCCTGACAAACAATTTTGGTATTGAATGATAGAAAAATATATACTTTTATTTTCATCATTATTAACATTATTAACAGCGCTACGTTTTTAAGACAGTAAGAAGGACCAGATATTTCAAGTTTTTCAGTCCGTTCTTGCCTTGCAGACCTTTAGTCCTTTCATGACCTAGATACCTCTTGCATAATAGGTTCTTACACCCGCAAGAGTCCATGGCTACAAGTGGCTTCTTAAAATCTGTAAGAACTTCTTTTATTGGCTCTCTATAAATGGTATGGAGAACCCCTTTGATGGTTGTTTGGGTGCTGGCTGGTTGATGGTCCTACCCGCCATAAATCAGTGGCTGCAAAGCATGCTGGGATTTGGGTGGGAATTACCACCTAAAATGGCTGCTGGTGTACAGACTCACTTTGGGAAACAGTGGGTCTGAACTCGCAAACTTTGGGAAACAGTGGATCTGAACTCGACAGACTAAGTAGAGTCGGAGCAGGAGCGGATAAAGGATTTCAGAAAGCGGGGATACACACATGCTTAGTCCATAAATGTTACACATTCATGTGCATGCATGCAACATTTTATCTCTTTGTTAAGTTTAAGTCCCTACCCAACCGGAGGTGTGACATTATAATAACGTTGCAGCAACAATCTGTTTTGGTTCTTGTTACATTCTTTTGATGACTCCCAATAACATTGTTGCTACCTACTAATGTGATGTTGCACTGTGAAGTTATCACAACATTCTGGTTATGTTCTTCAACCTAAACAGAATATTCTTATAACATTCTGTTTTGGTTTTGGCCTAACCTAATCAAATAATAATGTTATAATAACATTCTAATAACGTAATTAAACATAATTATTGTTACGTGCCATCTTAGTAAGTAACAAACTAAATAAAAAGGTATGGTTGCAGAATGTTTCTGTTACATTGCAAGCTGGCCGGGTAAGGAATGAGGGGAGGGTCGACCAGGACCCCTTGGACCCCCTCCCTGGAGAAAGTATGGCGGTGGAATTTGCATAGTTCAAACTTTCAGAACTTTACCAGGTAAACATATGGAGGAGGCCTTTGTATGGCTAAAACGATCGATTCGAGTTGATTAATCCATTCGATTAAACTGCTAGCAAGTGCTTGGTGTAAAAGGTATGATTGCTTTAAAACATGCAATTCTAATGCATCTGTCGTCTAGCTCTGCTCTGTTATTCCCATTTAGAAATCAATAGATATAAAGTTTTTTTCTTTTATTCAAAAAATTGCACTCTTGAGGGATTGAGCAGATGTGAAAGCAAACTTTATGCAAATAAACAAACGTTGCATTGAGTGTGGCATGCAACACTCTAATTGCTGGATGTATAAAAGGTATGTGAATATTGAAAGAATGTGGCATTAAGAGTTGAATTTGAGAAGCATTTAAACTAATATGTTTGTTTAGAATTTATCCTTTTTTCATAATGTGTGTCTAGAGAGAAATCTGCCTCTGATATATCCCTGGACAAGGCATAAATATGCATGTGCAAAGTGATACTCTTTCAAACAAATAACCAATGGCTGTAGATCTTGCCAGACAGAAACAGTTTATTCTGTTTCTTTCTCCTTTCCTTTTTTGGCTTGATATTCAATTCAAATGAAGTTTTGTACTTAAACGCATATTGTCAATAGACTTTGCATGGGCCATTAGAGTTGCAGCTTTTTGAATCTACAAAATAAAGAAAAGGCTAACTGTCAGAAAGTGACAGAAAATAATAAGGTTTTTGAGTAGTTTCTTGTGGCCCAGATATGTTAGTTTCATAACGGCATTAAAAATGTCATTCTATAATAGGATTCCACCCCCTATACCTTCACCTTTGTCATGCCCTCCCACAAACTGGTAAATAAAAGATCTGTTATTGCCCTGAGGGTAATAATGCTTGTCTATGAATGCTAAAGCCAATTTATATGTTTTCAGTAAAGATTTTCAACATTTTCTATGTAATAAATATAGAATAAATCAAGTACAGACTGCCAGGGCACTCAGCAATTGTTATTGCCCCAGTTTGCACATACCTTTGTCTAGGGCTAAACAGTATGTGCAAACTAGGGCAATTATAAGTGTTTTGTGCCCCCTTTGTCTGTATTTCTTTTTGATGACAAGGTTAAGAAGAATGCACCAACCCTTTTTATGATTTGTGAATTGAAATAACAATTTTGAAAGAAATGTTTTCAATAAATATATTGGCAACCAACTTTTTTTTATAGGAAAGGCGCAATGCAATTTTTATGATAATTGCAGCAGACAAGTCTGTTCTTATAGACACCCAGAATTTTCATTATTCTTGGGTAAGTATTGTTTTCCATATTTTGAAAAGAAAAATATTATAATTATTTCTGAACATACCCACAAATAGAAAAAGTCAATTTTTGTGGGCCTCGTTTGATGTAGATCCATTAATTGCTGTCAAGTCCAGTTCTATTAGATGACCACAAGGCTGTCAAAAACATATGCTTCAATTAGCACAACTAATGTGAGAAGACATTAGCAGCTGAGTATGAGTTGTTGAGAGGGTCCCATTATAAGATATTATTGTTATAAGACTACATTATATTGCAAAATGTTTCCAGCCGCCTTTTGAAATTGTTTACTGGAACTAAAGCACAGCAATCTCTACAATCCCTAATTAAAGAAGGGATTAATAAAATCCTAAAGTTGAGATGTGAACATTTTGTGTTGTTACAAATACAATCCGTGTTTATGCGTCAGCTATTAGAAATTGTATCCTTTCATGAAAACACAGAAATAAATGCAATGCAACAGTCACAATACGGGCCCGTCAAATTCATCACAAAACTACAACAAAGGTCCTTGGCGACCAAAGGGCCTATTTTGAAGATTTCATTGTGACCACCTTCAAGGCAAGCCACATGGGAGTCTGACTGCTTGGGAAACTCGATTATTTAATACTTAAGGCTTCTATTCCCAATCCGAACACAATTTCTTTTGATCACATTGTCTGATTGTCGCAGGGGCAGCAAAACATTTATTTCTGAATCACTTGGGACGAACACTCATTCTGTTGTCCAAGAAATCTGTGCCTTCAGCTGCTGTATTTAACTGACTGACTTCGAATTACTTGGGATTTTAGAAATTGCCAAATAAAGCCTGTATTTACCGATTCTGATGCTGCGGATTTTGTATTAATTTTGTTTGATTTTCTCAGAAAATATAGCATGAGACCTTACATTAGGCCTATATGTACCATTGGGAAGAGTTTGATACCGTTTCTTATGGCACAATTATAACCATAGAAATACATAATCTTATATATGTCTATGTTATAATATGTTGATATTTAACAACTTAGGAACGCAAGTGAACACAATCAAATGTGAGAATTTCCTAAGAACGCATAGTGGAATATGGAATCTGCTTGCATTTGTATTGCTTTTGAGCAAAGCAAGGAGGAATACAAGCAAATTTCCATGTGGTTTTCTCTGGAGTGCTTCTGTTCAGATACCAACAAGTTGGTATCTAAATCCCAAACTACTTGTGTTTCCTTATTAGATCAAGCGCAAATGCCGCTCAATGCCTAGTGAAATATGCCCTTTAAACGCACTAGCAGACCCATGCCTCCTCTGTGGCAATAATTGATTCTCTGAGACAAAGGAATATAATAGCAGTTCCTCATAGCTATTGGAAATCAATAAACCAATTTGTCTGAGGGAGAGATGGTAGTAAACAACGCTCTGACATAGCTAGTCTGTCGCAGTCAGACCCACTCTTTCCCAAAGTGAGTCTGTACACCAGCACCAATTTAGGTGGGAATTCTCACCTAAATCCCAGCATGCTTTGCAGCTGCTGGTTTTTGGCAGGGAGGACCATAAACCAGTCAGCACCCAAACAACCATCAAAGGGATTCCCCATGCCATTCATAGAAAGCCAAATAAAAGAATTCCTTGCAAATCTTAATTGACCAATAAAAGCCATGGACTGTTGTAGGTGTACGGACCTAACATGTAAGAGTTAAATAGGTCAGGGATGGACATTGACATAGCTGGAATTCACGGCTGTTAGAGGCTTTCCGAAAGGGGGAGGTCAGCATAATATAATATATAATGATAAATAGGCCTACTTAAACGGTGTGGATTTGTGCACATGTACAGTGCATTTTCCCCTCTTTTTTTCGTTTTTGGGTCCACCAAGGGGAAGGGGGGGGGGTTCAGTTCCGCTGCACCCCTGGATCTGCCCTTGAATCATCATTTGTAAGTCACTATAGGCAACTTAACCCTATCCCAGTATACGCATCAATAAGAGTTCATAGACATGTTATATGTAACTGGAAAGGTTTTGCGATTTTACTTTGATTGGTATGGCATGTATGGTTTCGTGCAATGTATTTTGCCATATATATCCATATATAATATATGATCGTTGGGTGTGATCTTGACCAACTAGCTATGAAATAAATTAAAGATCTATATATGTTAAAGGATGAGGATTGTTAATCATGGTTGAAAGAACTAGTTTAGCTAAACGTAGTAATATATCTATCCTCCGGGATGGATCCAGGGCCAGTCATCTAGGGGGGTATACCAACCCCCCTATAAAAATGTGAAATAAATAACCTCAGACCTGTATGAAACAACAAACATAGATTATTTGAAAAAATGTCCACTTGTCAGGGGGGAGGGGGGCGGCAACCGCCCCTTTTGCCCCCCCCCCCCCCCCCCGGATCCGCCACTGGTCCTAAATGGTTTAGGTAACGTCATCTGCACAAGGTCTATAAGGGGTCTAATATACACTCGTCGATCACCCTCCTGTCTTACCCGGATGTTCGGAACCGGAAGTCAGTTTTCGCTGGTTTTCCCAGGCCACTTCCTGCAAAGGAACATACCTCCAGGTCCTAGCTTATTTGGTTTTTATTTTATTTTATGTGAATACATTATTCTATCTGTGTCTCTGTATGCTAAGGTATATGTTTATCTTCTTCCATAAATTGAGCTCCTCACGTGATTATTCTTGGAACAGCTCTTAGCTTCGTTTTCTTTTCACTTTATGTGAATGCAATATTCTAAATCTGTGTTTCTGTATGTTAAGATATATGTACACTTTCTTTCATAAATTGAGCTGCTTTTGTGATGATTTTTGGAAATTCTATTAGGGATACCTTTGCGATCATGTATCGGTTTTAATTATGTTATATTGCAAGATCATATCGTGATTACCAATAATGACACATTATCATTGATATTCTGCATGTTTGGAGAACACAAACCTGAACCTTAGTGGAATAAAGGAAATCGCATCAGGAAGGCAATATTGAATTAATTCTAATAGTAACAGATTCGATTATAGATATTGCCACTTTTGAATTTGAGGTCAAGTCAATGGCCAATCACAAGAATAGTCTCATTGTGGAACACATGCTTGAGTACCAAAACATTGGTATGTGGATAAGAAACATTGCAAATGTGATTGCGCGCAATAATGATAAAACAGCGAAAAGAAAATATTTTTAGTGGTAAATTACGTAAGCTTCCCAAGGTCACATGTACCAAACATCTGATACATACTGGCTATAAATTAGTCCATAATGAAACTCACCATATCAATTTTACTGACACTCGTATACATCTATTAAACTATCATTTCCGTTTCGAAAAAAGTCAAATTTGTGTTTAGTAATGGGAGAGGAGGTTGTGGTGCACCAGTGGTCCGTTGCATGATAAAAACAGTGATGGTTTTGTTGTGCAGTGTCAAACTCTCGCTGTTTTGCCAAAATTCAGCATCGGTTTTCACCCACTTCTAATCATTTTTCCGGACTGAAAATTTCAGGACTTCTCGATCTAAATGTCTATTTTCAGAACTGTTTACATAATTAGAATCGGCCTAGTAGAATAGCTGCAATTCAACAGCGGGACCCCTCTGCAAGGACGTCCTTGTTGCCAGGGTTTGGTTATGTGATGGAGCACAGGTAGTGTCCTTGTGCTGGCGACATAACATGATCTACCGAGCCCCACTCAATTATTTACACTCCTGATGTGCGTTGGCCCCCATTTTGTCCACTTTTCATATACACAAGGCCATTCCCTGTTATAGTCACTGTTCAAGCCGGGTTAAATGGCACGCTATATCATAAACAAATGAGAGTAGAGTTTCGGGGAAACTGTGATATTATTAATAAAAGTGTTTTTATATTTATAGGATAATAAAAGTGTTTTTATATTTATAGAATTACAATGCACTGGTGTATCCAGCGCCAATGGTATTTTGTACAGGAGTTCCTGGAATGAGAAAATGGAATCCACCTGTCATTTTATTAGGCCTGATGGTGTTGATAGTATGGTGTGGTTTAACGTCATACAACTCTACGTGATACTGTTGTAGCACTTCAGAACCATGTTGTTTGTATGGGTGAGCGAATGATAATCATTTTACACCATTTCGAGAATAAACAATTCTTTCTTGAAACGTTGAAGCTAGTTGATCAGCCACACTATCAGGACTAAAAACCTTACATTGACATGAACGTGCACTAGGTTTTGAAAAATCTGTAAAGTTCTATTCATTGCTCATCAATCATGCGAAATTTAGATATATTAGTACATCATAATATTGTATAATCATATTGTATAACTTCTGTGTCCTCGGAAGATAATATTTGACACATCAAGAAGTTAACAAAATTTCTTTACAAAGAAAAATCAGTAGTGATCTCAAACTACCAAACCATGCTCCTGAACCTTGATAAAAAGGGTGTGCAGCAGGCAATTGAACCGTAAATACTAGAATAACCTTAGTGTAACGAAGAGATGGTACTAGACATGAATGAATGTGTGGGGCATATGTCAAAATGGTAAAACCCAACACCTGTGAGGTAGAAGGCAACACACCTTTCCCAAACAACGTTCTCGCCACCTCTTTTGATCAAGAGTGGCCTGTTGCAGAATACTAATAACAACAATGAAAAGTTGGAAAATAGTAAAACCTTTCGCGGTACAAAACAATGGGTGTTTGACCATTCTTGACTCCCAAAAGAGACCCTTTAATAATTTTATGTTGTTTTTGAGCTGTGAGTTTCGCCACATATAGGCATGAACTTCCAATATACGGCATTATACATATTCCAAATTGACCAAGTAGAACCTATTAAAAAGAGGTTTCACAAAAGTAATTTGGTAAGTTAGATGTCGCTGTTAAGCACAGGCGCTTTAAGTGTTCTGAAAGTTGTTGTTCATGGTGCAATGGTCCACAAGGGATACTGAGGGCTTATTCTTGTCAGGAAGCTCCATATAATTTATATGGAACTCCCACAGCGGTGCCCCCCATCCCACTCTATACATAGTTGTTTTTGCGTCTGCAAGATTATGTTCAAAATCTGAAATAGATTCAGAATGAGTCTGTTTGAAAACATATCTTCATGAAACCTTAAGAGGTAAAAGACAAAGGGAATTATTTTTCCTGTATGGCTGTACAGACCCTCGCAAATTCGCAAAAATGTCAGATTTGTTTTTATTTGCTAATTCCACTTACCATACTTACTGATATCATCATAGATCTTTTAGTTTT
The DNA here is from genome assembly GCA_936440205.1 of Lepidonotus clava. Taxonomy (NCBI): domain Eukaryota; kingdom Metazoa; phylum Annelida; class Polychaeta; order Phyllodocida; family Polynoidae; genus Lepidonotus; species Lepidonotus clava. Next base: position 9,025,856 of record OW387149.1, read on the forward strand.
GGACGGTTATAATTATGAAAGGTTTGAAGGCCAAATAGTGTGCAAAGCATATCCCAGTCCTTAACATTCCTTTCATAAGTTATTGCTTTTTTATTTTTTATTTATTTGGGAGAAAAAGAAAACTTACCTGAAAGGTATCTTAAGTCTTTGATCAATTAGAATGGACCTAACAATTTATATTTACATCTATCTTGTTCTGATTGCCAGGCTTCAATGAACCCAAGCGTGTTATCATATCATGGCAGCAACGTTCTATTTAGTTCTGCTTTGGTTCTTGTTACTTTGTCTTGATGGCACCTAACATTATGACATTGCACTGTAACGTTATTGTGACATTTTCCTTATGTTCTTTCACATAGAAATAACATTATATAAACATTCTGTATTAGTAAGGTCATAAATTCACTAATATGTAATGTAATTATACCAATTTATATTTTAGCCTCAACCCAACCCAAAATAACGTTACTGTTATCTGAAAATTTAACAAGTAAGGAACTGACCAAAAACGTATGGGCGCAGAACATACCCCTTATGTCGCTGCTAGCCTGGGTAGACTCTATTGACTAAGTATGGGAGTAATGGTTTGGGTGGTGGTTCTTTGTGTGCCCAACACTTGACCATTCACTCAGCCCTAGGCCTATCTGTAGGTAATGGCTGGCACACAATGCATTTATCCAACTGGTCTAATAGACTCTACCAACTCAATCTATATATGGTATACAAGCAAGGGAGTTGGTTCTGTTGTCTGCCAACCAAAGTTCCCTGCATTAATTTTACTGGTGCCCAATTTCACATCAGGTTAATTGGATATGGTAGTTGGTTAAAGGCCATATTCCGTTATACAATACTTGCTTGCGGCACCATGAAAAAACACAAGCAACCTGCCGCAAAACTGTTTGCGATAGGGTGCCATAAGGTGAAATTTAGCTGTTTGCAGCAGCTGTTTGCATCACCTGCTATTTTAAGGCTCTATTCCACTTGCTTGCGGCCACCAGATGCAAGCAAACGGCCGCAAACTCGTTTGCGGCAGCTGCAAACTCGGTTGCGGTAGGGTGCTGCAAGGTGGAATATAGGTACTTGCAGCCTGTGTTTGCAGCCCTTCTATTTTATATAGGTACCAGATACCATCATGTTGGTATCAAAACTGCAAACTCCCTGCGGTGGGTAAATAATGAGGCTGCAAATGCAACCTACAGCATATTGGAATATGGCCTTAAGCCTTCCAGCTGGTATCTCAAAATAATTTTATCTAAGGGTATTTAAATACCTATCATTGTATATTTTCAACTATTTTATTATTAATATAATGTATTCTGTTACCATAGTTACATAAATCTGTTGCCATCTCATTACATAAATCCTCCGCCGCAAGCATTTCACCAGTTGCTTTTCAACAAGCACCCTGTCCACTTTTAGAGTCAATGTATACTAATCAGGATTTAATAAAATTTAATATTGTCCATTATTTATTGTACAAACTAATCACCTCGCATTCCTTGTTATTCATAATCAATCTGTTTATATATCTATTTACGGCGATGGCAGTAAATCAAAATATTTTGTTAATATCATAAATTACTCTAGTAACTTATATATTGGGCAGGTCAGCTGAGTGTGCTGTATATATTTTCTACTTTAAATCAGTCGGTTGTACTTTGGAATCAAATATCAAAATGTTTATCATGAAATACCAGATACCTTCTCGCATGACATTTCAATTTCAGGAGTCAGCATTCCACACCCTTGAAAATTGCCAGAGGAAACGGTCGCTAAAATTGAGTATGACAAAAATGCAATATGGGTGAAGTGATCACAAAATATTCTGCATCTGAACTGTACAAATAATTAAAGTTCGTATGAGTGCAGGATATTGTTATTGTCTTCCATGACGCAATTCCGTTCTATGTGCTGCATAGTAAACAAGTTAATCGTGCACAAGTTGGTAAGTCTAGTTACACTCTTTAAAGACTTGCACAAAAAATGCGCATTTGATATGCCTTCTTTAAACTGTCAGTATAACCGCATTTTGGGGCTAGTCTGTATAGGGTTTAAATCACTGTATTTGGTACGTTTGTATTATAACCTAGAGTTACAAAGATTTAATATAATGAGAGGAAGAACTACTTTTCTGGCCCTTTGGGTACTAGCTGTAGTTATCAGTGTACCACACCGGGAACTTTCTTTGCCACTGGTTCCTGGCAAGGTACACCAATAGCCTATGGTTGGTACCCAGTAGCCCAGTAAAGTCTTTCGCCTCATCATTGAACTATATGTCAATATTTATGGTATTCAGCGTCGCTATGCCATCGATAGATTTATGGCCATATTGTTCATAATCAGAAGTATGCTTCCATATACCTTAATGAAGCCTTCCGAATCAATTTCCTATTATCATCAAACCTAATCAATCAATCAATTAGGCTATATGTGACCCCACCACATAGTGAGGCATAAGTCGCAGACACATATATTGAGATTTTGATTGATTGCAAGAAAGGAAGACTTAAGCTATAGTATATTCAAAGATTCATGTTTCTATCATTAGCGAATTTGTGACTAGTTAAAGAGAAAATTTGCTTTACACTCACCATTTTTATTCATTGCAATGGGAATTTCAATAGTCTGTTTGCGACACCACAAGGAAAGTCGTTTTTATGTGATAAATATGCTATTCCTTCATTTTAGTACCTATTCTGTAATCAGAATTGAATTGTGCCATGTCATTTCTTTACAAAACCCTTCTTTTTTTAAAACTTTGTTAATGTTTTATCTCTTTTTTTTTTGCCACTTTCCCATAATTGTTCGAACAACTTATGCCTCATTTAGCGAGGAAGGGTCACATATCATGGCAGGGCCTAATGTATTAATAAATCAAAACACTAATTTTCGTGGCTAATATATAATTATATACTCAATACCTGTCTATTGTCTACAAAAGAGCTTACTGGTATTTCTATAAAGTGAAGTTCTTTCAGAACCATCCACTCATTAAAATACCTCTCACATAGTTCATTGAATGACTATGGCTAACATATAGTCCCCCCCGCGCCTCTCCCTACGAAAAAACAGTTATCGCGAAAATGGAATACCCTATAAGTATTGGTCGATAAGCTCATTCATTACATCACATGCCTGTATGGCCTAGAATGTGATTTTCCTGCCGGTATAGGCCGATAAATCACTGTGATTGTTTACAGCACAAAGTGTAAAACAATTTGTAAAATGATGGAAAGATCCCCATATCCACAGTGCTTAGCGTTGAATGTATGGTAAACGGAATGTGGATATGAGAAGTAGGTAAAAGCTTCATGAATGTCCAATGGGCTTCTCCATTAACAAACTGCTCTTCAGTTTTAGGTGATCATGTTTCAACAACTCTTTATAGGCAAACTTTCTATCTTCCCAGCCAGCCTGCGACGTAACAGACACGTTTTGCAACCATACTTTTTTAGTCAGTTTATTACTTACTAAGATGGCACGTAACAATAAAGTAAATGATGCTGAGGTTGAAACCTCACGAAATTAGAACATTATTATAACATTATTCTATGGTTTGGTTAGGATGACACCAAAATAGAACGTTATAGGAACATTCTGTTTAGGTCAAAGAACATAACCAGAATGTTATAATAACATCGCAGTTCAACGTAACAGCAGTAGGTTGCAGCAACATAATTGGGAGTCATCAAAAGAACGTAACAAGAACCAAACCAGAACCAAATAGAATGTTACTGCAACGTTATTATAACGCCACATGTTCGGCTGGGTTTATAACATATATTTATATTACAGTGTTTGAAACACCAATAGCTGGACATATTCATTCCTAATTGGTGAATCTCAGTAGGGTGTCATTTGACTGATCGTTTCTTATGTACATTATCAAAAGGTGTAGCCAGTTCTCTACTTTTAAAAAGCTTGTCATGACTAGCAATCATGTAAGTGACATTCCCAGCCTATGAATTTAAAGGGAAACTTGCACAAAATTGTAGGATGAATATTTTCCAATGGGATTAATTGGGCATGGTGGTTGCATAAAGTACTAATAGTGCCTTAGGTTCCCAATGATTTATTTTGCGAGAGAATTCCCATTACTATGACATAGCAAGGGGAGTACTTAAACCCCAATATTTAGGGAATTCCCAAATTGAATTTTATTTCCTAAATTATTGTCAAATACCTTAACGTTTTGACTTTTTTTTCAATTAAAACATATGTAATACACTAAGATTGGCTACTTGGAAATTTATTTTCAAGGAACCCTCTAATATAGGACATGAGTCATTGACATGTTTATTTTAAGTACAATATTCTAAAATGAAACATATCTAATAGATTATGTGAATAGCTAATGTGTACGAATAGAGCAACATACGAACAAAAACAGATGTCCAAGTCTCTCCCAAGCACAGATGTCCAGTGCTTACTAGATTAGCACTACCTGCTGAAGTGTGAGCCCGATAAGGCCAGACAAATGTCTGAGAGCCTAGAGCTAGCTTACCTAGATCTGTGGGGTGTTTCATAAAAAGGTCCATAGCTACAGAGCTTTTATGGTTACTAACAGAAACTGTACGTGAGTTAGAAACTTTTGTATGCGTCCATTTCATAACAAAACTTTTGTCAAATTGGCCCAGAACTTGTGTAAATTGACCCAAAACTCCTGTAACTCTACCCAAACTCCCATAAGCAAAACAGAACTCATGTAGCTACGGCACCCCAAAAGGTGATCGTAACTTTATGAAACAGAAATCATATGGAGGTTTGTTATGAAACAGCCCACAGGGGTTGTGGGAGGGTTATTCTATGTTAAATGCGCAAGATAAGAATAACAATATTCAGGAAGTCACATGCAAATTGTAGGTCCTAATTGCAATCAAGCTTATTGGAGAACTATGTCAATAGCCAGTTTCCAATGGTAGAACATCCCAAACTCTCTCTCCTAAGCCTTCTTGGAAGTCCAGCGCTTCCTACAGCTAGATTAGTGGTACAACATTTAGTTTAATGGTTTTATTTCTCTATACTGTACTTTCTTGCGGCACCATGAAAAGACACAAACAACCACTAACTTGCTTGTGGTAGGATGCCACAAGGTGGAATATATGTACTCGAGGCCCTTGCTTGCAGCCCTTGCTATTTTATATTGGTTTTCTATGCATTGCTTGTGGTTGGGGATACCATCATGCTGGTATTAAAACCGCAAATTGCCTGTAGTACCTAGATAAAGCAACCGCAAATGCAAACTACTGCAAAGTGGAATATAGGCCTAAGCCAGATAAAGCGAGGCCAAAGTTTGGGGGCCTAGATCTCACTTAAATCTGATACCTTATGTCAGATCTTCCAGAGGAAGGAAGAGAACGATGACAGAAGTGATCTATGTAAGAAGAATGTACAGGTGAAGTAAGGGGCAGTGCTCATGTCACAATATCATTATTGCTTTGTGAATCTTGTTCTTGATGATAAGATAGATGCTTTTATGTTGAGATGGCTGGTGTATAATTGGGAATTACAAAAGGTTAACACAGATATAATAACAACATGTCTAGTCTATAAATTCGACATGGGATACGAGGCAGTAACTTACATATTGTAAGTAGAAACATTTGAAATAGGTAGAAATATTTGATGTACGTAGCATCATTATTGATTTATGTATTATCAAAAGTAAAGATTATAACTTTGTAACGTCTGGAAGATCAGACTATGTTTGAAGGCGACAAATGATATATTATCAACAAAATAAAGAAAAAGCTGATTGAATAAATATGTGAATAGCCAGTATCCCAGAATAAAACATCCCAAACTGTCCAGGCCTTCTTAGAAGGGCAGTCCTTCCTAGATTAGCACTACAACCTTAAGTCCGAGCCGGATAAAGGCAGACCAATGTCTGGGGGCCAATATCATAAGCCTGATACCTTAGGTCAGATCTTCCAGAGGAAGAGAACGATGACAGAAGAGATCTATAACACAGACCTCTGTATGGTTTGGGGGGGGGGGGCAGTGGGGTCCTAAAGCCCTATACTTACTTGGTGATTTTTCAACCAATCGGTGCTATAATCAGCCTATTCTTCTCTTAAAATCGGCAGATTTTTACACCGGTTCCTATCAAACATGATCATTCCCATAGAGCATACTGATACAATCTCTCAAAAATGTGATCGATGGTCAGCACATTGAAGTAGTGGGTACCCAGGCAAGCAGCGACAAGCACATGCTGTTACCGTACTTTTTTGGTTAGTCTGTAACCTACCCAAGTTTCACGTACAGTTATGTTATTATATGTAAAGTTGAGACTTACTAAATAAGAATATTACAATAACATTATATTTCGGTGAAGTACAATTCAACAGTGGGTCCTGGTGTAACAGCAACATCCTTGTTTTACGACATTGAGTTGTTTCACTATTTCATTATTTGATGACCAATGAGGCTTTAGTTAAGGCCACCTAACCACCACCCCAGCAATCCAATATGGCTGCCTAAAATAGACCACTGAATAGCTGACCATCTGCAGGAGCTGCAGTGGACTGTCTTGAAATAGGATGAGTAAGCAGTTCTTTTCACAGCCGTGCCTGTTTCTTATTGATCGTCTGTGTTGTTAGTCATGAGCTCGTCCGGATGCTAGAACCCTTTGAAGATGGTGGGTAGTTCTAATGAGCAACAAGACGGCCATAGACCCCTATATTGGACATGGTGACATGGCTGTTTTGGGCATTAATGACATAGGACATGGGCTTTTCTGCCATTCGACAGGGTGATAGTGCCATTTATGAGATTCGGCAGGGTGACAGGGCCATTTCTTAGATTTGACAGGGCGACATAGATATTTCCTAAATTCAACAAGGTTCATGAAACCAAAACACATGTCAATAATTATGTTGACGTTTCTCAAATCCTTCAGGTTACATTTCGGACTAGAACTCCAATTTTGGATCTATTTATATCCCGGACTAGTCCTTTCATGACCTACATACTTCTTATATAGTAGGTCCTTACTACCACAAGAATCCATGGGTACTAGTGGCTACTTACAATTTGCAAGACATTATTTTATTGGCCCTCTATAAATGCCATGGGGAACCCCTTTGATGGTTGTTTGGGTGCTGGCTGGTTTATGGTCCTACATGCCATAAACCAGTGGCTGCAAAGGATGCTGGGATAAGGGTGTGAATTCCCACCTAAAATGGTTGCTGGTCAACAGTCCTAGCTTGAGTAACTAGCTGACCTGGATGTAACTACAGTCTAGTTATGACAAGGCACGTGAGAGAGATGCCAGTTACATAACATTATTCTATCTGTAACCTCCTCTACATCTAACGCACGGACTACGTAAATAACAGCTGTCAGTTATGTAAGCATCGGCCAACGTTGTCACTGGTTGTGGGATACATGATGCAAAGGCCATGTACTCAGTTATTAGGGGATTCAGATCCCACAACGTATCCCGATACGTCAACGTATCTCAAATCTACCTGATCATATTTGAGGCTAAAAGTTCAACATTTTGTAGTTGTAAATACATGGTCGTATGTAAGATAAAGGCACACTAATACACTCACAATGAAATATTCTTGAGACACATTATAAATGGTGTGATAAAAGATACGTTACGTTTGCGTTATGCCTTGCCTAGGAGGATCTGAAACTCCCTATTATGGTACTGAAATTCACGCATATATAAATGTATATAATGATATAACTTCGTTCATCCCTTCACTCATAACATGTCAGAGATAATCAGGAAGTATACCAATTGTGAATTAGTTCCATCAAGATCGGATCGGAGGGGGTGGGGGTCCAGGGGGGCCCTGACCCCCTCCTTCCTTTTAGTGAGGATTTGGACTTGACAAAGAGAAAGAAAACGCATGCAGGTGAACATGCTATGTTTAAGTTCTTAGACTATGTATGTGGACCCCCCTTTTAGAAGTTTCCGCCCCTGTGCATGTCAAAGACAACACAATGTACATCAAGTGGCAAAGTGCAATTAGACCTAATTGTTTGACGGGCGGTTTCCCAGTCCTAGACTGCCAAATGATTGTACTGTTGCCCAAAGGCAACTTGGCTAGCATCTGAGTTGGCCAGCTATGTTTTCTGTGAAGTCTGCACAATGTCATACTGGAAAAGATAAGCTTTTCAGCGCCCCAATAGGCTTAGAAACTTGACTTGGAAATAACATTAATTTGAAATGTGCATTGAAAGGTGTGATGTTTTATCAAAGAGAAATAATTTTTTGTTGGAAAAACATTGGATCAAGAATTGTATTAGCTTTTGTGTTCCTTAAGTTTACAGTACATAATTTATAGCCTATATATTTACCTGAGGGAAGTGTTGGGGAAATCATCTACGCTTTTAAAAGAAAGTATTGATATGTAAATCCCAACGGTTTACCAAGAAGAAATTGTTCACTTTTTTCAGGTAAGTTTTATATGACAAGTCGTGTACACTTGTGAATATATGTGGATTTCATTCTGAAATATTTAGTTTAATGATGTGCACTTGCATAATTTAACAGGATTAACAAAGAATCATAAGGGATTTTAACCATACTGTATTACCACCGACACTTTCCACCCCCATCTTCTGTCCGTAAACTGATTTCGTAGCAATCAGAAGCAAGTGCATGTATTGTGGGTTTAAAATTTGCACACGCTCTAAACACTTTGCCTCTCCTCCTATCATCCCATCCCATAATGTTTTTATCAACATCCGGGTTCTGCTTTGATCCTCTGACAACAAAAGTCACCGGTGGGGGCGCTGCTGTCGGAGTGTCCGCTGGTTCGCGGCGTGTCCTGTAGGTTAATCAATAAGACTGCTGGTGACATGTCAGCGCCATGTCCGGGTCTCTTTGACCAGTATAGACCGCTTGCCAGTCGGCATCGTGTGGCGTATTAGTAAGTGAGTGAGTGTTGGGTGTTTTACGCCATACCGACAGCCAGGCTCATTTTTACGGCAAAAACAAGTTGGGATGAATTCTGCCTTTGGTGATCGAATCTATGAGATATGAAGGTGACAGGGCGGGCAAACAGCAGGGGACCAAAACCTTGGAATCATTTTTGCTGTACCTCATCCCTTAGTGAACCCAGCAGCAACCGGGAATTAAACCCAAAGAACCACTTGGTGGGTGGTGGGTCCCCTTATACGATCAGCAGGGGCTACTGGGGGCCTATTCTTCTTCAGAACCCCCATGGGGTTGTGGCGTATTATGGCGTGGGACACTGCCCGAAAAAACGAACTTCCAGTCCATAGACCCAATGCTTAAGAAATAGTTTTTGTCTCCCTGTATCTCTTATCATCAGTTCCTAGAAAAAAATGTTGATAGTTTTTAGATAGCTGTGCCCCTCATCTATGACATACTAGAAAGTCAGAAAAGGGCCTATAACATTTTTAGCACAGTATATATAATATATCGAATGATCTGTCCATATGGCAAGTCAAGTCTTCTACTGCTATCAGGCAATATATTCTAGTATATATCATCAGGTGCACATGGATGTTACGTGATCAAAATCGAATTAAATATAATGTGTTTTGGCAGTTTCTGAAGCTTCGCACCTAAGTGGAAGCAACTGTGATCCAGTTATCATAGATATAGGAGTTACGGGTAGTATGCTGTCATAATTAATGAAGAAGGTTTTTATATCTGGAATAAGAGTATGTAATCCTCTTATAACGTTTACCTGTAAGCTTGAAATTAAAAACGAACATCAAACAAGGCAGCCGTTGGCAGTTCGAACTACCTGAAGCTATTGTCGAAAGGTAAATTCAGTCTCAGGGAGTTTCATATCCCACAACATCCCTTCAGATACATCAATGTATCCCTAATCTACCAATTGATATGCATTGGTAAATGTGCATAATTTGGTGATTGTAGTTAAATAATCATGTACGAGTAAGGCATGCTTGTACACGCATAAGAAATATTGTTAAAATACTTGACAAAACAATTATAAGAGGTAGGTTTGCATTACGTCATGCCTTGTAGGATCTGAAATGAGTTTATGCTGCGATATCAGCGCGATATGATAGTATTACAGACTATTCTCAAGCAGGAGTGATATAACTGTCTGAAATTGGAAATTTGGAGTGTTTCCCTAACGGATAATTTTGGCTCTCATAATGTGCAATTTCTCTGCGACATTATCTTATCGCAGCTCGTGTAGCTTAATATCACCTAAAAATCATACATAGTATTTCAGGAAATGACGTGCTCGTAGAAAATAATATGTTTGCTTTGAGCAATATTTCTCAGGTATTTATATCTTATTAATTAATCTTTATGGATGTAGAGATCCGACCCTGAGGTTGTCTTAATTAATTATGACTCTTATGCTTCATAATCCTCATCCTTAAGCATCACCTGCGTTATCAAATTACGTAAGGGAACAGGATCAGGGAAGGCAGCTTCAGGCGAGGCTAAGGAAACTGCTTCTCAAGTAAATGTGATTATATAGTCTGGAAAGGCAAGATAAAACTCGGTTGGTACATCCCAGGGACGGATTAAGAGGGGGGCCCCTGAGTCGCGCGTCTTTCTTATTTTTTGCTAAATTTACATTTTTTTAATGTAAAATTTTGGGCAAAGGGATGGGGCGCCTCACAATTTCGTATAAGCCCCCCCCCCCCCCTTCTTTTTTTTAAATCCCTGGATCCGTCCATGGTACATCCATTTCTCTTTCTTGAATACATTAGGGGGCTTTCATTGAGTACGCAGGCACGTTTTCAAAGATTCCAGACACCCCCAGAGAAGAAGTGACGGTATTGTGACGTTCCAATAACGTTCTGCAAAACTCTAGCATAAAATTTCTTTCACTTCTAATAGTTTTGCCGGAAAGAAATTCCCAGCATCTTAAATCCAAATACATGTATGTGTATCTATTTATTTAGAATTTTTTACAGAATTAAAATCAGCTCACTTGAACAGCCACTATTCAACAGTAGGACCCATGACAACAGAAAAATCCTTGTTGCAAGATATTGAATAAGCCAATCCCACATTTGGTATATCCAAGGGTTGGATAAGGGTTTGACGAAATTAGTGTATGAGCCATCCTTGTTTCGGAGAGTTGGGATTACTGGAACAACTAAAAGTTAATTTTTTCTATATCCCCAAGTACTGATACAACATTATAGTTTCTTGAATTTTACCAATTGACAGATTTGCAGGTTTGCCAGCCAATCAACTTTAGGGAAATAGGGTTGGACATTATAGGTTGGGCTGATGGGCTTTAACATTGGTTCCTATGGGGAAAAGGCCAATATATGAAGCTGTATTTTAGGAGCAATTTGTCAACCAAACCACCATGGCCTGTTTTGCTTTACATTTCTATCTTTGGGGATTAAATCAGAAAGAAATTTCTATGAAATTTCATGGTAAAATTTGATGTTGATATATAAAGGGATGGGCTTATTGTTTCACCATTTCATTGTATGACAGGCTAATGGACGTGCGAGTGGGTTAATGGCAGGCCCCTTATATGGCAACCGGACCTTTTGAAACTTAATACTGCAGAAAATCAAAACAAACAGTTCTAGATATTGCTCCCAAAAAAATGGACGTATCTGATTCATCTGAAGCATCTAATTTGACACGCACAGCTTGGGCGTGGATTTGTTTATTAGAATGTGATTTGGAAAAAAATATCCCACGTGGTCCTAAAGCAGAGAACCCAATGGTAAAAGCTATCTTGGAAATACTGAATTAAGAATTGAATAGAACTTATTTTCCTGCAAATATTTTCTAGAGGGATCAAAGACTTTGAAAATGAAGGTGAAAGGTCCGTATAAAATTATCATAATTTATCAATAAATCTCCACCTGCAAGTCACATTTACCTGTATTGTTTCTGATTGTTTCGTTCCAAGAATTTGAGAATCAGTCGCAAATATATAACTATATTTGCTTATAAAAAAATTCTTAAAACTTTATATAACAGTTAGGGCTCCCATTCTTTGATATAAAAAATGAGTGATTGTACAGCTTGAGAATTCATTTAAAAACCAATGGTCCAAATGATTCGTATTTTCTACAATGAGAATTGTACAAATTACTGATATACTTATTGTTTACATATTTGTAACCAAAAGTATGGACAATGTAATTCTCACTTCTTAAGGTTGTATTACAGATACCGAAAGTATGCAAAACCGATAATGAGCATTCCCACTCTAGAAACACTCTATAAGCTGCCGAAAGCATTATAGCGGCTGACGAAGGTGCATTATCAGCAATCAGTACAAAATAGGCAGGAAATATTTACCAACACATTGGTAAATTTCATCGGTAGTGCTGCCGATTATATTTCAGCAGTAGCAAAAGAGTATCGGCGTGAAATCAGCAGTGCACTTTCGGTATGTAGAATACGGCCTTTAAAAGAGAAGCTCCTTTCAAATGTTTAAATTTACTCGTGAAGCATTCTGTAAGCGATAGGCCTCTCGAGAAGTGACCAGGAAGTGAACATCAATCATTTTATGTCCGTTTGAGGCGGAAAAAACTCTCACTGATGTCAGCTCCCACCAAAAAGGTTTAAACGAAAATAACGAGACCAATTACACCGGAGTCAGAGTGAAGAAAAAAAGAGTTAAATAAAAGGATTTAAAGAAAGAGGTAATTAGGTTGATGAGGATTGAATGGTGAGACCAGGCATGTGGGGCTACGGTTATCCAGGGGTTGGGAATCAGGATTTGACTATCAATTTTACATCAGATAAAATGAATTATGCTGAAAGATTGAAATTTCATGCGGGTTTTTCAGTATTCTCATGAATTATATATATATTATGTATATTACAAGCCCTTGTCCAGACTAGGTCAAGTTTCCAGATTTTGCTGACCACCATAAATTGTCATGATAACCACTGTGGTACCAAGAGATGACTCAAGAACATACAAACATAATTAATGAAGATATGGAAAAACTAAGATGACGGAAAAATACTGACATACCACTGATACAGTGATCAAGGGATCGTAAATCAAGAAAAAACAGTTTACCTCAAATAAAATGCATTTCGCTGTAAGGTTGAAGTTGACTTTTTGTATTTCTCTTACATGATTATGAGAATGCCAGACCTTGTGCAGATAACATCATGCGTCCAGATTTCTTTGATTGCCATTGATTATTATTATAATGAATATGATATAGTACTTTGGTAACAAGGGATAACTCAAGAAAATCATGATGATTATATTCAATTCAGACACAGTAACATTAAGAATAAATGCCTATGTATTATCAAACATGGTAATAATGTATATATATACCTTTTAGATGAAATGATCGATTTATGAGAATTATGTGTAGGCCTTTACATTTCATTCAACCTCACACTAATGCAATTCATTACTGCGAAGTTATCTCATGGCATCCCCTTATTATCTAGGTATTGTGACGTTCTCTATTATACCCTGATGAATTTGATGAACGAGAGTTTTAATATCAAAATACACAATGGACTAAAGGCCTTTGCTGCGGATATCATTAACTGATATCTGGCAATAAGAAAGTGCTCCAATGTAACCATAAAACAATCAGATCTTAGATTTCTTAATAAGATAAGTCCAAGAAATGTTTGTTCTAATATCATCCTACATCCTGTTAAGATAAGAAAGACAGTAAACTGTTTTAAAACCATTTTTTAAACCATTTAATTATACAGATGCAATATGATGCCATGAGAAAGTGTTGGTCAGGTACATGCTGCAAGGGCTGATGAAGGACTTCAAAAGGTAGAGAATAAAGGCCATATTCCACCTTTAAAAGGCAGAGAATAAAGGCCATGTTCCACCTTCAAAAGGCAGAGAATAAAGGCCATGTTCCACCTTCAAAAGGCAGAGAACAAAGGCCATGTTCCACCTTTAAAAGGCAGAGAACAAAGGCCATGTTCCACCTTTAAAAGGCAGAGAACAAAGGCCATGTTCCACCTTTAAAGGCAGAGAATAAAGGCCATGTTCCACCTTTAAAAGGCAGGGAATAAAGGCTATGTTCCACCTTGTGGTGTTTTGCTTGCATTGGACATTTTCACAAGCAAAATGAAGCACTGCAATATGGAATCTAGTGATCAACTTGTGGTGGCACTTGCAGTGGCATTTGCATTGACCCAACGCAAGTGCCAATGCAAATGATTTTACATAGGTTTTCTATGGGATGCTTGTGGTGGCAGATTCCAACATGTTGGTATCTGGAATGCAAATTACTTGTGGTGGCCTTAGGTCCCACTGTGAATGGCAACCAACTGCATAGTGGAATATGGGCTTAAGGGGACTTCAAGCATATAAATAAGGAAAAGCTGACAATGCACGATGTTTAAGAACCTAACCTTCACAGAAAGACCGATTTTTAAACGTATACTAGGCAAGAGAAATATCCGAAACCTCCTTCCAAAATTGGTTTAGTTTATACAAGGTCCCTTTTATAAACATTGTCGTGTGAATGACATTGGGTATAACGTCATTCCCCATAGCTAGCTTCCTTAAGAGAGAAGCTTATTTCTTCAAAGGCCCATTGAGCCAAGGGATAGGGGTCCCTTTGTTGGAGGATATAATCTGTACAGTAATGAATCAAGATAGCTGGAAACTGTATTACTTTACTTTTCCATCCCTGAAATGACGGTTAAGGCTTGCAGTGAAGTTGCTGCCATTATTTGACATTATTTCTTGCCAATTTTGAATTCTATTTAGCTGTGTCTTGAGATTAAGTAATTCTTTTCCTTGAGATTTATCTTTATTATTTCTGCATTTTCCCTTTATGGAGAACTAAATTCTCCCATTTTAGGGGGCAAGCAAGGTTGAATCAGTTTCTTCCTAACAGATAAAGCGATAAATCTACCACTAGATTACATACACTTTACAGTCCCTTCTCCAATAGTGTGATAAGTGTCTGCCTTATGGGACCTATCAGGACACGCACATGATGCTTGTGGTCCATCGCATAATCCTCTCACTGTTGTATGGGTTGGCACACACAGAGAGACCCATCGCTGTTCAACAGCGAGTGTATTCAAATTTGTAGATAACAGTGAGGGTTTGACCACCTGTTTTTTAAATGTGTAAGGGGGACATATTTGGGTCTGTATTGTAATGTTCTGTTTTCAGCAGGTGATAGCTATGCCCTCAGGCTTATAAAATGTACAGGAGGCAAGTGGCGAAAATGTATTTTTCAATAAATTAAATGTGTTCAAAATGTGTACAAAACCATCACTGTTGCAGGGATTGTAACAGTGCAAATATTAAGGATATTGCTGTTGCGAGACCCATAACGAAGCCCTCGCTGTTGCGAGAGTTTGGTTATATGACGGAGCACTTGAGGCCGAGCGACATTGACAAACTCAACTCAACTCAACCACTGAGTCATGTTGAGCTCGGTCATAGAGTAAGGCAAAGGTAGTCATACCCAGTAAGTGACTTTAGCAGCGACGGACGATGGGCGACTAGGAGGATTGCCATCGTCGTTGCCAGGCGACTGGAATATCATGCAAGTTTGATCATTTTCCAGCAATTTTCGCGATGATTTTAGCGGCAGTCCTGCGCCACGTCGCCCATAGCAAACCTTACCAACGAAGGAGTTGCCCTGCGATCCATTGATAACCCAGTTGCCCAGCAACTGTACCAGTGATTCTCCCATTCGCCTGTCACCACATAAAGCCCCATACCCACTAGGCGATTTGGCCTCGTCGCCCGTGGGTATGGTGTATTGAAATGTACATGTTTGATCTGTATTGTCGGACGAATTGTCGGGCGAGTCTCCCGGCGACTCAGATCAAACATGTACATTTCATTATACCGAGGTCGGGAGTTAATGTCTGCGCATGCATTGTGCTTTGGCGCCAATAGATTTCGGGGGTCAAGCCAACCTCCCAGCCAATGTGGAGTATCCAATTGTACCACGTGACACAATATGGCCGCGCCCACTGCGAAACTCCCGATTGCGGTATAGCATACTGACAGGCGACAAGGCCAAATCGCCTAGTGGGTATGGGGCTTCAGTCCCTTAGTGGGTATGGGCCTTTAGCTGCACCCAAAACAGAACTGTCCAGATGTATATATTGTTCAAGATGTACATAAGGCCTGATCATCAGGTCGTAAGTTGGTTTACCACATTATTATCTAATTTTATGCTGCCGATTTTTTAGTTGTTTGATTTTCTCTGAGAATGTGCATGACCTTACATTTTATATATCATTTGAGAGAGAATGGTAAGACCTTTCTAGTAATCCAAAACATGTACATATCTGATCTTTAATCTCACTGCCAATTTTTAAAATCGGCAAGTGCACCATGGAATATAGGCTTTGTGTGTGTGTGATAGATATGAAATACATCCTATACCCTCAGGCTAGCGCAGTTGGATCCTAGCCTGTGGCCAGGTAGAGTATCTTTGCTAAGAATAGACTATGTAATATAAGCGGTGGAGCCTCCAGTAACAAAGAAAATAAGCAAAACAACGAAATCTTTCGTTGTTACTTTTCATGTAAAAACGATCGTTTTGACACTCAAAAAAACTAACTCTTTGTAAATAATCTTATTTTTACCCTTCATATATCAATTTAGAGAATCTAATTTCATCCAGTAGAAACAGAGATATTAGGAGTATTGTAATAACATTCTATCGTTGTTGAGAAAATGATCTTAAACTTATCTTGAAGTTATCCTAACAAAATGTCATTGTGCAATGGGCCAAAGGAGCCTTGACGGTCGAGTTGAGTTGGGTTGAGTTGGGCTGAGTTGGGTTGAGTTGGGCAGTGTGGTCTGGGCTTAAGCTGTACATTAAACACCCGGGTACAAATGCTGTATAATGTACCCCACCCACGCCCTCACTGTCTGCCTACAGCCCTCACCTGTCATCTGCACTCTCTGTTCCTATAGATACAAATTAGCACTGACTGTGCCCAGATTCGGGTAGGGTCCAGGTCCGAAAGACTAGGATGACAACATGGATGTTTGCATTTTCTGACATGTGCGGTTACAGTAACACTGGGATAATGCACATGCAGCTAATTGAATACTGCATGGTCTGTGCCATATTTGTAATTGCAAGGGTTTTTGTAACCGTATGTGCAAGTTGTGCAGTTGTATCTGAAAATAATGCTATAATTTTACACGCTACAAGTCAGTAGAAGCAAAACTGGTTTTCTGCTTCTGTTGTATTACTCTTAACATTAATTTTGTTTGTTTGGATGTGACCTATCATTTATCAAATCAACATAATCACATTCAGGATGATGCGGGTATTAATTTTGTATTCGTATAATGCACCTGCAGGCTAATTTTAGCATACGGTAGACAGCGATACAAAAGCCTTGAGCAATCATGCATCTATTGACAATATGGATATCTATATAAAACTAGTGAAGATAATAATTATTCAAAGCAACGTGGGAACTATGAAGAATATATGTGCAAATACAAAATGAAAAACATATTCAATGCTCCCTTTAATCATGTAAAAGAAAAGATCCCATGAAATTGAATGTTTTGAATGCTTTTGGCAAGAAATAGGCTTCACGCCAATTTTTCCAATGATGCAGCATGATTTAGTTTGATAGTAACTCAAGTTTCATGGAAACACATATTTGCTTCAAGAAGAATTATCCCATTAAGCTACAAAACACATACTAAATATAGAAAAATACATTGAGTGATTCAAATTATCATTTTGGTCAAAGAAAGTTGTTCAGGAAACTAGAAATTGTTTAAAATGACCAAAATTATTGAAAACAACTAGAAATTGTTTCCTTTTGAACAATGTGCCCAGGCGTCTATCAAATAATGATCAATCATTGGGAAAATATCTGTCAATGTAAGATATTAGTTGCTAGCTATCTCTTAGTCCCCCATGGGGGTCCGGGCAAGAATAGGCCCCCAGTAGCCCCTTCTGAATATATGAGGGAGCGATAGGGGGAACCCTGCACCAACCAAGTGATTCTTTGGGTTCAATTCCTGGTTAGTGCTTGGTTTACTAAGGGATGAGGTACAGCAAAAATGATTGCTAGGTTTTGATCCCCTGCTGTTTGCCTGCCCTGTCACCTTAATCTCATAGATACAATCACCAAAGACAGAGTTCATCTCAACCTGTTTTCGCAGTGAATATGACCTTAGTTGTTGAAACGGCGTAAAGCATCCAATACTCACTCACTCAGAATTTCAGTCACACGGTTCAATGGGTCCCCCCTTCACACCGTATAGCCATGCCCCCTCTCTAAGCCTACACCCCTACTGTCTACCATTCTCTCAGCACCACAGTCATAGGCCAACTAAGCAACGTCTCCCGTAGGGTGTGCCAATCACACACTTCTAGATTGAACTTCCTTGTAGTTCAATATTCATGAACCCTAGATCCTTTTTAGGAAGATTGTGAGTTAAGGCCATTTTACACTATGCATTGGCTAGCTCACGTTGGGGCCGTTTATTCGTGTTTTTGTCAACGCGAATATCAAACAAGAATCTTGATGCCCAACGCAAAGTGTAATATATTAAAACATGCCAACGCATGCCAACACGACCCAACGCAACCCCCAATGCCTGCCAAAATGTGTAATGTAATTGATTTCATGTTGGGCAACGCTCCCAACGCGACCAGGCACCCGATGCATAGTATAACTATAGGGCTTTAGTCCTCCTATTTTCTTTTGTATGTGTGTCTCCTTGTTGATTGAGAGTCAGCCAACTCTGACCGCCCCGTTGGGCAACTCTGAGAACTAGTTGGCTGACCAATGCATTTTCAATAATTTAATGAAGACCAGGAGTTGGCTGACTGTCATACCCACTAGGCTGATTCAGTGTAGAGATCAACTGTAAACTAGTAATATAATATACTGTAGTACTAAATTGAACAATTATTTTACTTTATTACAAATGTCATTTATGACAGAATCACCCCCTGCCAGGCTCCCCATCCATCCATTGTTATATCTAACGACTTTAATATCGCAGTTGGCTGCAATATACTACTTAGCATTAATGCGATATAGAGGATAGTATAAGAGACAACAACTTGGCTATGATATGACCTCATCACACCCTGTTTCCGACGTTGTGTAGTGTAATATGACCACCACTGAGGCCCTCAATATGTGCACAGTCCACCACAGGTAGGGCGAACAAGTAGCACTCTATACCCGCAGAGTACCATCGGCACACCCCAGACGAGCCCATCGATAACCTAAGGACAGAATCACCCCTGCCAGCCTTTCCATGCATCCATTATTATATGTTACGTCTTTGATACTACAGCTGCCTACAATATACTATTTAACACTAATACGATATCGAGGATAGTATAAGAGACTACAACTTGGCTACCATATATATTTTCATCACACCCCGTATCGCAGCCCATGTCGTATAGTGCAATATGGCCATCAGTGAGGCCCTCAGTATGTGCACAGTCCAGCGCAGGGTGGGATGAACAAGTAGCACTCTATACCCGCAGAGTACCATCGGCACACCCCAGACGAGCCCATCGATAACCTAAGGACAGAAACACCCCCTGCCAGCCTCCCCGTGCATCCATTATTATATCTTATGTCTTTAATATCACAGCTGACTGCAATATACTACTTAACTCTAATGCGATATAGAGGATAGTATAAGAGACAACAACTTGGCCACGATATGATCGAATCACATCCTGTATCACTGCTTATGTCATGTAGTGTAAAATGGCCACCACTTAGACCCTCAATATGTGCACAGGCCACTGTAGGATGGGGTGAACAAGTAGCACTCTATACCCGCAGAGTACCATCGGCACACCCCAGACGAGCCCATCGATAACCTAAGGACAGAATCACCCCCTGCCAGCCTCCCCGTGCATCCATATTGTAGCAAATAGCTGTAATCTGCCCGCTGTAATCACAGTCGCGGAGCTATCTCAGCGAGGGCAGGGTTTAGGCCAGGGTAGGGGGGCTTGATAGGCCTGGACTAGGCCTAGACCTAGAATGAATGATGTTGACAGATATCAATAACAGAAAGGACGTATAGATATGTTAACAAGCATTGCTGCTGAGATTGTGCTATTTATTTCTGGCACTAATGTATAAGAGAAAAAGAATTATTGAGAGTGTCCACTTCTTTTAGGAAAATTATGTTGTTTAAGTTTGTGTTCCATCCGCTTCAAATTGAATCAGTTTTAGATAATTTCTATAAGTAGTATTATGTTGATTCTATTATTTATTTGTAGGACATCTTTGTTTATCTAAATTAACTGTTACAATAATGGCAGGAAGTCACAGAACATTACATGTAATCAGATCATACATGCAGTCAGCATATAAGTTACAGGCACCAAGAAAAAGTCACAGCCAGTCAATGGGTTGTATGTAGTCCTAGAGTCACAGCCTCACATACACAACGGATACAGTCATATAAAGGCACAGGCAGTCAGGGAGAACAGGCCGTCAGAAAAGGTGGTAGATATGCGGAAATATTTAAATGTAATCAGAAAAGGGGAAAGAATGTCAGAGAGATTCAAAGATAATGATAGAGGCAGTCAGAGAAAGTCACAGGCAGTCAGAAAATGTCACAGGCACAGAGGAAGTGACAGACAGTCAGAGAGTCACAGGAAGTCAGAGAAAGTCATGTGTATGAGTAGTTAGAGTCACACGTCGTTGGAAACAATTGCAGGCAGTTGGTAATAATTGCAGACAGTCAGGGAGAGTCACAGCAGTAAGAGAAAGATACAGGCAGTCAGAGAGAGTTACAGGCAGTCAGAGAGAGTCATGAGCAGTCAGAGAGAGTCACAGGCAGTTGCAGACAGTTGCAAACAGTGGGAAATAATTGCAGACAGTCTGGGAGAGTCAAGGGCAGTAAGAGAAAGATGCATGCAGTCAAACAGAGTTACAGGCAGTCAGAAAGAATCAACAGCAGACCCACACGCAGCCAGAGATAGTCAAAGACAGGCAAGTCAGTTGGTCGGTGAATCAGTCAGAAAGATTCCAATGCAGCAAGAGAAAATTACAGGCAGTCAGAAAGAGTTACAGATAATCAACGAAAGTAACAGGCAGTCAGAGATGCAGTCATACACATCTGCAACAAACAGTCACAGACACATTGTAGAATACTTGTAGGTACTAGCAGTCAATTACAGATATCTGCCTGCACCAAGACATTGACGTGGGGATACAGATACATTTACATGTAGCTTTAACAAGTTCAGACACAGACAGAAACAAAGTAATGAGTAGGTGCACACAGCTCCAGGTGGCCTCAGGGAGTCAAAGAAATCACCAGCTCAGAATCCTTTAGTGTTAACCTTAGCCTTGATACTAGCCAATACTGAGGGACAAAGAGGGTGTCTTTATGTAAGCCAGACCACTCCCTTATTCTGTGGCATTGATTTCAGGATAGGGTCAGCTGTGATGAAAGGGGGGGGGCGTGGTCAACCAAGGAGCTTGGTCAATGAAGGATACCATATAAATAGACGTATGTACAATTCAACTAGCATCTATTGAATAGATTTCTTACGTCCTCCGGAGTTCTGGAAATTTGTCTGATGGATAGTGGTAGGTTTTGACTTTAGTGCATAGGGGTCATACGTTATTTACATATGCATTTTTACATGTTTCCTAGATCCCCACTACCATTTAGCATTAATGAATCACCCATTGTGTACTAACTTATAAACCTCCACCCCCACCCCCACCTGTACATGAGAATACAAAAAGACGGCCCCTTTTTTGGCCTAATGAGAGATAATGAAAGGTAGAGAAGCATTTTTGTCTCATCTATATTCATAGATATATCATTTTGTCAGATAATATCTACCTTGTTAAGAATGTGACATGAAATGATGATAGCAATTATGACTTATTTCTGTCAGAGACAGATAACTGTTTGTTACACATTCTCTGCTACATGTTTATGAAAAGAACCCCACATCGATAAGCCTTCGATTTATTTATTATTTTGGCAAGCTGATTGAAGCAGTTAACATTAAAGATCAAATGTTTACCTAAATATAACAAATATTATAATGCATTCACTTTGATACGGATGTGAGTATCCCATATTAAAACTACATCTCCAAAACATCGTATACGCAACTCCTGAATGACAAGAATAATGAATTTCTATTTTTTGTTGTGGGATTCTGAAATCTAAACACATAATGAAATCAAAATACGGAATGGCTTAGGGAAATATGAAATACTCTTGTTTTACCCTTCATATAATTATACTTGCTTGCATATTTGATTATCAGAATTCTAAGTTTTAATCTTTTTGAGCTGTCATGAACAGACACACATATGCTTCCAACTACTAATCAACTTTTAACTTTCTAATTCAATTAGTATCACAGGCTTTCTTAATACAGGCCTCAAGTATAATCAAGTTGGAACGCCCAGAACATAATGAAGGTGTCGAAATGAGTTGGTTGCTGAAATTGGATAGAGCTGGTAGTTAGTATAGTAGAAAATTGGCTTACATCAGAGTGGGTGACAAGCCCTATGAATTATTCCGACTAGGGGAAGTCTAATAATGTGGTTGTGTAACCGAGTTCTACGGTTTCCGCCTGAATCTGTAATTAGCAATAAGGGAGTAAATTACCCCGATCAATACATGCTGGGGTCTATAGGAAACCCTCTTTGGTCTCGCAGCGCTATAGATCTGGGACGCAAGAAACAACTCTAAAACCTGAACATTTTCTGTCACTTCCTGTTAGTTCGTCTTTTCCTATGTTCTTGTAAATTCAAGAAGTGCAACTCTAAAGGTGCATTCAAAGTGTAAAGACAATATGTGTCCTGTTGATGTGTAACATTTTATATAAAATAACATTAAATTTATATTATCTAGCCAGAACTCATAACTATCACTATGTCACAATAAAAGGAACATAAAATGACCTGTTTTCTCTATAGCTGACATGGAATGTACGTGGGCTCGCCTTTGAACCTTGGTTCTAGGAGATTTGAGTTTCCTAATGTCCTTGCCTGTTTTTGATAGCTTATCAATATCTGTGCCTCATTGCCTCTCTTTGCAATTGACTGCTTTTACCTGTCAAGGCCCATACTCAATAGAGCGACTCGAAACTTGCCTACTGCCCAAAGGAGAGTCGGCCAATTACATGCCTACAAAATTAATATCTCAGTGATTTTTGTTGCTGAAAGCGGGTTTTCACAGTATACCTACTATGAACCCTGTTCATCGTTGGATTTTCAGTATTAATCCTTTCCATCCTTGATGACCACCAGTCTGTAGGTATCTTTGATGGCTGTACTTTGAAATGGTTAATACTACGTTTGTCATTTTGTGGAAAACCAGCCTGTACTCACTATGTAGGCTGACTAAAACCTTTGCCAACTGCCCATGGGATAGTCAGCCAACTACATGCCTACAAACTTGTCAGTAATGTTGTTGCTGATTCACATAGCCACAGAATGACAAACTATGTTCGTCGTCGGGTTTTAAGTGCTAACCCTTCCATCCTCGCTGACCAACGCTTTTTAGGTGTCATTGGTGCTATGACTTAAAATGGGTAATACTAATTGATCATGCTTGTTGTTCTGTTGAAACCCAACAAGATACTCACTAGGCTGACTAAAACCTTGCCAACTGCCCATAGGATAGTCAGCTGACTACACACCCACAGTCCATTTCTCCACCTCATAATTATATGCTTATTTACTAACAGTTGGCCAATAATTTAGATAGAATCTAATTGATTAGACACTGGCTAATATATCAAGTTTCAGAAGACTATTATTGTACATATTAGCTGGCTGACTTGATGAAAGTCATCTCACCAATTTGGGACTTGAACCTATTATTAAACTTAGCAATAATTGGACACGTCAAGACTTGTGAGGATTTCAATCATCAGGTCTACTTGCTATGGCCTCTCCCTGTCTAGATTTAACTGCCACTGCTTTTTATTGCTGGTCATTGCTTTGATTGTGTGCAATTTCTGTTATCTGAATGCAATTGCCTGGACTTATCTTCTGTTGCTTGTAATTACATGTGAATCCTAATATTATTGCTATTGCCTGAACTTACCTGAAGGTGAAATCGAATACATGTAAGCAATATTGATTAACTTTTGTTTAACAAATTTTACTGTCTAGTCACTGTGCAGCTGACGCCATATATTCCCTGTATTATTTTCTGAAAGCAGTATATTTTCCTGTAATCTTTTTTTAACAATTTACAGCACTAATATTACACTAAGAAGCATTATTCTAGTGGAACCTCAGTAAACCATTAATTTTTAGTTGTTTCAGTAGCCTTTTTCCTCTTTCCCTTCATGATGGGACAGGAGAGGGGAATAACCATGGATATGGTTACCATAACTATGACAGTGAAGCCATGTCCCCACTTGGGCAATATATATTTTGTGTTATAAGCGTCACTCTTTCCACCATTGGTAACTAGTGCTTGTTTTCAGCCTAAGGTCATCATGGTTGGAAAGGGTCAACACCCAGTAACTAAAATCTTTGTTGCCCAGGCGGGGACATGGCTGTCCTGTCGTTTCCACTGTTAAGCCCCATGCCCACTAGGCAATTCTGACAAAGTCGGCTGATTGATCGGCACTAAAGTCAGCCAATTCTACCAGTTGGCTGACTTTAGCAGCAATTCATATCAAACATGTACATTTCAATATAACATATATTCTGGTGATCTGAGTCAGTAACCATTTTACCGGTGATTCTGCCAGTTTCCCATCGCCAGTTGCCGGGAAAATTGCTTAGTGGGTATGGGGCTTAAATATTGTTTCCATTGTAACTGCTGTTACCGCTGTTAATGTTACTGCCGCTACCACTGTTATTGCCGTTACCCCTGTTACTGCCATTACCACCATTACTGCATGACGTTACCACCATTACTACCGTTACCTCCGTTATCATAATTACCCTCATTGTCGGCAGGTTGCTGCCAAAGGTGACTGTTAAGTCACACACCGACACCTGCTCCAAGGCCTCCTCACAAAGATAATAATAATCACACAACTTTTTTTGTGTGTGAGAGGTTTTTTGCTTCTTCTGCCTCTCCGCCTCCGAAGCGTCCATCATTAATGAGTGGAATTCTACGCACTTGTAGGGCCTGAGACTCTCAACAGAAGTGAGTGTTTTGGTAGTTTATTCCATTGTTTTAGTTTAAGGGTTGTGGAGATTTTGTAAGTATTTAGCGGTTGTTATTGGGGCTTGGTGTTAGTTCTATGCAATTTCTGGTAACTGTGCATCACATGGTAACGAATAAAAATCATGATGGTGATTGTTGGAGTTTAAGGTCCATTCAGCACTTTTTTAGCTATATCAGGACTATCTCACGATTTTACTGCTGATCGATTCTTTTGGGGGTGAGAACAACGGCAAGGTGAGGTGGTGTAGCAGGCAGCACTGGGGAGCGAACCCAGGCCAACCGGTGCAATGTCGACACTCTAACCACTACACTATACTCCACCCCACTTGAATAAAAATTATATATAATTATTACGAGGACTGATAATGATATATTATGACCTTTGCAGAGGGAATTCATGTGATTACAGAAAAATACTCTTGTTTTTTGCGAAGCCTATATATAAGAGAATATAATCTGAAATTGCTAAGCCAATGACATGTCAATTTGTAGAAACAAGTTTTGTTGAAAATCTTTCGTTTTTAATTAAACTTTTAAGCATTCAGCTAAAATTCTAAATTTGTAAAGGCCACTGGTTTTTCTTCTTATATTATCAATTTAAGATAAAAATGCAATGATCTCATGCCCGCTTTCGACTTACATATATTGTTCAATTATGATAAGTGGATAAATAGCTGTCATATTACCACGCTACTTTCCTAACGCTATTGCCATGTTTGATAAACTATGCTCCACAAATATTAATTCCGTACATGTTTTATCATGTAATCATGATGGATCCCTTAATTATACCCATGCCATGCAATACTAATGTTTAGACTACATTGGTCAATGTCACTGCAAACATGCCATTAAGCTGTAGGGGACTACCCTACATTCCAATGAGTTATTATGCACATAATTCTATTCATTATTATTGATGAGTACAATATGGTTAGTAGGATTTGTAATAGAACTAGCTGACTGCCTTTACTGTTATGCAATGAATCTCTGAGAAAACCACGAATCCTGTATGACAAATAGGTGAAAACCGATATCCGACATTGTCAACAATAGCTATCACTATCATAATTTCAAGTATTTCCCTTGGAGGTAGATAATTGCAAAGGAATTAGCTTTGCAGAAGTGCATCTAGCATTCCAGCAGTAAGCCACAAGGAAAACATCACATAGTTGAATAGATAGAACGTGTGCAGGGATACCTATAAAATATTTATTTTGGCAGAGGCGGGTGACGTAACAGGTTCCATAACCATGGTAACGCTACCTTACTATGTTAGCTACCTTACTATGTTACTATAGGAATCAGTGGCGTAACTGCTGCTCACTGGAAAGAGTAACTCATTCGTTTCCATCTCGGAAAAACGTAAATTCTCAAATCTTAGTTTATTGTAACTGGGAAGAAAATATATAAACATCTCATGTTATTTATTTGTCTAAATATAATAATTATGTTCTTTATGATTATAGAGGCCTACTGTGTCTATTCAGGGGCGGATCCAGGGGTGGAAGCATTGGTTCCTCACCCCCATCCCCACCCACTCTTTTTAGTGAACCATTAAACTACAAAAAGAGGGGAAAATGCCGTGTATGTACGTTCTTGCAAATGCACACTGTTTTAGTACTTAGCCTATTATACTGCCCCCCTCCTTCGGATATCCTAGGCCTGTACCTGCCCCTGCTAATATATAAGCTAATATCCTATGTCTAGTTACAACAATGACATCCACAATTAAGATCAAATGAGTCATACCATGCAGAGTTATACCATTCCCATCCCCTCTGAGCTTAAGCTCTCGGTTCAAGCATATCCATGGCAGCCGTTTCCCAATGACCCCCTTCGGTGATTATCCCCACGCAACTTATAAATAGTTGGCACCCCGGACTGCACTCAGCATCTCTCCCCACAACGCACTCCCACCTTCTACGAGCTCATTAAGGCAGTATTACACTACACGATCTTTGGCAATCGATCCCTTGAAATTCTCCATACCACGGATAGCTGATTTACAGTGTTTCAAGCACCTGCAGGCTAATTTAGGCTGATTTTGTCAACAAAACCCTCGGAAAAACTATAGAGAATAAACAAATAACTGCTTATATCCACCAATAATGAATTAATTTTCAAATGCCTTAGGAAATATTCAGTGCATATGGATAAACATTTTTAAAAAATAAGTCTGCAAATTTTTCATCACACTTAACTACAAATAATGGTAAAATTGATAAAAAAAAAAAAAAAAATCTCTATGATAAAGCCTTGGGTCTTGTCGACAAATTACCCAGCATGCAACCTGATCTAGGCTATCCTGCAGGTATTTTGCTATCTGTGGTTGGGAGAATTCTGCCGATGTTTCGCAAAAATTCCAAAGATCAGGAGGTTTTCTCGATTTTTGGAGTGCATGTTAAACAGCGTGAGGTGTAATATACCTGCAAAGACCACCGATCTTTGGCATCACAAAGATTGGGAAACAAAGATCAGGTGTGATCCTATTGATAGTTACCATCATGTTCATAACAATCAGGAGCACCTACTCAAGATCTTTCCTACCTGAAATGGACACACTCACGATCTTTAGACCTAAAACCTCATGATATTTTAAAAAAAAAAAAAACAGTTATATTAAGCTGGAAAGGTTTTAGTTTGTACAACTGGTTTCCGGCCCTGCCAAGCCAGTTGGTTTTACAAGAACGGCGGTGATACAAACTGTAGAACAATATTTGAGAATAGATACAATTTATCATATTAGATTAACAACGTGAGCATGATTGAATAAATGATTGAATGAATCTTAGGCAATTTTGTCTGCCGCATAGTAAAATACGGCCTTTAGGCTCATGAGTAGCTCAGAGAGTGAAGCCTGTAGTCCACTAGACTATTTTAACACTGAAAAATTTGCAATTTCTCAATTTTCATTAGATACATCATAGAAACCCATGGATGCTATATATCAATTGAAAGGGATTGCAAAATCCTTTCTTATGATATGTAACATGTATGTAGTAAGCCAATATTGCTACTGGCGATTTTCAAAATCGGGAGTAAAATCGTACAGTGGAATACAACCTTTAGTACTGAGCAGATCTGGAGATCTGGCTCCAAGCCTAAATACATGGCCCTGCCTACCCACAATACGAGGGGAATAAATATACTATAATTTTGTAATGTAGTCTAAGAATGGTCATCTACTCTTGAAAATCCCTTTAAATTCATCATGACCCTGTCCTCCCTTATCAGCGACGGATAGAGAATTTGCAGTCACACTTTTTTGTTCTCTGTGAAATTTAAGCCTGAAGGGGGATGAGGTCAAGACGCCCCCCCCCCCCCGCCCTTCCTCTACTGTTTATGTGTTTTTATGGCAAAAATTAGGTGTGTATTAGGTGTGTAAAAAGATATATCGTAGTGACGCTACACCTCTAATGGCCCTCGGTGTGTGTGTGTGTGTGTGTGTGTGTGTGTGTGTGTGTGTGTGTGTGTGTGTCTGTGTGTGTCTGTGTGTGCGTGTGTCTGTGTCTGTGTGTATGTGTGTGTCTGTGTGTTTCTATGTGTGTCTGTGTCCGGGGTCTGTGTCTGTGTAGGGAGGGCTGCAACATCTCAGTTTTAAGAAAAACGTCAATGTTATAATCCATATTGTTGCGGTTAAATTCTCATTTGGTTCTAGGAGAAGAACAGCTACAAATTCTGTTCCCATTCCCTGAAACATATGGCAGTAGAACTACTGTGGTCTACGGCAAAGTGGAATAACATATAACATGCAGCTTAACAAAAAGTCCATAACTCACCTTCCTTCTCCCTACAGGCTGCTATATATCAGTCCAGCCTCTCTGTACAGGTACAACCACGAAGGAAGAAAGTATACCTCTGATGGGAAAAGCAACTTGTTTGGAGTTTTCCTGCTTAATTGGAATCAATTATGTCACGTATCAGTTTGTACATAAAGAGTGGGTCTTTTCCATGCCATACTCTGCTGTTATACTTTCCTTACAGTCGCAATACTTCCTGGGCAGTTGTAATATTCCGCTGCAGTTGCTAAAAGCATAGGAAAATGTCTTTGTGAGGATGTGTTGCAGGTTGTTATGAGACGATATCCAGATGTTGTATAGGCCTATTCTGGCACTTAACACTAGTAAATTAACGTTCCTTCTCCAGGCGATAGCTACGTGATGCTGCCTAGCTCCCAGGCCGTTTTCTCTCTCTACTAATTCACAGGTTATTATATCAGTAGTTAACATCCATGTTCCTATAATGGCATGCTAAAACAACATGTGAGGAACTTCCACTGGTGTGATGTGATTGTGTGAGGATATTCCTAATGTAATGTGTGATTCATTCACAAAATTGTCCGTTCTCAGAGGATTTACGTATTTTCTGGTGTATTTTCTGAGTCAAAGATTGTCATTCCATCTGGGCAACTACGGACTCATTGCCCGTACCCATGGAAATATTTTATGTATTCTCAATCACTCATAAACTGCCCATTCTAATGAAATTGGAGTATTCCGTGGGTATGGCATTTACTCACAAAATGTCAATTCTAGCCGGGTCCTTGTATTCTGTGTGTACTGCAATCACTCCAAAAACTGCCCATTTTAGCAGGGTTCTGGCATTTTGCAGATAATGCAGTCTCTCACAAACTGCTAATTCTCAGAGAGTTTGTGTATTCTTCATGTAATGCAAATGCTCCTTGACTGCCCATTCGTGAAGATTTCCTACCTTCTCCAGATAATGCAATCACTTATAAACTGCTCTTTCTAACAATGTTTGTATATTCCGTGGTTATTGCAATTGTTTAGAAACTGCCCATTCTAGCAGGTTTCTGGCATTCTCTAGATAAAGCAATCACTCTCAAACTGCTCATTCTCAAATAATTTGTGTATTCAGTGTGTAATGTAATCCCTTATAAGCTGTCCATTCTAAAGAGATCCATGCATTTTGTGATTAATACAATCACTCCTAAACTGCCCATTCTAGCAGAGTCTGTGTATCTCATCAGTAATGCAATCACTAAAAAATTGCCAATTCTCAAATAATTGGGCACCCTCTGAATACAAAAGCAATCATTTATAAACTGCCCATTCCCAAGGGTTTGTTTACACTCTCCCTTACAACTAACTCCAGTGGTTATTCTCCAATGGGGTAATCCAATGCTTTGAGTCGCTGTGAGCAGTTGGTTCTCTGTGTGGCTGTTAGTGAGTTGCTCCCAGCCCAGCTGTTGCCAGGCCGCTGTTCGCCGCCCATGTGAGGCCCAATGCTCTGTACTGAACCTCGCGGCCGCCTGCCGCTCAACCCACGCTCCGACTCTGTGTAATCTGAGAATGCTCATCGCTGGTTAAGGCAACAGTGCAATGCAGGAGCAGATACAGGATTTCGGAAACGGGGGGTCTGCAGGCTAAGCGCTAAAACGGCATGCATTTGTGTGCATGTGTCGCATATTGTTCTTTTTGGCAATTTAAGTCCCCAGCAAAAGGGGCTGGGTCAGGACCTCATACCCCCCCCCCCCCCGGATCCGCCCCTGCCATGGGGAATATTTGCCTATCACAATAACCGGAATTAAATGGGTTTACGACCAGAACTATAGTTTCTGAAGATCACTCAATTATATAATGTTTTTAAACATTATCTAAATTTCTATAACAAGATCATTGATTTTATATCACCATTCTTATAATCTTCTAAGATTTTCTATGGTTTATCATTGTTTATAATTGTCAAAATCTTCTATATTCTTCAGATTATTTCCTATTACCAGATTCTATATACCACATCAGTAGTTCCATAGTAACAGTTCAGGGATGTATCAAAGGTGGAAGGGATTCAGAGGTCCTGACCCCCTCCTCCCTCCCCCCCCCCCTCCCTTTTAAAAAGGACACATGCATGGTTACATACCCTATATGCGGACCCCCACCCCCTCTCCAAAATCCTATATCTGATACTGAACATGGTGGATTCAGAACCATCAGTATAGTAACATGTCATTTATGCAGAGACTAACATGTAACATCATGAATGTACATGATAGGGGTGTCAGGCAAGAGCGATCCCCTGTAGAGTAAATTGACAAGTCAGTTTCACTCTAAATACGGGAATTTTCAAGCTATGGTTTATTTTCATGACCTTTAATTGCCAAGGTATACACCTTTCTATCTAAGGCTGGTGCCCTCTCTTGGTATAAATAACCCAGTTCAGTGTGCAGCACTAATCCTAGATTTCAAGCAGAATCAGAACCAGTGCCTATTTAGATGGTCAAGGGCCTGTAATCGGTAGAAGTGCATAGTATGCATGTATCGGAGAGGGTGGGAGATTTGGTAGTTATAGTTGTAGGTATAGTTTTTCAGACCAGCTTAGTTGCACAGCCTAAACTCCTAAACACCCACCCAAACTGATGATTATTCATATCTTTGGTATGGTCAGTGTTCCGGGGACATAGATATGTTTAATTTACATTTAACGATTTTTTTTAGTAAACCTTAAAAAATATATGTTACCTACATTTGAAAAGGAGGCATTTTATCCCAATTCAACAACAACACAAGTAAAACTAAACAGTGGCGTAGCCAGGGGGTTCCTGGGTTTCTGGAACCCTCATAAATTTCCCAAAATATAGCCTAAGTAAAATATAAGAAATCATGCCCAAAATGTAAGTCGGAACCCCCTTTGACTTTAGGGATGGCTACGCCCCTGCAAAAACAACACAGACACTTAACCTGGCACACACATTGGCTTTGCCTAAGGATGTATGCAAATTGTCCGGAGGTGCACCCCATACACCTACTTTCTGCTTATTTAAGAGGAAGAGGAAGGTATAGCCTCTTCCTGTTTAAGAGCAAAGATTCTCCCTGTTATATCTCACATGAGGCTTTTAAGGTGAGGTTTTCTTTTTGAGACATAGAGGTTTAGTATTTTAAAAAGGCTGCTCCATCTCGAAGATAACTCAGACACAAGAAATGTCAGAATTTAAAGGTCGTATTCCACATACCGATTTTGATGCTGCCGATTTCGTATTTGTTTGATTTTCTCCAAGAACATGATATCAAACCTTACATCTTATATATCACTCAAAAGGGAATTTCAAGGCCTTTCCCTTGATATATGACATTTATTGTTTATCTATATTTGAATTTTATTCCCATTGCCGATTTTCAAAATCGGCAGCAAAATCGATATGTGGAATACAGCCTTGAGGCAAAAGTGGAAATAAAGTTGTAAACATGGTGAAAACAAGCATTTATAACTGCCAATGGGAACTAAATTCTAATGTGACCGTTGTCTTTGAACTGCGGAATGCAGCCAAAGTAAATTGTCCTGTCTCCTGTATGTCGACAGACTAAACAACACATCTATCTAATAGATAGATGTGTTGTTTAATCTGACAGACAGTAAATTAAAATTTTATAATAAGCTCTGCAAATTCAGGGCCTATTAACATTATAGGTCTATCTTCAATATTTACACAGAAAATGCCAAAAAATGTTAAAATAAGCCAATTTTTGACTAAAAATCAAATTTTGTGTAGTTTCATATCAAACTTTAAAATTTCCTAAAACTTCACATTCGGTTGCCATGGTAACCGGAATGTTTATCGAATGTCAAAACGTAGAATTACTGATATTATGAAGAATTTGGTTTCCATGGATACCAGGTCATGTGACATTTATTTTAGAATTCATAAAACCTAAAAGTACACCTTTTAAGCTACATGGTGCAAAAAACAGAATGTAGCTATCTTCATTAGAAAAAAATTGGGAGTATTTTGTTTGCATCATAATTAATGTAAATAAATTTTTACTCTATATCTAACTGTTTGTAATCCTGTCGCTACCGTCTATATCGTAATTTTAATGGATTTAAGGTGTCTGGTGTTATCATGTTCAGAAGCTCACAACTCAGCTTCTACTCAGAATATTTAAGAGATGTTTACATTTTTAGAAAGCCTGAGCCTTGTTCTAAATTCATTGTTCATGTCAAGTAGCCCCAAAATCGCAGAGCAGGTCACCTATATTGAAAAGGGGAATGTTGGGGGCTATTGAGTTGTTTATGCCTCACACAGCCACAATCATAAAGAAATTAATATAAAAACTTGAAATAGTTGCAAAGGCACATATAGGGGAAGTCTTCATCTGCAGAAATGCTGAGTGAATCTCCCCATCTGAAATCTAACATTGTGATCATACATAGATACAGCATATTATGTATTGTTCATAAATGGTTCGTTTGTTCTATAATTGAAAATATAACAAAATATTTCTTATTATTAATGTTATAGCCTTAGGCAGGCAGTGAATGGACAACATAATAATGATTATTATGAGCAATTGCTAGGCTGTTGAGGCAATTACATTATGATTGCATTCTGTTTCACGTGAAGGCTGTTAACTGCGTATTAGACTAAAATAAAGCCATACCAAATTTAAAGCCTGCACTTCCTTTATCGATTTTGGCTTTGTGCATTGGGATAGGTAACAGTTTGAAGCAGGATTACTACAATACAGCAACGCTGTAATACATTATACATCTATATATCTGCACATGGATCCACCTGTTACTATTAATTGATCTATCCATATGTATGTAAACATATATATGATTACATGAAATGATATTGAAAATATATGTATTTCACCCCCCCTATGTATGTGAAATATATATATATTTTCAATATCATTCCTTAACACCAGCAGCTAAATAATAACACAAATGTCTCGTGGCCATATAATAAGACAAATGTTGCAGGCATCATTTCAAAAAATGTTCGAAACAGTGTATGCAATACCTTTGAATATGTATCAGCAAAAGTCAACAAAAATATCAGCCAGTGGAATTTACCTATTCAGCATCTGTGTTGACTTGAAGTGGGACAGAGGATATTTAAGATGGCAGTTGACTGTGTCAGTTCCCTTCACAGTGTTTCTCCCTGTCTGACGTAATTATTGATATCTCACAGACACAATACACACAGTGCAGGCTATGCAGAGTTCTGCTGATGCAGGCCTTTAGGGGGAATGAGGATGGGATGTACCAGGAGTGATGGCCAAATAAATTTCACGCATCCACAAACTGCTCCAGAAAATGCTCCAGAAAACGATCACACATCTAAAAAATGATGCATAAATCCATCACGCATCTATTTTGCATTTTCACGCATCATTTTTTAGATGTGTGGTCGTTTTCTGGAGCAACTTGGTGATGTGTTTAGATGCATGAAATTTCTTTGGTCGGCACTCCAGGTCTATAGGGGGAATGTGGATGGTAAGAACCAGGAGTGACAACCAAAGAATTTTCACGCATCTTATGCCCACGATTCCAAAATTTGGATTCGGGAAATAACACAAAGTTTAAGATTCGTGACTTTTTTTGGCTTTTAAACACTCTAATTAAATTGGAATTTGTTTCAATTAGATATAATGAAGGAGTTTATATAAATATTCATACTTTATACATGTTTTTATATGGATGTTTTCCTTTACGAATCCGTCATGCATATTTTTTGCACTTTCACGCATCATTTTCTAGATGTGTGAGTGTTTTCTGGACTAGTTTGGACTAAAATAGATATATTTGTGAAATTTCTTTGGTCGGCACTCCAGGAGTGACGACCAAAGAAATTTCATGTGTCTAAACACAACCACAAGATGCACCAGGAAACGAAGTGAAGATAAACGCATCTAAAAAAAAAAAGATGCGTGAGAATGCAAAAAAGATGCGTGATGGATTCATGGAGGAAAATGTCCATATAAAATCATGTATGAGGTATAAATATTTTTATGGAAATTTTTTTTTATATCTATTAGAAACAAATTGCAATTTAATTAGAGTGATTTTAATCACACAAAAAAACGTTTTTTAGATGCGTAATTGTTTTCTGGAGTAGTTTGTGTATGCGTGGATGAATAAATGTCTTTGTTCATCACCCCAGACCATTGAAAATACAGAAAAAGAACTGTTGAAGAAAAGAAAAATATTAACAGAAATCATTAAGACTTCTGAAAGGTTTCTTCTGTCCCAGAACTTATAAAAGTTATACATCATATTGCTTGGCCGGGGAGCGCATGCTATGCTGCCATATATGCACTGGAGTCAGTTTAGGGTTCCCATTTGGGAACCCCCCATGCGAATATAAGGGCACAAAGGGGTTCTGATAAGGCATGCCCCCTCCTCCCACGGGTCAGGTTTGTCTTATCTCAACCACACAGTATCTCGTGGTAGTCATAGCAACTTGGCCCTGATTAATGACAACCCCTTTTACAGCTGAGATAGGGGACTTTGGGTGGTGAAAATCCATTATCTGAACCCCTCATATCCCCAGAGACAAAATCACATGTACATGAGACTGCCATACCTAAGTTTAGACATGGCATGCCCTCCCTCTACAATAGTTACAAGTATTTACCAAATTTATCAAATGATATATATTAAAATCATATTTTCGTTTATTATAGAATATATATATATATATATATATATATATATAACAACAGGCCCGTAGCCAGGGGGGATTCGTGTTTTGACTAGTAGTTTTTTTTCCAGAAGGGGGGGTTTTCTGAATAAAAGAGATAAAATACCTATTTCTTTGGATTTAGTGTCATATTTTACATCAAAAAATATAGGGGTTTCGCAAGCTTCCAGACTCCATGTAAATACTTGAAAAACTTTAGTTACAAACTGGTTCAAACCTCGTCGTACATAGATAAATAGTTGTCCATGAGTACATACAGATCCAAAGTCTCCCATGAGAACCCTTATGTGAAATTTGAGGACTACAAGAATCTAAATTTTCCAAACCTAGCACCATAAACGTAGCCCCCTAAACTCCTCCCTGATTACTAAAATAAGGGTTTGCTCATTGAACCATCTCATAGCCTCCCTCCCCTCCGAAAAAAAATTAAAAAGGTCATATTCAATTAAAAGACAAATGCATTTCTACAAGCATTTGCAATAGTCTAAACTATTTTGAGCAGCATATTCAACTTTGTGTAATATCTCTCCATAAGAAAGATTAATAGATTGTCCTGCTCAGGTTTATCAGTGTGGTCGCATCAGTATGAACAAGATGGTAGTGGTTGGTGGAGGGGCCTAAATTTCGAAATCCTATCTTTCTTGATGCTATATTCTTTGAACATATGACAGGATCGGCTCATCTTATCTTATCGGCCTCCTTTCATCACCTTTAACGTAACTGTCAGTCCAGGTTACGGTAAAGCAACCTTTTGGTGAGACTTATATACTTGCCAAAGAGAAGCAAGTTTGTGGCAAATGCATGCCATTTTGGTACCCAGCCTGCATGCGTCTCTCCCTTTCCAAAATCCTGTATCTGCCCCCGTTCTTATATATATTATTAAACCACCACACAGTATGCAGCAGCCTCTATTGGCAGATCTATATGGTCGTTGGACGTAGACGCCAGATGCTGGTTGATCATGATTGATAACCCAAGGTCAACAGAGGTCACCCCCACTCACCCAGCCCTGGTGGCCATCATGGGAACCAGGCAGGTTGACCTCTGACCTGACCCCATCACTCGCCACCACTAGCGGGCACCACCTGCACCACCTGTAGGCCTGCGCCACCTCCAGTGTGTTATAGGTACTAGGTGTATAGAAAGCCTGCTGCTGGGTGTTTAGGGGGTGTTTGGCCACATTGCCTCCCTCCTGCAAGAATACCAGGGGGCCGACCAAAAAACAGCCACGATATTTCATGATATATTAAATATCCCAGTTTGCTAAATTTATGATCTCAGGATTTTAATGAATGAGTATTTCATGGGTTTTTCTGTTGGTTCTTTTCATTTTTTCCTAATCCAAAATTGTTCCAATGTCCTTCAAACATGCATTCAAAAGTATTAGGCCTATTATGTGAATTCACGTGACCCCCACCACATAATGAGGCATAAGCGCAGATCATGAAAATTGAGCTTTGAGAGGATGCATTAAGCTTTAGAATAGTGAAAGAATTATGTTTCTATCAGTATTTTAAACCAAGTTATGAAGTCACACACATGAAATACAGCATTTGGGAGAAAAATGACTGTAAAGACACATCTTCTATTTATGTTTGTGGAAATATCTATAGGCTTTATTTATGACCATCAGGAAAACTCATCTTTTATACATGAAAAATCGTCAACTTTTTTTTATAATTATATGTTTGTGAATTGTAATTTGCATTTATATACCATGTCATTTTTGTAGAAACTCATTTATCCAATTTTTGACTTTTTTCCCTTATTTTGTTATTTTCTCTGAATCAGTCTGGGCGACTTATGCCTCATTTACTGGTGGGGGTTACATATTGTGAATGATTTTGATAAGATTTATCACATGACTTTCATGTCCACATTGAATCTTGGATATTTTCTGGAAAGGAATTTTGTATCGTGGACCTGAAAGAACCAGCCACGACACATTCTGATGCATCATTGATGTTTTATGGTTGGCACCCAAGGGTTACCAACCAAAAAAACTTCCACGATATACATAAATTCATCGTGGGGTGTATTTTAGGGAACACAATACAAAAATCCAATTCTGAAAAAACCCACGATACATTTTGAAGGTGAAGATTATGTGGTACATCATGATAAAATCATTCACAGTAAATCTGAATTAACATAAAATACATTTTAATGTGTATTTGGAGGACACTGGAACAAATAAAAGTTGAAAAAAATTAAAATAAACAAATATCATGGACCACTAAAATCCCACGATCACAATTTTCGTGATTGTGTCTATCTAAATGTATCTTGCGGTTGAATTATCGTGGATTTTTTTGGGTTGGCACCCTAGGGGCACATTATTATACAGGGTCAGTGTTCTGGGGGGACCCTGATCCCTCTTTGAATATGAAAATAAAAAAGGACAGATTTCCACAGATCTTGCTATCTGAGATGCTGAAAGCCTAAACTTGGGTCCAGGGGAGGGGCAATGGGGAACTTTTTTCAAATGTTTTGTTTATACTGTTTTGTTTATACGTTGTCAGTTTTTCATGAAAAATTTTATTCAAGAGTATTTGATCACATACGGGTTATTATTTTTAAAATCTGTTATTTAGTCAGACGTAAAATAAGCATTACACTTGTATCCTGTTTACATCTGAGTTGTACAGTGTAAATTACATAGTCCTGTCGCAACAGGGTTACGTACATATATTTAACTTGTTAAATAACAGAATAGGCCTAATTATGATTATTATATTTATAGTTTAACATATTCCAAATCACACATTTGAACTTTTGTTCATGCATGCAATATGATGTATCCAATTTATTATCATATAATAGACAAGACGTCTATTTACTCCTTTATAATATAAAGGGGGAGAGGGGGTTCGTGTTTCCATGACCAGACACTACAAAGGGAGAGGGAGGAGGATCATTTAGTGATAGAGATTGCAGGTAAAGTCATGAGTTACAATGCTGTAATTTCTATTTTCAGTTAAGATTAAAGCTTTTCTCAGGGACAGCCGGACTCCTAATCAAGAAAATATAGGTGCCTGACCTGCTTTTAAAGGACTTTTGATCCAAGGTTATCCCCCTGTTCGTTGTATTTTTTTTTTTTTTTTTTTTTGGGGGGGGGGGGGCGCGCTGGGTCCTCTTGGCATTATGTCATTTTTAGAGGGAGGTCAAGGTCGCATGACAAAACATGACAAGCAGGAGGAGGGTGGGCAAAAATGGTCAAAAAAGGCATGATGTCTTTTATGGACAGCCAGTATAGTAATGACAACAAAATGGTTAGCAGGGACAGATATGGGGGGGATGGCTGAGGGGCGCCCCTCCACCCCATTTTTTGCCAAATTCAGATTTTTTTAAATCCTATGTTAGGGCGTCCCCCTTTTTGAAATCTCTGGATCCGTCTCTGGTTAGTTCTAGCTGCCCACACTGTTGGCAGGTCCGTACATAGAAGTGTGTACAGTGGAGACACCTGGTGGATAGTAAGGCTGCTAGGCCTAATCATATATATTTTTGCCTTTGTGTTTGGCAACTTGTTTGCAAACGTTACATAGTCGCAGCGGAATAGTTTTCTGGAAAAAAAAAGAAACAAGAAAGATGCTACATCAAGATTTCTTTTCCAGCTACAAATAAACTAGGCCTATACGCCGTAAATCTGTTATCATCACTAATCATTACAAAGACGTCAGGTGAAAATGTGGAAATCAATAATTATATTGTGTGGGGGGTGGGGGTGGGGGTGTGGGTGGGGGTGTGGGTGGGGGTGTGGGTTGGGGGTGGGGGGTTGCTGCCCCCTAGACTGAGGGGGAAACTTTTTTTAATACTATTCGTTTGTTGTTTTGTAAAACTCTGGCGTTGTTATTTCCACTTTTTCATAGAGGGGGTCATTTTGCCCCCCACCCCCCTAAATGACAGATCTAGATTCTGGAGCCCCTGGAAATGTCTTGTATGTTTGTGTGTCCACATCCACACCATTCAAGTACTTAACCTTTATGATTACCCCTTTTTTGAAA
This sequence comes from Lepidonotus clava, assembly GCA_936440205.1. Classification (NCBI taxonomy): domain Eukaryota; kingdom Metazoa; phylum Annelida; class Polychaeta; order Phyllodocida; family Polynoidae; genus Lepidonotus; species Lepidonotus clava. The sequence goes on from OW387149.1 coordinate 9,065,380, forward strand.
TACTATATAATATATCCTATGAATGATTCAATATGGGAACAGGATGGTCGAATTCATACACATTTTGCTCTATATAGATGTTTGTGTCTCAAGCTACAAAATATGCAAGTTGAACATAACAGGAAAAAACATTCTATGTATATCCCATCTTGGGAAGTAGAAACTTTGGGGAAATACGTCGGCACTATACGTCGTAAATGTGTCTAGATAAAAAAACTAAATCCAAATGACCACGCATTGTGTTAAACAGGTCAAGTATAGCCAGAAACACACAGGAAGCAAAAAAGAACACTTTTATCTGTAAGGTAAGAGATGTCGTTTTTGAGATAGAAACCGCAGGAAATCCCCATCATTGTTTTTTTACTTTTCCCTCTTCTATCCCCACATCCTCCCCTGACCCCCACCCACTCAGGGGGGAATACAGGAATTGTTGATGGGGGGGGGGGGGGGTCGGCATAAAGGCTAAGTAGTAAAACGGCCTTTTCCCCTCTGTCTGTATTTTAATGGTCCACGAAAATAGGGGACAGGACCCCCTGGACCCGCCCCATCCATTCCCCATTCTTTGACTGTCCCCATGTGCTCTCTCCTGCAGCCATCATGACTGACTTCTTACCTTCCCTTTTTTTTTATCCCATACCCCCTCCCGGACCTCCTACCCCCAGCACACTCTCAGTATTTTCTTCCCTATACATACCTATCATATGTCTATATATATATATTTGGTCAGGATAGTCCCGCATTTACAACTATATCATGGATACAGAATAGCTGTTGTAAGGGGAGGGGGTGCACTTTGTAACTTATTGCCTGCTGTTGTTTTTTTTACAAACTATTAGAGAATAAGAATTTAAAAAACGTGCGACACAAATGTATGCATTATAGTGCTATTGTAATATCCAATCATCTAGTCTTTCATTTTCATTTTATGATATGTAACAACACCAAGGTGGAACTTATGTAAAAAAGATTAGGCTCTTGTCTCTATTCCCAAATCAATAAAAGTTTGTCTCAATCTGAGGTATCTGTCGTTATTTCTTTCAATTTTATTGACATTTTGTACTCAATATTGCATACCAAATGGTGAACTGAATCAGTGCAATATTTGGTGGATTCTTTTGGTAATGACAATTTGTGTACCAATTCAGCCTAGTGGGTATGGGGCTTTAATATTGTGATATTCTCAGGGAAGATTAGGAGCAGGGACAAGCGAGTGGCTCTTCCGCGGTTTCCCTGCTTAAGATATTCATACTCTTGATGTATCTCAGCCGGTCACGATTGATATCTTGAGAGCACAAGTAGTATGGGTCACACAAGCACTTGTACGGGTCCGCTACAAAGCCGCAGAGGATGAGGTGGGCGAGTGGCCGTAGGGTTCTCAGAAACGCACCTAGCTTCAGTCTTGGCCATGGATGGGTCTGGCAAGGACAGGATTGCGGTTCGGTTCAGGCTCAGGTTTGGGGTTTCATACGAGTCGTCTAGCAGCCGTGTGTGGCTGCCGATTCTGGACTCAGGACGGGGACCATGTCCAAATAAATAAAAGGGTGGTAGCATGTAGGCCAATCTCCCATGTTCTGGTCCCTAAAGGGCTGATGTTTCCAGTTGTTTCTTCCCCATTTTTGTGCATCTGAGTTCATCCCTGGTTTTTACCCCTATTTCTGCTAAGTCCAATTTCCCCCTTTTTTTGGTCTAACTTTGGTCTATTTCTATCTCGTGGACCATTATCTCTAGTTATCCTACTCTTCTAAGCCTTTTCGTGGTCCATTCCCGGAAAGAAAGGAGATGTGAACACAGTGAGTACCAAGATGGGACTGTTACACAACTTTATTCTTGTGAAATCACTCTCTTATATAGCCACAATCTGGCTCCTGATTGGTTAAACAACATCCCATGGTCACTTTGACCTCTTGCCAGAGTCACTAAAACCTCATGCATTACCAGTGATTACAGACTTCATGCACTTCATGCTTCGTGACTCTCGTGTAACTCGTTCATGCATTTTCATGCAACTCGTGTCTTGTGTTATCTGTGTAATCTGTGTAATTCGTGATCATGTACTAACATTATTTTGATATTAACAATAATTTTTCATAACAACATTTTACTTGGTTTTAACCTTTATAGTTAAACTGCACAAGTCATCACAATATGGATAAGGGCTCAACAGTTGGCCGACTCTTGTCGGCCAACTTGTGGTCGTCTGCTGACTCTGAGCAACCCATACCCACACGAATTGGCCCATAAATTGGTGCTGAAATAGGTGCTAAAGTAGCACATAACACTGATTTTAAAGTCAATTTCTAGAACCGGCTCCACTGTGGAGGACCTTCAATCAATTATTATGTTTACTTTAGGCCAGTATAATGATGAAATGGTAACCTATTTGAAAAGATGAGTATAACAAATAAAGGAAATTTAAAACCAAGAAGTCAAGTCACTTTACGGTAATATTACACTGCAAACATCGCAACCATTTTGTGGACTGTCTTTAAGACAACTGCAATAAATTTCAATTGTGTAAAGCAAGTCTTCTCGTGCAACCATCTTTACAACAGGTTGCACCTCACTTGTGGAAATTAAATGGTTTATTTTATGGTGACATTTATACAATAAATATGATTAATCCATTGGGAGAACATATCATCTGTAAGCCTATATTCTGAAGAGCATGATGGTAAATACGTCTCTCCCTACCACGGATAACATATTTCCTGGGTTCTACCAGACTATCCTTGATCAGGGTGCACACTGGGAAATAATATTGACAAATTACAAGGCTTAACTATTTTCATTAATTGTGGCATTATCTATGGAGATCAATATATTTTTCCATTTGCTAGTCCTAAATCCTATCACTTATTGAGTTGGTTTGAAAATACATTCATTACACATTAATATATATCAGATATTCATATACTTTCTACATTAATTTAGTTTCTGCTTTTTTGTCAACGAAGTTAGCCCAAATTAACCTGCAGGTGCCGGAAATACAGTAAGTCAGCTGTCTGATATCTATTTGGTATATCAGATAGGCAAAGAGCCTGGACACATGGTTTCCTACAATGTTTCCCTCATTACATGTGTTTTCAGGTTAAACTGCTTTATTTTAGATAGCTAACTGCCCCTTGGCCCGTTGCACAATGAATTTCATAACAACGAAAATCAATTTGCGATAGCATTTGCATGGGGTAAATCATTTATGTTGGTATGGTATTTACATTCAAATCAGGCACTTGATTCCTGTTGGTTTCATACTGAGCACTAGATTTGTGTTGGTTCACACGTTCAAGACTAGATTCAAGTTCATTATTTTATAAACCTGTTATTACACTTTTCGTTTTTTGTGGTTTTTTTCAATAAAGAAAAATCGATTCATATCAGGCTTTGCATTGGGTCAACCCATTTCATGTTGAGATTTACAAACATATCTGTAAAGTACATTGTATCACTCGCATTTGGCAATGCTTCCCAACTTGAACGTAGACCCGATGTGTAGGATAATACGAGCTTTATTCTTGCCAAGGTTTTGTCTGTATTCCCTTCCCACCCTGTGCCCCAACAGGATCATCAAAGGCCACGTGTGTAGAGTCCTTTCTAATACTGGATCTCCACGTGGTGACTAGTTTTACTTGGGTCGTCAACGACGATGGTGAAGCACACTGGCGCCGTACTGGCGGACGACTAAATGCACTAATCGTCCACGAATTTGCTGAAAAAATCGGACATTTCCGATATTTTGCGGACGACGATGTGCACATCGTCGTCCGATGAGTTTTTAGTCGTCCAACTTGCCTTTCGTTGGCCGACGAATGTATCGTCGTTGACGATGAAGTGAAACTAGTCGCCCTGTGGGGATATGCCTGTAAGGACATTGCACCTTGTCACTTTTCGAAATGAGTAGGGTATTGAACCCAGTGACAGGTTTCTCTTAAATCATATCATAGATATGATCACCCACATCTGAAGAGCATCACCTTGTGCAGTCTAGAAGGAATCCTGTGTGGTTGGCCGAATGTTAAACTACCCCAACAAACAAACAAGTATCCCCTTCTTAAATTTGAACTTTTGTTTCGTGAATCTGTTCAGGTGGCCAACCCAGTTATTGTACTGCATTTCTTTGGGATGAATAAATAAACACACATCTCATCTGAAATAACATATACATATCTGACGAGCTTGCATCTTTCACTGAATCTAATCGACCTAGAAGTGCATCCTAGCATAGATTCTTGCAAAGCAGAGTATGACCGACTGCCCTCCAGGTTACAGTTGTGTTTAGTCTGTATTCCAAAAGGCAATATTAGAGAATTACTATAGATGTCTGAAATATCTGTTTTAATCAACCATGTCAAGTGACTATAGCCCCATACCCACTAGGCGATTTGGGCCTCGTCGCCCGTCAGTATGCTACATTGAAATGCACAGGTTTGATCAGATCGCCGGGCGATTTTCCCGGTGATTCAGATCAAACATGTATGTTTCAATACACCATACTGACGGGCGACGAGGCCCAAATCGCCTAGTGGGTATGGGGCTTTTGGCATAGTACCCCTGAGCACTTGGCCTGATGCCCAGGTAGCTGCTGTACAGTGGGGGTGATAAAAAAATTCCACTTCCTCCTTGATGCGTATATACTAAGTAAAACACAGTCATTTGCAGTTGCTGAGTCAGTACTGTCTAGACATAACTGTTAGAGGACCTGGTTAGGAGGCAGCAACATGGAGACGCATAATTGTAAGTTGAAATTATAACCACAATCTTAAGTATCAGTCATTGATTGATCCATATGTACATACATATAGATACATACATAAATACATACATACAAACAAACAAACATACAGAAAGAAAGAAAGAAAGAAAGAAAGAAAGAAAGAAAGAAAGAAAGAAAGAATGAAAGAAAGAAAGAAAGAATATCTTAAATTAGTATATATGAATTTTCAAACTAACTTCAAAAGATTTCGTTTGTTTGAAAGTTCATTCATGACAGATATATAGCAAATATTTAGTTATTTTATAGATTTTTTTCTGCAAATTTTTGCGATTAAATAAGTAGCCAACAGGTGTCTAAAACACCGTACATCTCCTATCAGTGGTGAGAATCAAAAGGGTTATGAGGAGAAAGTGAAATGTCCTAAAATTATGTATAAGCAATCACTGGATGTATATAATTTATTCGTACCAAAACATGATAAAGAATTGAGGAGTACGCGAAAGGTGAAAATGAAAAATACATTTACTAAATATACCAAATATCAGAAGAGCCCCTATGCATGTGGGGTAAAACTATGGGAATGTTTACCAATTGAGTTACAACAAATGGGTGATTTGGGGTCATTTAAAATCGCTATTAAGAAACATTCTTTATCGTAAAGTTCACTATCTTAGTGCCAGGTATGTTATGCTTATGTGTTGGCTAAAAATAATCATTGAGTAGTAATCACATGATGTGTGTGATGTAAGAATGGTATGGTTCGTTCTTATATTAAACGAAAAATATATGTATCATTTTTTGACATAATATCTCTAACGCTCTGTGACATGATATATTATGTATGTATTTTGATAGTATTGTAATATATGTTTGGTTGTGAAATATACAATGATCTATTTTCTGATGGAAGAACTTGTAATACAGGAACTCAGAAATAAAAAAAAATATTAAAAAAATATATAAAAAAAAATGTAAAGGATTATCAACAGGTAGTACTGCATGGGGAGGTAATAATGGATGAGCCCAAAGGGCGAGTTCATAATTTTATCCCATGAACTACAGGTGTATATTACCAGACACAGACCATGATAGAAAGATCAGAGAGATATAATGACATTACTGGGCTGCTGTATAAGGTTAGTTCAATATTCAAATCTGATGTACAAATATTCAAACAATGCTAAATGATCAAACAGAACAGGCCCTATGCTTCAACCAGGGCATCAGTTTCTATAGCCTGTTGGTCAGAGCATTGGATTTGTGTGGCTCAATCCTTGCCCGTGATCATATAGAGTCTTCTTATAGTTCATGTCCTCTATTTATACTTTATCATTAAGCTATAGGTCAGATGGGCAAATAGGAGACAATTTTGAATAATATATCATTTCAAAGCTAGGAATTTGTTTTAGGGGTGCAACAGATAATAAGTCTAAATGGAATGTTTTCCTTCCCTAGAACTAATTGGAACCAACAACTTTATAAAAGGTACTGGTCTATTGTTCATTATGTGTGGAGATAAAAACTATATTGTTGCATACTATTGTGAATATCAAATAACTATGTTAATCAGGTACACTTCTGCACTGATGTCAACATTAACCTAGGATTCAAACTAGGTAGTGTGCAGGGGCATAATAATGCTAGGAGCAAAAACAACTGACTCTTCTGGAATATACCAAAAGCAGTCAACTAACAAGGGCCCTTAGGGGTGAAAGACCTTGAGCGAGATTAGAGTCTCTTGGATTTAAAATGTGAACTTCATTTATATGCAGTCAGGTTTTTGGGCCTGTAAATCATTTGATGTTTGAGTGTGATTATATAAATAAACTTTAGTGTGCCTCTGCAAGCAACTGTCTTGATTTGGACTTGAACCCCCTCGATGAGGAGGACTCTACCCTAATAATGATATTCTAACTCATAACACGAAGTATTAGTAAAACATTCATTAGAATAACAATGACAAGGGTAATAAGTAATAGACCAACAACAAAAGCTAGCAGTCCCTTATATTATCTAAATGTGGACTAATACCCATACAACAGAGTAAATGCCCATCACTTTCACTAGAATGACTTATTAAGCTTGTAATGATGAAATAAAGAATCAGAAAATAACAAAATAAGGAAGGAAATGATAGTGCACTGAAGTTGAAACCTCAGGCACGGTATGGTTAGTCAGGTAGCTTCTTGACAGAGCGCATGCAATTGATTTCTGATCTGACTGTTAGGATAGCTAGTTTCTGCTTTTAGTGAAGTAATCATTATCATTAAAGAAGAATGGGACAAAAATAATATTTTGTCCCTATTTCACTCAGTCAGTCTATCCTTGCAAAAATCGACCAAAGCCATCTAGGTGTAGAAAAGTGTATGGTGAGAGCAAAAAAATACTTTTCTGGTTAAGCATGCCTGTCGAAATCAAGCAAATGTGTGAAGAGTGTAGCACTTGTAATAAGTACCGCTCTGAGTAGTGAAAAAAGAGCCTATAATTGCTTCTCAAATTCCTGAGTATCCATGGCAGAAAGTCACCAGGGACCTGTTCTCTTTTGATGGTGACACAAAGTTCTAATTGCTGATTATTTTTCAAAGTTTGTCAAATTCACAAAAATACATTGTGACAGGACAAGTATATCTGTAATTTCTTTTTTAAAGGAACAGTTTGCTAGGCATGGAATTCAAAAACATCTTGGACAGTGATCCCCAGTATGACTGTGTGATGAATTGTCCATTCATCTGTCTTAGAGGTACGAACTACAATAGTGTCAAAATAATAGTAAAGATGTAAGGTACGAATCAGGTACGAAAGTATATCGAGCCGTGCCCGGAAGCATGAAAGTACGAAACCACATTGTAACTGGATATGACGTCAGAATAGTCAAGTGATTGAAGTGACCAATCAGATTCGAGTAATAGAGTATAAAAGGGGGCGTGAAGGCCAGAAATAAACAGTCCCTTCTTGGTACTCACTGTGTTCACATGTCTCTTCTTTAAGTAACCTAGCCCTCAAATTGGTCCAAGTCGAAGATATACCTTATTAGAAGTAAATAAGCCAGCCGAACTCAAGTAAATGACAAGTTATCGATAAAATTGGGTAGTGGTCCGGAAGACTGAAAATGGTATGGAAGCCCGAATCAGCCCAAGGACCGATCCGAGACCAAAAGACTGGCCAGGTACGAAAGCCCAAAAAGGTGAGCGGCCGGCCCGTCACCGCTGGGACGAAGGTGCCACCCACTTGGCCACACTCTACCAACCTCTAGGCAAGCAATGACTCGACTCTCATGGAAGACACGACCGGGCAGCACACCCCCCTTCTTTTACTCCTGCCAATGTCCAGAACACACCAGACCCGACAACCCCTCCTTCCTCGATCTCCAAGAATCCCAATTCCACGATTATCCCACTCATCCCCCCTTGTGCGCGAGGCAAGACTCTTAATCTTACACCTCGGTTTCTTGCTCGAACGCTTTGTTCAGTTTGGGACCAAAACAACCCCAACGTCCCTTCGTCGTAGAGATCGGAAACCCCGTCTCACCGAGGAACGTCACAATCGTAAAGACTTCAGCACATTTGCAAAAGAGTATGGGTTTGTACATATCAAGTCTTCTCCAGAGTACCCACAGAGTAATGGTTTTGCTGAAAACCAGGTCAAAATTGTGAAAAATATGCTTAAACGGTGAAGCATTCTAAGTGTGATATCGATCCGGCTATTCTTGAACGGATTTAGGTTCTCCAGCTCAGATATTCCAAAGGCATAGACTTCAGTCTACAGTATCAGCTCTGTCCAAAACCTATTACTGTTAACATAACAGGGCTTGAGTGTAAAGCCAACAAAGCCAAGTTTTATTATGATAAGGTGTGCTCTCTCAAAAGAGACCGTAGCTGGAAAAAGGTGAAAAGGTTCGTATGCATACACAATCAGGTTGGATACCAGCAAAATTCACCAAAAATGTATTGAGCCTTGGTCATATCTTGCACAAAGAGAAATGAGAGTATATCATCACAATGGACACAATATTATGCAATCGTCTGACGTTGAAACGCAGAGTAATAACCAGCGCAAAGAATGTCCTGTAGCTCTGGAAAAGGCAATTGAAAAGCCTCCAGTAAGCCTGATTGTGTCCCCAACAACCAGTTGTGTACCCAAAACCCAATTCCAAAGCCCAGCATCAAAGACCCCAATTGATATGGGTAGCCAGGTAAAAGGCCTGGTAAAGGTTTACACAAGGACTGGTAGAAAGGTAAAGTTGTCCTCTAAATACAAGTAATGTGTTATGACCTGCAAGTTTATTTTATATGCTTTTATGTAATGGCTGGGGGGTGGTGCTGTGCTTATTGTGCCGTTTCGAATGAAATAGGCACTGCTGTAGGCGAGGTAAATATATCCTGAATTATACTAACCTTTAGAAATGTGCCTGGAGAATGTACGCAATCTGATTGGCTGATGTACGCCACGTGATGCGTACACTCTCCTAACAGAGCCCTAACCCCAAGAAGTTTGAAAATGAAAAAGCACCACGTGACCCTTGTTGCCATGGTTTTGGCCAATCAGCGGCGAGCATTAGGTAAACAAACAAGATGGCAACTTCGCCGTCGGAACTGCGACTTTGCCGTCGGAACTGCGACTTCACCATTTTTACACTTAATTTAGGTTAAATTCTCGTGTGTAGCCATCACATAAAATAAAGAAGACACACTTATGTCGTATTCGGTAGGATATGTTTACCCCAGGATGGATTGGACCTTGGCCTGACGGCCGCAGTCCAATCCATCCTGCGGTAAATATATCCTACCTCATACTCCGTGTCTTCTTATAATAATAACCTTTGATCTGAACTAAGGGTTATGTGCCTTTGAAAAATTGTATTTTTTCCTTTTTTATTTAAAGGCTGTATTCCACATACCGATTTTGCTGCCGATTTTGAAAATCGGCAATGGGAATAAAGGTCACAAATAGAAATGTTATACATAAATAGAAAGGTCTTACTATTCTCTTTCAAATGATATATAGTATGTAAGGATTCATGCCATATTATCAAAGAAAATCAACTAAATGCAAAATCGGCAGCATCAAAAAACGGTATATGGAATACGACCTTAACTTTGATTAGACTGGTCAACAACTTGGCATTATTTGTTATGTTATCATATTTTCAGGTCTAAAAAGAAGAATATATGAAAAAGGTTTATCCTAACATAACAACTAATATAGTATTGGTTCAACCATATCACCCACTTGTCATGACTATTTTATTGTTCACATATAACAAACATCTTTGTAAAAGAGCTTTAAAGTGTGTGTGATTATCCTAAAGGAGAAGATGTTGTAAATTGAGAATCTACGTTGTCAGACCTGAATAATTCCAGTACTTCCTGTTCTACCCACCTCATGTTAGCCCTCAATCTTTGTAACAGCCAGAGGGCGAATTGCCACTATAACAATCAGATTATAATTTTTGTCTTTTTGCATTTGTTTGTAGGTACCAGTGGTGCAATCCTGTTGTTGATGCTTCTTTTCTTAACAATTCCACATGAAGTTCATCTAGAGCATTCTAACACAATGCCTCAACCAAAACTTCCAAAACAATGCCTTCTCAGATATTTGTATGATCCAGGGGATCCTCAGCCTTTTTACATGTTTTCTTGCCTTATGTTCCACATCAAGAAGGGGGATACATATCCTTTCCTAAAAGGCCCAAGGATAGCAGAAATAGATATTGCATTTCCTTATAGTTGTTTCTCCTCTTCAGATGTAGATTTGCCTGATGGGGTATTTTCTGAAATGCCTGATTTGATTTTTCTTTTAATAAGTGGATGTACCAAACACCATTATACATCTAAGATGTTTAAGGGATTACACAGACTTGAGGAGATGTGGTTATATATGCTAAGACGTTACTCATTAATGAACAGACATAAAGCATTCGTTCCTACCTTTGAATCTGATTGGCTATCTCCTTTTAAAAGTCTTAGGGTGCTTAATATTACTAGTGGTTATGTAACCAGCTTTCCTCCTGAAAATTTCTGTGGACTCAATCGCCTAGAGCATTTGGTCTTGAGGAATAATACACTGAACAGTACTGAAGCTCTTGGACTTATGTGCATTGACCAACCACATTGTAAAACATGTCTTCCAAATTTAACACACTTGGACCTGTCTTATAATCCACTTCAAATATTAGATTTGAATTTTAGTGAGGACATGCCTAATTTAGAGACACTTTTAGTCAATAATTCCATGTTATTAGAGCTGAGTGGAATTGATGGTGCGACAATAAGTGGATTGGTTGAGCTAGATCTTAGTTTTAATAACCTTACATCATTTATTGTGAGTGATATAGGAAGGTGTAATGGGTCCAGTTTGGCCAAACTCAGGCTAGAAAATAATCATTTAGTTAACCTGACTTTGGGTCTTTTCTCATGCACTAACAATCTAAAAGTGTTGAATATATCAGGGAATAGTCTGTCTATGGAAACACTGATGGCAGCAAACTTGAACCAGCTAACAAAATTAGAATATCTTGATCTGAGAAATAGCATCATTCCAAAACTAAAGTTGGCCATGATTTCAAATATGACTCATTTAAAAGAGTTTTCCTGCGGTAGTTGTGGTATCAGGATTATAGAAAAAGATGTTTTTCTAAATCTGAAAAACCTTTCTATTTTGGATCTCAGTAGAAACTCTCTATCTGAATTTGAAATAAAGATCGGTATACCAGCATTGGTTGAACTCAATCTAAAAATGAATTCATTAGGGCACATCCCTGAGTTTACTGGTTCATGGCAAAATCTTGGAAAATTAGATCTAAGTGGAAATCATATAAGTGTGATTGAATTTCAACAGTTAACTTCCCTTGGAAAGCTTAAGTATCTTCAGTTGGCTTCCAACAATATCACCACCATCTTGAACTTTACCTTTTCCTCACTTCCATTTCTCATATCATTAGACATATCCAAAAATAACATACACAATATTGAACCTATGGCTTTTCATTTTCTCAATCAACTTGAAGTCTTAAACGTTGATTCCAATAAGATGAAGATGTTTGGCAATTTTCTGATACAGACTAGAGTGAGGAAAATTGATATGCATCAAAATCATATTTTGGAGTTAGGTCTCACTAGTAGAGGCACTTTCCTTCACGGTGAGTGGATAGATCTATCTCAAAACAATATCTCCTATATAACAATGTTATGGTTCTATAGTCCTCACCTAAAGTTTGTGAACCTAACCTTCAACAGACTATACTATTTGGACCAGATTTCATTAATATCATATCCAGGAGTAAATCCAAAAGTCTATCTTGAGGGAAACTTTCTACAATGTAACTGCCATAATCAAATTCTGAGATCCAAAGAATTATCCATGTAAGTACTGCTCTTATTTATAATCAATTCTTCATATCTTTGAAAGACCATAATTATGCCCAATCAAGCTTTACAATTATGATAGTGCTTGATTTATACATTTGAGGTGAGATCTCCACAGTTGGATGAGCATATTCTTAAACCGTTTGTAGAGCCTGTATTATTCAACTGTATTGTAAAAGTATATGTTTGAACATTTCAAAATAGGATTTTTAAAAATAAAATATTTCTAAATTTATATCTCACGATTCCATTTAATTGAATTATCAAGCATCAAAACATAACAAAAAGCCTAGATTTCTGTTTCTGGCATTCTGTGGTAGATCCCTCCTACAGTATGTGATACCAGATCAAATGAAGACCAGGGACTTACACAATGATGTGGCACAGAAAGATATCAAAGGATCTGACACAAAAAGCATTGTTCAGGTAACATTTCAAAAAAATATAGAACTTACCATACAAATTTTCTCTAAAATAGTAATTAAATGACAGAATACTTTAACTTAGGTAAGAAAACATGAAAAAGGAGAGATTCAGAAACTGCTGCACGTTACAACATTGGATTATGGAATAAACATGTGAATTTAAATTGTAGTCAACTATTATCCAAATTGCAGATCTTCCAGCAATTACAAGGGCAATTACAAGATAATATATCAATATAAACTCCAAACAAGATTGTAATAGGATACTTAACCTAGCTATAGTTATATCCTGTGAGGGTCAAGAGCCACAAGTCATATTACCTATATGTATTAAACTTCATTTATCATGTATCACTATATCATTTTAATATTGTTTGTTCACACCTATAAGGAAGATCACATGTATGTGATTATGGTTCAATAAAAAAAACCTTCAAATGTAGATTTCTTGAGTAAATTATAATGAGATATTTTCTAAAATGTTTGTTTCTTGTATCATCAGATTGCAGATGCTGATTTACTTTTCTGTGAAACAGCATTTAGTTCCAAGGCTGTTCGTGTTACTCGTCTTCCATCGAGCAGTTTCATGTGTCCATACACTGTGTATGGGAATGACAGCTGTGACTGTTGTCATGTAGGACATTATGATTGTGAATGTTGCTCTATTTGCACCAATGGCTGTAACTGCTTCAGAACTGCAGATGGCAGCAGAACATCTGTGTACTGTTCAGCTCAAAATCTCACAGAGGTACCTTCTTATTTCCCAAGATATATCAAAGAAATTAACCTGGATTATAATGACATTGAAATAGTGGAGAAAGAAGCATTCAGCATGGAACAAGTCAGTCTACTTGAAAAACTGAATCTGCAATACAACAAAATACATCTGATTGAAGAGGATGCTTTTAAAAATCTCTCACAACTGAAATATCTATGGCTGAACAAAAATAAACTAAAAATTATTGACCTAGCAATCTTTCATCCCATCACTTCCTTAAAACAACTTACTCTTTTTAACAACCCTTGGGCATGTGACTGTAAATTTGGACCCTCTTTCAGGAAATTTGTCCAGAGCAACAGGAATATAATTCCATACTCTCTATATATCATTTGCAGAAAACCAAACATTGCTCAACATAACTCAAGTACTTTACTCTATCCTAATTCCTCCAGATTATTGGACATAGACTTTTCTTACTGCGGGAATTTGACTTACATTAACATAGGAACAGTAAAGCACTCTTCAACTGGACTTTGGTCGATGGTAGCCATATTTCTTTGTATCACTGGAGTAACACTGGTTATTTATAAGAATAACCTTCTCATCAGAGTATGGGCTTACAATCACTTTGGTACTCGTTGCAAGAAGCCTGAGCACAATGATAATAAACCTTTTGATGTGTTTTTAGCCTATGCTAGGGATGATGAAGCATTTGTGATTGAGAACATTTTGCCTGAACTGGAACACGGGGAAATGTCATACCGGGTAAGGCCATATCAAAGTACATTCACTTCAAAAATACATTGTTCAAAGAGTATTTGTAATCTGCTACATTGTGAAAATATTTTCCCAGAGAAATGGTGAATATCCTATGTTTTTATGCTACAGGTCTGCTTGGAAGGTCGTGACTGGCCTGGTGGCACCATCCTAACTGACACTATAATTGCATCTGTTAAACAGAGTAAGAGGACTGTTCTTCTTGTCTCTGAACACTACTTTGAATCTGTTTGGAGTCAGTATGAATTCCAGGCAGCACATTACCAGGTGAGTAATATCTATAAGCTTATCCCTACATTGTGTATCTCCACAAGTTGGGTAACTGAAATAAATGATTATTTAGTTCTTCTATATCCCTGAGTAGTGTTCTAACAAATTATTTCCCTACTTCTCTTTGGTACTATTGTGACGTTCTTCGGTGAGTCGGGGTTTCCGAACTCTATGGCAAAGAGACATTCGGGTTGTCTTGGTCTCGAGCTGAACGAAGAGTTCGAGTAAGAGACCGAGGTGTAAGATTAAGAGGCGTGCCCCATGCACGAGGGTGAACGAACAGGATGGTTGGGGCTGAGTTCTCAATGGTCAGAACAGGAGGGGATTTGGGGTACGGCGTGTTTCAGGCATTAAGGCAGTGTGTCGTCTGGCCAGCCCGTCATTCCAGTAGTGTTGGGCCAACTGCTCACTATTTTGGGCTTTCATACCTGTCCGGTCTTTCAGTCCTGGGCCGCTTCTCGGGCTTTCGTGCCATCTTCAGGCTTCTCGGGTTACTGCTTAATTTATCTCTAACTTAGGTTCTTCAGTTAAGTTCTACTCGTTCGCACACTACTACTATTGCATATCTTCAACTTAGGCCAGTCAGAAGGCAGGGCATCTTAAATAAGAAACATGTGAACACTGTGAGTACCGAGGAGGAACTGTTTATTTCAGGCCTTCATGCCCCCTTTTATAGTCTACAACTCAATTCTGATTGGTCAATCTCAACCACATGACCATTCTGACGTAACATCCGTTTTCTTACTTTCGTACCCAAGTACAAGTTTCGGTCTATTTCGTACCCGTTTCGTACCTCACATTCCTATTATCGGTTGACATTCATTACACTATTATTTGATTATTTCACCATCAAATTCATTATACCAAACTTCTAGGCCAATAGTTTGTACCTCAAAAAGATGAATGGACAATTCATCACACCAGCAATAGTTATTTGTATATTAAGTCATGTCACATTTTCTTCCCAGGGTAAGGAATGCAAGAGGGAGATATCAATATTGAAGTAACAGTCAGATGTATACTTTCTTATTTTCACTTAGAACTAATCTTTTTATTGGCTCAAAGATCAATATCTAATAATGAAAGCTGTTCTCTCTAGATCTATCTGCACTATGACATTGTAACTTTCATGATAATGTTGTATATTCATGTCATATAATTGTAAACAAAGATTACTGTACACCTCATGTTGACAAAATTTGTGATTGTACAAGAGTCTTCTTGGTGACACAAACTCGTCTTAACAGTGATATATAAATATTTCATGCATAACATACAAAATTGCAAAAGAACAATATTAGGAACTGCAGAATATGTATGTTAATTCATGTTTCAAATTAAAAGTGTTTGATGTACTTACCAATAGGCTAAAACTTCAACCCATTCACTTGCTGAAACATCAATACCATTTTTTAATCAATTTCAAGAGAACACAAGTACAAGTACATAGTGGAGATAATTTTTGCTAGATGTTAGACAGGTCTCATAACCCCAGCACTGCTACTATGGTACTGATTAATGTACTTTCATTATAATTTAATATGTCTGCATACCCTATATATCCTGCATACCTGTCATCTCATTATGGATAGAAAATGAAAAAAAAGAATAGATTATTTTCACATTTCAGAAACTTTCAGTAATGGTTTACAATTAAAAATTAAATAGTTTCCTTGCTTGGGCAGCTGCCTTTTATCTCTTTACCTGCTTATGACACTCTCAAAAGCCCACACTTAACCAGTTCTCTACCTCTGTTTTTCAGGTTTTGGATGACAGGCAGATCCGCCTCATTCTTGTTCTCACAAACAAGAACCTTATAAGGCGTATGGAGCCTGATATGAAGCTGTACCTAAGGATAGGAACTTCCCTGGTTTATGGTGAGAAGTTCTTCTGGAAGAAGTTGAGATACTACTTGGCTGATGAGCCTCGAGGGGCCAATGACGTAGATGGAGACTGGATATTTTTGGATGTGGACAGAGATAGGCATTATAACAATGAGGCACATGGGGTACATAACAATGAGGCATATGAGTTACATAATCTTCAATAAGAAGTGGCCCTAAAAGTAAGCATATATTGCCTTCATTGGCTACTGCAGGAGTAACAATTTTGGACTGGTCAAAAAGCTATTCCTAATATTTACCAATGCGATTAGGGTGATAGAGAATCTCTGCAGAAATTGTTTTAGCATTAGCATGTGTAATTCTAATGTGTTGGGTTATGATAACATCAGCAGAAATAATTTTTGATGCGATGATGTTGAAATTCTTATATGCATGAAGTAAGATTCTGGAAATAAGCACATGCATATGTAAAAAACAAAGGCAGATAAATGTGAACATTTTATGATGACATGTAGAAAATACTAATACTAAACAAGTATTGAATGTAAGGATAACTCATGAGTGAAATAGCGCTATATTTGAGAAAATAATTACATTTTATCGGTTTTTAAATGACATGAAATAACAGAGACCCATTATTAGTGCACTGAAGTCAAGTGAAATTAATTAATAAATGCATATATATAAAGGCTTTTAGGATAAAACAAGGGGACGTAGTGAATAGAAATGTCAATGTATCGTTAGTGCACCAGCAGCAAAGCATAGTCAGTATCGCAAAGTACTAATCAGTGGTGCCCCCGAGCGGACGCTGTGTGAACTAAATGAGTTAGCTGAAATCATAAAGGTAAGCGACAGGTAAAAATAAGCTACCATTACAGCTATTAGGGGACATTATGTATCCCCCACCACATAGAGAATATAGGAGGATGTTATGAATCTCCGATTGACAGGAGGATGTTATGAAATAATGTTCAGACTTAATCCTAAAAGAATTACAACTTTATGGTTTAGTAATAGATTTCAGAAGTAATGAATCATGTGAGCTACGTCAACCGTTGAGAAGGACAGACAGGACCTAGATAGTGAATATCAAAGGTAGGCTTAACAAGGTGAAAACTTGGACATAGATACTCGATCGGCTAGAGCGCAAGGGTTACAGATACACAGAGATTGACCAGAACATAGAAAACTTTGTGGAATTAGGCGGATTCACAGGATCGACTCTCCTCATGAACGAAGTACTGTGCTATTGCATGGAGTGGTATGTTTAAGGTGGATTACGAATGAGAACTAACTGCAACTATGACTGTATGTTGCATGCAAATGTCTAACATACTATTGTGCAAGAACTGAAATAGACTCAGAGAGGAGATTTGTGTATATTCAGCGGAATAATAAACTATTTAACCTCTTGTCAATGAGTGTTCTTTATATGGACATGAACCCCTGTATAGAAATTCCCCTACCACTATACCAGAATTTTAATGGATTCATTAATAAGTAAATAGGTCTTAATCGGAGATATACTGTGAAGACCAATGAACTAGCAATAAGTATAGCAATGACGAGCTAGCTGTAACTCCCTAATTTATTAGCATATGACACAAGTAACGAAGAACGAAAACTTTAATATAATCGACAATAAGGCATAACATAATTATATGTAAACCCAACAATAGTTCATTAGATTAAGTATTATAAATTACTCCATCAACTTGAGTTGTGCCACCTCTGAATAACAAAGCACAACTCTAACAATATTATGGTAAAATTATGAAATTTACGTATGTTTTTGAGCACAAGGATATCTAGTGTAGATATTTGAAAATGTAAATGCACACACATAAACACAGAGATATATTGTACACAATGATATGTTACATATGTGGTTGTTAACCTTGTTATAAATATAGTGGCCCCCCCCTATACACAGCCCCCCTCAGCAGCGGCCACCCCTCTTATGAGGCCACAGAAGGCTGAACCGGATGTTTTTCTCTCCAGATTTACCCCTCACTGGCGGCCACCCCTCTGACATGGCAGCCCATGCACCTACTTTCCGCTTATTTAAGAGGAAGAGGAAGGTATAGCCTCTTCCTCTTTAATTCTCCCTGTTATATCTCACATGAGGCTTATGAGGTGAGGTTTTCTTCTTGAGACATAGAGGTATAGTA
The DNA here is from genome assembly GCA_936440205.1 of Lepidonotus clava. Taxonomy (NCBI): domain Eukaryota; kingdom Metazoa; phylum Annelida; class Polychaeta; order Phyllodocida; family Polynoidae; genus Lepidonotus; species Lepidonotus clava. The sequence continues at coordinate 9,083,663 of OW387149.1, forward strand.
TCGATGTACACCACCAGGGGGTGCATGTATGTCCTCTTTTTCTTGAAGCGAAATCCCTCACCAAACGAGCCAAACATAAGTATAATAGAGAGTGAAAGGTGTGCTTCAAGAGGATGAGGGGAAACCTTTCTCCTCTCCTTAAAGAGAAAGAGTCTGGGTGTATGGGGTGCACGTGGCCAGCAGCCCCCAGGAAGCAGCCACCCTGTTGAGGTCCCAAACGACAACAACACCCCCCAGCAGCCAGAAAATCCTAGGAATGGATCATGTTCAAAGAATATTTGAGTATAACAAAATATACAACAGCAAATTGATCCCTTTGTTTCAGACTATTCATGGAGGGATTATAGCATACGATTTTAATGGGAAGTTATGCAACTTCCCCTGGAGGTGTTGAGAGGTCCTAAAACAGAGAAGGGTGGCCATGAGGTGTTTAGAGGTGCCAGGGGGTGAGTGCGTGCACCTAGAGTAAAGAGGGAGCGGCCAGGTGCTGAGGGAAACGGGAGTGGAGTGGTTGCAGTTAGAACAAAAAGGGAGCGGCCAGGAAGTTTGAGATGACCTGGAGGTGAGTGGTTGTGCTTAGAATAAAGAGAGAGCGGCCAGGAGGTGTAGAGAGGAACTGGAGATGGTTGGCCACACATAGACTCAAAGAGGGGGCGGCCAGGAGGTGTAGAGAGGACTTGGAGATGGATGGCTGCACCTAGACACAAAGAGGGGGCGGCTAAGAGGTGTAGAGAGGACCTGGAGATGGTTGGTCGCACATAGACATAAAGATGGGGTGGCTAAGAGGTGTAGAGAGGACCTGGAGATGGTTGGCCATACATAGACACAAAGAGGGGGCGGCCAGGAGGTGTAGAGAGGACCTGGAGATGGTTGGTCGCACATCGACACAAAGAGGGGGCAGCCAGGAGGTGTAGAGAGGACCTTGAGATGGTTAGTCGCACATAGACACAAAGAGGGGGCAGCCATGAGATGTAGAGAGGACTTCGAGATGGTTGGTCACACATAGACACAAAGAGGGGGCAGCCAGGAGGTGTAGAGAGGACCTGGAGATGGTTGGTCGCACATAGACACAAAGAGGGAGCAGCCAGGAGGTGTAGAGAGGACCTGGAGATGGTTGGTCTCACATTGACACAAAGAGGGGGCCGCCAGGAGGTGTAGAGAGGACTTGGAGATGGTTGGTCGCACATAGACACAAAGAGGGGGCGGCCAGGAGGTGTAGAGAGGACCTGGAGATGGTTGGTCTCACATAGACACAAAGAGGGGGCGGCCAGGAGGTGTAGAGAGGACCTGGAGATGGTTGGTCGCATATAGACACAAAGAGGGGGCAGCCAGGAGGTGAAGAGAGGACCTGGAGGTGGTTGGACGCACAAAGACACAAAGAGGGGGCGGACAGGAGGTGTAGAGAGGACCTTGAGATGGTTGGTCGCATATAGACACAAAGAGGGGGCAGCCAGGAGGTGAAGAGAGGACCTGGAGGTGGTTGGATGCACAAAGACACAAAGAGGGGGCGGACAGGAGGTGTAGAGAGGACCTGGAGATGGTTGGTTGCATCTAGACACAAAGAGGGGGCAGCCAGGAGGTGTAGAGAGGAGTGGTTAGCAGTTGCACCTCAAACTAAGGTAGAGGGGCACGACCAGTAGGTGTGGTGAGGGTGATTGGTAGCACCTTGAAGAAAGGAGGCGGCCAGGAAGCTTTTAACAGTTTTGTATTGTACTTAGAAAAGCAAATAAACACATTTTGTATGATATGCAATTGCTCAAATAATATTATGTAAAAATGGTGTTCACCCTCACTATCGGCCACCTCTCTTATGCGGCCACTTTTCTGATTCCCCAAGGGTGGCCCCATAAGAGGGGGACCATTGTAATTATAAAGTCCATTGGGAAATTTGCCCCTTTTCTTTTTCAATCAGGTACTTTATTTCTAAGAGAATGAGAGCAATTCACTTAGCAAGCGGGTTGTTGTTTACCACAGATAGCCAGATTTGTGAGTTTTGCCTGCATGTTAGCCTAAAACAGGAGGCATGCTGGGTAATATGTCGACAAAAATCATGGTTTTAGTATACTAATTTTCATAAATTGTATCATTATTTGTAAATTAACTTTGTAAAAATCTAGTCATCATTATTTTTTAAATCAGTACCCGCGTACATTAATGTTTCCTGAGTTCTTTGCAAATTCATTCATTGTAGATGGATTAATAGGAATTATTTGTTTATTTTCTACAGTTTTTGCATGGATTATGCCGACAAAATTAGTAAAAAATTAGCCTGCAGGTCCTTAAAATATTGTAAATCAGCTATCCCTGGTAGGGAGAATTGATGACACCTCACAACTCACCAATATTTGCTAGCTGCCATGTTGGTGATCATTTTAAAACTGTCAAGACATGACTTATTTGTATAGTGAGAATAAATTGTATAGTGAATAAACAGATGGCTTCTATAAACTAGTTATATTTCATGCTTCTAGAGATTTTCATGCAGTAATGTTTTTTGTATTTTATTTATTAAACCACATTCATCAATTCTTTTATGATCTTCCATGTAAGTGTGAGATAAAATATAGATATATATATATATATATTATTGAGTGCTAAGTTAAGCACACCAAACGATCTACATATGACAAAAACTATCCTTATTTACTATTCCAAAACATTGAAAGGACATGTCTGGAATAATTTAGATTAAACAAATGATGCGTTTAATCGATAGCCAAGTGATTGTGATGATAGTTATGTTAATCCACAGAAAGCATTCACATATATGATCACGTCTGTACAAGGTCTATATTAACCAATTTTGACATTTTGGGTATAGATTATGACAAACTGCTAGTACTGATCCCAGGATTTGGTAAAGAAAGAGGCGGAGCCCATTTATGGATCTAGGATACGTATTTAATCGGTCATTTACTTGCAGGTTTATCTGGTTCCATGCATATATGTGACCCGTTTTGGCGAATTGAGTCGGATGTCGCACGGGGAAGAATTTTAGTTAGGTATACCATCAGAAAATATCAATTCTTAGCTTTAAAACGAGGTATAGCATGTCTAGATCCGATATCTAGGGCCTGAGATAAGTTGCGGCGAAAAATAAAAAGAATCAGGCCTATGCAGGTATAAGAAACTGAGATAAATGAGTTCAACATTTTTCTTACCGAGCGCTACTGCGGTCCTCCGATAAAGCCCTAGCAACGTACACTTGTAATCAATCCTTGGTCCTGAAACTTTACATAGTCATTCTACACTATTCTAGCTAACAAATACCAGGAATTCATGCGTTTAGAGACATAACTTTTATTCATGCCGGCGCTGCAAAACGTGACAAAAATCTGGATCTAAAACAACAACTTAACCTAGAATGGCAAGCATAAAGGATCACAATACCTCATCTTGGCAGCTTAAAAACGACTCTGTGATGACCCTATATACCCTGGGTATCCATAATGTGTCTATAAAAGTTCTTGGAATGTTCATGATTGTCTTTGGTCGTTAAAATAGTGAAAAGCCACTGAGGTAAAAATCTTAAAATCAAAAAAAGTCTTAACAACTGAAATAAGTTAACAATGTTCAAATGGATTTCAAATAGATTTCTCAGGTGGTCCTGGCCCTGCCATGACCACGTTTAGGACATTTACTAGAATGGCCCCTGCCCCTAGCTGGGGTGGGGGGCCTTCCTCCCCTGAGTCAGAAGAATTTGATTGCCTCTCCAGCTGTCTGACCAACTCCTCCTCCTCCCCCTCAGATCCTGATGATGTGTCTGGAGTCTGTCCTCTGCCTCTGCCTCTGCCCCTGACCCTGCCCCTGCCCCTGCCCCTGACCCTGCCCCTGCCACTGCCCCTGCCCCTGCCTCTGCCCCTGCCTGGCCCATCCCCCTCACCAGCCTCTGGATCTGATTCTGCATCTGGTTCCGGCGGAGGTACGTCACGGGGGCTTGGGCCGGTTGCTGGTTCGGGAACAGAGGGCTTAGGGCACATTGTCCTTTGTGTCGTCAGTACAAAAATCCTGAATGTTCTTGAAGAGATACCACTGTCTTTTGGCAGGGAGGCCAGGGGATGGGGTGGGCTGAGGGCCTTCCTGGGGGACAGCTTCAGGGGCGACAGTCAGCATCTTGAAGGTCTCGGGGGCCAAGTCGGCATACTGCCGGAAGGTGATGTGGCCCTTGTTTTAGTCAGAGAACACAAAGTGATGATACTGTTTTATGCCCTTGACTGGTTTAATGAAAGGGGTCAAAAAAAGATCCAAAAAAGAACAAACACCTTCCCATTCTCGTCCCCCACAAGTTGGGCAAGGTTGACACGTTCTTGGGTACTCTTCACCACAGTCTCCTCCATCTCCGTGAGGCTCGAGACCGGGTCACGAGGAAACGTTTGTTAAAGCAAACCAAAGCACCAGTCTGGGGCAAACTTGGTGTGCCCAGTGATCAAAAATTTTAAGGAAATGGACTGGTGCCGGCCAGTCAGGACCCGCCAGAGAAGATTCGCTAGTACAAACTTGTTCTTGTTCTGACCACTACAGTTGTCACAATGCATGTCCACTACCTTCTCCTCCAGGGAATAGGTTTCAAAATAGTGGTGCAGGTATGAAATAACAGCATTTGACCCCTTACTAAGTCTAATATCATGTATGTTGTTGTCTTTAGATGTTCCTGCAAGCACTACAAAGACGCAGAGTGCAGTAAACAGTTCACGACGACTGAGCTGGTCGAGTGTCGGCAGGAGGTCTATCAGCTGTCCTCAGGTACATTTTTCATGAGATACATGTTTTGCAAACCTGTTGCCGTGACCATGTAGCTATGTCGTTCTCGTTCAAAACTACCCCATAATTGAGGGCAACGTCTTCTATTAACACTCAACCAGACCGTTTTTAAGTTAGTATTTAGGGTGCGTTAACCTAGTTCATGGGTCAAACTAGAATACTCATTCCTTGAGTCACATGCATAATTTATCATGAACAGAGTATTAACCCCTTCAACCCTCTATTCCTGAGAATATTAGGTAAAAAATATCTGTAGACAAGAGAAAGTAAGCTTTCAAATGTTGCAAACCTTTTAAAAATATTCCTTTTAGGAGCTAAGATATGGATGTATTAAGTGCCCTACCTCTTGTATAATAGAAACACCCCAGTCCTGATTATCATGTTACTCTCCATGTTACGGCAACTTGAACTTTACCATATTTAGTAAGGAAAAGAAGGCATATCTTATTATAGAAAATAATAGAAATGTCATAACTTTTGATTCAGAAGGTCGTTTCTCTTTCTGTTTGAAGTATTACACAAACAAAGATATTTTCTACATTATCCATGACAAATGTTCCATTGAACCTTAATATTCTTTTTTCTGTAACCATGGTAACTTAACAACCTTTCTTAAATGTAGAATTTCTCAGAAGAAAACATTCCATTGCAAATTTCCCATAATGCCTCATTCATGAAAATTTGGTTATTTCTGTAAATGCCATTGAATTTTCTGCAAATTTTCATACAAGTCAATTTTCACACAAAATTACATAAGAAATACGTTTTTTTCCAAATAATTCCTTAATCATTGCAATTGAGAGGGTGATTTTGAGGTTTTGCCATATATGCCCTAAATTGGGCATGATGTCCTGTACTTAAATATGTGTTCTAAAAGAACTGATTATCTTTGAAGGATAATATAAAAAGCTGAAGATTCCTTGGAGCCTCAGGAATATTTTGATATTTACCTTTTGACTGTAGGTTAAATACTCATTTTGCAATTAGAAAATAGCCGTAACATTAGGTTCCAATATTTGGGTAACAGCCATGTGGTGGCCAAATATGGCCTTATGGGGTGGAAGGGGTTAATATCCTAATCTACTTTGTTTTCTAGGCGAGAAGGATATGTTGCTACTGGGCATCATCAGTACCTGCACAGACAATAGCAGCAGGCTGTCCACCTGGAAGAAGGGGCTTAAGGGAAGAGGGAAGAGGCAGAACCAACGAAGCCACTACCTCGTCGGTTCTCGGCCAGTCTGCAGGGACACTTTCAAGTTCATGTACCCATGAGTAGCTTTGATATTCAACTACTTTGCTCAACTAAGGTGTACCAAGATATCCCTACTATTACTGTACTACTTGAGGTAAATTACAAAATGAAATGTAATGAATTATAACGGATCATGGCACTTACCTGCACAATCGTCCAGCTTAATAATTATTACAATACTTACCTGTACTTGTTGCCTATCTCCCATAATTATGGGCCTAATGAAACTCTTACCTTGTGACCTTTCCAGCATCAGCCAGAACAAGCTGACGTCCATCATAAATGCTACAAGTCCAATGGGGTGGTGACCAGGCAAAAGAAGGCTGGCTGGCGGCAGGCGACTACAAGGATCCTCCAGCTGGAGGACATCAGGCGGGTCGTGGACTTCATCAACTCCTATGCCGAGACCAACGCCCTCATCCTGCCTGGCCGTGTGTCTTCCCACAAATGGGATGACATTCTCCTCCTCCCCTCCTCTTACACAAAGGCCGACATCTACAGGTTGTACAGAAACGCCATGGAGGAGGCTAACTTCAGGTGTGTGGCTGACTCAACTTTTAGAAACATGTGGCTCCAACTCCTCCCTCGCATAGTGTGTTCCCGCCCTATGACTGACCTCTGCTGGGAATGCCAGCGCAACAACAGGGATATCTCTGCCTCTAGTAACCTACCTGACATTGTGAAACAGGCCAAGCTGAAAAAGCAACAACTTCACCTTGAGGTGGTGGCTCGGGAGAGGGCCTTTTATCAGGACATGGTCAAGTCTGCCAAGGCTGCCTACAAGGAAGCCGAGTCCCCTCCCCTTGGCCCCCACCCCCTTGTTCTTCTGACACGAAGGTCCACATCAGTTTTTATTATGCCCAGCAGGTCCACCTTCCCTCCTTTCCTATGCAGCCTGGCCCACTGTATTTCCTTGTCCCCCGCAAGGTCGGAATTTTCGGTGTCTGTGCCGAGGCCATCCCCCAACAGGTGAACTATTTGATTGACGAAAGCCATTGCGGTAGTAAGGGGTCAAATGCTGTTATTTCATACCTGCACCACTATTTTGAAACGTATTCCCTGGAGGAGAAGGTGGTGGACATGCATTGTGACAACTGTAGTGGTCAGAACAAGAACAAGTTTGTACTAGCAAATCTTCTCTGGTGGGTCCTGACTGGCCGGCACCAGTCCATTTCCTTAAACTTTTTGATCACTGGGCACACCAAGTTTGCCCCAGACTGGTGCTTTGGTTTGCTCAAACAAAAGTTTTGTTGTGAGCTGGTCTCGAGCCTCACAGAGATGGAGGAGATTGTGGTGAAGAGTACCCAAGAACGTGTCAACCTTTCCCAACTTGTGGGGGACGAGAATGGGAAGGTGATTGTCGAGTCGTATGACTGGCAATCTTTTTTGACCCCTTTCATTAAACCAGTCAAGGGCATAAAACAGTATCATCACTTTGTGTTCTCTGACTAAAACAAGGGCCACGTCACCTTCTGGCAGTATGCTGACTCCGCCCCCGAGACCTTCAAGATGCTGACTGTCGCCCCTGAAGCTGTCCCCCAGGAAGGCCCTCAGCCCACCCCATCCCCTGGCCTCCCTGCCAAAATACAGTGGTATCTCTTCAAGAACATTCGGGATTTTTGTACTGACGACACAAAGGACATCATGTGCCCTAAGCCCTCTGTTCCCGAACCAGCACCCGGCTCAGGCCCCCCTGACGTACCTCCGCCGGAACCAGATGCAGAATCAGATCCAGAGGCTGGTGAGGGGGATGGGCCAGGCAGGGGCAGAGGCAGGTGCAGGGGCAGAGGCAGGGGCAGAGGCAGGGGCAGAGGCAGAGGCAGAGGCAGAGGCAGGGGCAGAGGCAGAGGCAGAAGACAGACCCCAGACACATCATCAGGATCGGAGGAAGAGGAGGAGGAGGAGTTGGTCAGACAGCTGGAGAGGCAATCAAATTTTTCTGACTCAGGGGAGGAAGGCCCCCCACCCCCAGCTAGGGGCAGGGGCCATCCTAGTAAATGTGCTAAATGTGGTTGTGGAAGGCCGAGGACCACTTGAGAAATCGATTTGAACATTGTTAACTTATTCAGTTGTTAAGACTTTTTATGATTTTACCTCAGTGGCTTTTCACTATTTTAACGACCAAAGACAATCATGAACATTCCCAGAACTTTTATAGACACTTTATGAACACTTTATGGATACCCAGGGTACATAGGGTCATCACAGAGTCGTTTTTAAGCTACCAAGATGAGGTATTGTGATCCTTTATGCTTGCCGTTCTAGGTTAAGTTGTCGTTTCAGATCCGGATTTTTGTCACTTTTTGCAGCGCCGGCATGAATAAAAGTTATATCTCTAAACGCATGAATTTCTGGTATTTGTTAGCTAGAATAGTGTAGAATGACTATGTTAAGTTTCAGGACCAAGGATAGATTAGAAGTGTACGTTGCTAGGGTTTTATCGGAGGACCACGGTAGCGCGTGGTAAGAAAAACTTTGAACTCATTTTTCTCGGATATCGGATCTAGACATGCTATACCTTGTTTTAAAGCTAAGAATTGATATTTTCTGATGGTATATCTAACTAAAATTCGTCCCAGTGTGACATGTGACTCAATTCGCCAAAACGGGTCACAAATAGTATTCTGGCTATGAATTACAATGAAAAGGGTTAAGTTTAATAAATTATGAGTTTAGGCCAGAAAAAAAGAATGATATTATAGAATTGGAAACTATTTATGGAATTCAAAGCTTGTATGAAAAACGTGTTGAACATCTGCTATCAATTATGTATGTATATAGTAATTTCAATATATCTATCTGAATCAACAAAAACCAAACATAAAATTGAGAAGAAAAAATAAGCTGAAATTTAAATGTAAATACACGAAATTAACCAAAGTGGACTTGACTCCATGGTATTGTGGATCGAAACTATGGAATCTATTAACACCAGATATACAGCTTGCTTAAACTAAAATGGAATTTGAAAATGTAGTTCGAAATCGTATTAAAAATGAGACGTAATCTATTGTATGTGATTCTTATTGCTACAGTAGAATATCTGAAAGTGCTACAATAATGGATGTCAGATTATCTGTAAATATGTAAATATTGTACTATTTTCATATTTTCTATTATCTAATATACCTTATAAACTACATAAAAACTTACGTTGTAAGATGTGGCTCGGAAATTAAGAAATAATAGGTAAACAACAAATATGTTCCTTGTCCACTTTGATCGCTGTTCATTTTTTACTGACAAAAAAGGACTATTTACAAAGCTTTACAGTAGTTACAGTCTTTACAGTACATAGTTGTATTAGTTTACAGAATTCTATTTTATCCAGAGGCCCTTTGCACAATACCAATCGTAACAACAAAAATCAATTAAACAACAAAACCTTTCATTGTTACTTTTATCGTAACAACAATCATTTTGACAATAACAAAAACCTTATTTAGAATAGGCCTACCCTTTAAGAGCTGTAATATTTTAGATATTTTTTCCCTTCATATATCAATTTACAGAATTTAATTCATCCATAGAACCAGAGATATTAAGGTGTTACTGTTATGATAACAGTTGTTGTTATGAAAGTGATCTTAAAGTTATCTTAAAGTTGTTGTTACGAAAATCCAGCTGTAGATATGAAGTTATGTGGCCGGTTGCACAATGGATTTTCGTTGTTATGATAAACTTAACGATAGCATAACATACTTTTGCTTAACAGTGAAATTTTCGTTATTACAAAAATAGTAAAAACCCTGTTCCTAATGAATGAAATTAAATTCTGTCACTTCATATATGAAGGCAAAACAATAAAAAAAAATCAGCAAAAGTTACAGCTCTTTGAGTGCATTCTAAAAATATGGAAAACAATTTGTGTCAAAACTATCATTGTTACGATAAAAGTAACAATGAAATGTATCCTTGTTTTATTTATTTTCATTGCTACGAAATTCATTGCGCAACGGGCCAATGGAAGTTTTACAACAAAGATGTAACAACGATGTCTTTGTTAAGCACATGTATGTGCTTAAAGTGTTCTTAAAGTTTTCGTTGTTACAATAGGTGAGTTACGATATCTTTGTTACAAAATCTCAATCACTTCTTTTCTATAGAGATTGAATTATGTAAAACGATATGTGAAGGAACACTGTAGGTCTATATACTGTAAAAATAATAGCTCGTTTACAGCACTGTAAATAGTTTTCTTGGGTTAAAGTGGATCGCATTTGTTGTTTACCTACCAATCATTGTTACAATCGCTATCATGCAGCAAGCAATAGGTGACACAGCTTATAGTGACGTTCGTCAAGGGCTTTTATTAAATTTGCCCCAGCCAACATACAACATTGCCACCCCCAATTCAGACCCCCATCTAGAAAAATGTGGAAAAAATGTGGTAATTTCTTTCGTTGGCACACACAGCCCGATTGGGAAAGTTCCCCTGGCCGGCTAAGGTTGCATTGGGGTTTACAGGGTTAAAAAAAAAAGTATTAAAGAGAGCAGACAGTGAAATTATCATTTTGTTAAATTCTCTTATTAAGCTTAAGCCTGTATTCCACATGCCAATTTTGATGCTGCCGATTTTGTACTTGTTTGATTTCCTCTGAGAATATGATATGAAACCTTAGATCTTATATACCATTCAAAAGAGAATTGTAAGAACTTTTTCTTGGTGTATGACATATCTGTATTTTACCTTTATTTCCACTGCCAATTTTCAAAATCTGCAACAAAATCGGTATATCAAATACGGCCTTTGTACATTGGTCACACATTGAATCCTCTGTCCACCTGACTCAGGACGTCTCTGTGTGACGCCACACTGAAAAACAGTTTTATTTGAACTTTACAATTGAAAATTCTTTTAAAAAACTATATTTTTGCATGGTTACTTCCTGAATGCTAAGGATCACGACAGTGTGCTTATTTACATTCACTGGCCCCTCCCTTTAATGGTTTCTTGCAAATATTTGACTGAGTTCCTGCGACTTTAGAAAAAAAGTAATGCTTCTCCGATTCCCTTTCCTTGTCAACTATACAAACAGTAAAAGGAGGGTTAGATCTATTTGATCAGCTTATGTAAATATTAGGACCAGGGATATATGTATGTAGGTCGGCCATCCATATTACACTTAACTGTGGTTAGATATGGCTACTTCATTTCATATATTTAAAAGCTTAGAACAATTTTAGTTTTCTCACTCCTTTAATTTGTTCGAGGATTTATTACCATTTTCCCTATATCATTCTCCTCTTTTTTGTGTGTATATTACATCAGAAAAATAATCATTCCTCCATAGGAATATGAAAATACACAATAGTACTGAGATAACTAGACAGACATTACAGGTAGCCTCAAACAAAAGTCAGGAATATGCATCCTGGTGATGTAATTTAGGTAATACCATGTAAAATGAATAATGGAAGCCAGATGCAATCAGAATCAAGCAATCAGAATCGACCTACACAGCATTAATTTTAAAGGTATAACTAGTTATTCCCAGCAACAGCTTGTTTCTGTAAGATATGTGTTCCCTTTAAACTGACATGTTTCTGATTGATCATTGGTCAGATTGAAATTAAAGTAAAATAAAAATCCATGAATTTTCACAAAGAATTAATGAGGTATTGGGCGCGGCACATTAGCATCAAATGGTATCAAAAAATAAGTAGAGGTCTGGACAAAATAGGTCAGTTCTGTTATTATATCCCAAAGACACAAAGAATAAAGCTCGTTACCTTTGTCATCATCTAAAGAAAAGTGCAGCAACACATGAGTGTGGAAAATATCTAGCCAGGCAAGTATATGACGTTATTATAACATTGCAGCAACGTTCTGTGTAGTTCTGCTTTTGTTCTTTACATATTATTCTGATGGCACCCAAAAAAACGTCTTGAGAATCTAACATTACGACATCACATTGTAATGTTATTGTGACATTCTTGTGCTGTTCTTTCACATTATAATAGCCTTATTATAATTTTCTTTATCAGTAAACTTCACTAAGATATAATGTTCTTATAACATTCTTTTTAAGTTAGTCTCAACTAAAATAACATAACTGTTACATGAAAAATAGACTGGTTATATACTAACCTAAAAAGTAGGGTCACAGAATGTGCTTGTTATGTCACTGCTTGCTTTGGTCATGTTTTCATGCCAGCATTCACATTGGGCACTCAAATCCTGTTTTTGCATTTAGTGCAAGATTCGTGTTGGTTTTTGCATGCGGCACTAGATTCACACTTGATATTTTACATCCGTGTTATTCTTTTTGGTTTGGTTTTTATCATAGAAAAAGAATTCACACTGGGCTTCACATTCTGGTCATGTTGGGAACACAGTTCACATCAGGATTCGCAAACATGTTTTTTATGCATAGAGGACTCCAAACATGAATCAGGTTGCGTTGGGCACCCTTATCCGACATGTAGTGGAATACAGTCATTTGCAGTTGCTGGCTGGGTGCTATCACTTAAAGAGGACCTAGTTAGGAGGCAGCAAAATGGAGACTCATAATTGTAAGTTGAATTTACCACCACATTCTTAAATAACAGTCAATAATTGACTCATGAAGTTAATGATTGATACATGTATGCATACATGTTTGCATGCATACAAACATACATACATATACACACACAATAAGGTGTAGACACATAAATATACAAATACATACAAGCGCGCAGATAAAGTAGGCCTTATATGATATCAAATTTATTTCTATGAATTTTCAAACCAACTTTAAAACATTTTGTTTATTAGAAAGTTCACTTTAGGTTGTTCTAGATATCCTGCCTTAGGCATTTTTTAGTGTAGGTTGAGACACCTGAACACAACCAATATTTTAGGCCTAAGTACAGGTAGAATGAATTTTGCATTGTCTCTCCTTATCAATCTTTATGTATTAAACTTTCAAATGATACCAAAAACATTAAACTATATGAATTGGCACTGAAATTATGGGGTCCAGAGCAAGGTTGGTGTTCCTGAAAATGGGAATAATGTGATTTTATTAAGTTTTAACTGAGATATTTGAAATATATCTTAGTTGGTTGGTTGGTTATTGGTTGGTTTACACCCTAATTAACTGCCAGGGTCATATCAAGGATGGTGATGGTGATCAAATCTATGAGAAGGTAGAGACCATACCCCTACACTTTTACCGAGGCAGGTGTTCTTTAATGTGCATGGTCCCATAGACATGGCCATACACACAACAGCCAGTGGCCCTCAAGGAGAGATATATCTTAACAAAATATGATTATTGAAAAGAAGAAACCACTATTTGTAAAATACTATTGTGCTCATAACTTTGGATCTAAAAATCGTTTTGTTAATTTGTTAAAAGTTGGATTATCTTCAAGTTACACCTTTGAATATAATGTCACAATTATTCTACACAATCACAAATAGTACTGTCACCATGGCAATACAACTATTGAAAAGTAAATTGTGGGAATAAAATGTTCCAGTGACATTCCAAATAAGAACATTTTTGAATGGAATAGAATCTTTATGGTAGGTTAGCTGAATTGTACTCAAAAAGTTAGTCCAAGAAAGTTTTACTACTATATTTCATAAAATTGGCCATTGGATGAGATTAACAAATATCCTAAAGAAAATAAAAATGCACATATTCCTAAATATATTAACGAGATTCTTTTTGATTTAGCAAGTTATTTAGGTTTTATATTCTATTAATTGTTGCATAAATGCATCAGGCGTCCTGACTGTGGTGATGCATTAATACAACTGGTGTCCACAGTATGGTGATGCATTTATATATCTGGCGTCAGGAAAGGGTTAAACAATGTAGATCCATGGTCAAAGCGGAGACAAGGTGACTGGTTTAAGGCTAAGACTGACAGAGGTCTCCTCTGGTCAAAGTCGCAATCAAGTCTGCCTTGCCACTGAGTTTTGGTGCCACTCCAAGTCTTTCACAACCGTGGCTCAGCCACATGGTCAACAGTTGAACTACAACTTTTCTCTTTTTGCATTTCTTTGCAGGTGCCAGTGGTGCAGTCCTGTTGTCTGTGATTCTTTTCTTGGCAATTCCACATACAGTTTTTCTAGAGCATTCTGATACAATTCCTGAACCAAAACTTCCAAAAGAATGCCTTATGAGATATGTGTATGATCCAGGGGATCCTCAGCCTTTTTACATGTTTTCTTGCCTCATTTCCAACATCCAGGAGGGGGATACATATCCATTCCTTAAAGGCCCAAGGATAACAGAAATAGATATTGGATTTGCCGATAGTTGTAGTTCTTCTGGAGTAGATTTGCCTGATGGGGTATTTTCTGAAATGCCTGATTTGATTTTTCTTGGAATAGGTGGATGTATCAAACACCATTATACATCTAAGATGTTTAAAGGATTGCATGGACTTGAGGTGATGTGGTTATTAATGGACAGAGCTAGCTCATTCATCCCAACCTTTGAATCTGATTGGCTATCTCCTTTCAAAAGTCTTAGGGTGTTTAATCTTACTCGTGGTCATGTAACCAGCTTTCCTCCTGAAACTTTCTGTGGACTCAACCACCTGGAATATTTAGTCTTGAGGAATAATACACTGAACAATACTGAAGCACTTGGACTTATGTGCATTGACCAACCACATTGTAAAACATGTCTTCCAAATTTAACACATTTGGATTTATCTTATAATCCACTACAAATATTATATTTGAATTTTAGTGAGGACATGCCTAATTTAGAGACACTTTTAGTCAATAATTCCATGTTATCAGAGCTGATCGGCATTGATGGTGAGACGATAAGTGGATTGGTTGAGCTTGATCTTAGTTCTAATAACCTTACATCATTTATTGTGAGTGATATAGAAAGATGTAATGGGTCCAGTTTGGCCAAACTCAGGCTAGAAAATAATCATCTAGTTAATCTGACTTTGGGTCTTTTCTCATGTACTAACAATCTGAAAGAGTTGAATACATCAGGGAACAGTTTGTCCACAGAAACACTAATGGCAGCAGGCCTGAACCAGCTAACAAAATTAAAATATCTTGATCTGACAAATAGCAACATTCCGAAATTGATGATGGCTATGATTTCGAATATGACTCATTTAAAAAAGTTTTCCTGCAGTAGTTGTGAAATCAGAAGTATAGAAAAAGACATTTTTCTCAATCTGGAAAACCTTGCCATGTTGGATCTTAGTAAAAACTCACTCCTTGATTTTGAAGTAAGGACTGGTATGCCAGCATTGATAGAGCTCAATCTAAAAATGAATTCATTCAAGAGCATCCCTAATTTTACTGGTTCATGGCATCAGCTTAGGAAACTAGATCTAAGTGGAAATGATATAAGTGTAATTGAATTTGGACAGTTAACTGTCTTTGGAAAGCTAAAGTACCTTCAGTTGGCTTCCAACAATATCACCACCATCTTTAACTATACCTTTTCCTCATTTCCATTTCTTAAATCATTAGACATATCCAAAAATGACATAGACAATATTGAACCAAAGGCTTTCCATTTTCTCAATCAGCTTGAAAACTTAAACATCGAGTCAAATCAGATTAAAATGATTGGCAATGTTCTGAAAGAGATTATGTTGAGGAGAATTGATATGCACAAAAATAATATTTTGGAGTTAGGTCTCACTAGCAGAGGCACTTTAACTCTTGCAGAGTGGATAGATCTTTCTATTAACAACATCTCCCATATAACAATGGGATGGTTCTTCTTCATGCCTCACTTAAAGTTTGTGAACCTAACCTACAACAGACTATACTCTTTGGACCAGACTTCATTGATATCATATACAGGAATAAATCCAAAAGTCTATCTTGAAGGAAACTTTCTACAATGCAACTGCCATAATGAAATTCTGAGGTCCAAAAAATTATCCATGTGAGTACTGCTCTTATCTATAATCAATTCTCCATGTCTTTGAAAGACCATGTATCCAACCAAGCCTTACAATTATGATAGAGCTTGAGTTGTACATTTGAGGTGAAAGCTCTTCAGCTTGGATGACCATATATCATTCTAAAACCCTCCGTACAGCCTACATTATTCAACTGTATTCTAGAAGTATATTTATGACATTTCAAAAAGATTTTTCTTGTATAAGTAAAAAATTTGCTAACCATAAATCTCAACATTCAACTTTAATGAAATCATCAACAATCAAAAACATCTGTTTCTTTCTTTTTGTGGCAGACCCTTTCGAAAGCATGTGAGAGCAACCAAAGCGAAGACCTCAGACTTTCACACTGATGTGGCATCGAAAGACAATAAAGGATCTGATTCACAAAGCATTGTTCAGGTAACCTTTTTAACAAATATAGAACTTACCAGACTAAATTTCTCTAAAATAGCAATACAATGCCAGAATACTTTAACTTAGGTAAGAAAATATGACAAAGGAGAATTTCAGAAAGTGTTACAATGGAATATGGAACAAACTAGTAAATTTAAAGTGGAGACAATTTCAAATGAAGATATTTCTTATATACATTATAATGAGAAGTTTTCTATAATGTATGTTGCTTGTATCACCAGATTGCAGATGCTGATTTACTTTTCTGTGAAACAACCTTCAGTTCTGAGGCTGTTCGTGTTACTCGTCTTCCATCGAGCAGCTTCTTATGTCCATACACTATGTATGGGAATGGTAGCTGTGACTGTTGCCATGTAGGAAATTATGATTGTAAATGTTGCTCTATCTGCACTGATGGATGTAACTGCTTCAGAACTGCAGATGGCAGCAGAACATCTGTGTACTGTTCAGGTCAAAATCTCACACAGGTACCTTCTTATTTCCCAAGATATATCAAAGAAATTTACCTGGATAGCAATGACATTGAAATTTTGGAGAAAGAAGCATTCAGCATGGAACAAGTCAGTCTACTTGAAAGACTTAATCTGCAACACAACAAAATATATATGATTGAAGAGGATGCTTTTAAAAGTCTCTCGCAACTGAAATATCTATGGCTACACAACAATGACCTAAAGTCTATTGACCTAGCAATGTTTCATCCCATGACTTCCTTGACACAACTTACTCTTCATAACAACTCTTGGGCATGTGACTGTAAATTTGGACCCTCTCTCAAGAGATTTGTCCAGAGCAAAATAAATATTATTTCATACCCTCTAGATATCATTTGCAGAAATCTCAACTTTACTCAACATAACTCGAGTATTTTACTCTATCCTGACTCCAGGTTATTGGATGTAGACTTTTCCTACTGCAGGAATTTGACGTACTTTAGCAAAGAAACAGTAAAGCACTCTTCAATTGGACTTTGGTCGATGGCAGCTATATTTCTTTTTATTGCTGGAGTAACACTGGTTGTTTATAGAAATAACCTACTCATCAGAGTGTGGGCTTACAATCAATTTGGTACCCGTTGCAAAAAGCCTGAAGACAATGAGGATAAAACTTTCGATGTGTTTTTAGCCTATGCTAAGGATGACGAAGCATTTGTGATTGAGAACATTTTGCCTGAACTGGAACACGGGGAAATGTCATACCGGGTAAGGCCATATCAAACCACATTTACTTCAAAAACACATTATTCAAAGAGTAATTGTAATTGCTACATTGTGAGAATATTTTCCCAGAGAAATGGTTATTATATTATTTTTTATGCTACAGGTCTGCTTGGAAGGGCGCGACTGGCCTGGTGGCACCTTCTTAACTGACACTATAATTGCATCTGTCAAACAGAGTAAGAGGACTATACTTCTTGTCTCTGAACACTACTTTAAATCTGTTTGGAGTCAGTATGAATTCCAGGCAGCTCATTACCAGGTAAGTAATATCTATTGCAATAGTTCAAAAATAACTTATTGGAAGTTCCAAACAGTCTCTATACTTCTGCGCAGTGTGTTATGGTAAAATAGAGGTAAATGTAACTTGAGATTCATCAGTGGTTGCAAGTTGAAATATGTGTGGGCAGGGATATTTATCAGAGAAGCATTATCAATACAGCATGTCTCACATTTTCTCTCCATCATAAGGAATGCAAGAGGAAGATGCATATGTTGGTGCTGAAGTTACAGTCAGCTACAAAATAATATATTTTCACTTATTTTTTCGTTTTTTTGATATATGACTTTTGTTTCTCAGCCAGTGATATGTTTGATATTCATGTCAAATAAATGCATACAAAGGTTATTGTGCATCTAATGTTGACAAAACTCTGTGATTGTACAAGACCCTTCTTAGTGACACAAACTCATGTTGTCCCAACAATCATAATTAAATATTCATGCAAAATACATAAAATTTCAAAAGACCTATATTAGAAACTGCAGAAAATGTTCGTATTTTCAAATGAATCAGACTTTTATAAAAATTCATTTTGTATGTTTCAATATCAAAAGTGTCTGATACAAATTCTCTGAGGAATATATGATAGAAAGATTATTGACATTTTTACTAATTGTTGGACTAAAATGCCTGTTTACAGTAGGTGCAGCTCCCATAGCCCTAATGCTACTACCGCAGTACTGATCAATATAATTTTCTCGTGATGTATTATGCCTGCATACTCTTTATATCCTGTATTTATGGTATCTCATGATGGGTAGCTAATGAGAAAAAGAATACAGCATTCAACTCTCACATTTAAGAAATCATAAGGTAATGGTTGCCTGGCCCCTTTGATCTCTATACCTGCTTCTAGGAATCTCTAAAACCCAGACTGAGTTCTCTACCTCTGTTTTTCAGGTTCTGGATGACAGGCAGATCCACCTCATTCTCATTCTCACAGACAAGAACCTTAAAAAGCGCATGGAGTCTGATATGAAGTTGTACTTAAGGATAGGAACTTATCTGATCTATGGTGAGAAGTTCTTCTGGAAGAAGCTGAGGTATTACTTGGCTGATGAGCCACGAGGGGCCAATGATGTAGATGGAGACTGGATAATGTTGGATGTGGATAGAGATAGGCATTATAACAATGAGGCACATGAGGTATATGATGTCCAATAAGAAGTGACCCTAAAGTAGGCCTATCCTGCCTTGTTTTGTCACAACAGGCCTAGGAGTAACAATCATTTTGGACTGGTTGAAAAGCTATTTCTAAATTTCACCACGAATGATCATTGGATTAGGGTGATACAGAATCACAGCAGAAATTGTTTGCATTAAAATGCTAAACACTTTGGAATTAAAAAAAAATGTATTTCAAATTTGATAGGTTATGGTATAATCATTAGAGGAAATAATTTAGATATGATGGTATTGAAATTGTTATATACATGAAGTAAGATTCTGGAAATAAGTGTACATGTATATGTGATGTGATAAGACATCATTAATCGCAAGTTGCACCCAGTCAAACTGAGATATGGGGCTCTGAAAGTTGGTAATGGGTCAAATCAAAACCTTTTTTTGTGTTTCTTATTCTTTAATATCAGAACTTTTATTTCCCAAAATATTATATCAAAATTCAACCCCTAAGTGTTCTTAAATGGCCCCCAAAGTTGCCCTTCTGCTTCAGTGATTTAGAACAAAAGCCTCACAGTGCCAATTTCTACCAATGTAGCATATTACAATATGCAACAAGTATATAAACAAAATATTAACAAATATCAAACAGTAAAATTTTGGAAAACTTTCATGATTGAAATTTCTTTGGTTACCCAAAAGCAAACTAAAAGTGGTCGATGCAGCAGTTTTGCAAACTTTACACTGTAAAAAGTTGGTGTTAATTTATAGCAGTTCTTGCAGCAAATCTACAGCTCTTTTTACTGTCAGATATCATACAGCAATATTCACTGTAAAATTACAGTATTAGTACTGTAAATTTACTCAAATATAGCAAATTTATAATTTTACAGTACTTTTTCTGTAAATTTTTCTCCACCAGGTGGAGCAAAAACTATATTTAAAGATGAATTATTGATATTCAATTAAAATTAAATGTGATAAAGAGATCGAAATACTAATCTAGTATATCACATAATAGATATCCTTACTCTGTCTTAATAATTTCAAGATACAGAGATAATTGCCTGATTGAGACACCCTTTTGGTAGCAAATTGCCTTCATAAGTCTGTGTTGGATTGGCAGTGCCCCATTGTAACACCATTCCATGCATGTATTTGCTAAAACACTTAGCATAAATACATCCCTCATCCAAAACACATTGGTTTGAGTTTGGAATTAACCTTTCTCCAACATATTTTGTTGGATTTTGGAAAGGACATTAATAAAGATAAAGCGGTGAAATATTTGTTTTACATACTGTAAAAATACAGCAAGTACTGTAAATTTACAGCAAAAATTGCTGGAACCTTTGCTGCCAGCAACGTTTGCTGTAAATTTACAGCACTTTGTGTGCTGTAAATTTACTGTATATTTTGATGTAGGAAATCAACAGTACGTTATACTGTAAATATACAGTACACAGAGTGCTGTAAATTTACAGCAAAAGTTGCTGGAACCTTTGCTGCCAGCAACTTTTGCTGTGAATTTACAGTAGTTACGTCTTACAGTGGACTTATCTGTCCCACATATCATATATTCTGACCCCCGTGGGTACACAACTGTATATTTGGAGCAGCATTTAGCATATTTATACAAGTTAGTATAGCTAAACCATCTTACTGTTCCTCTATCTATTGCATGAAATGGGCTTTTCCTTCTATAATGATATAGCCTTGGTGAAAACAAGAGCATCAGTAAATCATTCACCAATAGAACTGGTGTCTATATGGCAGCTGTATTTGTTTGTTTTGCCAGCCTAGAATAACTGTTTTACATAAACAGCCTGTTCATCAAAGTGTGGGCTTACAACTTATACTGTATCCATTGCAAGGGAAAAGCTTAAAGTAACCAACAACCAATGTTTCTGTCGTACGTTTAGTTTAGGCATGGCATATCCTCCCTCTAATGATAACTAGTATATACCAAATCTATTATACAAAGTATATATTAATATCATAATTTCCTAAATAATAATCAAAAGATATATGAAATATATGTACATAAGTTCTACATTATAGAGTTTATGGTAATCAGTTAGCACTCCCCTGCCCTTATTGGTCAGTTGTAATTAGGTCACTGACCAGAGGTCAGGTGGGAGGTGCAGGTATACTCTGGATCCAGCAGCAGAACAGACAACATTTAACAACGACTAAGCAGCAACAGGCCTTTAGGCTTACACTTCTGAAACTGTAGAGAATATATATCTAACATCAACAATAACCTCATGCCTTCAAGTCTTCTCTTCTCACCCAACAAAACCCCATGTTCACATTTCCTCTTAGTGTGACAAAATATTACAAGTTCCATTAACTGTTAAAATGCATTGCAGGAGTATAGTTGAAGTCTTTGGAAAATCATAAAGAGTGAAATCTAGCTCTAACTTCATCTTGCTATGTCTATCCTATGCTTAATATTATCAGCCAGACTTGGCAATAGGGAAACCTATGGGCTGTGCATGGTGAACTCCTGGATTGGTGTGGGGTATCTTATACCCCATATTGCTGGATTGGATCAAATGTGACAATGCACATCTCCTACCTGTTTGGATACAATAAAACTGAAACCTCTGCATAGCGAGTGTCTGTGTTTGGATTTGAACAACTGAGCAAAGACTTACCTTTACCCTTGACTAGCAATGAATGAAGAAGACTCAATAGTAGCAGTTTACAATATGAATTAAAATAGCATTTATTGGTTCCCCATCATAAACATTAATAATGCACAACATTCTTGTTCAATAGTTTTATCATTCTGCATGTCCTCTATGAAACTTCAATATGATAATTATTCACCTTTTGGTCCTAAAATTTGTATGTACAGACTACAGATAGATACATAGTTAAAATGTATACATAGTATTTGGTATTATTATACGTCGGTGCTTGTGTACTAAGCGATCATCCCGTGTTACGCGTCATTTGGGATGTGAGTGTGTCCCGCACAGCCTGCAGCAGTGCATTCTCCCTGAGGCGCCCCAAATTACGCGGGCTGAGCCGGGAGCCGGGACAGAATGACCGTCGTTATGGCAACGGTCAAGGGCCAAGGTGAAGGTCGTGCAGCGTACGGCAAACATCGGAGATTGTTTATCTGATAACTTTGGCCCTATCCAACGGATTTGCATGATTTGTTTTTTTCAATTCATCACAAATACGTTTTCCCTGCACGTTTGATGCACTATAGATTCATGAAAATGCACATGGATGCACTATTTTACATATTTTACTTAGGGAAAACAGAACAACAAGCCCAGTGAGTATTCTTCATCCTGCACGAAGCTCTGCAGCAGTGCAAGCAGCCCGTTGAGTATTCTTTGATACCAGCACACTTTGAAATTCTGACTAATTTGATTATTTTTGATGTTTTACAAATAAATTCGACATATAATAAAAGCAAAACTGCATTCGGATGATGGGATAAGGCAGGATACTCACTGGGGATGAAAATGTATCCTGCACTCACCCTTCGGGCTCGTGCAGGATAAATTTTTATCCCCAGCTCGTATCCTGCCTTATCCCACATCCTCATGCAGTTTTCCTATAATAGTGGATATTTCATCATTTACTTATCAATATCAAGTCATAGAAACTTAAATTGATAGAAATCAAAAGTTGTACACAGGTTATTCAAATCAATTTTATAAGCACGTTACTATGATACCACTTGTCCCCTAGATATTATTTGTAAAGCCCTGGTATATTGTTTAAATCTAAATTAATGTCCAATGACATGAAAATTGGTAAAGGATTTACTAAAACTAAGTATTCCCTAGAGTTTCATACAAATGATCACAAATTGAACAAATTTTTCTGTCTACAAAATAGATCAGAAAAAACTATGCCCATAACACTTTAAAAGATACCTTTGTATTGTAATACATTAGTTATTCAGGAACACACCAGAAGGCAGCACCCCTCAAATACCAGGACTAACCTCTTGGTTCCTATGCTCAATTGATGATCCCTAAAGCCCCATACCCATTAGGCGATTTTACCGGCAACGGGCAACGGGCAACGGGCAGAATTGCCGATAAAATCGTCACCAATTTAGATAACATGTTAGCATGTAACATTTCAATATTACATATTAACAGGTGATCTGAATTGGTGACAATTTTACCAGCGATTCTGCCTGTTGCCCATTGCCAGTCGCCCGTAAAATCGCCTAGTGGGTATGGGGCTTAACCCAGCGAAACCAGAATGACAAAGTTTGGGAATAATCATAGATCAACATTTTGGTGTTCCAAGTTCAAAGCTAGTAATATTTATAGGTATGGTCATCAGGAATTATGTATACCAGATTCTCCATAGTCAGGGGTCACATGAAAACTAATCCCAATCTCATTAGGATTCTATAAGAGATGGTAATATTACAGTTTGTTTGAAAAGACATTTTTGCAGATGCACATTCATTAAATCAAACTAAAAAATAAGTTTTTTTGATTATATCATGTCAGCTTTCATGGTCTAGCTTTTAACACACGTCTGAGTTAGACTCAATTGTATTTACATTGTTATTCGTAATGGAAAAACTTTGACCATGATGAATTATTGATTTGGACTCCCTTTAAAGGGAGCCAAAACAATGTTGGTTCAAAGTTTTACAAATTCTGTTAGCTATTGAAATATATTCTACTGCCATAACCTAGGCCTGTGGTAAAATATAGCATGTGAATACAGACTTAAACTATATAAAAATACACAAAAACTCATCCCCAGTCAATTTTGGTGACCCACCAAAATTGGTTTGTTTACAAACATTGTTGTCCTCAGGCATAAATGGCATGAGTTTTATGGAATTCGAGTAAAGTTATAGTTAGTTATAGTGATTTATACTGTACCATAAGCTAAAGTTAGACTTTTAGAATGTATTTTCATAGTTATTTGAGTTTGCAAAATTTTGTCATTTTTTGACACAACATTGATTATGACTCCCTTTAAGATTGTGAAATGCTGTACCTCAAATGAAAAATTTCAATTATGGTAAATGAATGCTTGAATTCATACACATAGTACTCATATTAAACACATATATATCAACACATATATCTCCCCCCCCCCTCCCCCATTTGCCAAAAATAGGGGGGGGGGGGAAATCATGCCCTGGGCACCCCGCCTCTAAATCCGCCACTTTATACTTGTATTACTTTTATACATGTATTTGTATATACATACATAAGTAGGATAGGACGAACGAATGCTTAGTCTTGACATGCCATACATACAACTTATATATTGAATCTACTGTATGTTACAATGTACAGTCATAAAAACAGCGCATGGCGTTGAGACTTGCAACTGTATAAACAAGGATTAATTTAAAAAAAGTGTATTATCATGTTGATCTAGATAAACACAGCTCAGCTTGTGTCCCCGGATCTTTAACCATGGGGAAATACATCGGAATTCTACACCATAAAATGTGTCAAGACATAAAAGAAAAACATGCAGATCATCGTTGTGTTAACCAGGTCAAATATCGCCAGAATCGTGCAGTAAGTTTTTCTATTTGTTACTGCTATTTATTAGCAGGGTAAGTGATGTCTCTCTGGCTATGGTCCGCCAAGTGTAAAGATCATTATTATGTAGTGCTTTTGTTATGATTGTGTAGTCCTTTTGTAATGATTATATAGTCCTTTTGTAATGATTGTGTAGTCATTTTGTAATGAATGTGTAGTGCCTTTTTAATGACTGTGTAGTGGGCCCTCTCCTGGGTAGATAACTGGGAGGAGGCCTTACATAAGTATGTGTGTAGGTGCCTAACAGCCAGGAGGGGGTCCCTGACAGCCAGAAGAAGCTCCCTGTGTGCCCTAATTACAAGGAAAGCACCCAATGATACCAGAAGCATGACAGAATCACGACAGAAGTATAACACAATCAACATAAAATCATGACAACAACATTGAACTTTTTTATGTGAAATGCTTTTGTAATGACTTTTGCTGAAATTTACTGACAGAATCATGCTCTTCACATACAGAACCACGATCTTAACACACAGGAACACAATCTTTACACACAGAATCATGGTTTCTTTGTTTGTTGGGTAGTTAACGTCTGGCCAACCATTTAGGGTTCTTTTACCAGACTGCACAAGGTACAGCCTTTCAGCTAGTTTTACGCCACAAGGGCGGTGATCGGATCTATGATATGATTCAGGAGAAACCCGCCACCATGTTCAATACCCTTCTCTTTTCGAAGAGTGGCAAGTGGTCTTTAATGTGCAATGTCCCATAGAAAGAACACAATACACCCAGTCTTTGATGACCCTGTTATGGGCACAGGGTTCCCGTTTTAGTCGCCTCCTACGACAAGCAGGGGATACTGAGGAAACATTCTTCCCAGGGAGCTCCAACAGGAGCCCCCATCCCGGTCCCCCAAGGGGGACGGAATCATTGTCTTTGCACACAGAACCACAATATTTTTTTTTTCTTTTTTTTATTGACTATACTCAATAACATGAATTGATCTTCCGTATAGATTTGATTTACAAGATATACAGAAAACATCATATCAAATTATCAATCAAGCATACAGAACCACAATCTTAACACACAGAACCACAATCGTTACACAGAGAACCACACTCTTTACACACAGAATCACGATCTTTACACACAGAATCATGATCTTTACAATCGGAACCCCATACTAACTTTAGGCTACGGTGCTCAAGAAAATCCACATTACTTCTTACCCTTCCCTTTTCCCATACCCCCTCCCAGACCTCCTATCCCCAGCCCACTGTCACTCCTTTTTCCCTATGCATACCTGCCATATGTCCATATTTGGCTGGGACAGTCCCATGTTTACAACATTCAGATGGATACAGAATAGCTGTTACACTGTTATAGGGGGGGGGGCACTTTGGAACGTATTGCCCATTGTTGTGAAATTATTAGAAAATAAGATGGAATTCATAAAATGTGTGACCGAATGTATGCATTATATTGCCATTGTAATATCACCCTACTCGTGTATATTTCCATTTCATTATGTATAACTAAATCAAGGAATAAAGATGATGATGATGTGTTTGAGTTCGAGGTCTACTCAGTATTTTTACAGCTATATCAAGACCAACTCTGGTATCTGTCCTGATTTCTTTCCATTCAATTGATATTTTGTTTTGACATCAGAAAATGTTACTACCATATAAAGATATGCAGTGTGGTATGCTATTTCTACGTTGTTTAGCTTCATGATTTTAGCTTCAGATTTTACTGGTAAAAGGCCGCTGCAATAACATCTGTGTTAAATCAGCACATAACATGAATTTTAAAGTCAATTTCTAGAACCGACTCCACTAGTAGGGCTTTAGACACAAGGTAGAGGGCCCTCTATCAACTATATTTACTTTAATCCTGTATATAGGATGACATTGTAACCTATTCGAAAAGATGAGTATAGTAAACAAGAAGCAAATGACTATCAAAGTTCCGATTGTTGGAACGATCGATGTTCACCCTTAACATAACAATGGACATTTCATTGTGTTTGAAAGGTAATTAAACGAAATGTCAATATATCTAATGTATGTAATCTATAGCAATGGTCGTCCCTCAATAAACTGAAGGCCTTCCTACAACCTGAAGGCTATATGGGCTATGAGTAGTGATCACCACCACCACTCCTGCTGTCACACACAACTCAGGGAGGGGCTTAGGAAACCTAGACCTGCCCACCTGCAGGTGACAGTGGAGGTCCTAATGCGGAGGGGTGTAGGTTGATTGGCTCAAGTAGGCCTACTGGTTATGTAACCCACTTCTGGCTTCTCAAGGTGCACCTTCCCCCACCCCCACTCCTTGAACTGAGTTCAAGGAGTGGGGGTGGGGGAGGGTGCAGGGGAGGGTGCAGGGGAGAGGCCTGCCCACTCAATAACACTTGATGCACACTAATTGTCCTTGCTTACAAATGCATACCGATGGACAAAGGCCTGTAGCTACTTGTATGTAAGATTGTGTTTAGTACGAAAAGGTCCTCTCTCCTCAGACGGCAACCGTGTAGTGTTGTATGTAAGATTGTGTAACCGGGCAATCAGATCAAAGCCCAAATACCTACAAAAGACATGACTGATTGAGTGAGCCATTCCCATAAGCTACAATACTAAAAACTATAATTAAGGGCTCACAAAAAGAAAACAAAACAAAAAGAGAAAAGAAGTACACAACATGTGACGAGTGTGAATATTATTTTTTTGCAAACAATTTCAAACAAACCCCCCAAGTGTATCATATTGGACCAACATTTCAATTTGTGGTTAGGTCTTCCAAGATCCTCACTAATAGTAGAATACAGGCCAATTCAAGTCTAATGGTCATATTATACTATATGTCGGCTGGCTCACGTTGGGGCCAATTTGTGCCAGAGTACCCAATGCGTAATGTAACATAGAAAAAAAGAACCCAGTACGCATTGGGATGTATAAATATGTCTGTAAAGTAAAGTAAATCACTCGCATTTGGTAACGTTACCCAATGTGAACGTAGACATAACGTGTAGTGTAATATGGGCTTTAGTCATGTCACGGTTTTGTCTGTATGCCTTTCTTAAATTTGATTTTGGTTGTCAGTCAGAATCGGTCCCATGGGGAAATTCCCCTGACAAGAAGAGTCTGGGTTTTCCCTATACCTTTGCGTAATTGCCCTGTGATGGTCACGACACCTAGCAATGTTCGGAAAATGGAAAAACAAAAACAAATACACAAAAATCGTGACCACCTACCTTTCAGGAACTTAAGGATAGACCCCAGTGATGAGGGCATTAATGGCATGGCTCCCTTTAACCACATTAACAAGATGTATTTCTTACAGAGTTACTTTGTGGAAAACATCATAAAAAAGCTAAAAATAATAGTCACATCTATTGATATAACTCATATGAAAAATGATAGAATAATGAATGTGAAGGTGGATCGTAAACCTAAAACTCATGAAATTTAAATAATATTTTTGAGCACCAATATCTTAGTAAACATTTAACCCAGAGCTTTGAAACATTAAGGACATATTTTTGATAAATAAATATATTATATAGATATATATATATGGAGGGAACTGTGTCTCAAAATTTTGATTTAGGCCCTAGTTCCCTTTTTATGCAATGTAGAAAATCTGAAAACGGGTCTTGTTTTTTGCTGATTGTGACCAACAAATAAAATCTAGGGCCTAAATCCAAATCTGAGACACTGACCCTGCATATGATTGTTATAAAGGTGTGTGTAAAAGCTTTTTCATCTTATTTGAATATTGAGCAAAATATCCAAGTTCAAAAAATAAACAGGAAAAATCAGATATGATTAAATCTACATTTATCATTCCTTTGAAATGTTATAAATACCAAAGGACAGAGAAAAATATGAGCTTTTAAATGATGTATAGAATGTTGCGTTATTAAGGAATTAGATGGCCAACCCAGTTATTGTACTAACGTTCCTTTGGGATGAATAAATAATTACAAAAAATCCTTTCACCTGACAAACTATTGTATTGGTGACGTATAGATAAATGACAGCCTAACATGTTTCACTATCTAGTTGACCCAGAAGTGCATCCTAGCATAGGTTCTTACAAAGCAGAGTATGGCCGACTGCCCGCCAGGTTACAGAAGATAGTTGTTTACGTCTGTATTCCACTAGGCTATTCTGGTAATGTGCTTATTCATAGATATCATTTTCATCAATCATTACATTACAACTATTTGAAAAGCATGATGTAAATTGTGAAATAGTTTGATTCAATAATAAAAAGAATAGATAAAACCTTTTACCAGCTATCTGGTTAAAAGACCATACATCATACAAATGCCATGAAAGGTGATTTAAAATTCTCGAAAGATACATTGCACTTCAGATATAAGGGATACCCTGGGCCAGAGACACCTGTCCCTTATATCTGAATGTCACTTATATCAGAAGTAAGATATTTTAGAGACAGATGTCGTGGGTAATAAATCAAGATTAAGAAAATAGGGGAAGGCATGTGATTTTACAGACAAATTAGTCCTATTCAGAGATACATGTAACTAGAAATTGAGTCAAGGTAAATGACCATCAAAGCTAATAATCAATACCAATTTTAACCGATATCCTTTAATGACTTACAGTATGCTAAAAATACTGTGGTCATTTGAAACGAACTATGAAATAGACTTTTGTTTGACCTTACATCTGGAAACCAGTTAAGCCCCATATCCACTAGGCGATACAGGCCTGGTCGCCCATCACTATGCTATATTGAAATGAACACGTTTGATAAAATCGTCGGGTGAATCGTCGGCAATTTTCCCGCCAATTCAGATCAAACATGTATATTTCAATATAGCATACTGACAGGCTACTAAATCTAAATCACCTGGTGGGTATAGGGCTTTAAGGTCATATTACACTACACATCGAGTCACGTTTGCATTGGGTCACATTGCCCAACTCATCTGACTTGCACTATTTTACAAAATTAATATAATACAAGACAACATGAGCGAACGTGACCCAATACAACCCCCAAAGCAACCTAAAGCCCCGTCCCCACGGGGGGAAAAGAGTCGACGATGAACTACGACGATAAATCGTGGACGATGAAGCGGTGAAGCCAGGGGACAATAGACAGGCTGGCACCAGGTAATTATAGAAGCCACACTGTCTCCGACGATAAAAAGGGACGACAAAGAATGTCCCCTGGTCGTCGACGATAAACATATTAAACAGGCCTAATGTTTCGGTGGAAAAGACCGCCGATAGAAGGGGTTTATCGTCAGATAGCCCGGCGCCACTTTCCGGGCTAACAATGCCTGTTTATCGTCAGTATTTTGGTCGTTGATCATGTCCCAACGTTGATCATAGGTTTTTCATCGTCGACGACGGGTTTTTCATCGTCAACGACAAATATTTTCGGCCGACTTTTAGAAAGTCGGCCGATAACGCGTTTGTCGTTGACGATAAAAGTCCTCGTGGGGACGGGGCTTTAAACGCCCATTGTAATAATAATATTATACTTCGCGTTGGGTCCAATGCATAGCATAATATGGCCAGAGAGCGAATTAGACACGTTGGCTACAGGAACCCGACGTGAAAATATATACCTGAAGCATAGTGTAATTAGGGCTTTACTGTTATAGCATTCAGAATTTATTCATTTTTAGCAAGCCTTCTAGATACATAATCAAGCTACATAATCAAGCAGATTAGAACTTATTAAAGATCTCAAGGGATTGTAAGAAATAAATGAACATGCTTAAGATATTGAGTGTAATATTAATGAACGTAAGTTTCAAAGTGAAGTTATAAGTGCACAAATCATGTGAAATGAGTTATTTTTGTTGGATTTTTTTTCTGTTCCTTGTATCTGAAGTTGCTGTCCCCTATATCAGGCAAGTCGAAACTAGAATATAGGGAAATGGTTCTGTCCCAGCCAATATGTTCCTCATGAGCGACTGTCCCTTATAAACGTGTCCCTTATATCAGGAGGACACTGTATATAACATGTGTATGATCAATCTGTATTCCCAAATCCAATTTTTAAATCACCTCTAAAAGTGGTTAGGGACCTTCCATAAAGTAAGTACACACATTTAAATAAATCTCAGACCCCAACCCCCTCTGGCTAAAGTATCCATTGTATTTGTACTAGAACGGACAGACATTTTTAAAAAAAACTTTCCCCTCCCCCCTTGATAGGTTCATACTTAATGGAAGCCCCTTAGTGGTATACAATCATTTGAGGCCACTGGGTTTGCGCTGTCTAGACATAACTGGTAGAGAACCTAGTTAGGACGCAGCAAAATGAAGACGCATAACTGTGAGTTGAAATTAAGAGTCATTGATTAATACACACATACAATCATACATACATACATACATACACACACACCCCAAAAGTATAATAACATGAATTTATAATATGAATTTTCAAACCAACTTCAAAAGATTTCGTTTGTTTGAAAGTTCACTCCTGACAGCAAATATTTGGTTATTCTATAGATTTTTTTCTGCAAATGTATGTCTACAACACTGTACATCTCCTATCATTTGTGAGAATTGAAAGGGTTTTGTATAGGATTATTGATGAGTAGCAGCGCATGGGGTGGTAATATTGCATGAGCCCAAAGGGTGAGTGCATTATTTTAGTCCATGCACTACTATATCATATGCATAGACCATGAGAGAAAGATTAGAGTTTGGGCAGCTGTATACAGTTAGTTTAATATTCATATCTAACTTACAAATTTTCAAATAATGCCAAATAATCAAACAGAATAGGCCTGATGCTTCATCCAAAGCATCAGTTTTTATAACCTAGTGGTCATAGCATAGGATTTGTGTGTAAAGGGTCTCTGGTTCGATCCCTGCCCATGACCATGTTGAGTCTTCTTATAATTTTTTTCCTCTATTCGTTATTCGGTGGCTAGTGCTGATATCTTTATAGTAATAATACTTCATTAACTGCATGACAGAGATGCCACAAGTAAACTCAATAGTAAACTAAACAGTTTGGGCTGTGACCTTGAAAAACTTGTATACAGATATCTGAGATTGGGACAGGCAACTCTGCATGTGTTTACTGACTGATTGGAAAAATAGCATTGTCACCCCGATTCCTAAAGAGGGTAACCCGAAATCAGCGAATAATTGGAGGCCGATCAATAACCTTAGTGTTCTGGGTAAATTGTTAGAAAAATGTGTATAATTATAAGCTAGTGTTGTATTATTTTGAAAAAAATGAGTTACTAACTGGATGTCAACATGGATTTAGATGTGGTAGAGGGACTGACACTGCAGTGGACATTTGAGAAAATTGTTTGAAGACATAAATAATGATCGAATTTCTAGCTGTTTATTTCTGGACTATTCCAATCCTTTTAACCCTGTTGATCATCACATCTTGTAAAGAAAGTTTTAAAAAAAAATGGTTTAGAAGACACATGTGTAATTGGTTTAGGAACTATTTAGGTGATCGGGCTGAGGTAACTCGTGTAGGGAATATTGTATCTAATTCTGAGAACATGGGCTGTGGGGTCTATCAGGGTAGCCCGTTAGGGCCTTTGCTCTTTATTATTTACATTAATGATGTAGTAAATATTGTAGAAGAGGGAAATTATTGTAATATCTATGCCGACGACACAGTGTTGGTCTGTGCAGGTATTATTCAAAAGGATGCATGATGAAAAAAGTACATCAACTACAAAGGGTATGGTATTGGTGCAATAAAAATAAAATCGTGTTGAATACATGACTATACATTGGTTGTCTGACAATGGACTGTTGTTTAATATCAAATGTTGAAAGCTATAATTGCTTGGGGATGGTCATTAATAAACACCTTGTATTTGAAAAACAAATAGATGACGTGGTATTAAAGGTAAATACTAGACTTGTTACCTTATCAAAGATTAGGAAATTTATGAACAGGAAAACTGCAACATTACTGTATAAACAGATGCTTTTACTTTTACTAGATTATTCTGCAATACTTTTTTAATCCAGTACAAAACAGAAATTATTAAAATTACAACCGTTACAGAACAGGATATGTGATATGTAAAGTAGACCCCATAGTTCACGAAGGCCTTCTTTCCAAGGAGCACCAAAGGGAACTCCACCCTGGATCCCCACAGGGGTTTACTTACTGTGGTGTAACTAAGGTTAAACAGTCAAGATCCATGATCAAAGGTGACTGGGTTGAGGCTAAGACTGATAGAAGTCTGTTATGGTCAAAGTGTCAATCAAGTCTGCCTTGAACCACCACAAAAACAGTCAGATTATAATTTTTGTCTTTTTGCATTTGTTTGCAGGTGCAGCCCTGTTGTCTGTGCTGCTTTCCTTGACAATTCCACATGCAGTTCATCTAGAGAATTCTGACAAAATGGCTGAACCAAAACTTCCAAAGGAATGCTCTCTCAGAAATTTGTATGATCCAGGAGATCCCAAGCCCTTTTTCATGTTGTCCTGCCTCATTTCCGAAATCCATGAGGGGGATACATATCCTTTCCTAAATGAACCTAGGATAAGAGTATTAGGGATTTCATTTGTTTATAGTTGTTTCTATTCCAGGGCAGATTTGCCTGATGGGGTGTTCTCTGAGATGCCTGATTTGATTTTTCTTGTAATAGCTGGATGTATCAAACACCATTATACATCTAAGATGTTTAAGGGATTACATGGACTTGAGAAACTGTGGATACTTATGTTCAGAGAGTACCCATTCAGAGAACCGTTCATCCCTACCTTTGAACCTGATTGGCTATCCCCTTTTGAAAGTCTTAGAGTATTTAATCTTTCTAACGGTTTTGTTACCAGTTTTCCTCCTAAAACTTTCTGTGGACTCAATCGCCTAGAGCATTTGGTCTTGAGGAATAATACACTGAACAATACTGAAGCTCTTGGACTTAAATGCATTAACCAACCACATTGTAAAACATGTCTTCCAAATTTAACACATTTGGACCTGTCTTATAACCCACTACAAACATTAGATTTGAATTTCAGTGAAGATATGCCTCATTTAAACACATTTCTAGTCAATAATTCCATGTTGTCAGACTTGATTGGCATTGATGGTAAGACGATAAGTGGATTGGTTGAGTTGGATATTAGTTTTAACAACCTGACATCATTTATTGTGAGTAATATAGAAAAATGTAATGGGTCCAGTTTGGCCAAACTCAGGTTAGAAAATAATCATCTAGTTAACCTGACTTTGGGTCTTTTTTCATGTACTAACAATCTGAAAGAGTTGAATACATCAGGGAACAGTCTGTCTACAGAAACACTCATTTCAGCAGGCTTGAACCATCTAACAAAATTAGAATATCTTGATCTGACAAATAGCATTATTCCGAAACTAACGTTGGCCATGATCTCAAATATGACTCATTTAAGAGAGTTTTCCTGCAAAAGTTGTGAAATCAAAAGTGTAGAAAAAGACATTTTTCTCAATCTGAAAAACCTTTCTATGTTAAATCTCAATAGAAACTCTCTCCTTGAATTTGAAGTAAGTATGGGCATGCCAGCATTGATAGAGCTCAATCTAAAAATGAATTCCTTACAGCACATCCCTCATTTTATTGGTTCATGGCCAAATCTTGGGAAACTAGATCTAAGTGAAAATAATATAAGTGTGATTGAATTTGGACAGTTAATTGTCTTCGGAAAGCTAAAGTACCTTCAGTTGGCTTCCAACAATATCACCACGATCTTTAACTATACCTTTTCTTCACTTCCATTTCTTGTATCATTAGACATATCCAAAAATAACATAGACAATATTGAACCAAAGGCTTTTCATTCTCTTGCTCGGATTGATAACTTAAATCTCCAGTCGAATAAGATAAAGACAATTGCCAATTTTCTGAGAGAGTCGGTAATGAGGAGAATTGATATGCATCAAAATAATATTTTGGAGTTAGGTCTTACTAGCATAGGCTCTTTCACTTTTACGGAGTGGATAGATCTTTCTCTTAACAACATTTCCTATATACAAATTGGATGGTTCTTCAGTCCTCGCCTAAAGTTTGTGAACCTAACCTTCAACAGACTACACTATTTGGGCCAAGCTTCATTGATATCATATCCAGGAGTAAATCCAAAAGTCTATCTTGAAGGAAACTTTCTTCAATGTAACTGCCATAATCAAATTCTGAGATCTAACAAATTATCCATGTGAGTACTGCTCTTATTATAATCAATTTTTCCTATCTTTCTAAAGACCATATGCCCAATCAGGCTTTACAATTATGATAGTGCTTGAGTTGTATGTTTGAAGTGAGAGATCCTCAGCTTGGATGGGTAGATATTATTCATATCATCTCTTAAGAGCTTGAATTATTCAACCATATTCTAGAGGTATATTTATTACCTATAAAATAAGATTTTTCTTGTCAAAGTCAAAATTTGCTAAGCATAATATTATATCTCAAGATTCAACTTTTATGAAATCATCAAAACAAAATAAAGAGCCTAGAATTTCTGTTTCTCTCTCTGGGGCAGACCAACTCCAAAGTATATGATTACTGCAGGCTTCCACACTAATGTGCCATGGAAATGGATTAACGGATCTGAAAGCATTGTTAAGGTAACATTTCAAACAAATACAGAACTAACCAGACTAATCATCTTTAAATAGAAATAAAATGACAGAATAACTGAACTTAAGTAAGAAATCATGACAAAGGTGAAATTCTGAAGGTATTGCACATCACTTCATTGGAATAAGGAACAAATATGAGAATCTAGCCATAGCCGCCTGGAAAAATAGACATTTATACTTAATTTTTCCATATTTTTCCAAAGGAACACTCTAAACACTCCAAATTAGGTATCCATACTTTTCATTGATAGGGATGGGTCATCCTTTGAAGTTTCTTAGTTACAAGAAATTTAAGGAATTTCCTGTGGAAATCCAGGGGAAATCCAGCAATTCAAGATCATAATTTGTGGGGTCTAAAGGGTTAAATGAATCACAATGAGATGTTTTCTATAATGTATGTTGCTTGGATCAACAGATTGCAGATGCTGATCTTCTTTTCTGTGAAACAGCATTCAGTTCTGAGGCTGTTCGTGTTACTAGTCTTCCATTGAGCAGCTTCATGTGTCCATACACTGTGTATGGGTATGGCAGCTGTGACTGTTGTCATGTAGGAAATTATGATTGCGAATGTTGCTCTATTTGCACTGATGGATGTAACTGCTTCAGAACTTCAGATGGCAGCAGAACATCTGTGTACTGTTCAGCTCAAAATCTCACACAGGTACCTTCTTATTTCCCAATATATATCAAAGAAATTTACCTGGATAACAATGACATTGAAATTTTGGAGAAAGAAGCATTCAACATGGAACAAGTCAGTCTACTTGAAAGACTGAATCTGCAACACAACAAAATATATTTGATTGAAGAGAATGCTTTTAAAAATCTCTCGCAACTGAAATATCTATGGCTGCACAACAATGACCTAAAGTCTATTGACCTATCCATCTTTCATCCCATGACTTCCTTGACACAACTTACTCTTCATAACAACTCTTGGGCATGTGACTGTAAATTTGGACCCTCTCTCAAGAGATTTGTCCAGAGCAAAAGGAATATTATTTCATACCCTCTAGATATCATTTGCAAATATCTCAACATTACTCAACATAACTCAAGTATTTTACTCCATCCTGATTCCAGACTATTGGATGTAGACTTTACTTACTGTAGGAATTGGACTTACTTTAGTATCAGAACAGTAAAGCACTCTTCAACTGGACTTTGGTCCATGGCAGCCATATTTCTTTGTATTGCTGGAGTAACACTGGTTGTTTATAAAAATAACCTTCTCATCAGAGTGTGGGTTTACAATCAATTTGGTACCCGTTGCAAAAAGCCTGAGGACAATGAGAATAAACCTTTTGATGTGTTTTTAGCCTATGCTAAGGATGATGAAGCATTTGTGATTGAGAACATTTTGCCTGAACTGGAACACGGGGAAATGTCATACCGGGTAAGGCCACATCAAACCACATTTACATCAAAAACACATTATTCAAAGAGTAATTGTAATTGCTATATTGTGGGAATATTATCCCAGAGAAATGGTTATTATATTATTTTTTATGCTACAGGTCTGCTTGGAAGGGCGCGACTGGCCTGGTGGCACCTTCCTAACTGACACTATAATTGCATCTGTCAAACAGAGTAAGCGGACCATACTTCTTATCTCTGAACACTACTTTAAATCTGTCTGGAGTCAGTATGAATTCCAGGTAGCACATTACCAGGTAAGTAATATCTATTGCAATAGTTCAAAAATAACTTATTGGAAGTTCCAAACAGTCTCTATACTTTTGAGCAGTGTGTTATAGTAAAATGGAAGTAAATGTAACTTGAGATTTATCAGTAGTTGCAAGTTGAAATAATTATGTATAGGTTGGGATATTTATCAGAAAAGCATTATTAACATAGCATGTCTCATATTTTCCCTCCAGCATAAGGAATGCAAGAGGAAGATGTTGGTGCTGAAGTTACAGTCAGCTACACATATATTTTCACTTAGAACTATTGTTTTATTGGCACAAAGATCAATATATAATAATAAAAGCTGTTGCATTGAAACAGGTTACATGACTGTCATGTTGTAACTTTCATGATGGCAGAGAAAAAAAATGTCATATCTGGCCAATGCTCATTTTGTGTAATTGGTAAAATTTTAAAGGAATTTGACATTATTTTGAAGGGCTATATAATTCTAACATCCAACATTTTGTGATCATATTCATATATCTGCTTTTGATATAATTTAACCATTATATTTTAAAATAATGGTTACAGGGCTGTTACTTAAAAAAACTGAATAAGATACTTTTATTTTGTATGAATAATCTTACTTTACAAAGAATACACCATTGGCTTCTTTCAGATACGACCTTTTGTTACTCACTAAAAGTGGAAATGTGCATACAAGACCTTTGTTTACTAGTTAATAACATTCCAAAGATTTGGAAAATTCCAATTCCAGACACCTTAGGGAATGGGAAACATTTTCCAAAAAAAAATCATATCAATTTTTTTTTAGATCTGACTTTTTGTTACTCAGCCATGCTGAGATGTTGGATATTCATATAAATGTATATGAAGATAACTGTACATCTAATTTTGACAAAACCTTGTGATTGTACAAGATTCTTTTTGATGATACAAATTCATGTTGTCCCAATAATCATGTTTATTCAGATTCATTGTCATATTCTATTTCATGCAAAATGCATAAAATTTCAAAAGACCCATATTAGAAACTGCAGACAATGCATGTATTTTCAAATGAATCAAACCTTGGGAAGAATTAATTTAGTATGTTTCAATCTCAAAAGTGCTTGATATACTTACAAATTCTCTGAGGATTATTTTATAAAAATATCATTGACATTTTTACTAATTGTTGGACTAAAATGCCTGTTTACAGTAGGTGCAGCTTCCATAGCGCTACTACTGCAGTGCTGATCTATGTACTTTTCTCATGATGTATTATGCCTACATACCCTTTAAATCCTGTATTCTTATTATCTCATGATGGGTAGCTAATGAGAAAAGGAATACATCATTCAACTCTCACATTTCAGAAATGATAAGGTAATGGTTTACACATCAAAATGGTTGCCTGGCCCCTTTGATCTCTATACCTGCTTCTAGCACTTATCCAGTTCTCTACCTCTGTTTTTCAGGTTCTGGATGACAAGCAGATCCACCTCATTCTCATTCTCACAGACAAGAATCTTAAAAAGCGTATGGAGTCTGATATGAAGTTGTACCTAAGGATAGGAACTTCCTTGGTTTATGGTGAGAAGTTCTTCTGGAAGAAGCTCAGGTACTACTTGGCTGATGAGCCTCGAGGGGCCAATGACGTAGATGGAGACTGGATAATGTTGGATGTGGACAGAGATAGGCGGTATAAGAATGAGGCACATGAGGTATATGATCTCTGATAAGAAATGGCCACAAAGTAGGCCTATCCTGCCTTTTTTGGCTACTGCAGGAGAAACAATAATTTTGGACTGGTTGAAAAACTATTCCTAAGACTTACCAGGAGAAGCAAGATTCTGGAAATAAGCGTACACATATATTAAAGAAAGATTTTATTTCTTTAATTCTTTATTTCCATAAAACTTCAAGTCACTAGAAATATATATTCAAGAAAACGTTAGCTAATTCGATGGGAAAAGAATGAGGTGAATGACGACAGTCAAGACTTACAATTCTAGAATTCCTGTATCAGCAATCATGGGTATAACGATAGCTTGATAGCTTAAGTTCAGGCAATGTTATTCTGTATATTTATCAATCACTCCTGCAACACTCTGGTGTATCTTTCTGTTCTTTTAGGTATTATGTATAGTGGTTATTATGGTACATCCTATTATACATGAACTTTTAGTTTATTATGCATAGTGGTTTATTATTCATATTCATATAATCTTAATTGGTATCACTATTTTGTTGTATGTACTATTAGTACTCAATGGTAGCTGCGGTGAATATGTCACAGCCATATGACCACATAGCTAGATATACCCCATTAGCGGCCAGTGGCCTGCAACCAGAGACAGTTAGATAGAGAGAACCGCCTATGATGTAACAGGTGGAGGCTGGGGCAAAACACTCACAGGGAATAGTGAGGTCAGACACTGAGTAGGAGTTTTGGATTAATGAAGACATTGCTAAAATGTTTTGACAAATCCATTTCTGCATCCAAAATCACACCAAATAACTATAACTGTTCACGACAGATCATTCACTTCCATCGATGTATAAACTATAATGATTGCAGGTCATATCTGGTCCTGGACTTGTTATTTTAATTACCACTATATGGTCCTGGACTTGTTATTTTAATTACCACTATATGATCAGGCCAACATTTAAATCTTTTATTCGGGATATTTTTGAATTCACTATTATTCACTTATATTTGTTAGAACTGTGTCAATTTATTCCATGATATATTGCCTGGGTTCATGGGACAGTTAATGTATTTCACTGACTTTAAAGGCAACATTTTAAAATTTATTTTCAACTGTTGTCTAGTAATTCCACTTGGTTTAGATATATTTCTATCATCTTCAAAATAGTGCCTTGATGATTGTACACTGTATTATGCTGGACATGTAGTACAATCCTCAAGGTACAATTTTGTAACAATTGTTAATCATCAATTTATTCTCTAGTTTTTCATGATTGTGATAAAAAGCTACAATCATCTAATATCAGCAATATGCTTTGCTTATATATATATATATATATATATATCAAAAAAGTGTTAACATTAATAAATTTACACAATTTACTTATTAAATATTTTATGCCTTACTCTTTTATAAACATTGCTAAGATGTTTTGACAAATCCATTTCTGCATCCAAAATCACACCAAGATAACTATAACTGTTAATGACAGATAATTCACTTTCATCGACGTATAATGGTTGTGGGTCATATCTGTTAATAACACATTTACTACCCAAGTACAGGAATTCTAGTTTTAGTACAATCAACAACAGCCTACTTATACCATTCCAGGGCTAAATTCAATTTCATTTATATATTCCATGTAATTGTACAATCCTTTCAGTCAGCAGAATACAAAACACAATCTTTAGCATGCATGATATTATCCACGGAATTCAAATAGAGAAACCAAAATTAATCATAATTATGAATTATAAACAGGACTGGCCCCAATATGGAGCCTTGAGGGACACCACAGTAAACACATTTGACAGAGGATTTAACACTATTGAATAATACATATTGTGCTCTCTTTAAATAACTTGTAAACCAATTTAGCCAAGTACAATTTAAAACAACCTCCATTAATTTATGAATTAATAATTTGTGTGATACCATATCAAAATCTTTGTGAATATATAAAAATACTGTAAAAATTATTTGCCCTTTATCTATATTGTATATAACAATGTTTTGTTTTACAGTCACTGGCCCCTCCCTTTAAAGTTTCATGAGATATAGTTTAACACTTAGATAAAACATTAGAGTGAGTGAGTGAGTGTTGGGTGTTTTATGCCGTACCGACAACCAGGGTCATTTTCACGGCAAAAACCAGTTGGGACAAATTCTGTCTGTGGTGATCGAATCTATGAGATAAAGGTGACAGGGCGGGCAAGCAGCAGGGAATCAAAACCTGGCAATCGTTTTTGCTGCACCTCATCCCTTAGTGAACCAAGCACTGACTGGGAATTGAACCCAAAAAAACACTTGGTCAGTGCAGGGTCCCCCCTATCGTCGCCTCGTACGATCAGCAGGGGCTACTGAGGGCCTATTCTTACCCGGACCCCCACAGGGATAAAACATTAGATATAAGGTGCAGGCCATACAACTTGATACAAGTTTTTTAACATCCCTATCCATAACTGGCCAAGAAACGTAACTTCTGGCCAAGGATTCATCCGACTCAAACTGGGATGAGTAACATGCAGTTCATTTAAGACATCAGCTCTACCTTGAGCAGGTTTCACTTCACATGAACCCCATAATCCTACAGACTGAGTTCAGCTTGATGATAATAATAATATACCATATGTGACTGTCTCTGGGATTTCCAGCCTTATAGAAATACATATGCATGGCTCTAGAGCCTTTATTTAGCTTAGAAATTATAAAAATCATAAAAAATAAGCTAAAATTATGCTTAAAGTAAAATTTTCCATAGTTTTCATTAATGGTGAAAGAATTTGGATTTTTGGCATTCCGTTGCCATGGTAACCGGAATGTTCATAGAAGGCCAAACCTGCCGATACTACTGCTATTCAAATGAGGGTTTCCATGGTAACCATGGACCAAAGTAAGTTTCCAAAAATTGAAATTCTGAATCAAGGGACTGCTTGGTTATATTCTGCAAAAAACAGATTATGAATATCTTGAATAGACAGGAAATGGCAGTATGTTTCATGAAATTGTATTTGGGACTTCAATATTTGGCCCAGATTAACTATGTTGTATATTCCAGGCACCAAAGCTATACCAAAAATTCAACTGTTCTAACAGTCCCTGATGCATGTTTCACATCAGCACTTCCTGAATCCTCATCAAACTCAACTTACAGATAGGCATGAGGAAGGTCAAGTTTTGCAAATGGGACACGTCCTTCTAATTTAGTGAACAGGTCATCCAGTGTAGGTAGGGGGCATGCCTCCTTCTGCAAAGACTTATTAACAGTGAACTTGTAGTCTCAGCAGACCCATACAGAACCACTGAACCTTAAGACAGGTACTGCCAGTGATGCCCACTGAGCATGGTGCACTGGCTCCACGATACCAGTATTCTACAGGCGCTTTTACTCAACATCCAGCTTACTATACATATAACATAATACAGGACAGGGTTTCGTAAATATGGGCACAGCATTAGGCTCTACCTCCATGTAAGACTTAAACCCCTTATGCTTCCCTGGCTCCTACCAAAACAAAACAGGGGAACTGCCATTTCACAGATGTTGCTTCAGCAATGTGAAACTTGTTTGTTTTATTCATTGGGGTAGTTTGATGTCCGGCCAACCCTTCACCGTCGTGATTTATTTATTTCTAAGTCAGGAATTTGCTTTCAATCAGTAATGATGGGCATTTATAATAAAACTTTATTGAACATAATAAGAATTATTGTTAAACATGATTTATTTATGTTCAATTACATTTTCAAGGGGTAAAAGATATTTACGAAATGTGCTTTTGTTGAAGAGTAAACAAAGGGTGATCAAATCATACCTTTAAGCTTTCCATAGCATTTGAGCATTTTGAAAAGTAAATGCAAGTGTCACCCCTTGCCATTCAAAATAAGAACTCAGCAAAGATTAAGACCCTTAACTTACTGTGTGTGACCTATACTAATAAAGTAATAGCAATGTAAGTGCTACATGGATTATCCATAACATAGGTAG
Source organism: Lepidonotus clava (assembly GCA_936440205.1). NCBI lineage: Eukaryota > Metazoa > Annelida > Polychaeta > Phyllodocida > Polynoidae > Lepidonotus > Lepidonotus clava. The sequence goes on from OW387149.1 coordinate 9,126,062, forward strand.
ACTACCTGTGGTTAAGTTTAATCCATGGCATAATCCTGGATTATTTTGCCTATTTATAAGCTAATAGACCTTGCCTACACTGGAGAAGGTTTTGAAATAACATTATCATGCATACTTATTTCTAACAAATTGAGAAACATGGTACGATTACTGCAAAGATTTAGTTATCGAAGGCCAAGATATATCTTACTGGTATTCGGTGCCACATTCCTGTATTTACTGGGATCCATTTCCTTAAACAAGTCTACTACTACTGTATACAATGGAGGCAAGGTCCAGAAGTTACAGGGACAAACAAAAGACCCATTTGATTTGCCTCACAAGAGCCTAATTCAGAAGTCGGAGCAAATGAACACAAGAGAACCGCAACCCTATCGGAATCATGGAAAAAGCGCTTGCGATGTATATGATTTAAAAGCAAAGAGCTCAGATACTTCAAACTGTTATCCACTGAAGATTCGTCCGAGAGCTTTTATCTGTGTTCACAATGATTCAGAGGATGAATACGTGTCCAGAAGCCTGAGGATGTATGGTATTTGGGAACGGGAGACGGTAGCCCTTTTTCAGCAGGCTCTCACTCGGGATCCCACTTTCGGAGTTATCGACATTGGTGCCAATTTAGGACTTTATTCCTTAACTGCAGCTGCAATGGGTCACCAAGTCCTATCTGTGGAGCCATCCAAAGCCAACATCGCACGTTTTCACAGGTCTATCAAGGTGAATGGATTTGACGACAGAGTGACTCTTATTACTAATGCAGTGTCCAACGTCCAGGGAAAAGTGTACTTTAAAACGTATGATAGTAACAAAGGTGGGATGAGCATGTGGGAAGGTAAGGAAGCATGTCTCGGCATACGATGTCCTTTTGCCTGGAGCGTGTTCATGGATGATCTATTACCATTAGTTCTCGAAAGGAATATAACTAAAGCTGTGATGAAGATTGACATAGAGGGGGCGGAACATTTAGCGTTTGCCGCTGCATCTTACTTGTTCTCTAATATCCACATTTCCTACATTTTCATGGAGATGGCTGTTCAAAAGAAACTTTGCAATTCAAAATCCCTGCAGATGTCTGAAGACCAGAGACTAACAGCCAAGATGTTTTTGTTTTTAAAGAAACAGGGATTTACTCGTGTTTACAAGTCTGATCTTGATGGCCAGCCATTGGACCCAAATGATTGCTCCCAGAATTGGCCATCAGATGTGGTTTGGGTTCACAAGACACAGACTTTTCCACCCTGAATTAATCTTAATCAATCAGGGGTGTAAGTCAGGCCTGCATACAGGGGGAATGGCGGGGCTGACACGCTGTTCCACCTTTCCTTCAAAATTTCATAGTAGAAACCCTAAAATATTGGGAAAAAATGATATAAAGTTCGACTTAGGGAACCTCGCCACCCCCCACCCCCCCGCAGCAGGACCTGTATACGGGCCTGGGTCACTTACTAAGTCAAGATTAATGATTTGAAATCATCTAAATATGTTATTATACGTGATTAAGAAATTAATCTGAAAATCATTATTTAAGGTGTTGATGTGAAAAAAAAAATACAAAAAAACAACTGAAATCAGACAAAAATCTGAAAACTGACGTTCCTCATCAATGTTCAAGACTGATTGAAAAAGTAGGAAAACTATAGACCTTGTACAGACGTGGTGCAGAAATACTAATCTATTTCGTCTCAATTCTTTTTTTTCTTTTTTTTCACATGAAATCTAATAAGAAAATCATATTCTTCTGCGAATTATTGACCTTTGAGAATCTGTTGTTCAAGCAGACAATACGGAAATCTGTACTAGACGGAAAAGTGGCATCTCTGGGAATGATAAATATCATAAAGTGACCACCAATATTGGAAAACAGGAAAACGAATATTAAATTTTATGTTTTCACTTAGATTTTTTTGTCCAAACACAATAGTTTGATATTCAAATGAATGGCTGCAAGAAACCATTATAATCTAAGGACGCGCGTCTCAGATTAGTTATCAAGGTCCTAGTTTTAGTTTTATCAAATGTAGGGAAACAGTGTGTGCTGTGGTAACTGCACAGTAAAAGGTATAGGTTTTAGATGGTTCAGTAGCCTACTCCTAACAATACACCCTTCTAAATATACCCTTCCTCCAGAGTCTGAGGCTGCACTCCTTCTCTCTCTATATATGTATATCCTGGACCATTTAGTCAATCTAAATACAGACCAGACAACTGACCCCTATATATATAACTCAACTACTCCCCATGTCTGGAGTCTGGTCTTCCCAAAATACCACAGTCTCACCGACCAGGCTCCAGGCCTTCTTAGGCATTCAGGTGGCTGTTCCAAAATTAGTTAGTCATCCTATAAATACTTATGGCCTTCTGGTCTATGTATTACTCAACTAATGACCAGGACCCTTTCTATTTACTGCTCTCGTCTGGGCCTGGTCTTCCCAAAATATCACAGCCACGCCGGCCATGCTCCATGCCTTTTTAGGCATCCAGGTGGCTGTTCTGAAATTATGCCTTCCCAAAATACTACAGTCTCACCAACCATGCTCCATGCCTTCTTAGGCATGCAGGTGACTGTTCTAAAATTACTTACAATCCTAAATATACCAGAGTATTTCCTGGAAAACCTTATTTGGTGTTTGCTCTGTCTGGTTTGTGATCCAACTAAAGATAGAATGGTCTAGGGTATATAGGAGAGGTTTGACAGACATGAAGTCAGTCTTAGTCTTGGTTTCACTCAATCTACATACATGCTGTAGATTGCTATGGCAGGAGGAGTTCACTACCATGGATTTTGTCTGTTGGATTCTGATGGATTCTGACTGTACATATCATAAACTACCACCATACAGGAAAATAAAGGAGTACCTTTTCACAGCAGGACTTATTATGCGAGTTGCTCTTCTCTTTCTTTATAAGCAAGGACACCACAAGTCCATCAGCCACCAAACCTTTACATTTGCACAAGTGTTTGCATCTTTCAAAATAAAACAAAACCTAGAACCTAACGGAAAAGTCGAAAACACACTTTTATTGATGATGTTGTTTTCAATTTGCCATGAAAAAAAACACCTTAAATTCAGTAATGAGCTATGTTAACATAGAAAAAAAGATACATTTTTCCACATGTAATATTTCTTCCTCTCAAAAAAGAAATATATTTTGGTAGACAACATAATAGTTGTTATCATATATTTTATTAAATATTAAATCATATATTATTGTATATTTTATTAAATATTATACAATAAACTAGGATTAAAGCCAAGCTCACATTGAAACACCAAAAGAAACCATTCTTTGGTGATGTTTATCCTTAAATCATAAGTTTATAATTTGAACTAACATTGTTTACCTAATCCAGAAGGTAGTATAATCAACGAGTCACTAATATAGTAAAAGTATAAATACCTTTTGTATAATCTACACCAAATAAGTACATAAAACGCTATATACATTCTTCATCGAGGTCGAAAATACAATAGGATTATCTCTCAAAGACTTGGTGAGGTGTTCATTTATGCAGAGTGAACACTTGTCTCCCTTTATATAATTATTCTGAACCGGAGAAATGTTAAAACAACCAAGGAAAGGAAAATGTTTCCAACAAGTATAGAGTCGTGCATTTTTTAGAATCAGGAATAAACCAAATTCCCTCTTTTTGTGCGATACACAAATCACTTTTTTTCATGACAGGATTTTTTAAGGGCATTTTTCCTCAAAACGGGTCACCTTGTTTGTAATACATATGAAACAAGACGAAGTCGTGCGTCCTGTTGCCCCAAGACCCGAAGAGACCTTCTAAAAGATGAGAATATAACCCGTTTGCCACCCAAAGATCAGGTCAAAAACGGTAACGCATGGTGAAATCACCATAGCACCAAAATGTCTAAGGCACTTCAAACTGATATATAATAAATCAGCCTATATAACATCATATTTCCAAGATGTTTTTGATTTAACAGGGTGCCCACTCAAATTTCATTTTCAAATTCTGTGTTTTCCATCGAATTTTAAAAAAAGTTTACTAAATGCAATTGAGATTAAATTTTTTTTTTTTTTTTTTTTAAATGCCTGAAGAGACGCAAGTCGAAACCGTGGAAACGGAACCTTTCACTATTAAGGTTCCCTTCTTCCCTCCCCCCTCCCTTCAGGGGGTGACAAGAAGTAGTCTTTCTCTTTTTAAAACCAAACCCTTTTATGGGTTTTATTTTCACTGCCTTGCCCCCACTACTAGGTGGTACAAACTTGGCACCAGTCTTAACTGTCTTCCTGTCCCACCAGGAACCAGCCAAAACTGGACAGCACCCTCATCCAATGAGAATTGAGGTTGCCATGGAGACACTGTCACGGCACTATAAAAGCCAGGCCCCCCATGTGGCCGGCCCTTTTACGCGGTAGCATCTAAGCCAGCTCTTCACGCCTCGTACTGAATCTAGCAATTGAGATTAAACAGCATACCAAGGCATTTCACTAGTTAACACTATTATCAATATTTTATCATAATAAACTTATAATTAGCTGTATTCTGTGTAATCCCCGCTCCTGATTTTTAATATATTTGTAAAATATTCCTTTACGTGACTGAATAAATCCAATACCAGCAATAATTAGGTTCATACAAACTAAGGTTCAGTTTTATTTTTTTATTTTCATATTTATTCATTTTATGTAATTAATTAGTTTACGTATAAATTGCATCTTTGTTAGCCCCTACAATGAACGTCGTTCAGTGAAAAAAAATCACCTATTTATTTTTACATTTCCTATTTAACTCTATCCGAGATACAAATTTTCACGGAACACCCAATTCTTTTTGGTTTGCGAATTTACCAAATTATATAAAGTTGAATGCATTTCGCTATTTTGATTTGAGTAATGTCGCATTGGCCGGGTGGTTCAATGCTAGAAGCACGGGACTGTGCAGCAGAAGAGAAAGTGTGGACTCTGAAAAACAGGAATTTCACATTTAATCTTCAAAGTATTAAATCATTAGGGTATGTCATTAAACAATATGTAACCACCATTTTCATGGTGTGAATTAATTAGTTTAAGAATTCTACTCATTATGAAAACCAAAGATACAGTCATCCAGCAACAGCATTTTTTGCGATATTGTAAAGATATTGAAATATTCTTAACCATGAATTCACAATTCTAATTTGAATATGAAAAGAAATATATCCCGCCAGCACAATTTCATAGTAATGCTTAGGTAACGAGAGAAATATAATAATAATCCTGGTAAAGGAGCATAGGAATACTTAACTTCTGTATTTTCTATTTATATTATAGTTCGTTACGTAACACATCGTAAAACAAATAAAAGAGAACATTTTCAAAAAGAAATCTGATTAATTTGTAAAATTCTATCATATAGGAATTACATCCGATTCAACACGTAAAATGCCGAGATATTAAACAAGTATTTCTCGTATCTACCCAGGTGGCATCAAAACAATTTTTATAATATATTATATCTATTATAACTATATCCATCTCAAGATGATATGAATTGTAGAAAAGCAAATTAAATGATAATAAAAAAAAAAGTAAAAGAAAAAAAATCTCACCGTCGACATGTTTGCTGACTTGGGTCCACCTATCCAGGTAGTCCAACATCTGACCGTCCTCACACTGGGCCGCGTTCAACCCCCGCAGGAAACAGGCCTGGGAGGGAAAAAAACAAGTATTATCATTTAAGGGGAGCCAAAAGCATCAAAATTTGGCAAATTCAGTTAACTATTGAAATGTGTTCTATAGCAAATATAAAAAAAAGAAAAAAAATTTTTTTTTTTTTTATTCTGTCAATACAGACTTAAACTTCATTAAAATACATTTTAAGTTGCTGAACACTCTCAATCTCCAAGCATAATAGAGGTCTAACCCGACCCCACCTGTTTTTCGCTGATCTGATTCCTGGCGAGCTAGTGCTTTCTACTGTACAATGAAAGAGCTTGTTTCCACCCCTAAAAGTACGATGTACTACTCCGGGATCTACTGGAGCCAACAGCATTGATCACGATGCCGGAGAATAAGTAAAGTAATTAAAATCAAAGCAAATATGTTTTATACTACAAGAATTTCTAAAAATCAAACATAGCCTCTGCCCTCCTTACCTGTCTCATCTGGAGCAGTGTGAGGCTGCCCACTCCTTGTTTGGCGAGCGCAAGGTCGGTGTGGTGAAGGAGAAGGGCCTGCTTCATCATACGACTACCGAATGGGGAGAGACCGAGACCCTTCGACAGGTGACTCTACGGGAATAACACAAGAATGACATTAAGTTAATCATTATGTGTCAGATATAGTGTAAGCCTGCTTGTCATACATCTACGGGGAGAGACAGAGACCCTTCGACAGGTGACTCTACGGGGATAATACATGAATGATATTAAGTTAATCATTATGTGTCAGATAAAGTGTAAGCCTGCTTCGTCATACGTCTACCAAACGGCAACAGACCGAGACCCTTTTATATTTTCTAAACCAAAATAAACCCTAAGACCTTTATAATAGTTGTTGGGTACCAAAATAAGACATTTTATTCTAATTTTACTTTTTCAAACGTTTACACATTTTACCAAAAGGAGGTAAACATAAAGTACGAACTTTTTAAGACATATTATAATTATCACCTTTTCAAAAGTTTACATATTCTACCAAACTAGAAATCTGAAGATTGTCGGCCAGAAACTGGCCGATGTTGCGTTGGTGGTTTTTAAATGGGGGGGACCGTATGGGGTTCCGTCACAGCTGGTTGAGCGCACAGACGTTGGTATAGGAGGGAGTCCTTACCCCCCCACACTCACCTCACCTAGGCCTACCCCACGTGCCCAGACCAGCAGGGGCGGTCCTCTACTTGGACATCCCACCAATGACCACAGGCCTGAGTCCCTTACCCCCCACACTCACCTCACCTACCCCATGTGCCGAGACCAGTAGGGGCGGTCCTCTACCACTGACACCTATCTGTACATTACCACGGGGAACCAGTGTACTGGCCGGCCGGCAGTCAGGGTCTAGGCCGCTGCAACCCACAGTGGCGGTGGCGGGCAGCGTTGGTGGGCGGCGGGGGGAGGGCGAGATTGGCAGACGGCAGACGGCGGTCGGCGGGGGTCGGCAGTACTACCGTAAAACCTCGTTTGTAAGCTGCGGCTTATATAGGCCTGTAGGGAGTTTATGTTTGCACATGCGTGTTCCTTTGGCGCCACTACCAGTCGGGGGTCAAGCGCGACTTTCCAACCAATGAGGAGTATCATTTTGTACCACGTGACACAACATGGCGGCCCCCATGGTCCATCTCCCTACAGGCCTATAAGGGTTAGCTTATAAAAATAGAGTCATTGGGACCCCATAAATGGGGGTGCGTCCTAAAATAGGATTTTTGCTGAACCTTGACATGATATTTTAAGAAAATTCTGATTATTCAGATTGATTTGAATTTTGTTAGAAACTAAACTATATAAACAATGGACAAACCACAGAAATAATTGATAAATCAAAAGCAGACCCTTTATTTAGAACCAAAGAATACAATTTAAGCATTAGTCTCTGGCTCAAAATTGGGGGTGCGTCTTAAATTAGTTTTTTTTCCCTGAGCCTAAAGTCCTAGAAAAATCAGGTACAAACCCAAAAGTTGGGGTGCGTCTTGAATTAGGGTTCGGCTTAAAATAGAGGTTTTACGGTAGTGGTGGTGGTGTGTGTGTGTGACATACCTCTATATATAGGACCCACGGACACTGGATGTCAATCATTGATACTTGTCCCTCCTACCTCTACCACCAGTGACCAATGAGAAGACACTGAGTGGAGGCCCCACAGTCTGACCACCACTGGGGGTCAGAGAGGGCAGACCAATTAAACAATTACACGGTCCACTGGTCAACAACAATAGACCCACTTCAAAAATGGACCTATACCTTGGTTGCGTTGGTCACTAATACCTAGACCATCTATAGTTGTATGTACACCAACGCAACAAAAAGAGCTGCAACTAACAGATACATTATTCTGTACTTATCACTTTTGATCTCACACAGTTTGATGAAATATTTCATATCTTGCATGGATCTCAACTCCAAAATCACGAATTTTTAATGGAGTTCAAAGGAGAGCAGGTTTATATTTTGAAACAGTTTCAGCATGATCAAAATCTGTTCAAAAGAATTACTGTTTCTTATATTGGAAAAACGTAAGAGAAACTTACAATTAACTCTTTATTTTTAGACATCAAGAACTCTCTTCCAAAGGGTTGATCATCATGGAACAGGGGCTTGACTTCAATAATTTCCTCAATGCTAGGCTGATTATTTTGTTCAAGCTGGAAAATAAAAGACATTAGGTTACGTTAAAACAACAACAACAACAAAAAAAAAAAAAATAAAACATCCAAGTTGAAGCAGTAAGAAGGAAAAAACAAACCTAATCTTACAATGTAGCGACACCGCAACATGTTTGCCTAACTCGTAAACATAAAACCTACTATGGAAAATATTCTAAAAACTTTTTCAGGGGATTTTGAAACATTATTTTAAAACTTCAATTCTATTATAAATCGAATTTCACAGTTTGCTAGATAATGGAGCAAAATTAGCCATTCTTGAAAACTTGTACTGCAAAACACCTAATTTTTGACTTGCCCTTTGGGCGTTACATGTTTCTGAACCTTTTTTCATAAGTTACACAGTGTTTAAGGTTGGGGAAACCCCTAATTCAGGCTGCACCCCCAAAGTTGATGCTTGATGAGCCCTCATTTCTGAGAATTACCCTTATTTAAGCTGTAACTTTAATTAGAGGTTTAACGGTAGTATAGCCAATATACAAAACTCAGGAAAAATTATGTCAAATGTCAAATCTGTAGATTAGAATACTATCTTTTTCATAACGAAAATATAATGCAATCCTTAATCAACCCTACTTTGTATATAATATCCTCCATTAGTCTTCTATGACCGGGGTCCTGCACTTCTCCGCAGTGCTTCTCCATGCAGTGCAGTGCATCGGGGTAGTGCGGTACACAGGTACGCAAGTTGCGCTCACCAAACTGTGACTGCTGTTCGGGAGTCCAAAAGTGTCGAGACAGTAGTTGGCGTGGGAACAGGAATCTGAAACCATACAAATTTATGTGTGATAACATGATTCCTTTGGTAAAATGACACATGATTTATTACCCCGTGGGGGTTCCAGGGAAGAATAGGCCCCCAGTAGCCCCTGCTAATCATATAAGGCAACGATAATGGGGACCCAGCACTGACCAAGTGGTTCTTTGGGTTCAATTACCGGTTGGTGCCAGGTTCACTAAGGGATGAGGTACAGCAAAAATGATTTCCAGGTTTTCCCTGCTGTTTGCCTGCCCTGTCACCTTTTTTTTATAATTATCTTATTTATACTGGGAGTTACAATTTGGCCAAAAGGCAATTTTTCGTTGTTCCCCAATGATACATCTAGATAGGGGGAATTATCTTTTACATATTGATTGCAGTTATTGAGTACAGTAATAATTATCATTAGCAGTAGTACAAACAGAAAAGGGATATGTACGATTACATTTTAAGTTGAAAATTAGATTAGAAATAGTGAATTTTTGAATATAAAATATAGTGAAATACACTGAACAAATTAACAAAATTCTTGAAACATAATTACAAACAGCCAAAACGAGATAGGAAATAGTTATATCATCTCAATAGTGAAACACGACCCCTACAGGAACATTTCCTTCATCTCATAGATACGATCACCAAAGACAGAACTCTTCCCAAATTGTTTTCGCTGCGAAAATGACCCTGGCTATCAGTACAGCTTTAAACCTGCATCACTAACTCACATGATTTATTAGAAGTATAGCATGAGTGCTTAGGATATTATCTTTGTTTTCTATATAATGAGCTGACATTTTGGTTGATTAAAGTTTTTCCATACAGTCAAGTCACGCCTTTTCTGTCAGATCAAAAGGGTGTAGGGAAAAGAAAAACTTGATGCATGCACAATCTGAGTTTATATCCCATTGAATATTTTAACCAACGGGACTTTGGTAATTTCTAAGCTTCAATAAGAAATTTAAGCAGGACACATGCTTGATACATACCATTCGAAAGAGAATTTAATGACATACAACATATCTAGAATTAGCCGTTATTCCTAATGGTGTTTTTCAAAATGGCAGGTAAAGTTGAATAGTGAGATACTTTTATTATAGTTTTAATCACACAATCGCTACAAGATCTAAATTGATATTCTCCTCATATTGACTTGTTCCAATCCGAAAGAACCTAGTACAGAAACAAGAAGCAAATGACTATCAAAGTTCCGATCGTTGGAACGATCGATGTTCGCCCTTAACTAGAAATCAGAAATCTCATCATAGAGGTGGGGGGGGGGGGGGGGGGGGGTCCCAGTAGTGTCCATTGGGCAGTGCAGCTGTCCCGGGCAGCTGTACACTCATTGGTCAACCTGATTGACCAATAGGACTCCCTCCTATATCACTGTCCATGCGCCCAAGCAACCATGACCCCCCCCCCCCTCTCCTCCTCCCCCTACCCGGCCTTGCATACACTGACTGCCTAGACCCTGACTGCCTCCTCCCTCTACCTGGCCAAGCATTACCCCCCACTATATTGAGTGGACTGTCAATGCCCCGGTCCCCTGCACCCACCCACCTGCAGGTGGCTGTGGCTCAAGTACTGGTTATGTAACCCACTTCTGGCTTCTCAAACTGCACCCATCCCCACCCCCACTCCTTGAACTGAGTTCAAGGAGTGGGGGTGGGGGAGGGTGCAGGGGAGAGGCCTGCCCACTAAATTACACTTGATGCACACTAATTGTCCAGCTTACAAATGCATGCCGGTGGACAAAGGCCTGTAGCTACTTGTATGTAAGATTGTGTAACCGGGCAATCAGATCAAAGCCCAAATACCTACAAAAGACATGACTGATTGAGTGAGCCCTTCCCATAAGCTACAATACTAAAAACTATAATTAAGGGCTCACAAAAAAGGAAAACAATTCTAGGAACATCAACGTACTACATTCTTTGAATCAGTAAATCCTGAACCAAGAGTAAAATCCGTATCTTTCTTGAGCAGGGTTTTTTGTAGTCAAATTTGTGTTTGTTACATTTCGCAGTAGTCACCCAGTTACAGTACCTGAATTACTGACTCAAGAATACTCACACGAGGAAAGGCATGATGACGTCGGTGATGGGCAGGTTCAGCAGGACGACGATCGGTCCCACCCGCAACAGGTCTCGGGGCATCTGACGAATAGAGAGAGGACAATAATACTTTAAAAACTTTTCCATTTTCTTTAAGTTAACCTCTTGAAACAAAGTAACCTCTTCAATATCACTTTCAAATTTCTTATGTTTTCCCCTGTAATTCAGTGGTTATTTTTTCCCTATGTTAGTTTCCATAATGTTTCCCAATGTGAAAGTCCATGCAGTACGAATCTAAATAAGTCCTTTTTATACCTTTTTGTTCAGTTTTTACCCTGTACTTGAGCTATGTATAAACATGTGTACATAATGCAGTGTGCATAATGAATTGAATTAATACTAGTGTTTTACAGTGGATAGGAAACAATATTTATTCTTTTCACCATGCCCTACTTAACTTTAGAAAAATACTATTGAAAAAGGAAAACCTTAGAAACGTTTATAGTTACAAGGCATGGGGTTGCAAGTTAGTTGTTGGTGATAATGATGATTGTTGGAGTTTAAGTTGTGCTCAGCAATTTTTCAGCTATATCGACACCAACTCATGGTTTTTAGCGTGTACAAAGTACAGTGATCGAATATATGGGGGTGGAAACGACCGAAAGGCAAGCAGTGTAACAGTCATACTCTCGGCTCGAACCAGGTCCGGCCACATGCAAGGTGAGGTTAACCACTACACCGTCCCGCCCCCCTACTCGGGTGTTTGTCTTGAACTTACTTGTCTGTAAACATCGAGCTCATAGTAGGAGAAGTCGGTGGTCTTCTTCCCTTTTCGAATGTCCGATGACACCCTGTACAGAGTTTTTGTGTCCACATAGTAATCCTTTATCCCTACAAGTAACAATGAATATCAGCTTAAATTGTATTATCCTTATTTGCATTTCAATCAATGCTGTTTATACGTGTTTAACATCATTGTCAGTTAAACTTTTTTTTTTTTAAAGCAGGCTCATCTAGCCACGTTTCAAATCATTGTCAATTAAACAACCTCGTCCGCACAAACAATTGTAGTTTTTTTTTGTTTAAAGAAAAGTCCCCATTTTCCTAGTCATGGACGAACAACGGTAGATGAATTTAGGGCCAATCACCTATATTCTTTGTTTCCATTTATTTATATATATATATATATATATATATATATGTATATATATATATATATATGTATATATATATATATATATGTATATATATATATATACATGTATATATATTTGCATTTGATATATATATATATATATATATATATATATATATATCCTTTCCACTCGTCCTTGTGCTTTTTCTTTATTATTGCGATATAGAAGAACAAGACACACTCTTATTATAACTTTTCTTCTTTTGTGTTTATCTCTAATTCCAATTTCCCACTGTATTTGATACAATCATACTGTATGAGCATGCAATTTCGCGCTTTACATATTCTTACGCATATTGCGTGCATTGCTGTAAATGTTCAATGTTCAAAATGATATGAGGGAAAAATAAAACATTATGGACCAAATAGAAATATCAAGAAATTTTTTCTTTTTTTTCTTTTTATTTCGCCAAAGCAGTTAGACAATTCTCAACACTAGGCGCTGATTTTCAGAATTATACACTGGTTTCTATCAAAGGTTAAATATAACTGTAACATTAGTGGCAACAGGTGTTTAACAATATAAAAGGAATATGGAGGAAGGGGGGAGGACGGGACATGGATAATACATCTATACAGTCTATGCTATACCAATATACGCCTTACATCTAAATTTAAATTCGACGTAGGTACCAGATTGTTGCAGTACAACGGGAGCTTCATTCCACATAGTGCTACCAGCATAGATAGGTGATGAGAATGTCTTTGTTAAGACCACTTCAGGGACCTTCAAGACCAATTTAGCAAATTGCCTTGTAGGTAGATCACGATCATCAATATAAAAGGGATCAGAAGATCTTTTATACATTAGTCCCATCAAATGTAAAGATCTTCTTTGCTCAAGATTGCCCATACCAACTCGACGTATCCTCTCTGCTTTGTCAATTTTATCACCAAATACAATTCTAGTAAATCTATTGAACATAGCCTAGAGACGATCCTTTTTTTCATTAGACAATAAAATATAGTAAAAATCATTGTAATCAAACAAAGGTAAAATTGTTGTTTTGAACAAATATAAAGCAGTTTCAGTTGACGCTAGATGTCTGATTTTTGAAAAAGTTACCTTTTTTGCAGCGAGAGAACCTATGATCTTATTGTATTGGGCATCTCCTGAGAATTTCTTATCTAACATGGTACCCAAATAGTTGTATTTATCAACACAATTTATCAAATTCTTACCCAGTTTCCAAATGGGAGTCCCTAAAGTTACCTTCCTATATGCATAATGAATATACTCTGTTTTTTTAGTATTTAGTGTTATCCTATTGTTGATACACCAATTAAACACCTTATCTAAATCAGCTTGCATATCACTATATACCGTGGCATAATCTTTGCTTGCATGATAAAGTACAGTGTCATCAGCGAATAAGAGACAATGTGAGTGTAACAAAACATTAGGCAAATCATTTATGTAAACCAAAAACATTGTAGGACCTAAAGTTGATCCCTGAGGAACTCCAGTGACCAGACCATGCTCATCTGAGTAGTTCCCTTTAAATAATGTGACTTGACTACGGTTTGTTAAATAATCCTGGAGGAGAGCAACAGTTTTGGGCAATATTCCGCTCAGGGTAAGTTTTTTGAGCAGTATTTCATGATTTATTGAATCAAAAGCTTTTTTTATATCTAAGAATGTTGATAAAACTATTTCGCCATTATCTAAATGCAACATGACATCATCAACTAATTTTGATACCGCCGATGAAGTAGAATGATTTTTTCGGAATCCATGTTGTAATTTAGTGAAATAATTAGTATCTTCATAAAACTTTTTCAGTTGGTCATGTATCGATCATTACGCGAAAGTAAAACACAATGAAAATGCCACTTATTACTGGATGCACGAAACCTTAGCAGCGCGAAAATATACACGTTTACAGTACTACTAATAGTTTGAAACTTTAATAATGTTTTACAAACCTTGCTTTATCAGCATGTAGAGTTTGTGCGCCTTTGGATAGTTGGCCTCCAAGTTACTCTCCATTCGCTGCATGAACCCCTCATTTTTCTTGTCGGCGGTCAGATCAACTTTACTGGCTGCATTCACTCGCGGGGTTTTACCGTATAAAATTGTAGAGGAGGACAGGCACCTGAAATGAATGTGTTAAGAAAATAGACAGAATCCTTATTTTTGAACAACTTGATATTTTGGCAATAATCAATTCAGAAATTAAAGATTTATTCGATAAGCAATCTGGGTGTACTCCTTCTAAAATCATCTTCCACACAACACTATAATCTTCTAATTCTACTAATTTAATTACCTTGGAAAACATATACATAGGACCAACATATTCCTATTCAAAAATTAACAAAGAACTTTCAAAACTGAGCCACAATAGAGTATAACTTTAAAGAAATTCAATTTTTTGTCGTAGACTAAAGAAATACGTCTCAATTCTCCTATATTTCCTATCATTTTAAAACTTTTTCCCATGAAATTTTGTTGATGCTTTTGGAAACGCTTTTTTTTTTAAATGCTAAAGATACGGGAGATTCAATATCCAGTGCGGGAGAATGGAAAAATGTCCAAATTTGTTTAAAAATTTGGGAGATCTCCCGAGAGACTTGGCGTCTCTGGACCTTGCGAAGGGACGAGAGCCCGTGTTCACTTGACACTGACAGTCATGAGTGAATCTGGTTAATTAACAACTTATGAGTAATTATGTGCAGTATGGAAGAAGGATGCACACAAATTTAGCCTGCGCAGATTCTGCAACTAATGTGTGCATTAAAAACGCGTTATTTCGGACAAATAAAACTTTTTTTTATAAAGAAAACATATTCCCTTTGCAGTGTGTGTGAGGGCAGGACAATACTCTTCAATGTTCAAAACTAATGCGATTGTAAATGATATGAGAATCAGCCCGGATGGCTGACGTCAATGTTACACTTACATTACAAAAGGATACGCTATGCCAGCTTAGAAGAAATATTGTTTAACGCAGATCGACCGATTTTATCAGCAGCCGGTTTGAAATCTCTATAATTTATTTTGGTGGCAAAATTACCGACATTTTGAGAGAAAGAAACATGTGAAGTAAATTAGAATAAAAAGCCAAATCGTAACTCAAAAACCGTTACCCAGTCTGGTGGTGGATCAGAAACTTTTTTTCCAGTTGGCCCTATCAATGAACCCGGCTGGCAACGACAACGTGTTTGTTAAAAGTTACAATGTCATATGTGCCACAACGCAGGACAATGGAAATTTGCTCGTGTGAAAATGTAACTCTATATCATAATGTTTCGGGTTTTCTATTTTAGTTTAAGTGGGGTGTGGGGCAGGGAGTCAGTGATATTGGGTATGGGTCAACTCCCTAAGCTGGGCCAGGTCCACTTTTTTAAAAACCAATAATTTAGTTTTCTCTCCTCCCGTGTCATCCCTGCCCTCTGCTACCCCGTAGACCCTCTCTTACCCCTGCCGGCCCTCCACTAACCCTGTAAATACTCTGTTTGATCCTTTGTGACTCTCTGATGTCATGAGCATGCCAGATTTGGGACATGACTAATAAAGTCACCGGATTGTGTTCTAACATTGAAAAATATGTCACTGGCTACAACGTCGCTAAGCTAAGACTATACAGTGTTCGAAATTAAGGGCGCACCCTGCACCCGGTGTGCATGATTTTACTGCAGGGTGCACTGTTTTGTAGAGCTGTGCACCCAGTGAGTGCACACATTTTTGAGAAAATGAATAGAATTATACTGCTAAGGGTGCAGGGAAGGTCTGCCGGGTGCATGATTTTCAGAGCTGTGCACCCGGTGAGTGCACAGAATTAAACCTTAATTTCGAACACTGCTATATGCACGACCTGTTTAGTAAAATTACATTATCTCCAAATCGTTTTTGGTCGGGCTAGTGGAATCTATCATGAGCAAGTGTAAAATCCTATGCACTAGCCCAGTGGGTTAGTGGCAGTGAAAATGATAGCGCCGCAGCATGCACCCTGGGTGCATAAACATTTTAAATGGCACATTAATTTTGAGGTCAATGCGCCCATGGAACATTAGGAATTTTAATTTAATTCAAATTTACCAAGAATGGCAAATTATGTCTCAGTAAATTTGATAGGGAGTGCGCCATTGTCGCATGCTGTGTTTCTCTAACATTATCACTGTAGTGAAAAAAAAAGGTTCCTTGCACATAATTTTTCAAATCATTATGTTTTATATAGATAACTTGGCTCGAGTATCCTAACCAAATTTGAGAAGAAATAAAGTGAAAATATTGAGGTATAAGAGAGTTATTAGATCTAAGGGAATAAAATCAATAAGGGAATTCCCTAATTTCTGGGCTTTTCAGTATTCACCGTGTGACATCACAATGCTAGGAATTCCACCTAGATATAATTTGGGATTACCAGGCTATGAATGATTGCAGATTATTAATATTATCTATCATAATTGTGCTTATCCGGCTAAATATACATTTTTTATTTTAAAGTATACCGGTATATTCCTTCTTTGTGACGTCATAAATTTGGGGATTTCTCTTAAAAAATTAAATAAATTGCAAGTTTTAAATGGTCCCTAATTGTGCCCAAATTAAGAATTTTCTTTAGAGTTTCATGAGTTTAAAAGGGCAAGATGTGAATGACATGCTGTACTTATTTTATTGGATAACAACTGTCCGCCCATTATGTGCAAAGTTTTCTTTAAGGAAAACCCCTGCTGATTGGTTAACTCAGTTTTACGTCTACACCTTTGACTGAGTTCCAGTCAGTACTACAGACAGTCCCATCCATTTCTCTCCACAACGTGACTCCCTCCTAAAGTTGTCGCTGGTGCTTGTCTGATAATTTGATACCTACATTCCAGGGGGGGGGGGGGGGGATCAAAAATAGCATGAGTGCCATGACGTAATTTTATGGACGGCCCCAGCCCCAGGGCTTTGAGTTTGACAACTTTTGTGATAAAAGCTGTCGTTTAGGCTGAAAGGTGTAATTGTAAAGAGGCGGTGCACCGGGGCGGGACCCATTCAACACAGACCAGGCAGTGATTTGATATGAGTCAAGACACGACAAGAGACCACGTTAAGCCCATCCCACATTGGATATATGCTAGGGTTGGACAAGGGTTGGACAAAATTACTTTATGCATCATCCTTGTTTCCAAGAGTTGGGGTTATTGAAATAAGCAAGAATTATGTTTTTCTATATCTTCAAGGACTACTTTAGCATTATGATTTCTTAAATTTCATCAGTTGAAAGATTTGTAGGTTTTCCAGCCAATCATAATGCTGTATTTCAGTACAAAATAGGGTTGGAAAATGATAACATATAAAGCTACATTTTACCAAATTTAGGAGCAATCTGTCACCCAAATTGTTTTGGTTAATTTTGTATTCTACAACTGTCTTCAGGGATTAAGCATGGAGGCAATTTTGAAAATATTTCATAGCAAACCTTAGTGTTGATGTAAACTGGGATGGGCTTATTACATGCGGGCGACCTGTGTCCTTACATCACCCACCGATAGGGCGATAACGTGCTTAGTCAAACTCAAAGGCAAACTGTAACCGTGATTGAACATTCAGTCAACAATCACTACAATAATGTAACAATAACATTTCACTTCGTAGGGATTATGTAGCATCCTATATCTTACCTGTTTTGCCTAATTAAATGACTTCGTGCTTGATTAAACAGGATATTTTGGTTTTTTAGTCGGAGAATTAGTTGAAGTGGCTGCCTGGAGGTCGCCATGTTGGATCTGTTTCGCTGGTTCTGAGCCTCTGATCCCGAAAAGCATTATATCCGGCCGGCAACCAGCTTAGGCTGTAGGTAAAACACGCACCTGCAGGTACACGTTTACTCTTTTAGTTTGCCTGTGCTCCTGTAGGGGGCGGCCTCACGTGTGGGAAGGAGCGAACATTATGTGTTTTCTGGGGATGAGGGCTGGAACTATGAATTATTTTAAAGAATATCGATAGGCCTATATCTCAGTCATGGCACATGTTGTATGTATTTACCTCACATAGGCCTACCAATTAATTATTTTGCCAATTTTATTGAAAATTAACTTTTTAGAAAAATAAAACTAGACCTATTCATAGATATATATCAAATTGTGCTGGGATGGATCCAGAAAATTGTTTAAATGAAGTGATCTAAACATTTTCATTTTAATTTATCTACAACTGATCTAGGCAATTTTTGACCTAGATTTATTTGAGATCCAAAATATGGAGAAAAGAATAAATAATCTAAGATCTAGCTGTTGGAGAAAGTAATTGAACTCTATTGTTGTGTATAGTAAGTAAAACATAGGATTCAGTTGTTCACAGAAGTAGCCAGAGGTTTAGTTCTGTGAGTTATTCAACTCCACGACCACGCCCACCTGTCCCACAAATAAAGGCCACGCCTCACTTGCAGGGATCTCGGTCAGGGATTCCCCTTATCTCCATAATGACGTCACACCCCGCCCGAGGGTGGTATCCCAGCAGCCGCCAAGCAAAACAACGCCCATTTCTCTGCCCAGTTTCCTAAACGTCGGCCATGGGGACGGGAGGCGACTCCAACGCCAATTCCCACCTGAGAGTTTTCACATGGGACGAGGTGAAAAAGCACGTGAAATCAGATGATAGGTGGATCGTTGTGGACGGAGGAGTGTACGACGTGACGAGATGGCAGAAGAAACACCCTGGAGGGGCCAAGATCATCGGACACTATGCCGGGCAGGATGCCACGGTGAGTGGGGGAGGGAAGGAAGGAAAGGCGGGGAGGTAATGGGAGAGGAAAGAGTGGATGGAGAGGGAAGGGGAGGAAAGGGGAGAGGAGGATACGTGGGGAGGGCAGGGAGGAGAGGGGAGGGAGGAGAGGGGAAAGGGGAGACGAGGAATGGTGGAGAGGGAAGGGGAGAGGGGAAGAAGGATAGAGAGGAAAGGCGGAGAGGGAAGGGAAGAGGGGAGGGGAGGATGGGTGGAGAGGGAAGGGGAGAGGAGAGGAAGGACAGGGAGGGGAGGGGAGGGTAACTCAATCTCAGGGAAGGAAGGGCGGGGAGGAGAGGGGAGGTACCGTAGAGCAAGGAGAGATGGGAGGAAAAAAGGGGAAGAAGAGGGTTCCTCAAGTAAGGAAAGAAGAAGGGAATTCAGGGAGGATAAGGGAGGAAGCACGGGGAGAAGAGGGTCTACTCAGCCTCAGTTCAGGGAAGGAGGGACGGGGAGAAGGGCGGAGAGGAAAACGGAGGAAGAACATGGAGGGGAGGGGAGGGACGGACGGGAGATCTGAGAAAAAGTGGGGAGGAATGGTGTGTAGGGTGTAGAGAGGGAGGAAGGGCATGAAGGGATAGAGGGGGAGGAAGGGCAGGGAGGGGTGGAGAGGGTAGGAAGGGGCAGGAAGGACGGGGACTGGATGGGAGGAAGGGTGGAGAGGAAAGGGAGGATAGTTTGGGAAGGATGGATGGGTGGGGAGGAGAGGGAGGAGAGGTTGGCAGTGGCGGATCCAATGGAGGGGGGTGGGGGGGCAAAAGGGGCAGCATTTTGTTTGTAATTCATGGTATGAAAATGCAAGACAGCATTTTGGCGTTTTAAAATTGGAAGATCTGTGTAAATCTGATGTTTTTATTTTACATTTTCATAAGGGGGGGGGGGGGCAGGGTTTGCCCCCCCCCCCCCCCCCCGCCCTAGAGCACTTGCTCTGGATCCACCCCAGGTTGGGACGGAGGGATGGGCGGGGAGAAGAAGGAGAAATGACAAGGAGAGGTGGGGAGGAGAGTGGAGCATGTATGGAGAAAGGAGGTTTGGTGCTAAAGGAGAGGGAGGGGGAAAGGGTGGGATAGATAGGTAGAGGGGAGGATCGGTGGGGAGAAGAGAGGAAGAAGAGAGGGGAAGATAGATGTGGAGGAGAGGGGAGCAAAGGGTGGGGAGCAAGGTTAGAGAGGGCAGGAGAGGATGGGCGGGTAGTGGGAAAGAAGAAGGGTGAGACAGAGGTTAAAATCCCCTGGAGGTCATCACCTAGAGGAATATATATATTAAAGTGCACATAGGTGGGCGTGCATATGGCACTTTCCCGTGTTTGCCAAGTTTAGGTGTCCACCAAATAGGGGTGGTCAGGACCCCTTACCCCCAGGGCCCTTCCTCATCCACCCCTGCTTTTATGTAAGGTATTCTTGGCAGCACTCGCATCGAGCCAAATATTGGGGTGACTAAATAGTTTGCATTCTTCATTTCCTGGCACCATTCAAATCAAGCAAAATATTTGGGTGACTAAATAGGTTCTTGGCACCACTCAAATCAAGCCAATTAAGGAGGTGACTAGGTAGAACGTGTAGTAAGTAGCATTGACTGCCAAGCCGATTAAGCGAATTAAAGTACTAGGCGTGGATTTAGGGGGGGGGGGGGGGATGCCAGGATCCGCCCCAGAGTACAGTCAAAATGTTCTCTTTTGTGTCCCCTTTTAAAGCTGTACAAACAGAAATCACCAACCAATTGACTGGTTGACTTGATAGATTAAAGGTGAATTACTGGAACATTGGGTCATAGAGGGAAGTGTCTAAGATTTGTCTATATCTTTTAAATTGACAGGGTGTGTAACTATCCAGGCTATAAGTACAGGGGTCATAACGTTCCTATATTTTCCTATATTTCCTATATTTTCCTATATTTTTGTGGCACTCCTATATTTTCCTATATTTTGCAAAAAATTCCTATATTTCCTATATTTTTCTCAGAAAAGTCCGATGTTCCGCGTTTAATTGCAATATTTTGGGAAGTCAATCAGAATGATATCACAATATCTCATGAGAAAGAAAGAAAAAGAGGGGAGAAAAGAAAAAAATGGGGGAAAATCCCATCCCTTCCCCCATCCCTGCCTTGTGCCTCCCCTCCCAGCCCTCTGATCCAGGGGATCCTCAGGGCATGAGGGGAGAGTAAGGGCCATCAAGTCAGGGTCAGGGGATCATCAGGGCATGAGCTTGAGGGGAGGGTAAGGGTCGCCAGGTCAGGGTCAAGGGACCCTCAGGGCAGGAAGGGAGGGTGAGGGCCAACTGGTGAGGATGTCCCAGATTTCATATTTGAGGGGTTAATTTTTCCAAATTTTTCTGTGGGTGGCCCACCAGACCCCCTAGTGAATAAATATTCTCAAAAGGTACAAATAAATCTCAACATTTAGGAATCAATATCATGGTTAAGAGTGCCCAAGATTCCATAAAACGGGTGTTATTTTTCTGAGATTATAGATATCTGAATTCACTCAGAGGGTCCCAGATTTCATATTTGACGGGTTTATTTTTTCAAAATTTTCCTGGCCCCCCAAACCCCACAGTGAACAGATATTCTCAAGAGTGGATAAAAATCTCAACTTCAAGGTAGCAATACCGCAATCGGGAGATTCGCACTGGGCGCGGCCATGTTGTATCATGTGGGACAAGGTGACACTCCTCATTGGCTGGGAGATCACGCTTGACCCCTGACAGCTAGTGGTGCCAAATGACCAAGCATGCACAGACATAAACTCCTAACTGTAGTATATCATAGTTGGTGAAGAGTGCCCAAGATTCCATGAATGGGTGCTATTCTTAATCAGATTGTAGATATCTGAGTTCACTCAGAGAATCCAAGATTTCATATTTGAGGGGTTATTTTTTCAAAAATTTTCTGGGGATGGCCCCCAGACCCCCCAGTGAACAGATATTCTCAAAAGGTAGAAATAAATTTCAACATTAAGGAATCAATATCATAGCTGATTAAGAGTGTCCAAGATTCCATAAAATGGGTGTTATTTTTCTGAGATTATAGATATATGAATTCACTCAGAGGGTCCCAGATTTCATATTTGAGGGGTTAATTTTTCAAAATCTTCCTGGGGGTAGCCCCCCAGACCCCCAAGTGAACAGATATTCTCTAAGAGTGGATAGAAATTTCAACTTCAAGGTCAGATTGTAGATATCTGAGTTCACTCAGAGGATCCAAGATTTCATATTTGAGGGGTTATTTTTTCAAAATTCTTCTGGGGATGGCCCCCAGACCCCCCAATGAACAGATATTCTCAAAAGGTAGAAATAAATTTCAACATTAAGGAATCAATATCATAGCTGATTAAGAGTGCCCAAGATTCCATAAATGGGTGCTATTCTTAATCAGATTGTAGATATTTGAATTCACTCAGAGGATCCAAGATTTCATATTTGAGGGGTTATTTTTTCAAAATTTTCCTGGGGGTGGCCCCCCAGACCCACCCAGCGAACATATTCTCAAGAGTAGATATAAATCTCAACTTCACAGAATCAATATCCTACTTGGCTAAGAGTGCCAAAGATTCCATAAAATGGGTGCTATTCTTGATCAGATTGTAGATATCTGAGGGTCCTAGATTTCATATTTGAGGGTTATTTTTTTTCAAAATTTTGTTACCCCCAAAACCCCACAGTAATTTTGAAATTAGTCTGTAAACTGACCAATGCCTATGAAATGGCTGTATCTAATATAATCAAAGAATATCTTTGAAAAAGATATGTCAAAAATTCCTATATTTTCCTATATTTTTGCCCTAAAAACTCCTATATTTTCCTATATTTTTGCTAAAAAATTCCTATAAAAATTCCTATATTTTTGCCGAAGGCCGTTATGACCCCTGTAAGTATGACCAGGGATAGCTTAATTACGAAAACTAGACCGCCATAGTCCCTGGTGCCCCAAAGAGGAATGTCTATTGAGTTTAGTTCAGTTGTTTTAGTGTTACCAGTTCTTTATGCATGGAAGATTCTCAGAGGAGTAAGAATACAGTATCCCCATGTTGATTGTATGTAGGGTGATGATTGGGGTTTTGGGACTTTGTTGCAATAAAACGGTCTCTCTGGGTAGATTTTCGGGTGAAGGAGTATCAAGGGAGGTTAAGTCGCAGAGTGGCCCAAGGCTCCGAGAGTCTCTAGAGGGCAATTCACAACTGCAGGGCCCTGCCTTGCATCTATAAGACAGAATACTATAAGACTGAATAGTCAATGACATTTCGTTAGCTATAAGTATGTGTTTTTCTCCATAAGTGTTAGAATAAGATAACCTGGAACAGATTGCAGTGCAAATACAGTGTGTAGAATCACTGTGAGCTTGCAGTGGCACTTCAGTAGTAAATCAGTGGAAATACGTGTAAATTCAGTAGTTGAGAAGTGGTAAATCAGTACGTCCGAAATATTTCAATGAGGTAGAGTGTACAATCAGTGGCTTTTCAGTAGCTTATAAATGTAAATATTTCTGACATACTGATTAAGGAAGTATCCATCGCAATTTGTCTCGGGAATGTATCTTAAACTTATGTATAACTATTTCTTGTGAGTTTACAGTACAGACGTAAGGGCTTTACAGTTAAACGTTTTGGTTTTATAACAATAAGGGGGCCTATGCCGTATATAGTGTACAATCAGTGGCTTTTCAGTAGCTCATTAAAATATTTCGGACATACTGATTAAGGAAGTATCGATTATCCAGCAGGGGTGGACATAAGTCTAAAAATCCGGGGGCCAGTCGGGCCCCCATCTTTCCAAATCTAGGGGCCCGCACCAAAATCTAGGGGCCCTCACATATGTATAATCAGATTGTCTTTGAAAACATTATGTTTTATTGTAAAATATATAGAAATCTGTAATTGTTATCCAAGATTTTCTAGGGGCCAGTCGGGCCCCTTGGCCAGAAAATCTAGGGGCCCGACCTGTTTCTAAGGGCCTCGGGCCCCCGGGCCTGTGGTTCAGTCCACTCCTGTCCAGTGCAATTTATCCCGGAAATGTATCCAAAATTCATATGTAACTTTTTCTCGAAGAGTTTACAGTAGAGAGGGTTTTTTTACTTTTGGTTTAGACAATAAGGCCTAGGGGGCTATACCTGAGCCTATTAATGAGCCTACTAATAAATGGATTGTGTGTGCTTGGGCAGGTACCATTGCCCACATTCGTTGTATTGTGATCAATATCAAATGTATAATTAGAGGTGTCATTATTTGCTTTACCCGACTTTGCATGGGGTTTAACCAGTCAGGGGTTGACAAATCAATTTGAAACCTGGTTGCCCACTGGGCAACTAAAGTTCTGAAAGTGGTTGCCCAGCTACAAAATGTGGTTGCCCAGTAATATCTGAAGAGAATAAGGTAAAATACTTGTCAAATAACCTAGGATTTTTGTAATTTCCAACCTAAATTTTGGACTTTGACTCTGGTTGCCCACTGGGCAACTCAGGTGCTCATTTTAGTGGCCCAGTATGACTTTTTGGTGGTCCTGGGCCACTGGACACCCGATTTGTCAAGCCCTGCCGGCCGGTTTAGCAATAACAATCTGGGTTGCACCAGCTTGATTGATCAATTTTATTTTATTCCAAACTTCATAGTAGAACTAGGGGTAAATGTCAATTCTCAACTAATACAGAGGCCTTAAAACATCGATTTGAACAACTCCAATATTTGATTTATGAAGTTATAAGCCTACATCCACAGACCAGAACATAGCTGTTCTACCATGACAATGATATTTTCATGGTAGAACAGCCACAATCGACAGTAAGACCAATGGAAACAACGATATCCCCATAGCAAGGCATCATTTTGCTTCATCGCAGTTTTTTTTTTTTTTTTTATCTACCCTGGGGTGAGTAGGATTGCTCCTGTCTTCCCTCACCTCCAGCCATGCTACACGATTGCTTAGGTGACAGGCCTTCATCCTTCCTATAGGCATTTACAGAGTTATAATGGACACAGTAAAAAAACTACAATTCAAGAGCAAGACCAGCTACAATTCAAGAGCAAGACCCATCAAAACAGCAATAGTGGTGCATCTAGATTAGTTTGCTTGATCGCTGCTATACAAATGTTTCGTAACAAACCACTGGTCTCGCTGTATAGGAGAACTCCTATTTAAACAGCCTGTTGCGGTTTACTATAGAAGAGCTAGCGGAGTGTGCAGTATTGATCTTGTCCCCCATACCTCTGCGTTTACCTTGTTGCCAGGGCCGTTGCTAAGGACGCGTTGCCTGTAGCTCCCCCTGTTGGGGTGTAGGGACAACAACACGTAAACAGAGATGGCAACTTATACAAGAGGATTGGGAGGGGGGGGGGGGGTGATATATTAATATATCTTAGAGGTTGGATAATTAGATACAGGGGGATGAAGAGATGTGGATGAAAACATATTGATAGATCTAAATAGATTAGATAAAGAGGGGTTGGAGGAAGACGTGAATAGATCTTAGAAGTTGGATACTTAGATACATGGAGGATCGAGAAACGTGGATGAAAACATATTGATAGGTCCTATAGGTTAGATAAAAAGAGAAAGGGGGGGTTGGAGGAAGACATATAAATAGATCTTAGAGGTTAGATGATTGGATACTGAGATACATAAGGGGGGGTGGAAGTCATATTGATAGATCCTAGAGGTTGGATCATCATACTTAGATATTGGGAGGACGGGGGAATGCATGAGATGTTGATGAAAACATATCTATAGGTCTTGTAGGTTAGATAGTTAGGTGCAAAGAATAAGGGGAGTTGGATCAAGACATATTAATAGATCTTATAGAGATTATATATTTAGATACAGGGAGGATTGAGAGATGTGGGGGAACACAAATTGATATGTCTCTATATGGGTTAGATACTTAGATACAGTGAGGAAGGGGGATTAGAGGAAGATATATAGATAGATCTTAGAGGTTAGATACTTAGATACAGCGAGATTGGGAAGAGTTCTGGGATGTGGAGAAAAACATAGGATAGATCTTATAGAGGATAGATACTTAGATACATTTTGTAAACAGAAACATTGCTGGGTGGGGCAGGAAACCGGTTATGTAAACTGAAACTCATCCAGCTAAATAAAATTGTTACAAAAAAAAAAATACAAGTAAGATGTATTAGATGTGAAAGAAAAATGTTGATAGATCTTAGAGAGGCATGGGTGGAGGAAGGTATTAATGGTTAGGTACCTAGATACAGAGGAGGATGGAACAAGACATAATAATAAATCTTAGATATTAGAGAATCGACGGGGTGACATGGCCATTTCTTAAATTCGACATTCGACTTGAGGCTTAGTGACAGGAAGAATAATAATCGACATGGCATGGGGTGTTTCTTAAATTCGACATGGGACACAACCATTTCTCAAAATTGACACAAATATAAAAAATATAGCGATATGGGACATGGCCATTTGTTAAATTCGACATGCGACATGAGCACCCCCTGTCTACACCCCCAATGGGCCGGAGGTGTGTTCATGAGGGTGTATAAGGCAGATGTCAACATGTCATTTGTAACAAAAAATATAAAGACCTCATGCATATTAAAAGCAATGAGGCGTGTTGGCGGTACTTCAAGTTCAAGGGAAATGAAATGTAAAGTCTTCTGCAGTAGAGAGGATGGAAGTGTAGAGAGTTGTAAGTCTTAAAGACTTAAAGTCTTAAATAGGTCTATATGTCTTAGATAAGAGACCGTATTTTGACATAATTTTCTTAGCTCGCGGTTCTGTTTGGATTTCAGTCATATGTGTAAGAAAGAAAGTATATATTTACAGCACATAATGCATTATACATTATACACCATGGGTATAAAGAGCTCTCAGGGATCCCGGCCGTATTGAAATCAAGTATGCTTCAAGCTATTCGAAAGAAAAAATTCACAATGATTGACTTAGGTCTATCATGGGAAATAATTTTATCACAATGCTTTAAGTTAATCATTGAAATCTGGCTGTGTTTGAAGCTCTGCACGTGCAAAATCTCTGTTGACTGGGAAGTTACATTTAGTCCCCAGCGCCTTATCCTATAATAGCATGATAGATAGGGCATACATGTGCGTTAGTGTATGCAACGATAACAATGTTTACAACCGATAAGAGACAAGGGTCAGTTAGTACAGTTACTTATAGCCAACACAAGGAAGTGGCATATACTGGTGCTATACCAGCCATGCAGATTTCACCATCTCGTATTTTCATACCATGAATTGCAAACAAAAAAGTGGTGGTGGGGGCATAGGGGGGATTGTGAAAAGCCTGAATGAATTATACATGTTTTGTCTTGGACATTTCTCTTTGTTTCTTTTAGCTAAGTTTTTTTTTCTATTAAACCCTATAGCTACTATCAGTGATAGGTCTATTAATCCATTTAAATACGGTATATTGGTAGTAAGAAATACATCAAAATGATTACAATTCAAATAATAAATACAGTTATAATTATAATAAATAAATCTATATCTCAGAAGAATATTGATTAAAACAAAAATAATTCTTCAATACTTTATGTCTTCAAAAGTATTGATATTGTGTGATCTCTCTAATGACCCCAATTTCAGAGATGCAATTTTTGCCTACTTTGGCAGGACTTCCTACATTTTGTTGATTTTGGATCTACAACAGATTTTTCCTACATGGCTTTAATATCTGTTTTAGAGCATTTTTGTTTTAGTTTCAAGCTATTCAAGAACAAATTCAGTGTCAGATATCTACTCTTTAAGGTTATTTCCCTCCTAGTTGCTTCTAGGAAAAAAAGAGTAGGGAAAGTGTTTCCTACTTTTCCTATTTTTTCATCATCTGGGAGTGGCATCTCTGCAATTTATATTTGTGACAGTTTCCATATTGCAAGTTCAGGCCGGTATAATAAGTGAACACACCCTAGGTTTGAGGTTATGTAACTGACCCATACCTGTCGCTCTATTAGCCTACCCTTACCAAACGAGTAGAACATGATCCTGTTGGTCAATATACCGACCCGACTGTGTGAGGATTGGTTCAGGATCAGCCTAGTGTTGTGAGGATTAGGTTTAATCTTGTTTGCGTGTGAGAAGATTAACGTAGTGCATTGGCAATGACCTTGTTAGTGACAGCTGTTGTGTAAGGTGATTATTTAACAAAACATAATATATTTTGATAATATTATATTAATATATACATATATTATTATATTATATCATTATATTATATTAATATAATATTATTATATTATATTATTATATATTATTATGTTATATTAATTATATTATAATTATATCAACATACCCGTAAAACTCCTAATTTAAGCCGCGGCTCAAATAAGGGTTAGTTTTTAAATAAGAGCCAAGTAGGCCTCTAGGGTGCGGCTTAAATTAGGGGTTTACACAAGCTTGAGTGCAATGGCTTACATGAAGAAAATTAGGAATAAATTGCTCATCGATAAACCCAAAAGTTGCATTGGGGTGTGGCTTAATTTAGGGTGCGGCTTAAATTAGGTTTTTTTTCGGTGAAATAATATGGTTCTCGGGTGCAGTTCAGTCACTGTTAACGGATGGTTAATTTAGTTACAGAAAACTTATTTCCAGGTGTGTGACACAAGATCACCTAGAATTATGTAAAAATTAATTTAAAATTCATATTGCAGCCATAATTGTGTGATTAAACTAAGGCATATAACAAGTAAAAGAATACAGATACAGTCATATACAAAAAACTTACTTGGCTTCATAAAGTTGCTTTTCCTTTGCCTTTGATGCATTTGTATAACTGTTTCATTGTTTTTCTCTTGTAATTTTCAGGATGCGTTTCGTGCCATGCATCCCGACTTGAACTATGCCACCAAATACATGAAGCCCATCCTAATAGGTGAATTGGAGAAGCCAACCACGCAGTCCAAAGAAGTAAGTTTGTTCATTCATCTCTTGTTCTTCCTGCTTGGTAGTGTCAAAGTAACATCAAAAGCCAGCTCATCTAGCTAAATTTCAAAATAATGATCATGCCTTTGTGGAAATTACCACTTTTGAATAGGAAAGTTTAAGTTGTTTTGGATTCCACAGTCAGAGGGTGTTATCTGCATCACTTTCATACCAAAGTTAACCTAGTAGTTTCCCTTATTATGTAATTATGATGTAAATAAGAAACAACAATAAAAGAAATGAAGACATAAGAATTATTTTCAACTTATCTTGCTCAGACAATTTCGAAAACTATCTGTATCTTTTTCTCAAAATTGCTGTTACCAAATGATAAATAATTACACAAATCTATTTCTGTAATCTTTACTATCAACCCAATTATGATTGTTTTAAAAGTAATATTTTTTCTTTGATCAGAATATATGCGTATAGAGTACTTACCTTTTTTATTATTTATGATTGTTTGTTTCAGGAACTAATGATGGCAGATTTCCGGGCTCTCCGGACATCGGTCGAGCGTCGCGGTCTGTTCAAGGCGAGCCCATTGTTCTTCTTCCTACACTTCGTTCACATCGTGGCCTTGGAGGCAGCCGCCTACCTACTCCTCATAAACTCAGATGGTGGACCTGTACCATTTGTACTCACTGCCTGCCTACTCACCATATCACAGGTAGGTTTCTTAGGCCGTACTTGAAAAATAGACTGTTTCCCGTCCAGCGGGTGGGCTTAAAAAGATGACTGGGCGGCCGCGATTATTTTTTTTATATTTTTTTATTTTTTTATAAGCGTATAATGTATAATTTTCAATTTTTCTTTTTTTTGAGAAATGAAAAGAGAAATCATCCCACTCGGCTATGAAATACTCACCCGGCTGGTCCACTAAGTGTCACCTTACACTATAAGGTTAAGGATAGACAACTGTAGGCAAGGCGTAATTTGCACTTTCTCCCCTCATTGTCTTAATTATTGAGATATAGTATTGTGCCATATACCAAAGGAAAGGTAATAATTTTATCTATCTAATGATATAAATAAAGTGAAATTTTGACAAAAATCTCTGACATAATAAATTAAAAGCCAATTTATTGACTTTTATTTTTTGAACATGGATATTTCCTTTAATATAAGGGATATCGCCTTCAAACTTTGCATGCCTCCTGATGGGGTTCCTATGGAGGGAACTGTGTTTCAGAATCCTTTTTAAGGTCCTAGTTTTTATTTTATTACAAAAAACGGGAAACTTTTTATCCTTTTTTTATTCTTAATATTCTAGATTTCATAAAACAAAAACTAAAACCTGAATAAGAAATCTGAGACACAGTTCCCTCCGGATTGCTATGAATAATATGTGTTAAAAATCTCAAGGTGGTAAGTGAAGAATTCACTGAGATATCAATGTTCAAAAAATTGTTGTAAAAATTGGGGTTTTCAACTTTCCGGCCATGGTGCATTGGTATCCATAAAAATATATTTTTGTGATTTATATCAACAGATACAGTATTTAATTGGCTTTTTAGCACTATATAATACAAACATAAGAGATCAGGAATGCAGAAATAGAAATAAGATGACTGCGACCATAGCAAAACACCCCTTATCACCAGTTGTCTATCCTTAACTCAAAGAGTAGGCTCATAACATTGGGTTATCTCAGATGGTGGTCCTATACCATTTGTACTCACAGCCTGCCTACTCACCATATCACAGGTAGGATTCTTACACTATAAGTTTAAAGGGAGCCAAAACCAATAAATTCAACTAAATTTTCCAAAATCAAATAATCATGGAAATCCATTCCTTGAACCTATGTTAAAATCTAAACCATGAAATATGGTTGAAGATCATTAGAAAAATGTTTTCCTTGCTCAACCCAATTAATGGGGATCCACTAAAATGGGGTTTGTTTAGAAACGAATGGAAAAATTCTACTTCAGTTTGAGCTAGTTTTCACAGCTAATTCTTAACACTGACTTTAACTAGATTCGTCTAACATATTTCAATACTTATCTGAGACTTGAAAATTTCGTCAATTACATTTGTTTTGGCTCCCTTTAACAGGGTAGGCTTATTACATTAGGTTAGGTATTCCTATAGGAAGGTATTCCTACACCATTTCGTTGACTCAGACAATAGGCCTATAGGTTATAATTAGGAAATCTATGATAGTATTCTTATAACTCAAAGAGTAGGCTCATAACATTAGGTTAACTCATATGGTTAACTCATATATGTACATACAGCCTGCCTCCTGACCATGTCTCAGGTAATTTATGCTACACCATTTGGTTGACTCAAAGAGTAGGCTTATAACAATAGGTTAACTCAGATGGCTGGCCTATACCACATTTATACTTACAGCCTGCCTCATCACCAATGGTCCATTCCCTTTTTTTGTTTACAAAAATGATCAACACAGGCATCTCGCAGACTTTGAGATCCATTTAGGGGACATCAAGGGGGAGGGGGATCTGAATTTTTTTTAAATGTCCATACGTTCCTGTACAAATCTAATGCGTAATTGGGGGGGGGGGGGGGGGCTATGGGTTCTGAAAGTTTTGAAAATGTGAGTACAATTAGCAATTAGCAAATTTAAAGGACGTACAAGTTTGGCTTACTTATGCCAAAATTCAGTAAAATGAAAAAAAATAAAACCTTCAAAGATCCTAATTTGGGATTGAAATAATTTGAAGACAAATCTTATCCACTCTTTACTCCACTGTGTCTTCTAGAATTTAAAACAGCTAAAAACATAGTAATAATGTTTTTCATTTCACTCCTTTTTTGTAATAAGTAACAATATAAATTATGTATTGCAGGCCCAGGCGGGTTGGACGCAACATGACTACGGCCACCTGAGTGTGTTCAAGAGTTCCAAACTCAACCATCTCTTTCACCACATCACCATTGGGGTTCTTAAGGTAAGAGGGGTTCACTTTATAGGGGATTTGTAGCAAAAGAAAAAAACGGGCTTCCCACAGAGAATTGGAAAAAATCATAATTTAACAACTTCTTTCATTCTGGATGGGATTTTTCTTTGAATATAATCTTTCGGCCTCGCGGTTTTAATATAGAAATAAATGGATTGTCTAGGTTCCTTGTGAAAATATTGTATGTTGATCATCATGAATATGCGCTCTTTTTTCAATTACCTCTAAAAAGAATGAACAATAAATAGTTTTTTTTTTGTTTTGTTTTTTTACAGATTATGGTATTATAACATTAACACAAAAATATAAGTTACATAAATGACTATTTGTTCTGAAGCATTTAACAAATTACGTACATCAACAGGGAGAGTTTTGTGTACTATCTAAAATACGAATATGTTTTCTCGTACAATGTATACTAATTTCCTTACTTTCGAACATTTCGGACTTTTTTTGAAAGTTTGTTATTTAAAAAAAACTTAGAATATTGGAAACAACTTAAGGTCGGTTAGGAAACCTGAACTCAACATTTTTTCCGGCCATGTAAATAGAATTACTATCCCTTTTTTCATGACCTGTTGATGTATTGAACAAAGTCGTATGTTTTACTGAATCAAATGATACCATGGGCATATTTAAATACTTACACTCACTTATCGAACGGTTCACACATTAGTCAGCTATTTTTTATACTCATATTTTACATCTTTTTCTTCTGTCAATCAATGATCGTACACGCTTAGATATTTTTTCAACGTGTGGCATGCATGTTAATGTGCTTCTTAGAGTAAATTTGAGACTTACTTATACATTTAGAATCTGAACTTCGTCTTTAAAGTGTGATATAAATCTTGCGATAATAATTCTCAAACTGGGACCTCACTGTCAACTTTAATGCATATTACATAAAATAGTTGAAGGGAAAAGTTGAGTGAAAACATTTTTTCTTTTCCTTTAATGAAAAGTCGAGTAAAGTCATTGTACATAAATTCATATATTGATACTTTTGTGTAAATTGTAATATAGACTAATTGGCTAAATATATGTAGTCTGCATTAGAGCACATGATCTTTCCGCTACTTTTAAGGTTAGGGATTCCTTTTTATGGAAAGATGACAAACAAAATGCTGTTATTTCATTTAAAAAATAAAGATCCTGTAACTATGTTACCTTAAGAATAAGAATGAACATACTGCATAATGGAAACAGGGAAAATGGCAAAAGAAATCCCTGTCAAGGAAAACACAGGAAATTCTTAAATTTTACCAAAACACAGGGAACACAGGGAATCCAGTTTGCCCAGTTTTTTGATCTTTTAAATCTTTATATTCAGGAGATCACATTTTTCCAAGGGTAAAATTTATCTTTTTGTTCTGGAAGATTTATACATTTTTAATGATATTTTACAATTAAATACTTTGTAATTGACCAAATCAACAAAACCAGAAAGGGGAAATTTACCATGGTACAGGGAAAACTCAAAAGAAAACACAGGGAATTTCATCGAGAAATTGGAGTTGGGGACACTAAACACACAGACACAGACACACACACACACACACACACACACACACACACACAAAGGCACACACACACACACACACACACACACACACACAGGAAGTCCGTGATGCATGGCTGGCAGAAATAAAAGTTAGATTCTCAAGCAGGGTACCAACCACACAGGGAAAACAGGGAAAATGGCAACAACAAAAAACACAGGGAATTTGTAAATTTTGCCAAAACACAGGGGGAAAACTGAGAATTTCATTTGGCCAGGTTCTGAAATTCCTGATTCTCAAGATATTAGGGATTCGACTTTATGTTGTTGGGTTGTCCACATTTTTTCTACATACAGAGGCTTTTAAGTTTGAACAACTTGCTCGATATGACACAGGGAAAAATTGCCGCAAAACAGGGAAATCTCAGGGAAAACACAGGGAATATGTACGCTGTATAATGAATTTGAAACTGACCCCGTACAGCCGACCCGTTAACTTACCGCCCTCTCCTTCTTAAGGCGGCAGGTTCCCACTGGTGGAACTTTCACCACTTTCAGCACCACGTCAAGCCCAACGTCTTTAGAAAGGACCCCGATATCACACTACCTCATGTCTTTCTACATTATACAAATACAAAAATACATGAAAATTTGCAACAAGAAAATGCCTTTACTATTACTACATCTGGAAGATCAAGGAAACCTAAAGATGTTTGTTTTTATGGAATAATGAAACACAAACACACACACAGGAAGTCCATGATCCGTGAAAAATAAAAGTTAGATTCTTAATGTATATTTAATTTTGAACTGTCCCCATACGCCATGATACGGCCAACCTGTTAACTTACCGCCCTATCTTACTTAAGGCGGCAGGTTCCCACTGGTGGAACTTTCGCCACTTTCAGCACCACGTCAAGCCCAACGTCTTTAGAAAGGACCCCGATATCACACTACCTCATGTCTTTCTCCATTATACAAATACAAAAATACATGAAAATTTGCAACAAGAAAAATGCCTTTACTATAACTACATTTGGAAGATCAAGGAAACCTAAAGATATTTGTTTATGGAATAATGATACACAAACACACACACAGGAAGTCCATGATCCATGAAAAATAAAAGTTAGATTCTCAACGTATAATAAATTTTGAACTGTCCCCATACGCCATGATACGGCCAACCTGTTAACTTACCGCCCTGTCCTTCTTAAGGCGGCCGGTTCCCACTGGTGGAACTTTCGCCACTTTCAGCACCACGTCAAGCCCAACGTCTTTAGAAAGGACCCCGATATCACACTACCTCATGTCTTTCTCATTGGGGACAAAATCCCCGTCAAATGGGGCAAGCAAAAACGTGGGACGATGCCTTATCAGCAGCAACATCACTATTTTTGGTTGTGTAAGTATGATGGAGAAATTAAGGATTTTAGCTGTAAATTGATAAGTTGTTCATGGATGGTGTATATAACAGCCTGGGAATGGTTTTATTGATACTAACATACCCCTTCCCCCTCCCAAACGCTTTGGGACCACATCTTCGTAACTAATTTCAGCGATTAGGCTAATCTGGTAAAATTTGATCAGTGTCTCATTTATATTTGTTGTGTTTGTAAATCAAAGTAACTAAACCTAACAATGTCTTTCCAAGGCTATTTTCAAATGACATCACTTCCTTAAGTGACAAGACAGAATCAGGTACTATGAAACCCTAATCTAATTTCATCTGATTAGCCTAATCACTAAAATCAGTAACGAAGATATGGGCCTTGGTATCTTAACCCTTAATCATCGTCACCTTCCTTTTGTAGTATTCTATATTTGTATGTATATTTACATGTGTGAGTTTGTAACGTTTAATTAAGCATGCATCTGTTCTTGGTGTTGGTGTGTTTCTTCTCTTTTATGTCTCAGTGAAAACTGAATCTAACTGATACATGAGACGATGTTTCTGTATGTATCCTATAAATAACCCTTTCCATACAACTTTACCCCTTCCGTATGGTATTAACATAAGCCAGTAGATCATTTCCCCTTTAAGATAATGCAGCGATACTACTATCCATTCAAATTAGAAGTATTATAACCACCTTCATGCCAACAATTATCGTTATTGATATTTTCATAATTACGATATCGTATCAATGGTGTATAGAGTGGGGGAGCCGGGCCTTTTTTTTCCTTTTTCCTTTTCTTTTTTCTTTCTTTTTCTTTTCTTTTTTTTCCCCTTTTTTTTCTTTTTTGTTGATATTATGGTATATCAAAATTCAGTCCAAATCCAGTCAAAAACAATTTTGCTAAAGCATCCCCATTCCCCATCCTCCTTTTTTCCTTCAGATTCTATACCGTGCCAGTCTGGTAAGAACCAATAAGGGTTGGCCGGACGTTAAACTACCCCAACAAACAAACAAACTATACCTGTGTCCATCCCAAATTTCATATGTGGCATTCCTCTGCTATGTAGGGAAAGGGTTAAGTGTAATTTTCTTTCACCATGCACCCGCACTCTCAACTACACAAAGTGCCCGCCTTTTAGATCTTAAATAATGCTGTAGTGATGATAAGACATTTGATTTAGGTATAAAGTAAGATTATTACCATTCGAAATAGATGGGTTTTTTTATCGGACATGGAAAATGTTTTTAAACTGAACATTGAAAGTTAATAAATATGTTGGTATGAAAGATTGCCTTGGATGCTAATTTTGTATAAGTGCTGCTTTTGCAAAGGATTACTGCTAATGCATTGGGTAAAGTGAGCTTTCTTTATGCTAGTTATGTATGCTATTTGGGTGTTGGTTTTATACCTTGCTCTTATTTTTTGTCAAATATAACTAAGATTTTATATTTGCGTTTCATGGGTATTTTCTTTTTTTTCCCTGTGATATCAATATTGTGTAGATTAATGGCTTTATTTCAGGATCCGTACACTCTAAACAGTATATTTCTATCCATATTTCATAAGTACATAAATGATTTAATGTGATTTTTTTTTCAGAACATCGTGAGTGTGATGACATTAATCAGTGCAGTAAAAACACGGAATTGAAAGGCCATACCCACTAGGCAATTTTCCCGTTGACAGGTGACTAGAAGAATCGCAGTCATCGTCACCGGGCGACTGTAATATCTAGCGAGTTTGATATTTTTATGGTGATCACTTCGCCCATCGCTCGTTGCCCAAAACACACCATACCCACGCGGAATTGCATTGTACGATCGCTGGGTGATCACAATTGCCTGGCAATTTGACGTTTATACAGTCGCCCGTTGCTGCTTAAGTCGCTTAGTGGGTATGGCCCTTTAGGGACTTCCATTAAGTACATAGGTAAATGTTCAAAAGTATGATATCCCCCTCCCAACCCATTTGGGAAAATATACACATTAGATTTGTACAGGAATGTACTCACATTAATTTTTCAGCATTTTCACCCCCCCCCCCAATGCCTACATACTTAATGGAGGGCCCCTAACTTTAAATTTATCAATAGTATTTCAAAAAATAATTTCCATTTCTCCAACATTTTCTCACCAGGGGGCGTCCTCTCATTGGTGGAACTTCCGGCACGGGTTGCATCATGGGAAGACCAATGTGTTTAAAAAAGACCCGGATATTACCCTGCCCTATGTGTTCTTAACGGGCAAGAACCCGGCCTGGAAATGGGGCCTTAGGAAGAAGGGCTACATGCCCTACCAACACCAACACAAGTATTTCTGGCTCTGTGAGTCATAAAAACATACATCGTTAATATATATACATACTCACTCACACGTAGTCACTTTATGCTTCACTACCTGATATTTATACTCTTGTATATTTTTCATTTCAAATACAAGCTTAAACCTGCTTTAAAAACTGCCTCAATTTTGAAAATTTATTAGAAAATGTTAGAAGCCTTATGAAAAAACAAGAATTACTGTAAGTGTAAGTAAGACCAATGTGTTTTTAAAAAAAAGACCCGGATATTGCCTTGCCCTAAGTGTTCTTAACGGGCAGAAATGTGGCCTGGAAGTGGGGCCTAAAGAAGAAGGGCTACATGCCCTACCAACACCAACACAAGTATTTCTGGCTCTGTGAGTCGAGAAAACATACAACCATTAATATATGTACACTCACACGTAGTCACTTCATGCTTCACTACCTCATATTTATACCCTTGTATTTTTTTATATTTCAAACACAAGCTTAAACCTGCTTTACAAACTGTCGCGGTTTTAAAAATTTATTAGGTAAAGTTGGAAGCTTTATAATAAAAATAAAAATTACCGTAAGTGTAAGTAAGACCAGAATTTTTAAAAAAGACCCGGATATTACTCTGCCCTATGTGTTCTTAATGGGCAGAAACCCGGCCTGGAAATGGGGTCTTAAGAAGAAGGGCTATATGCCCTACCAACATCAACACAAGTATTTCTGGCTCTGTGAGTCAAAAAAAAACATACATCGTTGATATATACACACTCACACGTAGTCACTTTACGCTTCACTACCTCATATTTATACTCTTGTATCATTTCATTTCAAATACAAGCTTAAACCTGCTTTAAAAACTTGTTGTTTATAAATTTTTATTGGGTAAAGTTAGAAGCTTTATGATAAAAACAAAAACAAAATTACTGTAAGTGTAAATAAGACCAGTGTGTTTAAAAAAGACCCGGATATTACTCTGTCCTATGTGTTCTTAACGGGCAAGA
This sequence comes from Lepidonotus clava, assembly GCA_936440205.1. Classification (NCBI taxonomy): domain Eukaryota; kingdom Metazoa; phylum Annelida; class Polychaeta; order Phyllodocida; family Polynoidae; genus Lepidonotus; species Lepidonotus clava. Next base: position 9,164,132 of record OW387149.1, read on the forward strand.
ACCCGGCCTGGAAGTGGGGTCTTAAGAAGAAGGGCTACATGCCCTACCAACACCAACACAAGTATTTCTGGCTCTGTGAGTCACAAGACATACATCGTTAATATATATACACTCGCACGTAGTCACTTTACGCTTCACTACCTCATATTTATACTCTTGTATCTTTTTTTATTTTTTTACACACAGGCTTAAACTTCCTCTGATAACTGCTGCCGCAATTTTAAACATTTTTATTACTGAAACTAAAATGTTTATACTAAAAATAAAAACAAAAATTACCGTAAGTCAGTAAAACTATATTGGTTCAAGTGTTTAGTCTCAAGAATCTTTAAATCCAAGTGGGAAGGTGTATGTATCATAACAGAAAATTTACAAAATAATCTTTTTTTTTTTTTTTTTTACAAACCTGTATACCAACAAAATAATTGCAAAGTCAGGCTTTCAAAATGTACAGCCGGGTGACATCAAACACCAGCTTTTCAATCCCCTTAAGAAAACTGCAGAAGAATCAATTCAAAACCACTCTTTGATTTTTGTCCTCTCTATAATTATTATAGTAAGCTGCATTCAAGATCATGACCTACATGTGATTAACAGTTTAGACCACCAACAATCAAATAGTGCATTCAAGAATGAAATAAGGTTAAAACATAGGTTAATACAGGTATTGACACTTCAGACAAAAACAAAAAAAAACATATGCTGTTTGTGATAAATATTGGTGTATGGGACTTGGAAAAGCCTGAATGATAATATGAAAATTGTCAGACTTTATACTATGAGATTAAAAGAAATAAAATGAAGGTGCAGCATTAGTTTTCTTTGTTGTCCCCATTCAGTGCTTTCTGCCAGAAAAACACTGTTGCTTTTAGTATCCTTTTTACGGCGCATATAATACTACCGTTTCATTGCAGCTGCCAAATATTTCAAACACTAAATGACACTTTTTTTCAGAGCTTAAATCAAACATCGTGGTCACTGTCTTATACTCCATGTTATTTCTTCTTTTCCCACTCCACTGCATTATTTCAATTAGTGTTTTCCAATTGTTTTATTTGCATTATTGACACAAATGTCCTTCATTTTAATCCAATCTCATCACTAATCTTGTTGTGTGCTTTACCTTTCGAATCACGGTCATTATCTTTTCCTTATTGATCATTCAGACCTTTTGATAATTATCATTATCTGTCAAAAATGTTATGAACTTCTGAACTATTCATAAGAATACCTGGTGTTGCAACTTAATATAATTATTAGATTTGTACAGGAATGTACTCACTAGATATTTCTTCTAGTCTAGATATCTCATCCAACCCTGTAAAAGTAGAGTATCCGTATATGGGAATAATTTTATTCTTTCCATATTTTCTGGCCCACTCAGAGTGGGGGCCTAGAATTGATTATTTTGGACAGAAAAAAATTTTCTGCCACGTCGGATTACACCCATTAGAGTATCCGTATATGATTTGATCCTGATGATATTATCTTCCAATTTAATAAGTACGTTTTTTATGTTGATATCTGTAATGGAATTCTTATTAACGTAAATTTTCATAGATGCTCCTAGAAAATATATACGCAGAAATTGTAAAAACTATAAAGATATTCTTAGATATTCTCATTTAATTCTTAGAAATTTCTGTCTTTATGTAAGACTTATGTTAATGCCAATATCTTAACTTTCTCCTTCTTTCACCATTCCAGTGGGACCCATGAGTTTGTTACCAGTGTACTTCCACATAGAGAACATTTACTTCGTGTTTAAGCGGCGAGACTGGATGGACCTCGCGATGACTGTAGCTTATTTTGTACGCTTTGACTACATGTTCGCTGGTTATTATGGTACGCGGTGGTTATCATTAGCCCTCTACATGTTTATGAGGTGAGAAAAAATAATTCATATTCATATTTTATTTTCTATTAATCTTGTGTGCTTAAGGGTGAGGCAAAAATTAGTGATGATATTATAGTGACGATTAAGATTATGAATTCTCAAGGGCAATTCTTACAAAATAGGTCAAAACAGCAAGAAATTCTTTTATCATCCTAAAATGATAAGTTTAAATTTCTGTGTGTGGCTCCAATATCCGGCTAAGGATGACATGTAGAATTATAAAACTAAAAGGGCAATTATCTGTATTATGCACTTAATGTAGTCATTTTTCTAAACAGCTTTTGAACACTTTACCTAAACTCACACTTATTATGCATGCATAAGTTATATTAAAGCAGAGATAACTTTCAGACAAAAGTGTAAAAAAAAGTGAACGAAGAGGGGCAGGTATAGAATTTCGAATGTAATTTATTTGTTGTAGACATGAATTAGTCAGAAATTTAGTTTTTGATTAATAGAACAAGGGGCATTTTACCCAAAAATATCTTTTGAATATTTTGTCCAACTAAATGTTTTTTTCTGCAGGATGTTGGAGAGTTTTTGGTTCACGTTTGTGACCCAGATGAGTCATCTGCCTATGGAGGTGGACGAGGAGCGGTACAACAACTGGTTAACTCAACAGACCACAGCCACCTGCGACATCGAGCCGTCCTGGTTCAACGACTGGTTCACCGGTCACCTCAACTACCAGATAGAGCACCAGTAAGTACTCCTTTACCATAAAGGGTTCCTTGCAAATAAATTTCTGAACGCCTATTCTTTATTCAATTATCTTATCTTTGATATTCTAAAAATAGTTCAAAAGAAAAAATTGGAAAATATTTAAGTACTATTGAATTGTAAAAGAAAGAAAATGAAATTTGGGAATTTCCTAATTTCTGAGTTGTTATTTCTGTCCTTGCTACGTCATAATAAAGGGAATTCCCTTTCAGAACAACTTGGGAATCTTAGGTTATTGAAAAAAATTAGGGGAGCAAAACATTCAAGTATTTATAGCCTGTGTGAAGACTGATATATGAATATTTAATGCTACAGCTCAAATTCCTTCCTATACATTCATGAGGATGGGGGACTCCCTTTTTTGAAAGTGGGGATTTCCCAGCCCCCGTTAGGGTACCGGGTTGGAGCTTCTGCCCCTGGGAAGATTATAGGCCCCCAGTAGCTCCTGTTGATCGTAAAAGGCGATGATAGGGGGACCCAGCACTGACCAAGTGGTTTATTGTGTTTGATTCCCAGTTGGTGTCTGGGTTCACTAAGGGATCAGGTACAGCAAAAATGATTTCCAGGTTTTGATCCCCTGCTGTTTGCCTGCCCTGTCACCCTTGTCTCATTAAGACATGATCATCACCAAAGACTGACCAAGTCAAAACATGTGTCTGAAAAGTCAGAATTCGTCCCAACTTGTTTTCGCCATGAAAATTACCCTGGCTGTTGGTACAGCGTAAAACATCCTTCACTCACTCACTCCAGAGGGAGGAGACGAGTCTGACAATAAGTTGTGTTTTACTATGTGTGTAGAATATCATCCTAGCCTAGCCCTCCCACTGCCGTAAATATTGATTTTGAGCAAGCCGCCTTAGCGACATTGATCGGTGTTTAGTGTTAATAAATAATAGTGTTGTGCATTGATTATTCAATGTTTAAACTCTTATACCAATCTAAGTGTAGCGTGATCACTACGTTAATTGGAGAGAGACTTCGGGTTTTCTGACCTTTATTTACTGGTATGTTCTTTGGACGAACGACTAGCTCTTAATATTCCCAGGGGAATATCATTAAGGCATCTCTTCACTAGTCAACGAGGTATTGGTATAATGTTAACAAAGCGGCTTTGAACAATACCATTGACATTAATCAACTTTTGTTGTATAATGATTAAGGAACTATTGATCTGTATAAAATTATGGTAAATTTGTGTGAAAGTTAAAAAAAACTAAACAATTTAGATCCATGTAAGCCCCCTGGTGTGGCAACGAAAAGTCGAATATTCCAAGCATGGAACAGTTAAATAAATGTTAAAAATAAAGAAAATAATGGGAAAAAATTCATTCAGTTAAACTTGTGCTTGCAGCCTGTTTCCGACCATGCCCCGCCACAACCTGCATAAGGTGGCCAGTGAGGTGGAGGCGCTCTGTAAGAAACACAACCGGCCGTACATCATCAAGTCCCTGGGCACGGCCTTTGCCGACATCATCAGGTTAGTTATCATTGTGATAGAAAACAAATAATTGTTCATCGCTAAATCCCTCTGCAATCAACTTGTGGTGTTTGACCCCACCTCTAGTAAAACCGGGCGTAGCAAGGTGGAATAATAAAATTATTATTATAGGGATTCACTTGCAGTGTCACTTGCATTGGAACTTTCATTGGGGCAACGCAAGTACTACAATAAATGACTTTATATCGGTTTTCTATTGAACGCTTGTGGTGGCAGAAACCAACATGTTCGTTTCTGAAATGCAAATTACTTGTGGTGGCAGATGAGCCCACCGCAAACAGCCCCCCACCAGATAGTGGTATATGGCCTTTACTGGAGTGATGATAATTGTGTTTTTTTTAAATGACAAAACAAAATGAAACACCACAGAGTAGCAAATATACAGTTTGTGTATAACTTTTATGTGTTGATTAACCTACAAGTCCCAATAATTTTTCAGGTCCCTAAAACACTCTGGCGATCTGTACTATGAGGCCTACCATGCCTTCTGATGACCAGCGAAAAGACGTCCGGATTGGAGGAACCACTCAGGACCAAGCAACACGGATACTACACATGTTATGACATGAGATACCTTGTAACTGTGATACAAGATGGATTATTTTTCTTACGGAATATAGATCTATGAATATTCATTCCTCTACTGCTGATTTATATTATTCGCATCTGAGCCAAGAATATTAATGCGCAATATTAATTAGGTTCACCAGTGCATTAATGCGCATTTAAATTTATGTACATGTGTATCGTGCGCATTATTGTTTGGTTTCATCAGTGCATTAATGCGCATTTAAATTCATGTTACGTGTATGTGATTAGACGTTGATTACAATACTTTATTGTATTAAGATACTAACTTTCTTTTCTGATCTCAAGCCTGTAATTTGTATTCCCTATTTTCACAAAGTTACTTTTATAGGTCTTTATCTAATTATATGTTTTCCATTTCAACGAAATGTCTTGTTTTGGTGTCAGAAAATGTCACTTGAAAGCAAACTCTGAGCAGCTATTATTAACGACACCGATATTGTATTCAATTCAGTTATGAATCCGCGTTTGTAAGTGAGATTCAGTAGCCAAAATGATCTATTTTCAGCCTTTTCCCTTCTCGTTGCCTTGTAACCTCATGGCAGAGCATTATAAAGTGTCTGTTTCTGTGATAGTGTAACTTCTGCTGAAAATTATTCATTCCGATGACACTATAGCTAGATCCCCACTGAGCCACCAAATACCACTGACTATTAAATAAGCCCATCCCATATAGGGGGTTTCCATGGTTGGACAAGGGTCGGACAAAATTCATGTATAAAGGATCTTTGTCTCCTAGAGTTAGGGTTACTGAAATAAGCAAGAATTATGTTTTCCTATATCCCCAAGTATTGATAAAACATTATGATTTCTAAAATTTACCCAATTGATAGAATTGTAGGCTTGCCAGCCAATCAAAATGCTGTATGTCAGGGCAAATAGGGTTGGACATTGTAGGTTGGGCTGACAGGCTTTAACATAGGTTCCTATGGGAAAAAAGCCAATATAATTATAAAGCTGCATTTTACACTTTTAGGAAGAAATTTCTCAACCAAATTGCTTTGGCTAATTTTGTATTGTGCAACTGTCTTCATGGAAAAAGCATGGAGGCAATTCTGAAAATATTTCATGGTAAACTTTAATGTTGGTGTAAACTGGGATGGGCTTAATGGTTGGCCGACAAAGGCAGTATATTCTGTTGGCAAGGGATTTTATGCTCAGTGGGAACCGGGCTTAATCTAGTCCGAACTGAACTAAATCTATATGTAAATGTATCCTTGAATCTGTATGTCTTTCCTCTCTCAGTAAAACGAGAACTCTAGCAAAATTAAAATGCATAATGCATACAATACATTTTCCATACTTGCAAGAGAATGATTTTCTAAGTAAAGATTTCCAGCGCGACGTATATTGAAAGAACCGAAATATTGACATGTGTGATTAACGTTATGTGTACTTCTGAGTCAAACCGATCACTTCGGGTTTCTTTTTTTGTTATCATACTGCCCTTAAGTTAAGAATTTGTACGATGATAATATTATGACAATGTATGCATCCTTGAGATTTACGGGATGAAGAATGTACAAGATTTATTATTTCAAATGCTATCTGATTTCAGTTAGGTAAATTATATACTAGTTTGCAAGACAGTATGTTATTAATGAATAAGCTTTCCATAAGTGAACAATGAGATAAGCTTATCTATTTGCTGTTGTTTCCTTAATTATTACTCACTTGAAAAATTAGGAAGATTTACCCACAAAAGAAACGTTTTCTATATTAATTGCAATCAAAAGTGTGTCGGAAATAAGTAGAAGTGACCCAAGTAACTGATGTTTATTGGTGTGTGCTGAGATTGTATTAAGGGAAATATTATTTAGCTTTTGGAGATTGGTAACATTGACAAAAAGGTACAATTATATTGTGATAAATAATTTCTTTTAAAAAAATCCGTTTTTGAGAGAAGTCCAGTAATTATAGTTTCTTCTCACATGAGATAATTGAATTGCAATACAGGGGTGCAAGTTTTCAGATTTTTGTCTGATTTCAAATTTTTTATTCAATTCATCACCTCTAATGATAATTTTCAAAAATGATTGCTAACTTCATGTTCCATGGCATTTCAGATAATTTCAAATCTTTTCTTTGGAGTTTCAGTTTTCTGCGTAGGACAGATATTTAGTTATTAGTGTACTAGTGAAAAAGAATGTTACAGGCCTTTACATTCTTAATAGTGATACTAGTTATACAGGGTGCCCACGCAAGTCTTAATCGGTCTTAATTGGACTTTTTCAAATTTTAGCTCTTTAAAGGGTCTTAAATTCTATATTTTATTGTAGGAAGTCTTAAAAAGGTCTTAAATTGGATCTGATTGGTAAATGCAATTAAAATGATAGGACAAATAAAATTACCGCATTTTGCAGATGGTCGATACATCACACCTGCATGCCATCAAATTTGTCTTAACCTGTGGCAAATTGGTCTTAATTTTGCCATACTTAGGTCTTAAATAGGTCTTGAAAGATCTTAAATTGTTTGTTTATGTTTTTTTAAGCGTGTGGACCCTGATATAATTACCTGTGCCATATGTACTTAGATTATTTGGAGATTTAAATCGGTGATCAGCATCAGTATTAAGGTGCGTCGACCTATAGATTCATTGGCCACCAATTGCCTGGGGAGGTCTATAGCAGCTAGAGGTATGAACAATGATTACTTAGGAGTCTTGGACCAGTAGCTTATGATGCATGTTAACAATATTCATTTTCAAGGATTTTCCTATCCAGATTTTGATGAGATTGTTTTCATTTAAACAATCTAAGTGATCAGTAAAACGGTTATTTCTTTATATCGACTTTATTTCATCATAAACTAAGCTCAGTCATTGAATAGATTTTTGGTGACATTTTTTGAGTTCGTTATTTTATAAAACCCCTTTATACCTTAAGAAAATTAAGCTAAATGAATAAAAAAAAATAAAGCAAGAAAAACAGACATGTAAATACAATAATTATAGCTTAGACATGTTGTGAATAGATCTACTGTAAGACTTAGATAATCTGTTATAGAACTTTGATCTTTCCTAAACATGTACGTGAATGAATGTCGGAAAAATTATGATTATTGATTAGGTTCTACGACTGGCTGCTAGCATTATTTAGATCAATTATTTACCAAATTTCTCTTTTTTTATTTCAACAAATTATTTTGTTATCAAATGTAGGACGCATTCTTACATGATTATTTTTTGGTATAATAAACACTTGAAGATTGAATACTTTGATGATTGATCAGTTCCATGTGGATAAACTATATCGAACAATATCTCAAAACTGTGATAATTGGTTACTTAATTTGAATATACCTAGGACTAGGCCTATATGAAAGTGGGTTCGCAGATTCTCACAAGTATGTCCTAAGTATATGATTATCTTCTGAGAGAAGGCTGCAAGTTTACCATAATATTTCTGCTACATATATCATAGTTGGAATGAGTATAGAAAAGTCTTATTGGATGTACGCTTTTCATGGAGAAATATTTCATGTGGATAATTTTCTAGTGTATGCTTGTTGTGCACAAGGGTGCAACATTTTGGATCAATTTCATCGATGAAATTCTTATATCTTTATGTGGATGTTTCTTCACTTGAAAGATCGTAGTTCCACTATGAATGGCATTATTGACTTTCACTTGTAAATACTTTTCATTCTTGCAATAAACAAATTGAAATTTGTCAAAGAACTATTTATGTGTTAAGTGTTCTTTGTGCGTCGTTTTTGTTTGTTTGTTTGTTTTTTGTTTTTTGTTTTTTCATTGTCCCCACCGCGAATACTTTAAAGCTTGAGCGTGCAACTTTCCATTCACCATTGAATTGCTGTCTGACCAGATAATCAAAATTGTCTGTGAGCATTTTTGCTCGTAAATCTAATATTTCAAAGTAATTAGTTCTATTCATTACGGCACATAAATTGAACGTTTGCCATCATCAAAACTGAATAGGACTGGGATCCTTGATCTTCTAATTATTTATAAGTGTATGGTTTTATTTTTTACATCAAGCTTTTAAGCATCATTTTCATTCCGAGGGAGCATTTTTCATATCGAGAGTTTAGATTAGATTATAAATCTAATGGTTTTCTTCATCCAAAGCCACACTTAAGTATTAGTGTCTATTTCACCTGTTCCAGCGAAAGTGATGCAACTAGGCCTCCCGAGGCCAAAAAACCCAAATAGGAATAGCATCAAATACTATTGTATGCATATAGGCTAGGTGTTGGGGCAACCTATGATATAGGTGAAATCCGTTAAATATGATATCCGTTGTCATGGTAACCGAGGAAAGTCGGTAACCTGATGGGGTGTGATGCGCGTCTCAGCATTAACTCCCAGATATGGATATATGGTCTCTCTCTATATATGTTATCAACTTTTTCAGAATATTATTTCATATATATAATGTACTTATGTAAGGCTATAATATAAATAAGAAATATTTAGAATATCTGTACAAGTCCTCGAGAAGCAGCAGGTACAAATATGTCACTTTTACTGTATTTTGCAGGTTTTTTAGGTTCTTTTACATTACACTACATATCAGATACTCCCAATTAATAACTATAAGCATTTACCAGGTATGCATTCATATTTTGTTTCTTATAAGGGTTGCCTCTAACTCGGAAAAACATTTTTTGTTCTAGGTTCATACATATTTCTATAGATAGGACTTTATGTATGCCACCGTTAGTGCTGAGAATCTCGCCGTTAGTGCTGAGAATGTTTTTGTTACTGCTGAGACGCCAATGCAACAGACAAATACTAACTATGTCCAGTAATTACTGTTTTTGACTGTATTATTGTATCTGAATCTGCTAAACCTTGCACGTTATGAATAACATACATATTTCTGCTATATATGACAGTCAATTTATGTATGTATATGTCCTAACAATTTACTTTTATGGGTGTTTTGTCTTAGGAATTAGCTCAATTCTGCCAATATCTCCTGCAGTGTTTAATTATGTGGCATATTTAACTGGTTTCTTAGCAACTAAATAATACCTTATGATGTATTTGAACTATTTTCCCATAAATAAGTATGCTATGCATTGTTAGTAGATGACTACAACGTTATTGCTGAGGCACGCCTGTTATTGCTGAGACGCGCATCACCCCGGACTACAGTACCAAATAGACCCCACCTGGTTTCTTGTCATCTATTAATGGTAAATGCCTTTATATCTTCATAATTCCTGTTTAAATCATCAGACAACATGTTTGTGTGGTTGAATACTGTAAATTTTTTCCTTAATCATGCATTCAATTTTTTTTTTCTCTATCATTCTTCACAGATAGGTGTTCATTTCATGGTATCATAAAATCTCTCATTCAAATCATTGTGAAAATGCTGTTTTCACAGTCTTATATCATTCTTTACATATTAATAGTGGTATGGCTGTACCTTAAAATTGTTTATCAATGAAAATTTTCACTACCAGCACTCCAAAATGTATGGAATCCGTTACTGCTGAGACGCGCATGATTTTTTTGTTAATGCTGAGAATTCATTTGAGTTCGGTGACAGTTCTGTGCAACTCCACAAGAGATAAATTGATGGTATTTCTGTCTATATATGTATAAGGAATAAAAACACATATATCTACAAGTTCTGTCTTCCTTATCTTTCCTGGCAATGGTTATAAAACTTGACGTAGGTGCTAATTTTGGAATAAATTCTGGTTTTCCTGCGATACACCTCTACATTAATGCTAAGAAATATGTATGCAATTATGCCATTTAGCATTCAAAGCATAAATCTTCGTATTTCCTCAGTAAAACTTACTCCAGACAGTAATACTTAACTGGAGTGTGATACATAATGGCCAGGCATCTGTTAATGCTGAGAAAAATTAGTGCTGAGAAAAATTAGTGCTGATAATCTCTCCACTTTTGTCTTACTTTCTCCTTGTTAGATATGTCTTACAGAGGTCTGCATATGATACTTGATTCTCATGTTCCCTTTCTTTTTCTTTCCTCTTTTCCTTCAACCTTTGGCTGGTCTTTCTTGGCTGTTCCACAAGTCTCGCTTCTACAGTTGCTTCAGGAGTTGTTTTCTTTTTCTTACTTCTCGGTTCGTCTTCCTCGGACTCATCGTCATCGTCATCGTCATCGTCATCTTCGCCATCATCCTCAGAGGAGAAGTTCACCATTTCACTATAAAAGCTGTCATCATCCTCGTCATATTCCTCTTCTGAGTCTTCTTCTTCAGATGATGACTCATCTTGACGGGCTGCATTATATGAGAAGGCCTCCACCACCGGTTTCCTTTGGTTTCCCGTCTCTCTCGTCCACTGCGCGTCCACTGGGAGCAGCTGCCCAGTTTCCTTAAAGCAACATGGCTCGTAACAGGAGGTTGGCCGTAGGAACACAGCCCCGCGGTGGTAAGTGGCCTGATGGGCCTTCATGAGGCCGTGCACTGGTTTTGTGCTCCAGGTTTTGATCGTATGCTCTGCATCTTTCACGTTGTTCTCGTCTGCATAGAGCAGGTGCACCTTCTTTGTTTCGATGCTAACCTGCTCCATAAAATCCTGAGCATCTTGCACTGCACCGCTTGTTTTCACAATGCGGTCGGCCAACGTTTTCAGGCCACCTCCCACCCCATCGCAAGGGCCCTTCCCATGTCCAGCCTCCAGCCAGTTCCATGTCACTCTCAGGTTGAACATGTCGGGAGCCTCGCGCAGGAAGTTACACACATGGCGGTTCCTGTACTGGCTGGATGGCGAATCAGATATGACGTGGAGGTGCTGCAGATCAGGAATTAGGTCTTCTTCAATTTTCGGTATAAGCATCTCGAGGAAGGACAGCGTGGTGGCGAAATTGTGGCACAGCACAGGTGATATTCCAGCAAATGCCTTACTGCTGAGAACTCGATCTCCATCTTCAGACTTGCTGATGTAGTTCACCACCATGGGATGAATCGTCACCTGTGCTTTACCGTAGAAGACACGCGCGATTTCCTTCATATACGCTGCATTCCAATTCTCGGCGTAGTCTACCTGGACCGTGCAGTGGTTTTCGGGCAGGTTGTCCTTCAACAGGTTGACTGCATCGTACTGTGCCTGCACCCGATAAGCGTGTTCACGGAATGCAGGCAAGGCACTCATGATGAGTTCTTCCATTTGTTCTTTCGTACCCTCCTTCTTTACCAGTTCGGTGTGTCTGGTCGTCATCATCTTGTTGGTTTTTTTGTCCATGTACTCTTTCTTTTCAGTCACCCACGTTTTGTAGGAGATATTGTCCTTCTCTGACATCTGGATGTTGCTTCTTACCTCAGCATTATCCATCCTCAGCAGTGCCGTTGTAGAGGATGGAAGTGTGGGGACACTCTCTATCATCAATCCCATGTTTGCATGATAGATGCATAGGCAGACATGCCTCTTCAGGAACTTGCACAGCTTAATCGATCTTTTGTTCTCCTCCCTGGCAGAACAGAACAAGGCCAGAGAGACTTGTAGGGAAGTCTCGGTGCAAAATTTCTGATGGAAGTTTCTGAGCGTGTCTGTCAGGGCAACAACTTGTTCTTGCCCTTCTTTGTTCATGCGCTTGTCGGGCATGCTGTAGGAATTGTCTTCTCTCCGCAAGAACTCTTTGATGGCAGCTTTCTTTGAGAGGGACAATTCTTTTCTTGCCGTTGACTTTGGTTTCTGTGCTTTATATACGTTGTTTCTGCATAGGCCTATTGCTTTGGATATAGCACTTGCAGAACCATAGTAGGTTTTGGTGACTTTTTGATGGTACAGCTTCTTTTTGATGGAGGTAGGCTGGTGTGCTACCTGTCCCACGGCCTCGCACAGCACCTGCACATTAAAGAGTCGTTCTTTTGTTGGTGTTACCCCCATGTCATGCATAATGTCGATGGCATTTGTCCTAGGGGAATTTGTAGACAGGTTTGACAAGTCGAACCGTTGCTGCTGAGACTCCCGTTGTTGCTGAGAAAGCTGTTGTTGTTGCTGAGAATCGAGTTCTTGCTGAGGTTCTGGTTGTTGCTGAGAATCAGTCGTGTTGACCTTTTCCTGCTGCGAACTAGGAGAGTCGACTGCAGCAGGCACCTGTCTAAGCTGTTCCTTTAGTGCAAGAAGCTCCTCTTCTAGATTAGACACTGTCTTTTCTGCCTGAATCCTAAGGTTCCTTTCGGCACTAAGTTCTTTTTCCAGGGAACGCATGGCTGATTTAAGTTTTCTCGTAGCCGGATGCTGACTGTGCCAATACGCAGTACTGTTGCCGTGAATAAGGAAATGACATAGCATTCAGTAACATAGATAGAATACAATAACACCACATTCTCATTAAGAACTCTTTAATACCAAACAGAACTAACATGAACGTTTGCAATCAGCATATATTTCTTGTGTAGTAGATCCGCCACTGACATTAAAATCGAATAGATCAGAGAATTATTGCACAATTACAAAAATTATCAGCAGTATCGCGTCCATGAAATTTCTTGGGAAATCACAGGTATTATTGTTGTCTCGCAGTCCGTATTTATCTGGTATTAAATCAATTTTAAAAGTCTAATAATTAACGTCTGGCCACATAGTTCTCTCTGGTCCATCATCTATTCTAAAAGTCCGAAAATGTTACACAAAAAGTTCTTGATTAAGTAAATACGGAAGGATCAATATCCATCTCCAGGCCTGCACAGCTGTAAAGGTTAACTAGTCCTTGTTGGCCTTTGACTTAGAAGGACGTCCACGCTTCCGACTTTTCCTGCAAATCAGAAATTATTATCGTAAGCACTGAGAATGAAGCATTTTTTTTATTAATGAAAATGTTTTATTACACATAGAAAAATGCATTCCTATTGTTCATTAACTCATTAACAGTAATTACTAAAAATAAAAAAGTTCACGACTTAGGTCCATTACACTTACATGCGTACCATCATATATGTTTACATAACTATGCAAAATACGTATACAAATATTAATATGATATATACCTAGGGGGGGACTTCTTCGTATTCTCCACTGCAGGTTCAGGGGTGGAAGGGTCGTCATGTGCCTCCTGCACAAACAGGCGTCTGGGTGTTCCCTTCCTTCGCCTGGAACCTGCAATAAATATTTCTTTCCTGTCTACATGTGCCACTATATAATTCACAAAACTAACCTCATGTGAAATCCTAATCTCAGCATTAATGGATACATGTATACCTTAGCCTAGATGTATGAGTTTTTGTCAATATATTAAACTTACCTCCTCGACTGGGCTGTGATGTCCCTCTGCCTGTTGCTGAGGTTGCCGCACTTGCAGTTGGGATGGTGGCGTCTTCACGGGGAAGGCATGCTAGTACAGCTGCCACGTCATCCACGCTGCACTCGGCCTCACCCACAACATTTTCACCACTCATTAGGGGAATAGTGACTGGCAGGCCTGTAACAATAAAAAAAGAAAATATAAAATTTCACAACACGTAATTAATGCTGAGGTGAATAAAATATATCATGCCAAGTGGGGACAAAATAATACTGAGAAATGCAGAATGTTTAGCAATGAGACAAATATTGTTTGTATCTATCATCTATTAACTTGTCCGCATTACATTGAATAAAAATACTGCCGAGGATGAAAACATACAGTTAGTGCTGAGAGTTACATTGACATTACTGCTGAGAATGTAAACATACCATCAAGCTGTTTCTTGAATTCATCCCAGGTCACCAGTTTCCCTTGCAGTCCAGACTCAGGAGAGTACTCCATAAGTGTAAGGTCTGTCTTATCTTCATGGTCCGTGAAGGCAAGTATGGGCACCTCAGGAATCTCGCAAACTGCAGCAGTATCTGCTGCAAGACAAGCAGGGGGGATCGCGTGGACCTCAGCACTAACTGTCAGGTTTGTGTTGGCTGAGGATTCCCTCTCATTGTCTGGAGTTGATGTAGTAGGTGGAGTAGTTCCCTTAGGCGTGGAGGGAGTCTGCACCTCAGCAGTAGTGGGGGACGACATAGGGTTTTTACGTTTCCTCCCCTTCTTGGAGGTACTTCCCTGAGGAGAACTAGACACAGTCTCCTCTTCCACAGGCTGCACTTCAGCAGCAGAAGGGGATGACTTAGTTTTCTTACGCTTCTTTCCTGTTTTCTTAGGAGTCGAGGGACCAGCCTGATGGTCCACCTGCGGGACCTCAGCAGTAGGAGTTGACGCCTTTGTAGTCTTCCCCTTCTTTCCTGTTTTCTTAGGAGTCAAGGGACCAGCCTGATGGTCCACCTGCGGGACCTCAGCAGTAGGAGTTGACGCCTTTGTAGTCTTCCCCTTCTTTCCTGTTTTCTTCGGAGTCGAGGGACCAGCCTGATGGTCCACCTGCGGGACCTCAGCAGTAGGAGTTGACGCCTTTGTAGTCTTCCCCTTCTTTCCTCTTTTCTTAGGAGTCGAGGTAGCCTGATGCTCCACCTCCGGGACCTCAGCAGTAACAGGCGACGAGTTTACCATATTGTCCTGGTTGGGTGGGGTTTCCTGAGGAGGAGTTGCCTGAGTGGCTTCCTGTACCTCACCGACCTCAGCAGTAACAGGCGACGACTTTTGATTCTCGTCGGGTGTGGTGACTTGAGGAGTGGAGGGAGTGTCCTCCTCAGCACTAACTGGTGCCTCAGCAGTAGTAGGCGAGCAGTTCTTTACGATGTCCTCGTCGGGTGTGGTGACTTGAGGAGTGGAGGGAGTGTCCTCCTCAGCACTAACTGGTGCCTCAGCAGTAGTAGGCGAGCAGTTCTTTACGATGTCCTCGTCGGGTGTGGTGACTTGAGGAGTGGAGGGAGTGTCCTCCTCAGCACTAACTGGTGCCTCAGCAGTAGTAGGCGAGCAGTTCTTTGCGATGTCCTCGTCGGGTGTAGACACTTGAGGAGTGGAGGGAGTGTCCTCCTCCACCTCCACCTCCTGTGCCTCAGCACTAACTGGTGCCTCAGCAGTAGTAGGCGAGGACTTCTCTGTGATGTCCTCGTCGGGTGTAGACACTTGAGGAGTGGAGGGAGTGTCCTCCTCAGCACTAACTGGTGCCTCAGCAGTAGTAGGCGAGCAGTTCTTTACGATGTCCTCGTCGGGTGTAGACACTTGAGGAGTGGAGGGAGTGTCCTCCTCCACCTCCACCTCCTGTGCCTCAGCACTAACTGGTGCCTCAGCAGTAGTAGGCGAGGACTTCTCTGTGATGTCCTCGTCGGGTGTAGACACTTGAGGAGTGGAGGGAGTGTCCTCCTCAGCACTAACTGGTGCCTCAGCAGTAGTAGGCGAGCAGTTCTTTACGATGTCCTCGTCGGGTGTAGACACTTGAGGAGTGGAGGGAGTGTCCTCCTCCACCTCCACCTCCTGTGCCTCAGCACTAACTGGTGCCTCAGCAGTAGTAGGTGAGGACTTCTCTGTGATGTCCTCGTCGGGTGTAGACACTTGAGGAGTGGAGGGAGTGTCCTCCTCAGCACTAACTGGTGCCTCAGCAGTAGTAGGCGAGCAGTTCTTTACGATGTCCTCGTCGGGTGTAGACACTTGAGGAGTGGAGGGAGTGTCCTCCTCCACCTCCACCTCTTGTGCCTCAGCACTAACTGGTGCCTCAGCAGTAGTAGGGGACGACTTCTCCAAGTTGTGCTCGTGGGGTGTGGAGACCTGAGGAGTGGAGGGAGTGTCCTTATCAACCTCGGCCACCTCAGGATAAGTGGTGCCCTTCTTGGGTTTGTGTGTCTTAGAAGTGGAGGGAGCGGAGGGAGACTGGTGCTCAACCTCGGCCACCTCAGCAGTACGAGCAGATGCCTTTGACTTCCGAGGGCTAGTACGTCTGCTTCCTGAAGTGGAGGGAGCCTCGGCCACCTCAGCAGTACAAGCAGATGCGTTTGACTTCCGAGGGCTAGTACGTCTGCTTCCTGAAGTGGAGGGAGCCTCGGCCACCTCAGCAGTACAAGCAGATGCCTTTGACTTCCGAGGGCTAGTACGTCTGCTTCCTGAAGTGGAGGGAGCCTGCACCTCAGCAGTAACAGGCGGTGACCTATATGTCTGAGTCTGAGAAGTAGAGGGAGTTGAGGGAGACTGCTGCTCAACCTCAGCAGTAGCAGGAGATGCCTTTGACTTCCGAGGGCTCGTACGTGTAGGAACTTCTTTGTCTGTATGGATATGAGAGCTAAATTAAATTTTCAGCAATAACGTCCACTGCTGAAGGAAAAATATACAGCACCAAAAATTGTAAATTCTATTGGAATTATGAAATTGATTGAGAGATGTGATGTAGTACTGACTCGTTATCTGCCACAAATTTAAAACAAATAGACCTTTCACATTTTAATGCTGAGACATTACATAGAAGCCAAAAAACATATGCGTACCATGATATACAACCAAACCGCCACATATACAGACATAGAAATCATGTTGATTTTATTGTATGAGAAATAAAATAATAAGATAAATGTATTGACGGGTGAGAGGAACATGTAAACATTTTAGAGATATAGATCTTTGTACTTACTCAACACAACACGTAGATTAAATGGCTGTTTCTTCTTTGTTGCCGGTTCTGCCTCATCCACTGCCTCATTTGATTTCCGCTTCCTTTTCTGAGGGAGGGCTACAGGCTGCTCGGCATCCTGCTTCCTCTGGCGTTTGCTCTGCCTCTGGCCCTTAACTGGAATGGGTTGCTTTTTGGCCTTGGTTGAAACGGTCTTGCCCTTCTTCTCTGTGAATTAAAAGTAATATTAAATTTGTGTACAGATAGAGGTATAGATAGACATGTGTACATGTTGTGGTTATTAATAAATGCTAAGGAATTATTAGACTGAAGAGGTGGTAAACGGTGTTGAAATATTTTATTGCTGAGACTTTAATGCTGAGGTTTTTACTGCTGAGATTTTAAAAAATTTGATACCAGTTCTATACATGTACAGCTTACTTTTTGAAATTCACATACATGTCATACATATACTTGTAAGTTTTTCCAACACAATGATTCCAATACAATATATACCTTGCTTAGTACCATAGGCCCGCTTGTTTCTTTTAAGTTGCAGCACATGCTGACTAACGGTCATGGTGGCCACCTTGGGACGGTGTTTCTGTAGCAAATACAAGTTCAAGAAATAAAGACATGAGAAAAAAATAAACCACAAGACAGGTTAAATCCGACATCCAATTGCAAACAGTCGTGAGCCCTACCAAAAGAATACTTATAAATTTCATTGATTTTGAGGTGTATTGTTTTTCTAATAAACTTTATATTTAGACAGGTAGGAATGGATACTTACAGCATCTTTTTTTGCCTTCTCTTCCTTGAAGTCCTCATTGTTTTTCAGGCGGTCGTACCTCTTCTTGGAAGCTTTCCTATTTTGTTCCTTCCTATGTTCTTTCCGTTCCCCGTCAGTCATGTCCTTCAGGGAACGCCTATGTACAACCTTCTCCTGACCGGAATTTGTACCCGCCATGGCGTGGGATGGTGGTAAGTGTGTACCATATAACGTGAAACCTATAAATATAACACAAGATAGGACTATAGTGTTCACATACCAGCACCTCAGCAGTAAAGTTACAGTTATTGCTGATGTTTTTGAGACTATGCCCGCCGGCGTTCCCAGAAATCGGCGCTTACATTGACGGTAATTATCGAAAAAATACTAATATTTCACACATGGGGAAGATAAATATGTAATACGGGATATCCCTGACAGTTATTCTTGCAAACTACATGCATCACATGTCTAAATATACATGATAAATCATCATTTTTGACGAAATAGTTCGTTTTGCTTACCTTCGCGCGTCTGTAGTAAATCCAATATGGCGGCGGTATACACTAGAGTGCGCGCAGGGAGCTAGCCGTCGTAGTTAGTTCTACCGCCGCTAAACAGACGGCGCCAGCATCGCGCCAGCATCGCGGGGAAGCCCCCTCTACGTTAGTGCTGAGACGCGCATCATGCTTATTGCTGAGACGCGCATTGCCAGGGAACATGAAATAAGCTTCTCCTACCCACTGTAATGTATGTACATGGTAGGCCTTCCATTCATCTATTGCCTATATAGTTTAGATGTTGGATATAGAGTATATAGTTAAATATATTAATTGTGGAAATGGCACGGAAAATAAGAAATCCGTTATTGCTGAGACGCGCATTAAACGGGGATCTCAGGATGCATTCTTGAGCATACTGTAAGCCAGGTATCATATTCAAAGTCACAATAAAAATTGTGGAGGTAGGGCATACTAGTCCGCTTCTTATGTGCTACATTAGGTAAGGGTATATATAATTCCTAAAATACTGTGATGCTTCAAAGTATTAATGCTGAGAATGGAAATTTTCCACTTTACAATCACTCATTTTGGTCCTGTGCCTAAAATATTGGGTTTATTTTAGTAAATCCGGGTATTAATGAAACCTGATGTAATTTCCAAGCATATAAACATTAAAAAAACAATGTACATGGCATGTTCTTTATGTACTGAGTGCATGAAATGAAAGAAAGGTGTTCTAAATGTCAAAAAAGGCCATTTTTTGCATGTTTTTGGCCCACAGTTCCTTAAATATCGGTCACAGATAGGTAAAACCATTGTTACCTTGAAAGCTCTCATCGAGCTGGACCCAATAGGATAAAAAAAAATAATCCAAAAGCATTTGGGAAACTTGCAGGTCAGAAAAACCCGATTTTGGCCTAGTTGCATCACTTTCGCTGGAACAGGTGATTTCCTCAGGAACTATTAATGTCATGACCTCTCTACCAAAACCAAAGAATAGACTAACGTTAATAGAGGTGAATTTTAGTCACAGAACTACACGACAATACGTGCAGTTTTGTGATATTAGCAGAAATTAATAAAGTGAATAAAATAGATAAAATTTGATGAATCTAACAAAAATTAATTTGCTGGTAGAGGTAGGGTTCTGTTGGTATATATATAGTATCTATGAGGATGTCACAAGTTGACACAACGCTCCCCAACAGTAGATCTACGACTACGTTGTTCCCTCCTTGGACTAGTAAGAGTGAAGCGGCAGGTACGAGCGCTTCAATGAAGTTGCCCGCATTCTGGATCTGCCGGGGTTTCGCAATAGGGATTGTTCAAGGGTCTCGACAGAAGACGTAAAGCACAGCCAAATTAAAGTTGAAGTCTTGTTTATTTAATGTCTCTCTCATGTTGTCTCACAAGGTTCTTTTCAGTTATAACTCTGCATCCAACTATGCTTTCAAAGTCTCCGTGAAAACTACAAATAAATACAAAAATGACACATACTTTAGTCACACAATACACCCAAGTGGTATACTATCATAATTTACCATCATCATTGCCTCTATAATAGCTCTATAGAATATAGGCTATAACTCTACATAAGTACTACCACTTTATAGGCTGGGCACCTTATAATGCTTTATCACTCTCTCTGATATATTACTACTTAAATGGCCATGAGAGGTTATGTTCTACCAGTTATGATATGCAATACACAACTAAAAGGCCTCATATATATTCTACACACACAGCTGACTGCACTCAGCACCATAGTAAATACATACTACTCATAGGCCCAGACAGGGGGCAAAGCCTTTTTCAGCTTTCACAAGTTTCACAATAAACTAGAGTTTATGTACACTCTAGCAGGACTAATGATTTATACATTCATGATCTCTGAACATAAATCTCACGTAAACATAAGTTTACTAACCTCCTTGGTCCCTTTTACAGCCAATATTCTCATATTTTGTAGCAGAAGTCTCAGTTCCCTCTCTCAGTTCTGTCTGCCATGTGGTTGTGTGCTGATGTCATACTTTTGCTGGTTATTCAAAGTCTAAGCCTTTACCTACAGGAACCAGCACAGCTATAACCATCTACCCATGATTCCCTGTGGTTATGACCCATGGTTTTACCAGTAACATTGTTTCTCAAAACCACCACTTGGTGGCAGCACCTCTTGGCTACCTTTACATGGCTCCTCAAAAAATTAGAATAATTTTTTATACAGAAATATCAACATTACAAGTTGAAGTAACATAACTCTTCGATCTACCTAAACACATAAATATAAACAATATAGGTATGACCACGTTCTGACTTTACCACTAAGTTCACTGACAGTCCACCCAGAGACCAGAAGAGAAATCAGGGCTTCCCGATGGGGATCTCCCCTTCTCCCGTGTCCTCAACCAACAGAACTAGTTTCTGAATCGGACGTTCAAGGTAGGCAGTTTGCCTAACACGCTTGCCTTTGGCATTCAGGTTTCGATCACCAATCGCTAGCTTTACGCGGCGGACATGTTCATCGTCACCTCGGACTATCTCGTCCACTCGTCCCAACTGCCAAACATTTCGGGGGACATTCTCATCTTTGATGATCACAACGTCACCAACTCTAAGATCACGACGTGGGTGCATCCACTTCTGTCGCTCTTGAATATTCTGAAGGAATTCTTTTCTCCAACGAAACCAAAACTCGTTGGCCAAATGTTGGACTCTACGCCAACGCTTTCGTAGATACAAATCAGCACGCTGAAATTCACCGGGAGGTGGAAGTACAATCTTTGACTTCATCGTCAAGAGGTGGTTCGGAGTCAGTGGTTCGGGAGATGTAGGATCATTCAAGTTTTCTGTTGTCAGTGGTCTGCTATTGATAATGGCAGCGGCTTCACACATGAGTGTCCTCAGCGATTCGTCATTAAGCTGAGAGCCTGCTTGATCCATCAAAGATCCAAGAATACTTCGGACAGTGCGTATCTGTCTCTCCCAAACACCACCTCTGTGACTCGCAGAAGGCACGTTCATTTTGAACTCAAAGTCACATCCTTCCTCGGCTAGTACTTTTCTCACAATGTCAGAATTCATTTCCTGAAGTGCTTCTTTAAGCTCTCTCTTTGCTCCAACAAAGTTTGTGCCCTGGTCAGATCTCAGTTGCCTGATGGGGCCACGAATTGAGATAAATCTCCTCAAGGCGTTGATAAATGAGTCAGTCTCCAGAGAATTCGCTGTCTCCAGGTGCACTGCACGTGAAGCCATGCAGGTGAAGAGCACGCCATATCTTTTCAACTCTTTGCGACCTTCCTTTATGTACCAGGGTCCAAAGTAGTCTACTCCGCAGTATGTGAAAGGCGGTGCTGGCTTCAGTCGATCTTCTGGTAGATCTGCCATCTTTTGCTCTTGTACTTGAGCTCGCAGTTTTCTGCATTTGACGCACTTGAATATACAGCTAGACACTGCAGAGCTGCAACCTAACACCCAAAATCCATTGGTGCGGATCTCATTTGTCGTCATTCCACGACCCTGATGCTGGGTTTCCTGGTGACAATGCCGAACCACCAGTTCGGTGACATGATGCTTTCTAGGCAGAATTATAGGATGCTTCACATCTGTAGGACAATCAGCCCTTCTTATTCTACCACCGACGCGCATAATTCCATCTTCATCCAGAAAGGGGTCAAGGCGATAGATCGAGCTCATACCTTTCAGCATCTTTTTCTGTTTCTTATCTCCCTCAGGCTTGAGAGTACTGGCTTCATCCTTGAAGCAGGTTGCTTGTACTTGCCTGATAATCTCTTGTTCGGCACTCTTTATATCCTTAACTGTAAGAGGCTGGTACAGCTGGATATCCTTTTGAGAGACTCTACCGTTTACAGGAGTCTTCGGCTTCTTTACCTCTCGGATCCTAAGCCTTTCCTTGAACCACAGGCACACAGCTACTGCACGTTTTGCCCTGTTCCAGTCAGAGAAGTACTCAAGTCTTTCTAGAAGTGGGCACCGGTCAGCTACGCTACTGACTTGTGAAACAAAGGCCTGTGCCTTCCTTACTTCTGGGTCATCTGCTGTCAGATCGGTAGTCTCATCTTCACTCTTTGGAATGACAGGTTCCCAGAGAAAATCTGGTCCAGTAAGCCACTTTGACTGACCTAGTAGTTCATCTACAGAGAGACCTCTAGAAGCGTCATCAGCTGGGTTCTCATCTGTCTTCACATGTCTCCACTGTGAAGGGTTTGTGTGATCACGAATCTGTTGTACTCTGTTAGCAACGAAGACGTGAAACCTTCGGGAGTCATTCGCAATATAACCAAGGACGACCTTGCTGTCTGTCCAAAAGGTTTCATCTGTGATTGTGTAGTCCAGTTCTCTTTGTATGGATGCACTGATCTTAACCGATACAAGTGCAGCGGTCAGTTCCAACCGCGGAATAGTCACTGGTTTGAGGGGGGTCACTCTGGCCTTGCCCATAACCAAAGAACAATGCACCTTTGACTGGTCGTCAACTAGTCGGAGATAGGAACACTGTCCATATCCATCCATGCTTGCATCTGAAAAATGATGAAGTTCTGCTGACTGAATAGCTCCAAAGCCTTCTGGCTTAAAGCATCTGTTGATCTGCACTTTCTCCAGGTTCACAAGGTCAGTTCGCCATCTCGCCCATCTTTCTCTGAGGGCGTCTGGAATTGGGCTATCCCAATCAATCTGTTCTCTACACACCTGCTGTAGTATCTTCTTTCCAGCGAGCACTACTGGGGCAACGAAGCCAAGTGGATCATACACCGAGCAGAGTGTGGACAGTATACCGCGTCTTGTCAGTGGTTTGTCCGACAGGGTAATCCTAAACTGAAACGTATCTGATTCAATACACCACTGTACCCCGAGGGCTCTCTCAAGAGGTAGTGGGTCGTGAAGTAGATCTAGGTCCTTTACACCTACAGCACGGTCTTCCTTTGGGATGGATTCCAACACAGCTTTCGAGTTGGATATGAACTTGTGCAGTCGCAGTCCACCCTTCGCACAAAGGTCTTTACTCTTTTGAATGAGTTCAATGGCCTCAGTTTCTGTGCTAACAGATTTCAGTCCATCATCGACATAAAAGTCACGCTTTATGAAACTGGCCACTTCTGGTCCAAAGTCTGGTTCATTATCATCGGCTGTCTGCTTCAGACCAAAGTTGGCACAACCAGGAGAGGACGCTGCACCAAACAAATGCACCTTCATCCTGTACTCGACTGGACTTACGCTGGTGTCTCCCTTGTCCCACCAAAGGAAGCGAAGGAAATTCCTGTGCTCCTTATTCACCTTGAACTGGTGAAACATTTGTTCCACGTCGCACATGAAGGCAACTGGTTCTTGCCGCATTCTGCAAAGAACTCCCACCAGACCGTTAGTGAGATCTGGGCCTTGTAACAAGTGGTCATTCAAAGACGTGCCTTGGTACTTTGCACTACAGTCAAATACCACACGAATCTTTCCAGGTTTCTTGGGATGATATACCCCGTGATGTGGAATATACCACACGCATCCATCTCCCAGATCAATTTCTGATGATGGAACCTTTTCTGCAAAGCCATTCTTTATCATGCTCTCCATGAACGTTGTGTAGTCAGAATGGTAGTCCTTGTCTTTCTTTAATCTAGCCTCTAACTGCTTTAAACGATGGAGTGCTAGAGTCTTGTTGTTCGGCAGGTTAGGTTCCTGCACTCTGAAGGGAAGAGGCATCTCATAATGTCCCTCTGTAAGGTGGATTCCTTCACCTACCTTCTTTAAAAAGGTTCGGTCATCGTGAGAGTATGCAGTCTGACAGGGCTGCTTCTCACTGAAGTCTTGTTCCAGCATCTTGGCGACTTCAACGGGGCTCACAACTTCCTTAATCTTCGTCTGGAAGGAAACCAAGATTTGATTTGGTTCGCCAGATTCAGTCACAAGTGAGTCGGGCACTTCGCAAGCTACGACTCTATGACTTATCCCAATGGCGTCACCTTCTATCAACATAGGGTTGACAATCCCTACAATGCCCCAGCCTAAGTCTGTCCTTTGACCATATGGCTCGTTGCTTTGGGGACTTATGATGTCACGTGGTGCTAATGCACGAGGGCAGTTGTAGCCAATAAGTAGACCAACTTCAGAATCATGTAGTGGCATCAACTGGTCTGCAATTCGCTCCAAGTGCGGCCAACACTGAGCGACTCCTGGAGTAGGTATGTGCGAGCGATTCGCAGGCATAATTTCTCTAGTATAGGCTACTGGAAGAGAGATCTTGAGGTCACTGTTGTGTCCACGTACCATGAGACCAGAAATCTTCTTGCTGTCCACAGCCTGGTCTTTAGACAACATAGTTGATAAAAGAAGTTGAGTTTTCGGTCCGTCTACTCCAAGAGCTAGTCTTGTGTCCTCTAAAATAAATGTGGTGTCGGACTGTGTGTCAAGCAGAGCGTACACTAGTCTTTCATTCTCAGGCGAGTCACAGTGCGAAACCCAAACAGGCACTATCATGGAGCACTTGCTGCTCTTACCTGTATCACTCAAGTGGCTCACACTTTCTACTGCTTTACTTGCAGGAACTTTCTTCTCCGCATCTTTCTTATCGGCAGGAGTAACCTTCGTGTCTGGACTGCTAGGTTCTTCTTTGGTGACTGGCTTCCACACATCTCCATGTAGGGCTGTGGGGTGTGGCTTCTGGCATGTCTTACATGTCTGTCTCTGTCTACAAAACTTAGACCTGTGTCCTTTCCCGAGACAGCCGAAACACAGTCCATTTTCCTTGATATATTTCTTCTTTTCTTCAAGAGGCTTGTTCAAGAAGATCTTGCAGTCACCGATAACATGGGATGACTTGCCGTCATGTAATGGACAGTTGTTATCCTTTTCTGATTTCACTTTACCAGTCTCGCTGGTCTTACCAGTCTCGGTAGTCTCTGTGGAGAGAGAGTTGGCACCAGGTGCACGTCTGCGTCCATTTTTGTTAGCAGAACTCTTGTCGTCGCTGGGCTTCTCTGTCTTGAGGGCCTGTAGGGATGTGATGGGATCACACGCAATGTTTGCTTCTTTAGCAATAAATTCGACAAAAGAACTGAAATATGGGAAGTTTCCCTGTTTCTCTCGTGCGTCAGCAACTACTCTCGCCCAACGGGTTACTATCCAATCTGGTAGTTTCATTAGAAGTTTCTTGTTTTCTCTTTCGTCATTCAAGATTTTTAAACTGTCGATGGTCTTCATCGCAGTGTCGCACTGTCGCAGAAAATCCGCAAGCTTACGCAAAGCTGTTCCATCGCGGGCAGCTATCTTAGGCCATGCCTCGAGCTTATCTCGAAAGGCATTCGCAACAACAAAAGGATCGCCGTAACGTTTCTGTAGGAGGGCCTTGGCTTCCTGGTAGGCGTGTTCCGTCATCAGGAGGCAGAATCCTTCAATGGCCTCCTTAGCCGCACCTGCAACATACTTCTTGAGGTAATGAAACCTCTCCGAGGGAGGTATACCTCTCTGTTCGATGAGCGCCTCGAACGAACTCTTCCATCCTGGGTACTGCAGAGCATCTCCAGAGAACGTACTTGGTTCCGGTGGCGGTAACCTACTGAGGCTCACTTGCTCTGCAAAGGATTTCGCCAAATCAAAGAACTGTTGCTGAGCTGGAGGCTGCTCCTGGGTCTTTACCATACCTGGACCATTATCATCTGATCGGGTCACAGGGGTCGCAGTGATATTTGACCATGTAGTGCTCGTCAAGGCTGTAGGACCTGGGACGAAGGTAGTAGCCTGGGGATTAAGCTTCGCTGTAGTATATGCCATCGTAGATCCAGGGATACTAGTAGACTGACTGAAACTAGAGTCTGATGTCGTCCTTGTAGGGTCCATCTGAGGAGCCTGGGTAGTCTGCAGGATAGGAGACGAAGATGTCGCAAAAATAGGTCCCGCGCTAGATTCGTATACGTTAGACGCGACGCTCTGACGAACAGGTGAAATCTTGCTCGATTCAGCTCCAATATCGATCACCTGCTCTGCCTGACTAGAAGTCACAGGCACGAAAATAGGTACTGCGGGAGGGTCTGTCACTAGATTTGATGCCGCAAGTTGTTGTACGTAGTCCTGTACATAATCGTTCATGCCGTCCTGAGGCAAATCTGAGAGGACGTCCGCCATGTACGATCCCTCTCTTTCTATGGCATTTATCGCACTGATTTTGGCTTCGGCCATATCTATCTCCTTGAGTGTTTGGAGTTTTTCTAACTCTGCTCTCTGTTTAGCCTCAAGATCCATATATCGCAGTTTCACTCTCAAGGATGCTGCTTCTGAGGCTGCTTCTATCTTCTGAGTGTTCTCTGAGGCTCTAGAGGAATGGGAACGTCTTGAGCTCCTAGAGCGACTACTTCGTGTAGAGCGCGCATCGGCATCGCGGAGAGTGGCCTTAATTTCACTTATACGACGAAGTGTACCTCCACTTACACGATAGTGATCGGCCTCGATGACTTCATAACGTTTATGCTGTTCTTCAGCTTCGTTGTCCGGTAGAATGTTTATAAGATCCTGGTAAATTGACGTCACTTTATTCATATCTTCTTGCAGAAGCTCATGTTGCTTGGTCATTGTCATGACATTGTTATCGTTAGGCCATAAGGCCTCTAACGCGCATGATCGCTTACGCCACGCAGTAATCGCGGTTCGGAACGAACGTTGCGAAAATATGACGAGTTGCGCTAAACCCTTTTCGGTTAACGTCCTTTCACGGGAGCTAGTCCGACTTTTACTTCCGGACTCTTCCCCATCCAGATCCCCAGGTGAACTGTCAGCTAACCCCTTTTGAAGAGCTCGAACTTCCCCTGACTGTTCATCTAAAGGATCCCCGGTAGAAACTATACTCTCATCTACCTGACTCTCTAAGATAGGATTCTGAGACATTTTTGTACGTTTGTATGGTTATAGGATAAATTTACTCTCTAAATCTCTAAAAGATATCCTTTTGCAGTAAACCAACAATCTCAAAAAACCTCTTTCTGAGTCTAACAATGTACCTGTACCAGTACACTCTAAGTTCGCAAATACCAGTATTACGTATGCTGACGTAAAGTACCAAATATGATATCACCTAGTTACTGTGATAAATCGTTAAATCGCATATATACTAGACAACAAATACCATCGGTTTACCACGGATGTGCTGAAAAAGAACACGTATTAGTTAAACCAATAATAGGCAAGTAGGTCACCAACAGCAATGTTCAATAATTGTTGTCACGCAATAGTTTGTTTGATATTTTTTTACAATAGTTCAATGCATCAATTTTTTTTTTCAACAAGTCTCTTTGAGATGTTCACTCCAAGTCGTTGTCACGTTGCCGTTTCCTGTTGCCCAGGGCGCAGCGCTGACCGGTCCACGTAGAGCCCTCAAAAGCTGGAGTCGTTCCAGCGTCGCATGAGGCCCGCGGCGGGTGACAGCTTTCCTAAGTAGCAGTCAACAGTTCGCATGTGACGGGGTTGGGTCCAGTTCACCACGCCCTCTGGTGAGTGTCGCAGGTGTCGCTACGCCCGGTCGTGGGTGTCACGAGGTGTCGCTACGCCCGGTCGTGGGTGTCGCGAGAAGTCACTCCCTCTGATGGCGAACGTCGTGAAGCCCTTTTCCCCTTCGTGGAGAACGTCTCAAGGAGTTTTCACTGAAGCGGCAGGTACGAGCGCTTCAATGAAGTTGCCCGCATTCTGGATCTGCCGGGGTTTCGCAATAGGGATTGTTCAAGGGTCTCGACAGAAGACTTAAAGCACAGCCAAATTAAAGTTGAAGTCTTGTTTATTTAATGTCTCTCTCATGTTGTCTCACAAGGTTCTTTTCAGTTATAACTCTGCATCCAACTATGCTTTCAAAGTCTCCGTGAAAACTACAAATAAATACAAAAATGACACATACTTTAGTCACACAATACACCCAAGTGGTATACTATCATAATTTACCATCATCATTGCCTCTATAATAGCTCTATAGAATATAGGCTATAACTCTACATAAGTACTACCACTTTATAGGCTGGGCACCTTATAATGCTTTATCACTCTCTCTGATATATTACTACTTAAATGGCCATGAGAGGTTATGTTCTACCAGTTATGATATGCAATACACAACTAAAAGGCCTCATATATATTCTACACACACAGCTGACTGCACTCAGCACCATAGTAAATACATACTACTCATAGGCCCAGACAGGGGGCAAAGCCTTTTTCAGCTTTCACAAGTTTCACAATAAACTAGAGTTTATGTACACTCTAGCAGGACTAATGATTTATACATTCATGATCTCTGAACATAAATCTCACGTAAACATAAGTTTACTAACCTCCTTGGTCCCTTTTACAGCCAATATTCTCATATTTTGTAGCAGAAGTCTCAGTTCCCTCTCTCAGTTCTGTCTGCCATGTGGTTGTGTGCTGATGTCATACTTTTGCTGGTTATTCAAAGTCTAAGCCTTTACCTACAGGAACCAGCACAGCTATAACCATCTACCCATGATTCCCTGTGGTTATGACCCATGGTTTTACCCTGGTTCCCGTGGCTAAACGCTTTCCGATAGACTGATGGCGCGTAGTAGCCCCGGTATGGAGTAATCGTTGCATCGGTGTGTGCGCGCACCAGAGCACACGCTTTTCACTTGCAACGGGGTGTGCGCATGCAATCGCGCACTAATTTGGACATTCTGTACCGGTTCACTCGATTTACAGCGACGCGGGGCGCTCTGGTAGAGAACGCCACTCTGTCACTGCTCACTCGATTCAGAGCGACGCGGGGCGCTCCGGTAGATAACGCCGCGCGCTATCCGCGCGGAATCCAGACCTCCGTGCCTGGCCCAATACTCGCCCTCCCGCGAGTGGGCCGGCGACCAGGCTACCATGGTTTTACCAGTAACATTGTTTCTCAAAACCACCACTTGGTGGCAGCACCTCTTGGCTACCTTTACAAAGAGGTATCAATTAAGTATCAAAGCGCTCAGATTCTCAAAGTTTATATAATTTAACAAAAGATACAGGACATCTTAATTTTATTAAAATAACTAGCTGGAAACCCCTCAGTTTTGCATAAAAACCCCTCAGATTTTAGGGCTGGGTACGCCCCTATGCTCCTTGGTGAAACTGTGGCGCGAAAACTCTCCTCGATTGCCACCTGGCGACTTAAAAGTAAACTACAAGTGAACCAAACGTGAGACACATGCCAAAATAAAACCAAATAAATTAATCATAGCAACTTCTGGCCAATCTTAAGCGCTGATATTTATAATAATATCATAGTATATCCATTCATGTATTATGACACCCAACAAAAGAGTGGCTTCAGCGAAACTAAAGTAATTTTTCTCGGGCACCTGCGTAACCAAGCAACGCCGCCATATTTGTTTATATCATGGCGGACGTCTCGACGTCTGGCTTCGGATATTGAACTGTTTTACCGGAAAACTCGTCATCAAAGGCTATTTGGATATACAAAATAAGCAAGTAAGTGTCATACGAGGTCTCGATGTCGATCCAATAATGTGGGGCGATGATATTGTCGGGATCCGAGGCATTCAAAGTAAAAGTGACAAGGCTCACAAGCGCCGAAGCCTCGATCACAACAACAAGCCCGATGCAAAACAGAGCAGAATCAAGAGTGTAAACACACAGGCAGAAGGCAAGGATATTGAAGGCGATTTCTGAACCGGTTTGAGAAGTTATAGTTCTAATATTACTGTTGTATTTGAGCGTTTTTATTAAATTTTGGCAAACGTTGGAATTAGATCTAGGAGTTTCTTTTCACTGCATGTCAACATAACACTATTCACTCAGTGATACTGCCAGTGCAGTGGCAGATTGGCAGTAAAATGGGTTGTAATAACAGCCCTAACAATAGTTTAGGGCTAGTGCAAAGAAACGATTGGACCTTTATCCTTTACCACCTCTGTTTATGGAATAATTTTCTCAGATCTACATATTATTTTTTTCTGAATCATTCACAGTTAGGCCTACTAAATTCATCATCAGATTCTGTTTAGTAGCACATCTGAAAGGAAAATGCAGAAGTCAAATATCTGTCACTTGTTAGATCTAGGTAATGTTGTGGCCTAGGTCCAAGATGTCATTTTAAACAGACCATTCAGAGTTTCTCAGTTTTCAATCTGAAATCATCAGCTTTGAAAACCTTTCTTTTCTGTTTTTTCTGTCTTGTCTCTCCCCCCCCCCCCCCCCCCCCCCCCCCCATAAATAATTGGGCCCAAATAAGTTCAAAGACAAAGATTTTCTTTTACGACACTACAAGTACAAGTAACAACTAACGTTAGTCAGGCGTGTGGGGTGGAGTAGTGGTTAACGTTAGAGTGTCCGTCTGTTGCGCGGGCGGCCCGGGTTCAATCCTGGGCTGGGGTGGGATAGCTGCTACCCCCCTCTACATGTCTCTTAGTGGCAACAACTGGGTTATCAAAGGTCTCTAGTAGACCACTGGCTGTTGTGTGTAGGGCCCTGCCTATGGGACCCTGCACATTAAAGAACACCTGCCTTGGTAAAAGTGTAGGGGTATGGTCTCTATCTTCTCATAGATTCGATCATTCCATAGATACAATCATCAAGGACAGGATTGTCAAAATCATGTTCTCGCCGTGATATAACCTTAGATGTAGATACGGCGTAAAACCCCAATAACCAACCAACCAACTAACGTTAGTCATAGATCTAGGCCTAGATGATAAACTGTAAAAACCAGTGCTTGACATAACTTATAAAATCGAGGGACAAATCGACTCCCTATGCTTTTAAAATCTGTGGTACCTCACCTAAATCTAGGGGATCTCAAGTAAAGTCTTTAAAAATAACGTTATAAATTTATCATGAATTGAAAACCATGTAATCATTCAGTTGAAACTATAACTATATGTGACCCCCCACCACATAGTGAGGCATAAGTCGCAGATGTGAAAATTGAGTTTTTTACAGATTATAAGAGTTGATGAACTGATCTTTAGAACAGTGCAAGAATTATGTTTCTATCAGTATTAACACCAAAGTTATGAATGTTTGAAATCTCATCCATTAGATATCCCATTCTTGGTAAAATGACTTTAAAGATAGTACTTATCATTATGGTAATGGCAATTTCCATAGACTTTATCAATAGCCACCAGCAAAAACCATCAATTTTACATATTGAATCCATAATTCTATTTAGTTTGTTGCTAAAATGTAATATATAGGTGTTAGCCATGCCATTTCTGTAGAAAACTCAATTTTCTATTTTTCATCCTTTTGCTTTGCTTTGCCATTATCTCAGAATTGATCTGAGCGACTTATGCCTCATTTAGTGGTGTGGGGTCACATATAGTTATGATCCATGATTTTTTTAGAGGTTAGTTAGGCCCCTAGATTTATTGGTCATGGGGAACATCTTTTTTTATGCCTCAGGCCCCTGGACCACTGGTTATGTCCACCCGTGTAACCTATTGCCAATAACAAATAGTAAGTTTCATTCAATAAACACAGTGGAATGGCATTGTTATCAGTGAAATGTGTCCAAATATAAAAGAAAAAAGAAGAGCATCTCATGGATTGCATAGATTGCCAACGTGTGAAAATGTTCTGCTTGCTAAAGGCATGCATCTTTTTATCCTAGGTGTTTGATTCAAACAAGAGTGTATCCAAAACCTATCAGACATGTCCGACAGTTTTCAATCAGTGTTTTACCTCAAACACGAGAATATCACATGGGAATTTTATTTTCATGTATTAAATCAGTTTTATTTCTATGTATCTAGTCATATATCTTTTGCTATAAATCCTCAGATATTAAATCTTTGTCTTTTTTTTTTTATTGAGACAAGGCGTCTGAGAAAAACAAGTTGTAAAACAAGTTTTTAAAAAAATTGTTAAGATTAATTTTTTTTTCGAGGCTTTAAAGAAAACAAGTTTTTAAAAGTTAGGTCTTAAGTTTATGGGATACACTTATCTAATGATAAAACTGGTACCCCTACAGGCATGCTGACGCCGGTGACGCCCTTGGCGGGCGGGAAGGTGAACCACTTTGGTATCGAGGTGGTGGGAGCCGGGCTGTTTAAGATTTTACACATTCACATTAATGATAAAACTGTCTTTTTTTCTTTTTCCCACCATGGAGATTTGGTCAGGCACCAATCAGATCTGGATCCTGGCACTTAAAGCAGTAGCATCAATTCTTTCACACACACTAGCCACGTTGTCCACATTAATGATAAAACTGCTACCCCTACAGGCATGCCATCGCATGTGGCAGTGCTGGGAGCTCGGCTGTTTAAGTTTATACATATTCACATTAATGATAAAACTGGTGACGTCCCTGGCGGGCGGGAATGTGAACAACTTGGTAACGAGGTGGTGAAGGGCATTATGTGGGAAGGCTGGGACTGGGCTGCTTAAGTTTTTATATGTTTAAATATAATAGATCTATATACAACTAATAAAACTGCTACCCCTACAGGCATGCCGGCGCTGGTGACGCCCCTGATGGGCGGGATGGTGAACCACTTTGGTATTGAGGTGGCAGGGCTGGGAGCCGGGCGGTTGAAGTTTATATATATATGTTTAAATATGATAGATCTATATACATTTAACGTAATGATAAAACTGCTACCCCTACAGGCATGCCGGCGCTGGTGACGCCTCTGGCGGGTGGGAAGGTGAACCACTTTGGTATTGAGGTGGTAAAGGGCATCACGTGGCAGGGCTGGGAGCCGGGCCGCGAGTACACCAAGAACCTTGTGCTGAAGAACGTCAGGGTCAAGACCCAGAAACTCAAATACAGGTCAGACTCGACACCTTGTTTTCTTGTTCTGTTTAGATGGAACTAAAGATATATGTATTTAGTCGGAATCTATTAGAATGTAAGATAATAAGACATGAGATTATGTACCTGTAAAAAATTATAAACCAATATAATTCATATTTCGCCTGTTTATACCTGTTTTAAACAGGGGGGGTCTTAGTCTTTGTTTTTGTTTTGTTTTTTCCTTAAACAAGTTTATTCATAATGCTGCATCTGTCAACATACTAGATAAGTGGAAAGAAGAAGACTGAAATTTGTCAGCTTGGAAAAAAACAACAACAACAAAAAAAACGTTTTTACTAAGCATTATTTAAAACAATTTTTTAAGCTATGCTGTTTTATCCTGTAAATGTTATTGCTTTAATGTGTTCTACATCTCATACGGTCTGTTTTCAGGGCGCCCCAGTCGCGCTTCTTCCACACCCTGTATCCACAGCCGATCGTGTTGAGCGCGGGAACTAGCTACACGCTCCCCGTAACCTTCAGACCGCTCGAGAAAAATGTCTACACCGACAAGATCGAGTTTGTCACCAATGTAAGGCCTTACGCTACTAAACAGACAAATATATAATCAATAGAAAGGCGAATAAAGACTATCACAACGTTGTATTTTCATAGGAACTTTTGATAATTTTTCATTGCACTTTTGCTTGTTTATGAAATATGTGACAAGTTTATTCCTTGTTGATTAATAAATAGGAATTACCATCAGTGATTCTAGTATGATATGACATGCGTAAAAAGAAGATCGTATCCAATTAGATATAAGAAATTAAACTTAAGTATACAGATTTTATGTGACATTTACCAAATCCCATTTATTTAGAAAATGTATTATTTGCCTCCTATTAGACAACTCAGCTGACTACTCTTCATGTGCGATATTTCTATTAATCTTTTCAAACGTCATTGACAAAGTTAAAACCCTTTAATCTATTCTTCTTTTTTTTTACATATCATTTTACCCACAATGTAAATTCAGCTCGAAAATTATCAGTTCTCTTAGCAAGTCAAACACTGCTAATAATTAAATGCACATTTACTTTGCCATACACCCAATATCTGATCAGAATATAATTAGCGATTGTTTCTCGCAGGGCGGTAAGTTCGAGGTACCCATCCACGCGCTGCTGCCTCAGTACGGTATGGAGGTTCCTGACCACATCCACTTCAACATGTGTGCCACCGAAGACAACATCCAACTCACCTTCAACATCAAAAACCTCAGGTAAAGTTCAACACTCAATTGAAATAAACTGAAAATATAATGTGCAATGTATGTATGATGGCTGTTCTAGGCGTCCAGCTGAACAGTTAAATTGATAAAATCTCTCCTTTTCAGCGTGGGATACAGGATTTAGAAACTGTGTGTGTGGTTGGGCGGGGGCACCAGCCTGTATGAATCTTTCAATTTGAATGAGTTTAGTAAAAGTTTTACATAACAAGATTAAAGTTCCCGAAAACAGGGAAGGGTAAGCACCCCAGTATACCCTCCCTAAAATCAGCTTACGCTAACTATTACATGTATTTAGCATACCTGGCTAAAACAACAACTTGCTAATGAATTAGAATATTATGAAATTGATCGATGTGCAATAATAAAAAGTTAAGTGATTAACAAATAAGGTATGATGATATCTCAAAACGGAAGTACCTGATCACACCTAAAAGAAAAAAAATACATAATACAGCGAAATCGTGATTCTCTCTAACACATTTTTAATCGAAATTGAATAAACCAAAAAGAGTCTGACTTGATCATTCACTTGGTCAACTAGATAACTGTACATCCATTTTCTATTATAAATCTCCAAGTACATTTTGTGAATAATAAAATTTAGTCTGAAAATATATATATATTTTTTTTTTTTGATTGGATTTTTATCCAGGCTGAGTTCACTTTATTAAATGTTCTTCCACTGCAGTCCTGTCGCTATATTCTATTCTATTTATATAACACTAATGAAGGTACCATATTGTAGTTCAAGTAATTCTGGACCTTCCAAAAAACCGGTTTAAGGCCTTATTACACTATGCGTTGGGTCTGCATGCGCGGTAGTTAACTTTGCCCAATGCATCTGATTTGCGTTAAGACCATATTACACTATGCGTTGGGATGCGTCGGTTACAAACGGGACCTAACACAAAGTACATTATGCTTTGTACTTTGGGTCGCGTTAGGGCGCGTTGGGTTGCATTGGGTCAATGCAACCCAACGCAACCCAACGCAAATGCTTGCAGAATTTTTTTTCTATATACTGTGCGTTGGGTGGCATTGGGTATTTGATTTTGGTAAAGCAACCCCAACGCCAGCAAGTCAACACATATTGTAATATGGCCTTTACACCTAAAACAACTTAAATTCCATCTTTGACCCTCCCCTTGTTGCAGTGAGTTGGTGACCCCCTTCCAGGTGGACTGTGAGGAGCCGTTCACCGTCGAGCCCCCAGAGGGCGTCCTGGAGCCGTACGGAACCCAGACACTCACCGGAGTCTTCAAACCCAAGGTAGGCAAAGATTTTGTTATCTTTTTCTGTGTTTTCAAGTTCAAGTTCAATTTGCTTTATCGTAATGCACTTTTACAAGCATTTTGTAATTATATAATGAGGCTTGATAGCTCAGTGTGCTACTTCGTGTAAAAAAAATTTAAAAAATCACAATCATTTTTTACAAAGCTTTGTAAGACTACATACACAGAGGGAAATAAAGAGAAAAGGACTATACTTCTTGTGAGGCTACATGCTACAGGATTAAAGAGAAAAGATGGCAGCAGAACCTTCTTTACCCTGTAAATAATACAGAAGGGTGGATAAACTGGTAATGTAGTTTGAGGGATTTTTTGTTTTTGATTACAGCTCCCCATTTACACGATATACAATGGCCTCTGAAATGAAAGATTTAAACAATTGAGGCTACTGGGGGTTCGGTAGATTTCATAATGTAGATAAATTGTTGTATATGTATTGTTCGGCACTTTTAAAAGTTTTTCACCTACGCTTTTTGTTTCTGATTAGTGAGACAAAGTATGCGATAAACTTTTAATGTATCTTTGTGCCCTATCTTTATAGGCTGCAGCTGTGTATGAGGCTGAGGCTATTGTGCGGTATGGTGCCAACTATGACAACTCTAAGACGATGCGCTTTGAAGGAATAGGTAAATAGATTCTTTTTTTAAAAATTAACATTGGTTAAACTGGTCAACGCTCGGTTATAAATTCAGGTTTTCATTGTTGCACCAGTGGGCTTACAATCATTATATCTTTGTGATTATATATTTCAATATATCACAAAGTATTATGGTCATCATATCAACATGTAATCGATCAAAAATAAATGAATTGAAGTAAAAGATATCTTTGGTAGGGCTTTTACCCGAATTATTCCTGCTGTCAAAGGTCAAAGCAACTTTCCCTACCGTTGATAAATTATTTACCATGTTTAACTAGCTTAGACAAAGATGCATGCTGAAAAATACATGTCGACAACTCACAAACCCTAAGCATATACATTTTCACTGAATGTGGCATTATTTATCATGAAGATAGACAGTTGGCATTGGTATTTTTCGAGTTTGTATCTGTATGTATTTTCTTTTCTTTTCAGTTGTTTTGAAAATGTGTTCGTTACAGATATATATTTATATCATCAAATATTTTCTATGGTTGTTCTGGTCTTGTCAACAAAAGTAGTCCAAATAACCTACAGGTTCGTAGAAACTTTAAATTTAGCTATCCATGGTAGGGAGAATTGTTTCTACTTTTAATTCTTATGAATCCTAAGGTCCGACATAAAAACATATAAAAGTAGTCACTAACATATGGCAGAATGATAAAATGACAATCTCAACAGGGTGTCAGTGACAGTTGTTTATGTGGTTTACACGCATATAACATGTTATTAGTATTAAGATAACAATTGATGTGAATCTAACGTGTATGATTTACTTTTTTCAGGAAAATTCCCCCACCTGTTAGTGGCATGTAACGGTCAGCAGGCGGTTCCGACCCCGGGAGGCCTCGAATCGGTTGTCGACTTCCGCGAAGTCGGCATCGGTCAAACAGTCGAGAAGTGGATTGAACTGCGTAACCTTTCCCCAGTTAGTACTCGCCTTGAGATATATTTATCTTAACCCTTTAGACCCCACCGATTATGAGGATGAACTGCTGGATTTCCCCAGGTTTTCCCAGGATTTCCCTCGGAAATCCCTTGAATTTGTTTTGATTGAGAAAGTTCAAAGGTTTACCCCTCCTTAAATATTAAAGTTATATAAATATGGTGTGTAGCATTGCATTTGGAATTAAATTAGCTTTCAAACGATATATTTGCAGTTTTTGCACATTGACGACTTGTTAAAGTATTCCCATTGGAAAAATATGGTAAAATTATGGAAAAAATGATCATTTTACCGGGCGGCTACGGCCGGATCGGGGACTACACCCTCGGGCGGCTATGGCCGGATTGGGGGCTAAAAGGTTACTGTAGTAAACATATTTTTGATTAACAGAAAATTACTAGGCTTTGATTTAATCTTTGTATCAAGCACAAGAAAATAGTATTGGAATAAAGTCTACCGAGTATCCTTGGGTATTTTTAAAGAAAGTATGAGTAAGATATTACTTTGATGGTACCTTTATTTTTGCGGAATGCCTGTAATTTGTTTACATGTATATGTATATATATTATAAAAAGATTGTCAAAATGTATATATATGATTAAAATGTAGAACACTTGAAAGGTCACTGAGATATCGTACTAAAACTAGAAAGGTTTCAGTATCAATTCAGCCGGGACCTATATAATAGTTCTCTGTTATAACCAACTGGACCTACAAAGAAAACCAAAACCCAATGATGTTTCAATATAAATAAATAATTTAGAAAAAAAAAAGGAAAAAAAGTTGATCTCTGAATAACATTCATTTTTCCCACTTACAAATAAATCCCACAAAAGGCTCATTCTTTGAAGGAAACGTGCAATAAAAGTACCAATCAGTTCTCCCTATAGTTTCAGATATCATTCCCTTAGGATACCTTTAACACCCTCAGCCTGA
The DNA here is from genome assembly GCA_936440205.1 of Lepidonotus clava. Taxonomy (NCBI): domain Eukaryota; kingdom Metazoa; phylum Annelida; class Polychaeta; order Phyllodocida; family Polynoidae; genus Lepidonotus; species Lepidonotus clava. Next base: position 9,202,362 of record OW387149.1, read on the forward strand.
CCTCCTCAGTCATTCTTCACTGCCCCTATGGCGTAAAACTAGCTGCAAAGCTTTACCTTGTGCAGTCTGGTAAAAGAACCCTAAAGGGTTGGCCGGACGTTAAACTAAACCCACAAACAAACAAATCAGTCATTCTTGGTGAATATTTATCACTTTGTACTGTGTTTTCTAAACTTTTGACCTTGCACCAAAACCTCAGTTAAATAAGTCAGTACTTTTTCCCTACAGGTGAATGCCCCGTTCCGCGTAGACCACCCCTCTGGTCAGCTGCGGATCGACACCGTGTTTCAGTGCCCGCAAAAACATGGAGTGGTTCCGGCCAACAGCACCATCCGTATACCTGTAAGATGGCTTTTGAAGTCTGTATATAAAATTAATCCATTGAAAATTGAAGAAACTTTAAGGAAAATAAAAGGGAAAAAACGTTTGAAAATAAACTTAAAATACAGAATCGCCACTTTTCCGTATAAGACGGGTATTCAATTTCGGGAAACATTTCAGTGGCATCTGAAAATGGCTGCAAAGTCTCAAACGTCAGGGATAGATAACACATCTTTATGATTTCCTTTCCTGATCAATGGGCATTGAAAGTATTTTATTCGAAAAAGTGAACTAAATTATATTCTGAAGTCTTCACTGTTTAAGATGACTCTTTAATAACCTTTTTTTTAAATGTTTTTTTATACCCATGCTATGTTATTCTTGCGGAATCCTGTCATTTACTCGCTGGTAGATTTAATCGCAGCATGTGGAAATGAAATGATTATGTATGTGAGTTGGTCCTTTTTATAACTGGAAAACTTTTGAGTGTACATTAAATTCCAAAAATCTTATGAGAAACATCAACTTTTAATTTGTTATTTTTCAGTTCCTGTACACCCCAAACACAGTGGACTCTAAAAGTATAGACTACTTTCACGTGGTCGCCATTGGTAACATCAGTAAGACAGTCATCAAGTGTATCGCCTCCTCGAGAGGTAAGCAGAGCCCATACCTTCCCTCAACTGTTCAACCTAATTAACAAACTTTTAAATTCTGAAGAAAAACAGATTCATTGATATCCTTAGTGCAATATTTTGAGTATCAAATGCCCCTTTTTGATCATTCCTATGGGGCCATTTTCCCAATAATATCAGTGGGTCTTTTAAACATCTTTCTAACATTTATATTACAAAAAATCTTAAATGTGGGAGTAGTCCCTTTTAAGTTATCAATGTGCATGCCGAAGAATATCCCTGAGTTAGTTTTTTTTTCTAAAGTCCAAGCAACGAAAACCAACGACAGGATTAGAAATTAAATTTCATCTCATAGCCAAAGTGGTCCGCAACATTTTTCTTCTTCTAGCCTTCATTGCAAAACACAACATAGTAATAATACTTAATGAGGCACTTGGCAGAAATCACTGAATACTTTTGATAAGTTTAAAAAGGAAATCTAATGAAATCTGTATAAGAAAAAGAATCTGCCATCACTCTTAGGGCCCGGAGTAAAACTGAGCCAGAGCTCCCTCAACTTTCTCGAGGTGACCGCCAACTACCGAGCCGGCAAGACCATCGAACTGGTCAACGAATCGGACTCACCGGCCAACTTTCAGGTAAGAGGCCCTTTGTGGCATCTCAGAGCCAAAGTGGTCCGCAACATCATACTTGGTTCTAGCATTGATTGCAAAGCTCATAATGTTGAATCAAATAATGAAGGAACTTGGCAGAAACCACTGACTATTTTCTTTGAATATACCACGTAATATATACTTAAAAAAAAAAAAATTCTTCTTTTTATTGGCTAACTAATCCAATCAGATACATCCAGTCCTATTGTGTTCCTTCTTATGGTCCAAATCAGGAATTTAATTAAGGTAACAAGTGATCATACAGGGTACCAACCACACAGGGAAAACAGGGAAAATCGTAAAAACAATTTCCTGACAGGGAAAACACAGGGAATTTGGAAATTTTGCCAAAACACAGGGAAAACACAGGGAATTTCATTTGGCCAGATTCTGAAATTCCTGATTCTCAAGATATTAGGGATTTGACTTTTTGTTGTTAGGTTGTCCAATTTTTTTCCGAACGCAGAGGCTTTTAATCTTGAACAACTTGCTAGATATCACACAGGGAAAAATTGCCGCGGGACAGGGAAATCTCAGGGAAAACACAGGGAATTTGAAAATAGAGTTTCGGTTGGTACCCTGTCATAGCAAGATGTACAAATCTCAATTTCAATCAGTGCTGGAGTTAATATATTAATGTATATTATACTTAAGTAAATATAAACTAAACTACTTCAACGTGTCCCTTCATTTCATACTCTTATCTAAATTAGGACAGTCAAAAGTGAGTATCAACAACCAAGAGATAAAATAAACTATTTTCACACTTGTTTCATTTCAGTTCATGCTAGACGTCCAGGAGAGTGTTTTCAAGGTGTCTGAGGCTAGTGGTATGCTGCCCCCCTCCGGTCGCCGCACGATACACGTTCACTTCGAGCCAGTGCACCCGATCCCCTACTACCGCCGGGTAACCTGCCTTGTGCACAACCAGGTCAGTTTGTTAGGCCAAAATATATTACAGGGTACCAACAGCACAGGGATATCAAAGGTTCCTAGAGGACCACCGTCTGTTGTGTGTATGGCCCTGTCTATGGGACCCTGCACCTACCTCAATAAAAGTGTAGGAGTATGGTCTCTACCATCTCATAGATTTGATCATCCCAGACAGAATTGTCAAACATTGTTCCCACCGTGATATGACCATAGATGTTGATACGGTGTTAAACACCAATAACCAACCAACCAAATATATTACAGGGTACCAACAGCACAGGGAAAACAGGGAAAATGGCAAACAAAATCCCTGACAGGGAAAAGACAGGGAATTTACAAATTTTTACCAAAAAAACAGGGAAAACACAAGAAATTTCATTTGGCCAGGTTCTGAAATTACAGGAGCATAACACCTTTATGTCCTTAAATATAACTGGTCGTCTGGTCAGCCCAATTATACATACATGTAGTTTCTTATGTTTTTAATAGCTTATATTATGCTTAAAGTTTTCATGAGGAATGGCGGAATTGAGACAGGAGTACCAGATGACGTTCAATGTAAATTTAGCTTAATGGCTTTAAATGGGGGTGCTTGGAATTTATTACAAAGTATTATCTTGTATTGTGTTGAAATTAGTTGATTTTGGTTTTCTTTTGTCATCGTAATAGTATTGAAGGATTCATAGGATTCAATATTTATCACTGCTAATGGTAGATTATCAAAGAACGCCTGCCTCTGTAAAAGCGTAGAGATGTGGTCTCTAACTTTTTATAGATGTGATCACTATCAGTATCACTGCCCTTGATATGACCCTGGCAATTAATTAGGATGTTAAGCAGCAAATAACCAACCAATAATCATCCAACTAATTATCTAATTACCTTCATTACAAAATCTGGGTGTGCGTCAGTGCACTTGGGTCCCAATTCCTGTCACTTGGGTACTTATTCCGGTCACCCCCATCCATTAATAACACCTATAGCTTGTCACTTTCAGGGCCCGCTTTTCCTGGACCTTCTTGGAACTTGTCACACGGAGACGGTTAAACCGGCCATCCTGCTCAACAAACACGTGCACCGGTACAAGGTGCACGTGCAGCGCGGCTACAGCTTCACGTCGCCTGAGGTACGTAAAACCGCCTGTTCGGGCTTTTAGAGTTCATGCACTTTTAATAGTGTTCAGGCTTGTAGCCAGCTTTTTTCAGATGGGGGTTCGTTTTTTGAGTAACTTTGAGCTTAGGTAGGTGTAAGTGCACCTGGATACTATAATATATGGTAATTGCCTGAAAACGTTATTCATTTTCTGATTGAAAAATATACTGGAAAAATTGAAAATTTTGGAAAATTTGCATTCTACCATTTCATCCAATTGCGGGAGGGTTAGGATACTTTTAGAATGGGGTTCGTCCAAGGAGGTGTTCGTATTTTTTTGTGGAAAAATCTGAATTGAATAAATAACCCATTAATGAGTGTAAGCTTCCTCTCGAAGGATTCTGACCAGGAAGACCAGGTAACTGCCACTACAGATCTTTTTTTCCAACTTAATCACTTTACACTTCTTTGGTTTTTCACTATCCGTGAGCGCGATGCAAAGGACCTTTGGCTAAAAAAAAGGGTTCTTATAACTTCTATGAATTCAGTATGCATAAAATAGAAATACTGAGTCTATAACTAGTATTTTTCTGTTTGAATATCCACCTAAATGTAAGAAACTGTACTGCAACCTCGTCAAGAAATCTTTACACGCACACTATACCATAGATGTTATCTTTATAATATCACATAAGCAGCTGATAAGAGCACATATTTTTATCATGAATTTATTTTGTCTAACATATATATGCATAATAAAAATTATAAACATTATTTAAAAGATTGATATGAAAATCTATAAGAAGTGGCATTTGAGGCAAAGGAAAGAGATTGGGTATAGCCGAAAGTTACATGGCATCACCAATGAACAATAGGAAAGGATGTCTAGCTACATAGGAGGATGGATACTTTGGTATAAATATATAATACAGTTTTAACATGTTAGATACAAGACCCAATAATAGACCCAAAGTAAAAGTAAACACTTAAGCCCTAATTATACTATGCGTCAGGTAGACGGACGCGTCGTGTCTGGTTCACGTTAGGTCTGTATCAAGAGTATATTACACTACGCATTGGGTTTCCAATGCGAATTATATTATATTACACATTTGGCACACATTGGGAGTCGCGTTGGGTTGTGTTGGCACGCGTTTTTTTTACAAACATGTTGGTAAAATAGCGCGAACCAGATGCATCGGGCAACGCAACCCAATGCGAACGTGATCCGATGCGTAGTGTAATATGGCCTTTAGACCAAAGTAAATCGCAGAGTTGAATTTAGATAGAATTTGTTTTACGCTTGTGTTGCTTGACTTATGCTTGCATGTGCTGCCCACATTCACCGCTTTCACGCTTTGCATCTTGTGTTACAGCGACTTAATGAGATGGTGAAAGAGGGACAGCTCAAAGTCGACAAGGCCGGCTTCTTAGCCAAAGTGAGTTCACATTGTATGGGGCATAAATACAACATTAACACTTCCTCAAGCTTTGGGAGAGTTAATAACTAAAATACAAAGATTACTGAAGGCCAAGAGTTTCACAATACTTTTGGTTATTATATTGCATGATAGAATGAGCACTTTGTGATTTGGTTTTATTTTTGTAGTCGACTTTCCAATTCCGAGTTGAATATATTTGTTGATCGGCTTTCTTCATCAATTGTTTTGTTCAGTATTCTATCATCATATTAAAATATAAGAAATCGTCCCTTTTTTCACATGTTTCGAGTCATAAATACATCGGTGGTGTATAATATGATGACAAGGGGAAAAACACATTTTTATTCTTCAAAGAAGGACATAAAAAAAAGTTGTTCTTTACCTCGTTAATCCAGCGTTGTGTAAAGCCTATATTCAACTTGCGGATTTTGATGTTGATTTTGAGAATCGGCAGAGGAAATAAACATTGAGTATAGACATATAATATATCATTAGAAAGGTTTTATACTTCTCTTTCGAATGGTATATAGAACAGCCTGTATAGAATGTATCATTCTGTACAATCTTTTTGAAAAAAAAATCAGATAAAGAAATTCAACAGCATCGAATTTGGCTTGTGGAATATAGGCTTAAAGCCTTTATTCCACATACCGATTTTGATGTTGCCGATTTTGTATTTTTTTGATTTTCCCTGATATTATAAAGTAAGACCTTACATCTCATATACTATTCAAAATAGAATTGTAAGAGCTTTCTATTGATATATCACATATCTGTATTTGACCTTTATTCCCACTGCCGATTTTCAAAATCGGCAGCTAAATCTGCATGTGGAATACAGGCTTAAAGCTGACAAATAAAACTTTAATCTTAATGTCTGTTCGTAGGAGGGGGGCCCTAACTCTCCGCCCACCCTGGACCCAATGGACGAGTACTTTAACGACGGCTACTACTCCGAGGTCACGGTAAGAATCTCTGATTTTGTAGAAATACCATGATTTACATTCATATTGGAATAGGATGGAGAACCAGCTTTAGTATGAGGTTGCATTATGATTAATTTAATTTAATTAATTATAATTATTCAACTATATATATATATATATATATATAATTATATAAATAAACATATAAGTATATATATATATATTTCTTGTCTATGTTACATACTTTGGTGTATGTCGGCAATCAGATGGCTATGGTGAGAAGGAAAATACATATCCAATGTATTCTCCTGTAACACGAAGATTATGGCGAGTAGATATTTAAAAATGAAGCTTTGTGATTTTGCCTTTCCATTGTATGATACTGTAGGCAATGCTGAAAGAAGGTCAATCATTTTCTATGAAATAAGATAGGACATTTTAACAGTAACCGTATATATCCTTAGCATCTATATGGGTGACATCTTAATGCCCAATGAAAAGTAGCATTACATACTTTCATTCAAATTATAGAAATATCTGTGCAAAATATCATACAGAGGCCTCAGTGAAAGTGAAATGTAAGCAGATTTGTATGGTGGGCACAGACCACAAAAATGTACATTCCCCCCAAAAAAATGTTTGCAATTTCCCTTTTATTTTCTTATGCTAAAAACAAAAACAACTTAATCTTGCGGTCCATTTCAAGAAGATAGGCAATTCCCTACCTTGGACCTTTGAGTAATTGATTGACCTTTACTTTACAGATGGTCGATCCACATGTTAGTCTTGACACGCATGAAGCCGACTTTGGAGCGTGCCCCGATATACGCAGCACTGGGCAAAAGGTAGGAGCGCTTTTACAGCTACTTACAACTTGAAACTTAAAAATATTCCAGGCAAAGTCAATTTAGATTAAATAACAGATTTTGGAGAACATGGCAATTAGGAACTGCTATGTTCAACTTGAAAATATTCTAGGCAAAGTCAATTTAGATTGAATAAAAGGTTTTTATAGAACATGGCATTTAGAAATTGGTTTTGGAATATACTCCTGTTTACATGATATTTGTAGCATGTTGATATTTTTATCTATTTGTCAAATAAATATTTACACACATTTTGTGTGGTTTCATTTTAAAAGTACTCTGCTCAATTGATAGCTAAATATTTTAAATGTTGCAGAGTGTTAACATCACAAATCACACCAAAGGAAAGATCACAGTGGTGTGGACTGGAGGTAAGTGGATACAGTTTTTGCATTGATTGCCCTATCACAAACTCTTTATTTTCACAAAAATCTTGATTATTATTTAAAAGAAGCAAGAATTAAAAAGACAGAGAGGTCTCCCTTGTCTAAACTAATGGGCATTTTCATTTTGACCTTAAGTTTTCAAATGCAATGTAAAGCATCAACTTATGTGTTATAAATGTATTACTATCATACAACTAAAAGATCATTAAACCTTTCTGTTATTAGTACTGCTGTTTTATAACCTTTGTTTGATAGAGCAGGGCGGTTCCCATTTAAAATCTTAAGATATCACCATGTCATATATTGATAATTTATTCCTGTCAGGTCTTATGTTAAACATTTCAATTATTTTTTCTCCTCTCATCATCAATTTTATCGATCTAAAACCTCATTCTATGTAGCAGGAGGACTCAGCATCATTCATTCATTATGCCCGCTGTAACTGAACTTTCCTCTTAACATTGAAAGTTTCGCCTTGTTTCTTTTTCAGATTCCAGTCATGTGTATTCGGTGACTCCGGTGACGTTGGACATCCCGCCCCTAAAGTCAGCCCCCTTCACAGTCACCTTCAAACCAGTGAGTTCTTTTTCTGTTAGGGCGTGAAAGTGGTGGAGTGGTTAGCATGATTGACTCGCATACGAAGGGGAACTGGGATCGATGCTGCATTGGGGCTAGACACTGCACCTCTTTGAAATCCCCCTGTGACAACAAGAGGGTAATCAAAGATCTTCAGGCCACCAGCTGTTGTGTGTATGGCCTTGTCTCTGGGACCATGCAAATTAAAGAACAACTGCATTGGTAAAAGTGTAGGGGTATGGTCTCTAACTGCTTGTAGGTTCAATCGTCATCACCGCCTGTGGCAGTTAAAGGAAAACTTGGACATAAATTCATGAGGCGCTGCTTTTTATGACATTTTCTTGACTTAAGTATTCTAAATATATTTCAAAAGTGAAAACTTGAAAATGTTAAGGTTTTAGGGAATTATCCAGGAAAGAAATTTAATTTAGGGAATTCCCTGAATGTTGGGCTGGTCTGTACTCCCCTTGCTACGTCACAGCTATGGAAATTCCTTCTAAAGTTATTGTAGGATTCCCTGATTAATGAAGGGTTTTTGATGGATATATATTTTGATTTATTATGAGTTGCATTAAGTCAAACATATATACTTTAGGTTACAAAGCATGACTCTTATCACAAATTCTACAGGGATGGGGATTCCCTTCTAAGGGTAGATGGGATTCCCCAGGAACTCCCCTTGCTACGTCATACATTGGGGGAATTCCCTCAAAGATTTGATAAAATACAAGATTCTCTAATGTCCCAAAACTGTGTGTAAACCAAAAAAATTTCCATCCATTTTGCGTACATTGATAGTACGAGTGGTTAATGTTACATGCTGAATTGAATTCATTGAAAAATATTTATCCTACAGTTATGTGCAAGGTTTCCTTTAATAAAGGGTGTAAAGCAATCAATAATTAACCAACCAACTTCTCCTGTTATGAACCAGACTTTCCTTAATTAGCCCATATTTTTTGTGACTAATTAGACCACTGGTGTGTCATGATTAATGTCTTATGATCATTGTGTTAGTCTTTAATTAAATCAACATTTAAGGTGCAAAGTTACATGTGCAGCTCTCATCAAATCACTGATAGAAAGATTCTGAATCCAACTGTAAATAAAAGTAACAAAACCTATTTAATTTTCAGGGAGTGCCAAACCAGTTCTTCGGGGCAGAATTGGAATGTTACGCATACTACAAGAGTATGCGGGACTATCGCCTAGTAGAGGACACAACACAATGCCCTCCCTGGTGTCTCAACCTTACTGCCACAGGTAAACTTGGTTTTCATAGTTTTCATATCAATAATATGATGGTTTTCATATCATTAATATGATAAATAGAACAGAATGTGATTAATGATATATGTGATATCTAAAGCATGGAAGGAGCTGCTAGTGAAAGGGTGATTTCATCATTGCAGCGTTTGTGAAAACGGTGTTTTTGGCGGACATGTCCGACATATTGACCAGGATGTCCGAGACATTGGTCTTAAACGTTGGACATATTGTCCGGCAAAAATATGAAAATATTGATAAATTATGTCCAAGGAGTACCTCCTGAACGTCCGACATAATGTCCAGTGCTTCAAAAATTTTTCCACAAAAACTGTCATTGGGATTTTAGTTTTCTTAAGAATCTCATGGATACCAGGAACTTCTCCCCAAGAGCATCTCCCCATAATGCTTAGTTAAGCAGAAATATCACTAGCAATTTATTACATACCAACAGTCATTAAAGACCCAAATAAAATTCATCCTGCCACAGATCCCAAGAGTTGTAGGTTCTTTGGAAATACATATGAATGTTCTTCAAAAATTCACCTCTGAAAAACAGTGTAACCCAAGCCATTTCACTTTGAGTTTTAAAGAATCTTGTTTTATTCATCCCTCTCTATGTCTTACCAGGACACACTTTCCAGCCGAACAACGAGACCTTCCTTCCCCGCTTTAAGTTGGACACTCAGCGATTGGTATTCCCAGCAGTCAATGCCCTAGAGGCTACTTACCGAACAGTGCGCCTAGAGAACGCAGGCACCACCCCTATTTTGTTCGACTTTGAGAAAGATCCCCAGGGGTAAGTCTAGAAATAATAAAGCCATTAGCACAGATCCTTAGGAACATAGATTAGAAGTTAGAGGTAAAGATAAAGATAAAGAATTAGATTACGTAGTTGTCTGATTTAAATAAATTGATGTCCTCTCCTTGTATTGTTTGATAGAGTTTTTACATTAGCACTGTATATTCATACATTTTCATGATTTTGAAGTATCTTTTAGGAGTATTTTTTAGACTCTTTATGCTGTTAGCTATAGTTCACCTTTTTCACTCTCTCTTCCCTTGTCTTTGCCTAGCATCAAATGTCTATCTTACCTGCTCTGTCTCTAAATCAATTATTCCATCTTAATTTGATCTCCCTGCATCCCACTTTGATTTTTCCTGCTTCTGTAACCTCCCCCTGCATCTTTTTGACCTCCCCTGCTCCTTTGACCTTCACTACTTCTCTTTCTGACCTCCCTGCTCCTTCGACCTTCACTGCTTCTCTTTCTGACCTCCCTGCCCCTTTGACCTTCACTGCTTCTCTTTCTGACCTCCCTGCTCCTTTGACCAAAATCTGAATCAATTATTCCATCTTAATTTGATCTCCCTACATCCCACTTTGATTTTTCCTGCTTCTGTAACCTCCCCCTGCATCTTTTTGACCTCCCCTGCTCCTTTGACCTTCACTACTTCTCTTTCTGACCTCCCTGCTCCTTCGACCTTCACTGCTTCTCTTTCTGACCTCCCTGCTCCTTTGACCTTCACTGCTTCTCTTTTTGACCTCCCTGCTCTTTTGACCTTCACTACTTCTCTTTCTGACCTCCCTTCACATTTGACCTTCACTGCTTCTCTTTCTGACCTCCCTGCTCCTTTGACCTTTACTGCTTCTCTTTCTGACCTCCCTGCTCTTTTGACCTTTACAACTTCTCTTTCTGACCTCACCTGCACCCCTGACCTCCACTATTATCTTGTTCTGACCTCCCTTGCGATTCCAACCTTCCCTGAATCTCACTCTCACTTCCCTCATTTTCCTGTCTGCTCTTCCCCGCAGCTTTCTTTTACCTCTCTTGTGTGTGTGTGTGTGTGTGTGTGCTCTTTACACAGTGTCCGAAATTAACTTTTCAGGCTGTCAGCCCGGACATACTAAAATGTATTACAAGTGAGAAAAATCGGGGCAGATTTTAATGTAGCTTTCTCCAAATTTGTCAGCCCTGATATAAAACAATCAGCCTGGGGCTGACGGGCTGATGTTAATTTTGAACCCTGTTTACAGCTTCTCTTTCTGACCTCCCATGCTCCTTTGGCCTCAGCTTCATTTCACTCTGACCTCCACAGTCTCACTCTGACCTCCATAGTACTCTTTATCACGCACCCCTCCTGTCTTGTCCTATATATTATCTAATACAAACCCAAACCAAGAGGCTAAAGCACTGATTTGGCTTGTTCCTGTCCCTCTCTTAAAACCTTTGTGGTGGTGTAGATAGGGGTGTCCTGATGTCGCCTGTCAATTTTAAGAAAAGGATCTGTCGCCATGTTGAATTTAAGAAAAAAACCTGTCATTGTCACCATAAGCTATGTTGCCTGTCAGTTTTAACAATTAGCCCTGTCGCTGTGTCGAATTTAGGAGTCTATCCCCATCTTTGTGCACACAAACCCATTCCCTGTTTCTCTGAACTTTCCACGGTTCTTTTTATTCTTTGAGTACCCTTTAAGTACTTCTGTAATTATCCCCTGTTCTCTCCCACAGTGTGTTCAGCGTAAAGCCGACTAAAGGTCTTCTGACGGGATCTCACCAACTGTTTGTGGTCAAGGTGTTGCCGCCCGCTGTGAAAACCTACAAACACACCATGAAACTCAAACTCAATGATGATGCTAAAAACACACAGGTAAATTGGGATGTCCTTCAAAACTCTTAAATGTTATTTCTACAGAAAAAATGAGTTATTTGCAAATGAAATGATGTTCATTTACTTGTATCCTATTTTTTGAGAGAAGAAAGTTTGTTGTATTTGGAACTTATTGTAAAGGAAATGGTTTTTTGAACGTTCATTGTTTTTAAAAGTTAAAAGTTACACAATCTTAACCTCAGTTTTTTCATGCAATTGTGTTTCAATCTCTAAATATATAAAACTTTACCTATGAGTTATACTTACATGATTCAGTGCAGCATACATGTTAACTAAAAGAAAGGTTTAAAAAGTTTATCTATTTGATTTGGGAATTACTCAAGCAAAAGTAAAAAAAAAGATTAAAAAAAGATTACTCAATCTTTTATGCCTTTTAATATTTCCTTCAGCACCAATCTTGCAATTACTAACCCAATTATTTTAATGTACTTGGGTTTTTATTAGATTTACTAACCTTTGCGTGCCTGCAAATATTAATTCCAATCAAAAATGTTGTTTTAGGAAATCGTGGCATGGGGGTCAGCGGAGGCAGCCGATGTCGTGCTTGAGAACGCAGGGGAGATGTACTTCAAACCGACCTGTGTTGGAACAGCCTCCCACCGACAGTACTCGGTGAAGAACGTATCACGTATCCCGATGCGCTTCGAGTGGAAGATGACACATGCTGATGCACACCTGCTCTCAGTGATGCCAGAGAGTGGGACCATACAGCCCAATGAGTCCCAGGTCAGAGGACAATTTTTCTTTTTAAGAAAAATACAAGATGAATATTTATGAATTTAGAAAAATTAGTATTATTTCTGTGAGGTAAACATAGTCATAGTAACAGTGTGAGTGGTTAGCCTTAGAAACTAATGACATGCTCTTGTACTGAAACAAAAGATGTTTTTTGTCTGTGCCTTTTTAATGGAATTCCTGTGCCTTTTTAATGGAATCCCAAGGCTTCACGTTTGTTACTTGTTCTATAAGCCTACTTACATTTAATGGTGAACGCACTAAAAAGTGTTTATAATGCAACAGTAGATATTATTCATCAATCAGAAATATTAGCTTTATATTCTTATACAACTCTCTCATTTAATTGACTGCAAACACAAGCAGACCATGACATACTTCTGTAATCTTCTTGCATGTGCCATAACACAAAAACCCAGTTATGCCAAGGTTATCCAGGTTAATCAACCAATTAAAAAACAACTGATAAAAATGTACTTCCAGTTCCACGAATGGACGTTCGTGCCCCAGGAGCAGGACAAGGCCGTGATGAAACCTGCGCTTATTGTCTGGGGTCAGGGTCAGAGCACGTCCTCGTCAGCCGGCAAGAAGAAGCAATTCCTTGTCCGCGTAATTGGCCAAGGCTCGCTCGGCTCCATTAAGGTAAAACCCTCTTTTGAGCCATAAGGAAAGGAATAATAGACCATTAAGAAAAGTCAGGTCCCTTGTGCTCTGGATGCCAGATTAGCCAATTGTTATAGAGATGGGGCTTGCCTTTTATGTTGTAATGCCCAGGGGCAGATCCAGGATTTCCGAAAAAGAGGGGTCAGCGTATAGGATAAGTAAGAAAATGTTGGCTATTTGTGTGTCACGCATGGCATTTCTTCCACATTACAAAGATTGTTCAGGACACTTTTATGTTTTTCTTAGTCATTGATAATTAGAATCGTAATGTAAAGTTAGAGCAGATGGAAGAATGGCAGAGCCAAAGCCAAATACCAAAGAATAAAAGGAAAAAGGAAATAACACACAAAATTGAATTTTTTTCTCTGGTGTGGACAAAATTAATGATCTCCTACTCTATAAAAGTAGCTTCTACAGATGTTATTGATCATATCCCTATTAGATTTGTATACTGATGTAGCTGGAAATATATGAGCTATGCCTCACTAGCTTAATTTAATGAAGCTTTTAACAGGAGTTGGGAATACCCTTCAGTGGATAATTGGTGAAATAATTTTAGCCCATTAAGTTGAAGGAAGCACTTGGAGGATAATAACCCCTCCCACAGTATTACCTTAAAAATGTAACATTCAGAGTGCCCACGCAAGTCTTAAAATATCTTAAATTAGCTTTATCAAATTTAAGGCATTTAAAAGTTTTTGAATTAAACATTTTATTGGCAAGAGGTTGTCACTGATATTTATTTATCATGAGGCACAAAATGATGCTCACAGCTAATTATCTGTAGGTAGGACTTTATGGCTGAACAATTATTTTATCAAGTGTCAAGAAGTCTTACATTTCCAATGGTTCATCCTTAAATAGGTCTTTAATGGGCCTTAGATTGATTTGCAAAAATAACATGAACACCCTGAACAATAGTCTTAAATGTATTTTTTATATCTTATTTCAGTCTGACCAAAGTTACGTGGATCTGGGCACTGTAGTGGTGGGGAGTACAGTGAGCCGACAGTTCACGCTGTGTAACGATGGTGACTGTAGCCTCCATTACCGTCTGACCGCTGACCAGACCATCACGGGGCCGTACCCTCCTGAGATGACCCGTGACGACCCACTAGGTAATTCCTTCTCTCTTTGATACATTAAAGGGAGCCAAAAGCAATGTTCTGTCAAAATATGACAAAATTTTGCAAACTCAAATAACTATAAAAAAATACATTCCAAGAGTCTAACTTTAGTCATTGGTAGAGTATAAATCATGATAACTAGCTATAACTTCACTTGAATCCCATAATACTCTTGTCATGTATGGCTGTGAACAGCAATGTTTGTAAACAAACCAATTTTGGTGGGTCACCAAAATTGACCAGAGACATGTTTTAATGTATTTTAATGCAGTCCAGGTCTGTATTCACAGTCTGTATTTTACCTCAGACCTAGGCTATTGCAATAGAAAATATTTCAATTTTTTTTAAACAAAATTCTAACCCTACATTGCTTTGGCTACCTATCTCCAATCATATAAAATTGAAGCGATGGTCCAGCGGAAAGTGTAGGACTTTTGCGTGGTGGGTCCAGGATTGGTTTCCTGGGCTGTTTATATGTGCTGGACAGCCTCATGAGAACTGTTAACTTTGTAGTTAAGAGACATGTCTGCGTGGTGGCTACTGCAAAGACATATAATTATATGTCTGTATAGTGGCTACTTTGTTGACAGGTTTTACTAGTTCCCTGCGTTTTCGCTCACACATCACACTTGCCGTTTATAGTTTGATATACTGGCTTCTATCTAGACATTGCATACTGGCTCTGGCTCTCTCAATCTATCAAATAATGCCTAGAATTATACAGATGGATGGGATACATATTGGAAGTGGTACAAATACAGCAGTAAATAATTTTTGAAACATCTGTTTTTTTCTCAGAAATGCATGTATAAGTATAGCAAAAGAAGTGTTTGAACAGGAATACCACAGTAACAAGTGATACAGGAGGGTTAGTGCAGAGATACATACCAATAAGTAATATTTGAAAAGGGGTTTGTATAGGGACAATTCAGTAAGTTGTATATGAAAAGGGGTTTGTGCAGGGACACTTCAGAAAGTAGTTTATAAAACAGGGGTTTTGAACAGGAATGCCACAGTAATTAAAGTTAGTGATATGGGGGGGGGGGGGGCTGTGTGTGCAGAGATACACCAATAATTAGTATTAGAAAAGGGGTTTGATAGGGACACTTTAGTAAGTAGTATATAAAAAAGGGGTTTTGAACAGGAATGCCACAGTAACTAGGATGTAACATGGGAGGGTTAGTGCAGAGATACGTCAGTAAGAAGGATATGAAAAGGGGTTTGTAAAGGAACACTTCAGTAAGTAGTATATGAAACAGGGGTTTTGAACAGGAATGCCACAATACCTAGTCAGTGATATGGGGGGTGTAGTGCAGCAATGCACCAGTAAGTAGTATATGAAGAGGGGTTTGTGCAGGGACACTTCAGAAAGTAGTATATGAAAACGTGGCTAGGGTGTTTGTCAAGATTTTGATGCTACCGCTTTGAGTACCTGGATCCCAGGATCCAGGTTTGATTGGCTCTGCCCAACTCTCTCCATGGAAAAGTAGTATAGGAAAAGGGTTTTACTTAGGGTGGCGTTCACCTTGGACACATCAGTAAGAAGAGTATGAAGAAGTAAATGTAGTAGAAGGGTGTACAGGAACACATCATTAAGTAGTATGCATTAGACAGTGGGTAGGACAGTTGAGTATGTAGTATATAAAACAAGAGGTCAGGACAGTAATCAGTATATAAAACAGGAGGTTAGGATAGTAAGTAGAATTTAAAACAGGAGGTCAGGACAGTTAATAGGAAACGGTAGATCAGGACAGTAAGTAGTATATTAAACAGGAGGTTAGGACAGTAAGTTGTATTTGAAACAGGAGGTTAGGACAGTAGGTAGTTTATGAAACAGGGATTTAGGACAGTAAATTGTTTGTTTGTTGGGATAGTTTAACATCTGGCCAACCCTTCAGGGTTCTTTCCAGACTGCACAAGGTAATGCTTTTCAGCTAGCGAATCTAGTGAAACAGGAGGTCAGGACAGTAAGTAGCATATGAAACACTAGGTTAGGACAGTAAGTAGTATAATGAATGGCAGGTTAGAACAGGAACACAGCAGTAGGTAGCATATGGCTATATCGGCAAAGGTCTATAAAGTTCTTCAACAATGAGCTAGGCATTTCGCAGCAGTTGCCTCACATTCCTATCACAGGCATTAATAAACAATAAATCAGAAAAAATACTCTGCTGTTCCTCTGATGAATGAAGGGTATTCACTAACAAAAGACACCAAGGTTTTAACATTCGTTGGGAACCAATTGTAAGCCAGTTAATTCATAGTGCCTCGGTCACGATGCTCGCATCGTGACTCAGTAACCATGAACTGACCAGTGTGTATCATCACCCATTGAAACATGACTATTGGCCTCCAGGGTAATATTATGATAGCATTCCTGGAGACTCACATACTCATCATACTATACCACACAGACTTTGGGGGGAGAATCTGTTCCGTTTCACTTTTAGTTTGCCCTGTGGGGGTCCGGGTAAGAATAGGCCCCCAGTAGCCCTTGCTGATCGTAGAAAGCGACGATAGGGGGCACTGACCAAGTGGTTCTTGGGTTCAATTCCCGGTTAGTGCTTGGTTCACTAAGGAATGAGGTACAGCAAAAATGATTGCCAGGTTTTGATCCCCTGCTGTTTGCCTGCCCTATCACCTTCATCTCATAGATTCAATCACCAAAGACAGAATTCGTCCCAACTGGTTTTCACTGTGAAAATTACCCTGGCTGTCGGTACGGCGTAAAACACCAAACACTCACTCACTCAGTTTTAGTTCTAATCAGTCTGGTCCAGATTATGACTTGTCTGCTGAAGGTTAATTTTTTTGGGTATTATTCTTTTCTTGATTAAATTGTTTACATTGCATGTTTATTATGGCCTTCCAAAGGTCATAAAGGCAATGATGAAACAATGGTTTTAATATAACAGTTGTGATACATTTAGATACTCATTATGATTTGGTATGATAGTTATGATTAATCTAGATTCCAATCAAGAGTGCATGGACATTATTCATCACTGTCATTGGCATCATATAATGTGGTATAAATCAAGGGCAGATTCCCCACATATTATATATAGACAAACAGATATTTAATACATCTCTCTCATTACTTTCATTATCACCACCAAATGACCAACTGGAAGAACATGAACCTTATTGTATTTGAAGCTGTGGTGATTAAAAGAATTTTTTTTCTAAAAAAAGGAACACAGGTTGGTGCATTGGTTAGCATGGTTGTCTTGCATGCGGCCGGCCCAGGTTCAATCCCAGCAAAGGCACCACCTTACAATTTATCTGTGCCAATGATTGGGTTATCAGAGGCCAATGCACCACTAGCTGTTGTGTGTCTGGCCCCATCTATGGAACCAGGCGCTTTAAAGAACACCTGCCTCGGTAAATGTGCAGGAGTATGATCTGTATCTTATCGTAGATTCAACAATCCGAGACAGATTTGTCAAACCGTGTTCTCGGCGTGATATGACCATAGTTGTTGATGTGCTCTTTAACAACAAACCATCCAACCAACCAACAAATAGGCACCTCATCTCATAGATTCGGTCACCGCCCATGCAGCATAAAACTAGCTGAAAAACATTACCTTTTGCAGTCTGGAAAGAACCCGAAAGGGATGGCTGGGTGTTAAAATACTCCAACAAACAAACAAACCAACCAATGAAAAAAACATACCTAACTCGTCATTTTTTCCACCCTACAGCATTGACCTTAGATGTGGCTGAAGGTGTTCTACCCGCTGGTTCACGGCGTATAGTCACGGCTTCGGTGCGCCCCTACCGCCGTGTCTGCTACCAGTTCTCCATCTCCTACCAACTTCTCACACCAAGAGGTAAGTTGTATTGCCATGTCCCTTATCAAAATAATATGGAATTTCTTTGTTATGTTTTTTTTTGTCCTAAAATCCTATTCCCATACTGTGTGAGCCTATGACATGATATCTCAGTGTGGCAGCACTATAATGAGGGCATTGGGTCCCACTGCTACAAATAGGCACCTCATTTCATAGATTCAGTCACTGCCCCTGTGGTGTAAAATGAGCTGAAAGGCTTTACCTTGTACAGTCTGGTAAAAGAACCCTGAAGGGTTGGCCGGATGTTAAATTAACCCCACAAACAAACAAACTATTCCCATACTTCTAATTAGAGATAAATTGCAAATTTAGTGTGAAAATACAAAGAATTTGACAATTAGAAATGTGTATTCAACTAAAAAAAAACGCAATGAAAAACTTGTCCTAAAAACAAACATGACCTTGTTCCTCATTAAATAATATGTGATTGTTTTTTGGCAGGTACTTTTGTTTCGAGAATCCTATTCCTGATCTGAGATAATTAGACATGAAATGGAATATCTTTGTCTTGATATTTTGGTATGAATATCTGATTCAAATCTTAAATAATAGAGAAGTTGTGTCATGAAAACTTAATGTAAAACACAAATAATCTTAAAATTGGGATTAAAAATTCTCAATAAAACAAATACAATGATAAACTTGAATTGGTTCACTTCACTAGGCAAAACCGATGTTGCCCA
Organism: Lepidonotus clava; assembly: GCA_936440205.1. NCBI lineage: Eukaryota > Metazoa > Annelida > Polychaeta > Phyllodocida > Polynoidae > Lepidonotus > Lepidonotus clava. The sequence goes on from OW387149.1 coordinate 9,221,191, forward strand.
GCCGGAGCCCACCCACTTGTGCCACGTACTCGCTTCGGGCGTCTTCCCCACAATGGCTGTTACAGACGCCCGCTGTTACGGCAGTCTCAAGAGCATCAGCAAGAAGCAACTATGGAGCCTCTTCTCACTCGACAAGTTAGTATATGTGAATTTTACTTCTAGTTATGGACCATAGCCATTATGCCCTATACACACTAAATCATGTTTCATCTGATCAGTGCTTTAATTGGCTGCAATAATAAGCCATTTTTGCTATTTTGCACAGATGCCATTTTCCCTACTTTTGTAGGATTGCCTACTTTTTGGCTATTTTGGATTTGACAACCAGTTTTTATGATATTACTTTAATGTCTGTTTTATATCATCTTTGTGTTACTTTCAAGCTATTCAAATTCAAATATATTGTTAGGATTCTATACCTTTAGGTTACTTTCTCAGAGTTGCTTCTGGAAAACAGGAAAAGCGGTTCCTACTTTTTCAATAGTCGCGACTGGCATCTCTCCTTGAATTTATAGGAAGCACATGCATTTTAATACAGTCTACTGACAGGCAATCTCTTAGAAGCATGAAAGATGATTGGCTCATCCCCATAGCTGGTATAGGGCTGTTGGCTACCCTAACTCTTAAAAACTACCCTAACCCCTAAACAGCATACAACATGATTTTCACCCAGTCAGCAACCCAATCGGGTCTAATACTTACCGAATCTACTGAAACAATCTGTTGATTCAAATCAACCATATATTTTTAATACAGCATACTGATATCAGACCTCAGGAAAACACGAAAATCCTCAATGTGAATCAAATGACGTGAGATGTCATATGGCATTTTTTGCCAGTTTTGTTATTGACTTTGTAGAAGCGGATATAGGGTGGGGATCCATGTGGTTATGTCCCTATGTAGGCTAATTAAGTACTTAAATGACAAACACTTGCGGAAACACATGTGGTATATTCCTTCCTTTGTATGATAGATATTCCTAGGCATATTTGGTAACTTTCATCTGTTTTCTTATTTATATAATTCCCTTATAATATAAAGGTCGTAGGCTTTATATACTCAAAATAGTTTTCTAGGAACAGCCCTGTGTAGTTTAGGTCATGCTTTCTTACCCTGGGCACCCCCCTCCCCCATTATCAAAATTGAATGCAGGGTGTGGTCAATGATATCAGTTATTGTGGTAATTATAAGCTTTGGTTTCCTTGAGTTTTCTTGGAGTTGTCTGGAAGAAAAAGATGGATTTCTGCATAATGTAATAGTGCATGTCATATCGTATTTTCACATTTAATGCTAATTTGTCATAGATACCTTACAGTTAATGAACCAGATCATTATACATAAATGTAGGCCCAAGGCTAAACGTAATTGGCGCATGGTGCTTTAACCCTTTCACATCGGCAAATTCCTCAAAGCCTTTCCCAGGGTAAAACGACCAATCCATGCATTCAGGCATGCCCATGCTCTCTATGGCCAATGCTTTCAGGCATTATTTTATCTCATATCTTAAATGTCTATTTAGGCAAAAAATCATAATTATGTCCTCCGATATTCAGTATGAAATGTTAGTTCTTATCATTATTGTCAAGTTTATCATACTAGTATCTTTTCAAGGATGGCGTATTTTGTCACCGTACAATTTGTAGCATTACATGTAGCTGTAATAGATATTTGGTAAAGTAGTGAAAGGGTTAAGGTAGTTCGAGAGTGTAATATGAAAGAAATTAGAATGATTCAGATTTCGCTTTTACAAATTGGGAAAAGAGATGGACTGATAACTAAATTAGGCATAATAGACTTACATGCGCAATCAGACAAGCATGGTACAAGTTATAATTGCCCTAAGTAAACTGATGAATATTTGTTAAACATCATAAGATATTATTAGTAGCGTGATGTACATGATGCTTCAACTAAATATAAAAAAAAAAACTTAATTACCCAGCAATCGTGTGTTAAGAGACACGCAACAGGTAAAATCGTCTAGTAGGTATGGGACTTAACTCTTGTTTTTTTCGTCCACAGCCTTAACGTTTGTCTCGATGCCGACCCTGCTACTGGAGAACTGATGTATAATATGGCCACACGACACAGGTGAGTTAGTCATCATTGCATAACGTCAGATTAGTCATCATTAGATGATGTCAAATTAGTCATAATTTCATAATGTCAGATTAGTCATTACTTTGTAACGAAAATTAGTCATCATTTCATAATGTCAGATTAGTCATCATTATATAACATCAAATTAGTCATCATTTCATAACATCAAATTAGTCATTACTTATTAACGCAAATTAGTCATCATTTTATAACATCAAATTAGTCATTATTTCATAACATCAGATTAGTCATCACTTTATAAAGTCAAATTCGGATTCCATGGTGGGTGATTACTGTGAAAATTTGAAAAAAATCAATTTAGATAATGTCGCTGAGAACACTATGGGCTAATTATCTTTCTTACCTTTGGTAAAGGTAGTTTTTTTTATTTTCCTTAAAGCCATACCCTTGTTCTTGATTAATGGGTGCGTCCCCGTGGAGATCTGGGTTGGGAGTTCCCACTGGGACTGTCCTTTGGTAAAGAACAGGTCTCAAGTATCCCCTGCTGATCATAAGAGGGGTACTTTTGGGGGCTCAGCAGGTCATCTTTGGCCTCACAACAGGGTCCCCAATCAGAGATGCCATTTCCCCTACTTTTGTAGGATTTCCTACTTTTTGGTTATTCTGGATTACACATCTGATTTTTCCTACATTGCTTTAATATCTAGAGTATTTTTGTGTTAGTTTCAACCTATTCAAGTGTGAAATCTCTATTCCTGAGGGTTATTTCTCTCCTAGGTGCTTCTAGAAAAAAATAGATAAAGTGTATCCTACTTCTCCTACTTTTTCATCAGCTGGGAATGGCATCTCTGCCCAATGCACAGGAAAAACAGGGAAAATGGCCCCAAAAATATTCCCTTACAGGGAAAACACGAGAAACTTGCAAAATTTACCAAAACACAGGGAATTTCATTTGGCCCCATTCTGCAATTACTGATTCTCAAAATATGAGGAGTTTGACTTCTTCTTGTTGGGTTGTCCAAAGTTTTTCTGCATGCAAAGGCTTTTAAATTTGAACAACTTGCTGGGAATGACACAGCACATGGGAAAATTTGTCGCGGGACGATGAAATGTCAGGGAAAACACAGGGAATTTGAAATTGAAATTGAGTGGGGACCCTGCAAAGGTTAGTGTGGTCTCTCCTTCTGTACTGCAACAAAACCCCTATTTGACGTTCCGGTAAAAAGCGCCGCTGCACTTTGTTCACTTCCCATGGTCTGAAAGTGGCAAAACCTGAGAACTTTGGGGTTCAACCCAGCAAACAAATTGACGTTGTGACAACGTTGCTACAACGTAACTTTTTGGTTGTGGCAACGTTGTAAATTTACGTTGTGACAACGGAAATTTGTAGACTCCCAGAAACGTTGCAGCAACGTTGTAACAAGGTTGCAGTGTTACCAGCTCACAACCAACTCACAACCTAAATACAAATTTAGTAGTAGAGCTAGGTTTAGGAAAATCAGCATTATTAATGTCAATGTTGTTATTCATTTTAGTTATTCCTTATTTTGGATGAACCCCAACATCGTTTTGGGTGCAATTTTTTAAATTATTTTTTTCTCATTATTTATCTGTTTTTTTTTAATGCTGGCATAGCCCAAGTCCAGCTTTCAAGATTCATTGGTGGACAAATAATCTTGAAGTCCAACCCAAAGCCTTATATCCTGCTGGATCATATTAGGTTCATGGCCTGCAATTACAAATTATGTCTCAAGGCCTGGAGACTCTATAATATTGATAAGCTATCAAAAAGGTGTTTAACATTTAAGATTATCTTAATTCACTTCTAATATCTGCAATTTATCAGATTAATTCATTATGGTATATGTCAACTGCACTCTGTTGCTCATCACATCATATTGATGTACATTGATTAACTAAAGTTGTAAAACAGTGGTCCAGAAAGCCTAAGATTGAAAAACGTTTCAGAAAATTGTAACTTTGGAAACACTAGTGCCACCTGGATGTTGTCATCATGTGTGTTCCACAACGTTGTAGCAACGTGGTGAAAAATTACGTTGCACAAACAACGTAAATGCAACGTAATTTTGCAACGTTGTCTGCCCGTTCCATATGTTCCGTTGTAGCAACGTTGCAGGCATGTCTTATCACAACGTTGCAAAAGCACAACGTTGCACAACGTTGTAGCAACGTTTTGTGTTTGCTGGGAATCCCCTGCTTTCAGAACTCTGTCATTAATCTCATTATTTATTTGACCATTACCTGTTACATGATCTAAGCTGTTGTTACGGCGTAAAACCCGAACAACCAGCCAGCCTGATTAAACGGAGTAATTAAATCAAAGCCGCTCTGTCGAACACATGTCGCTCCAATGGACACCCGCCGAGACAGATCGATGACTTATTTCCGAGAGCAGGAGACATGCTATCCGTTGTAATTATCATTACATTTGACAAAAAATACATGAAAATAGAAGAGGGGAGAGCTTTGAGAAATTGCTTTGGATAAACAAAAGTGGATGGAGAAATGTGACACTCTGTCCTTTTTCCCTAAGTCTGTATTGGTTTAAAAAGAATAATGGTTTCATATTCAATCATTTGATTTATATAGATGAGTTATTAATAGGCTGGCAACAACCTACATCTTATTATATTAAACTCTTATGCAGGCTGCTTGTTATGAGTGTTTTTTTCTTATTTTTAACCACTTTGATGGGTACCAGCAACATTTTTTCTCTCCAGATTTCCACCCACTCAAAAATGTAATGTTTTTCTCTGTATTCATGCTATACAGGTTTGCGGAGTACTGTTCTTTTGGTAGCATTAGCTTCAAAATACAACAGTTAATTCGCTTATTCTGTTTCTTGATTTTCTGTTACAATCTACAAAAAAGATATTGTTTCTCTTAAAATCTGAATCCATGTTTTCCTTAGTAAACTATTCAGAGCTACAATCTCCCATCTGAGGTTAGTTCACTAATACATTGAACAATGACTTGTTCTCTAATCAATCTCTAAGCAGATTATCAGTCAGTCAGTTTACATGAGTACATATGTATCCAATTTAACTATTATAAAATCAGATGTTGGTTGGTCTGACGTTCACAGGATTAAAACTTATCCTCCAAAAGGTAAACAATAATGAAAATAGCACATAAAAACAAAAATACAATTGCATGATATCTCATCAAAAGTATTTTCAATTTATATTATGTCTAAAACAAGGGCTTTGGTCATGTTTTTCATGAATGATTCTAATTGCATTAATCCTCCTAAGTTCCCATCGCCTCATACTAAAGCCCCAATTTGGGTTAATGATGTTAGAAATAATAATTTATTAATAACCTTGAAATGTTTTTGTTTATTTTTAGTCACCGGCGTCGCCCACCTGTCTACACACGGGCCATCCTTGACTTTAACTTTGGAGCAGCCCCGCTCGGCAGTGAACCGGGGGTAGTACACCTCATGTTGGAGAACACCGGATCAGTGGCCACAGACTGGTAAGATCCAAATAGACAGCTTATAACAAACTATTTATACTTTATGACATATGAAATTCATATAGTTATAACAGATGACGAAGTAACTTTTTCCTCCCAAAATGTTTTTTTTCCTTTAACAATTAACAAATTGATAAAATCATCAGGATGCACCTTGCATACACCTAGTGTTGATAGATTGATCATTCAAACATTTCATAGGGATCAACAACATCTCTTACCTACCTGGAAAGAACCCATAAGGACAAACAAACTGACTTAAGAAAAGGTAGCAAGAGAAGAACTTTCTCTATAATTTGTCCATCAACAATGACCTCTGACCCTGCCATGACCTAGACATGTAACTCTATGATGACCTTGACCTCTGACCTTCTAATGACCTTGACCTTTGACCTCTCCAGGTCCTTCCTGATGCCCCAGGACCTCCAGCTGGAGTTGGAGTACTGGGCTGAGACGGGCGAGTTTGATGACGAGTCGCTTCACGAGGTCAGTTACAAAGTTATTACATCGCATACTTCATAATGGTAGTCAGAAACATGAAAAAATGTAGTTAGAGGCTTTTCGGGCAAAGTCTTATGTGGATTTGAGTAATTATGAGGCGGCAAGGCTTTAAGTTCGAATCAGGGCCTAGGTCACCTTAAGATCTTATGTCGCCGAATTCCCCTTTCGTCTATACGATGACCTGTGACGCGTTTATATGTAACACCCAGTGAAACAATCGCTTCTGAGCTTAAATGACCACATATTTTGGCTTATTTTAGCTTACATCGCAGAGATTTTGATATATAGAATGCATAGGAATCGTTACAATCGTCCAAATCGGGCCAAATTAGACATTCAAGCGCGGAATCCAAACCGTTATATCGTTACGGTCGGCGGGCGGGCCCGCCATGTGACACCTTCTTCTCCGATCTGGGGCGCCCGGGAATCGGACCTATGCAGACCTATTTCACCATGAAATCGGTCGATCTAACTTTAGTTTTTGATATACACAGATAGATTTGGATACATAGATAGGTATCTCATTGTCCAGAAATTCGTAGATTGCGAAATAACGCGACAATTTGCGCAAATACATCACGCCATTTTCTTGCAATCCTTCGCCTCCCCCGGTGACAGAGCCCAGACCGCCCCGCGCTGCCGGCGGGGACGGTTGGTTGTTACCGGGGCTTGCGCCTTTTCGCCTGGATTACGGCGGTATCTGATGCTTTCAATATATATATTTTGGACGTCTGGACCCCTTAAACGCATACAACGCATTGACAGGCGTAAACTATGCGTTCGTATCGAAGGGAAAAGATTGGATCGATCGGACACGTGGAGGCTGTGACACTGTCAGACCTACTCGGGACAGGCAGACGGCTGGGAGCAGTCGTCCCAGCCGGTCGGTTTTTACCGGGGGCTGCGCCTTCTCCGCATGGATTTCGGCGGTATCTGATGCTTTCAATATATATATTTTGGAGTCTGGATACCCTTAAACGCATACAACGCATTGAAAACTCATGCGGGAACTATGCGTTCGAATCGAAGGCAAAACATTGGATCAATCGGACACGTGGAGGCACTGTCACTGCTGTCAGACCGTCAACATGGCCGGGTTCTCTCCCCGCACGCCTGCACCGATTCATTGAAATCAGGAAACCAGGATGACATTGGACTAAACCCAATAATTGTGGAGGATTTAAGTATTCGGAAGCATTCAGGACTCAGGTTATACAGGTAGGTACATATATCTTTTCCAGCAGTTCAAAATCAAATGATAGGCCTAGACAAGCTGCTGGACTCAGCCTCTCGGGCATTCGACACTGGCAATCTGAAAAATAATTATTTAGACCTTATTAGGCCTATCAAAATGAAAGCCATGTATATATCTATGTTCTCGTATATGTGAGGGTCCTATATATCATATGGTTTGAATATTGGGGCCTGGAAACGCTTGCAATAATATTTTACAGATGGTATGAAAAAATGACTGGACTCAAAGACTCAGATAGGCTAGGCCTAAGCCCCCTCCGACACTGTCAATGTATTATGGAGGCTCCGAAAGCAATTATTTATGATCCAAAGATTAAAAGATTTGAGAAATTGTCACTATAGTGTCATTTTTTCAGACCTACCATCGAAATATTAAATCTGAGTTCTGATATGTCTAGGCCTAAGTCACTGTCAGTGTCTGAATCATTCGCATTCAATGTTAAAACATAGGCGTCACACTGTCAATAAGTTCTCCGGTGCTGTCAGTGTCAGAAAGATTAAATTATTTGTGAAATTGACACTATAGTGTCAGTTCACACCTACCACAATAAATTACACATTAATATTATTAGGCCTAGATCCGCCGCCTCATCGGTAACAAAGCTGGAAGCTTTGATACCATATAAAACATTTTTACTATATATTACATTAAGACATTAAAACATTAAAACATGCCGCCGAATTGATCAGTATGGCTAGACGTTTGGACTTGTATAAAAAATATTATAGCTACACTAAGATATGTGACTGAGTCAAATCCCTACATTGTTTTCATAATGCCGTCAATAGTGGCGCTGTCTGTACATGTGAGAGTCCGTGCAACCAGATACAAAGAATGCAGTAGTTGGCGTTTATCGATCTTTTTCGAAACATAAACAAAGGAGGATGACGTCACGAAAACAGCAAAACAGACGGCGTATCGTAACAGTGTGCATGGATTCTCATAGACGGTGCCACTATCGAGGATGTCACTGCGAAACATCTTTCCTTTGTACTATCGTTGATAGTATTCACTGATTCATGACTTGTTCATTCAGCGATTTCTGCTCTTTTGTTCTCTCTAGATGAAGGTCATGGACAACAAACTTTTCGTCATTGAGCCCAAGTTTGGTCGGCTGGAGCCTGGCGTGTGTCAGACCATCACATTCACGTACAAACACGACATGCCGGGAACGGACCGCCTGCCTGTTCTGCTGAAGATGGCACACGGGCGCGAGATCCTCGTAAGTTTACAACAATTATGTCCTTTATTCCATGTACAGTAAAGAATTTTGTAAGTAAATACTGACTTACAAAAAAACTGTTACTGACTAAGGTCAGAAATTAATTTTATAGGTCATTCATGAATTTCATGAATCACCTGCCAAATAAATCAGGCTACAGTTTTTATTCTCCTAACCTACCTTAGACCACTTCACCAAAACTTAAACCTGCTTTTAAGTTTAATTTGTAAGTGAATTACAACATATTTGGTTTTGTACATAATTTCATGTTAATGTGGAAAGAAAAGATTATTGTGTTAATGTGGTGTCTTTTTCAAGTGGCCTATCTGGATATTTGACTGTGTTATGTATATTGTACCTTAACTCATCAGCTATTCTCTTGACCTGCTATCCAAAGGAGACTAAAAACAGGGAAATAATGGTGGGTAGGAGTTACAATGGTAACTTGGATGTCAGTCATATAAACGTTGTACTTACACAGACCCTACCCCCTGTTGATAAGCACCCTGTGGAAAATATATGCATTATTATTGTATTAATTAGTTTGATCGTTTTGGAGAGCGAACCAAGATGCACTCGGTACAGTATTTTTGTCGTGAAATGTTCATTTAATACGTGCTCCTTTTACTACAGATATAGGGAAAATGGCCACGTATGATTCTTAAGCCTAATTGTAAAGTGAAAGGGGAAAATACTTTTACATGTATAATAAGTTAATTAATTTTCATCTCAAAGAATAGATGAAACACAACCTTATGTGGAATGCTGCTAAAGTATTTTAGCAATTCTTGTTTATGCTATTCAGTTTGTACATGTGTATCGATATATGCAGTACAATTAAATGAATTCCATTTTTCTGCTCGAAATTACATTTCGCTAGAGGATATATTATATTTGCTAGCCAACAATCCAGTGGATAAAATATATACCGGTAGATTGGTTGTAAGGTTTCATAACCATGTAAATAACACTGCATGTTTTATCCATAAATGTAATCCCCTTTAAATCATACACACACATACCCAGCCAAGCAACTTCCCAATTCGTATCTCCATCTTTCCTTTTTTCTTCTAGAGTAAAGCCCATCCCATTGCAAAATCCAAAGCAAATAGTTCCACAAAAAACTGAGTGTTGAACAAAATACCAGTTATCAATAACTCAGTTGTTAAATTTACAGTCAGGGCTTTCACAAAAATATAACGAACTACTGATATTTTGAAGAAGATATATGAAGGATAAACTGTCTCAAATGCCGCGCCAGTCATTCGAAACAATGTTAAAAGCTGTCCAATAATCCATATATTCCATTCATATGGCAGTGTGTATTTAAATGATGATATATTATCTCATTAACCTCATAAATATGCTGATAAATCACTATATGTGTCATAACCATGCAGTAGAGTCTAGAGACCAGTGAATGTGTTAGAAAAAAGGACCATTGTTTTGACCCCTCCCTTCAACACTTAGGTGTCATTGCCAATTTATTCACTCCAGAATAAGGTGTCATTTTCAATTCATTTCCACCAGAATAAGAGTCTTATTGTGTCAGTAGCAGCAAAGTTTTACTGACAGCTTGAATGCTAATTCTCTTGATTTCAATTCAAAATGATCTATAAAAATATAAATGTCCAGATAAAACAACAGTTATAAGAACTCATTACTTCTAGCAGCTCCTGTTCTTGAAGTTTTAATTGGAAACACTTGGGGTGGTGAAAGGAATACCAATTTTGTGAAATAATTGCTGGAGACATATATATGTATATGGTGAATTCCTCCAATGTACTTTGCTCTGCATTAAGGCCTACAGAAATCCCTGGTACATCATTCAATCACACACAGGCGTCATTGAACTGTAGCTAATCAGTTTGGCTGTAACTAGTCAGTTAGCAGTCTCTAACAAAGGGACCTTCCATTAAGTTCATACACACATTAAAAAAAATATCAGATCCCTGACCGCACCCCCTGGCTAAAGTACCCATTGGATTTGTATTAGACCGTATGCACATTTTAGCTAATTCCCACCTCCATCCCCTCTTAATACATATGTACTTAATGGAGGTCCCCAATGCTATATAGAAAATATTGCAAGGACCAAAAGGATAAACCTTCACTTATTAAAGTTTATTTAATTACCTCTGTTTTGTAGCTAAACTTCGTAGGTGTAACAGTGAAGAAGGACATGCACTATATTCACTTCCCGAGCAGCAAGCACATGTTCTCCCCGGTGCCCGTTGGCGAAAAGACCAGCCCATCGCAGGTAAGGTCATTGATTCTGTAATTTGTGAGAGAAAAACAGAAAAAAAGGGAGAAAAAAGCATTTCTACTCTGAGGTTAACCCACTGTACAGTTGCAGGGTTACCACAGAGTCTGAAAAATACTTGGAAAGGAAAGAAGCCATTGACAAGTGGTGGTTTTTGAAAATGTGACAAAAAATGATGGATTTGTTGTAGCTGGTTCTCAAATGCAGGATATATTGTTGTTTGTGGTTCTTAAATGCTGTTATGACCCCTTTTCCTAGTAAATTTAACAGTTCAACCTTTTTGTGTTATCTACAAAAAACATTACAATGTGGATGAAGATATAATTTGTTTGAATTCTCAGGACATTTGATGAACTATTTTGTTGTTCCTTTTTCTGCAGGTTTATGAGTTGTACAATGGTGGAGCCTTGCCTGTCCGATATGAGATTGACTGCGTTCCCCTTGAACTTCTGCGGAGGGTAAGTTTTTGACTTTTTTAGTTGTCTGGATTGCTACCGTAAAACTCCTGATTTAAGTCGCACCCTAATTTAAGCCGTTCCCTGACTTTTGAGTTTCTGTTTGTCATTTTTTTCAGTATCTTTTTTCTGAAATACTATAGAATTCAAGGTCGGGCAAAACCTTGATTTAGGCAGCACCCTTAAAGTTGGTCCCTGATAGCTTTAAGCTGTGGCATAAATTTGGGATTTTACGGTGCTCGGTTTGAGATTTGATTTTAAAAGCCGACTTCACTCTATTCAGTTAAATATCTCATTTGCTGACAACTTTATTTAGAATTCATTCCTTATAATTATTTATTATGAACTAGTTTATTGTTCCCCCCAACACCCCTAAAAATACCACTAAAAAGGAAAGGAGACAAGTAAGTCAGGAAAATACAGTAAGATTAGTATAACAAATAAGTATCATATAGAAGTCTACTGTCTATCAGGATAATTGATAATCCATTTGATTTCCATTTTTCTTAAAGTGTCATGTCTCAATTCTGTTCTTATCATTGCCTTTGTCAGGAGAATTATGACCACCCTGTATTTGAGTGCCTGACACCGTACGGAGAGATTGCCCCGGGTCAGACAATCAACATCGAGTGGCGCTTTGCACCCTTAGAGGCCAAGACCTACATGGTAAGACCATATTACTTTGTGTTTGGTAAGATATCAACATATACAGGACAAAGTCCTTAAAGGCACAATCTTGTTCCTAGTTAGTAGAGAAATGTAAATCAGCATACCCTTTATAACTGCCATGAATATGATTACTACTTTCCAACTGCACAGGGAAAAGAGCAAAAATGGCAAAAACAACAACAACAACAACAACAACAAAAATTCCTGACAGGGAAAACAGTGGATTTGTAAATTAACCAAAACACAGGGTATTTCAATTGGCCAGGTTCTGCAATTCCCAATTTCTCTAAATATTAGGGATTAGACTCCTTTGCTTGTTGTTGGATCATCCAAAAAGTTTCTGCATGTGGAGGGTTTAAAATTTGAAGAACTGGAAATGACACATAGAAGAATTACTGAGGAGAGGGGAATCTCAGGCAAAATAAATTGAGGATGCAAAGTTTGCATACATTTATGGTGGTAATGGTATTAGGCCCTAAAAAGAGGAGTCACAAGAACATCTAAGGAATTGTCTGTGAAGGCTGGTCCCCTCAAGACAAATAAACCCTGATGATTGGTGGAGTTGCTCACCGAACCAGTGGTGACCCTTTTCATCACCATTGACTCGTGCTATTTGGCACTGCTAATCGCTACAGTTGGGAAAGGTTAACACTGGTCGGCTGTCCAAAGTGCGCTAATTGCTCGAGTTTATTCCCCTTGTGAAGACCTGCCTTCAAGGGCACCAAAAGGTCAGAATTTCCCTATTTACTATTGAAATACATCCTATGGCTACAACTTAGGTCCATAGTAAAATATGGACAATGAAAAACTTCATGAAATACAATCAAACTTGTCCCTGCTTAATTGGTTTGTTTACAAACATTGCTGTCTCAAAGCAGAAATGACATTGGTTTTCTAGAATTCAGGCAAAGTTAAAGATAATTTTCATGGTTCCTACTATACCAATAACTAAAGTTAGACTCATAGAATGAATTTTAGCAGTTTTTTGAGTTTGCACAAAACACTGCTTTTGGCTCCCTTCAAGACTGCTACTTGTACAAATTCAGCAACCCATTGATGAGTTACAACGATTCCCATGGATGCAGAATATCACTTAACAACCCAACAGCTATCACTTGTCTTAATGTAAATCTGAGTCCCACTATACCATTATAGTCCTACCTAGTAAGTGGTTTATTCCCCAGAATTCTCTGATGTTCTCTTCTTGAGAGCCAGATCCTAATTAACATATATGAAGCTCACATGAGACTTCTTCTAATGACTCTTGATGATAAAAATGATATTGTAAGTCATACTAATATAAAGTGAACCGCAGGGGGTGTCTGAGGTGGATAGTCACGAACCCGAGGGTGAAGCCTTAGGTTTGTACAAACCATGGTCATACAGCCACCTGAGGATGACCCCAAAGGTTCTTCTATATTCTATCACCCCAAAAAAACATATCAGATAATGTTGAAAGCATGGAAATAAGGAGCAAGACACATGGCATGTCGTTATGCAATGCCCCTTATATGTATCACTCGCTGGCCATGCGGATGATATAACAGAGGCACACTTCATACTGAACAAATCACACTGTCTTCTCCTCTCCATTACACTACTGTTTTGAACCTAAAGATTCTACTTAGGCACAAGATGGTCATACATATATAAAACACAATGAAGCAGTTATTTCACTTCAACAAGTTTTCAAAACCAGGATAAAGTTTGTGATAGATTATCACCTAGTCCTATAGGTATAACTGAATATTGCACTGTTTCCAATTACCAACATTTATAACCCTGTGGGGGTTCCGGGGAAGAATAGGCCCCCAGTAGCCCCTGCTCCTTTTTAGTGCTTGGTTAACTAAGGGATGAGGTACAGCAAAAGTGATTTCCAGGTTTTTATCCCCTGCTGTTTGCCCGCCGTGTCACCTTCATCTCATAGATTCGATCACCAAAGACAGAATTCATCCCAACTGGTTTTCGCTGTGAAGATGACCCTGGCTGTCGGTACGGCGTAAAACACCCAACACTCACTCACTCCAATATTTATATTTGATTTTTAGGTGGATGTGCCAATTCGCATACATAATGGAGACACTGCGCTCATCACCTTCACGGGGGTGGGCTATGATCCCCGTGTGATGGGCGACACCATGCCTATAAGCGACTCGAACAGCCTTACTGGTAAGCAACATATGACCAAAATGAGAATCATAACTTCTGTTTTTTCTAATACAGTTATATGCAATAAAATTAGCATATTTCATATTATTAACAATAATTATTTCAGAATATTATTTTGGCTCCTCTAGAGTCTGTACCTTTTCTTCAATCATATGGAAGATGGTTTAGTTTTGTTCATTTCCCTATTAAAACAAATTTTAAAAAACTCATTTTTTTTGTTTAGTAAGAGCCAGGTATTGAATCTCCCTCATTTTGGCAAATCTTGAAACCATTATTGAGTTTTCCTTTTTCTACAGACACATTTGCTAAATATTACATATTCATAGATGTAAGCACATAAAGCAAAACTCTAAATATAAAACAAAAACATTTCTTCTAATCAATTATATGTTAACAGTTTGATTAGAAGGAATGTTAGAAGGAATACAGATGATTATAAAGAAGAAATACAGATGATTATAAAGATTCAATGTCACTACAAAGAAAATTCATTCGCAGGTGTGCCAAGTGTCCAGAGTGTGGCAGTTCCTGGTCAGCTGTGCTTCCTGTCCCAGGAGCGCGTGTCTTTCACCAACCTGCCGCTCTTCTCCCAAGCCCGGCGGATGGTGGTGATGACAAACCGCTCGACTGACCACCCCATCTCCTACAGTTGGCATGTCACCTCCCAGAAAGACACGAAGGTCAGAATCAAACTAATCCTAAGTCACATTCAAACATGTGACGTTTTTATGACGTTGCAGGAACGTTCTGTATTTGTTCTTGTTACGTTATTTTGATGACTCCCAATAATGCTGCTGCAACGTACTGCTGTGACATTGCACTGTGATGTTATCAAAACATTCTGCTTAAGTTCTTCAACCTAAACAGAATGTTCTAATATCATGTTCTGTGTTCGTTTCATTCTAACCTCACTAAAGAATGATGTTATAATAGCGTTCTGATTAGGTGAGTTTTCAACCTCACCATCAGTAACATAACTGTTACGAGCCATCTTATTAAGGATAGACAACACCTCAGAGTGGCTTCATTTGCGATAATGACAATTGTACCATAACTAGAAAAGATAAAACAATGTACTATATATCAAATGAAAGGGCGCATTTTTCCCTATCTTCCAAAACATATTATGTTGTCAACATGTCAAAATTTGAGGAATTATCTGTGAAAAACTATTTTTTTCACTTTTATTTTTTGAACATGGATATCTCGGTAACCACTCAACAGATTACAATGAATTTTTTTGGACATGTCAATAAAAACCCTTTAGAGGGAAGCGTGTCTCAGAATTTTGATTTAGGGCCTAGTTTTCATTTTATGACAAAAAACGGGAAGATTTTGGTTATTTTTTTCAACATTATTTTCTACATTTGATAAAACAAAAAGTAAGACCTGAATTAAAATTCTGAGACACGCTTCCCTCCACATAAATGTTATCTACATGTCAAAAAAATTTCATGCATTTATATGCAGCAGTTACTGAGATATCCCTGTTCAAAAAATAAAAGTGAAAAATGCATTTTTTCACTTCCTGGTCTACCTACAAAGGTGCCGTTATTCACATTTTAATATAACTTATATCATTAGATAGGGTTCTATATTGGCTTTTAAGATATTTATGGTACATAATAATGCCATGAACAATATAAAATTAATTTAAAAACAAAGGGAGTGCTGCGCATTGGCTGCTGAGAGGTGTTGTCTATCCTTAAGTAACAAACTGAAAAAGTGTGGTTTTAGAACGGTTTTGTTACATCACAGGTTGGCTGGGAAGTCACATTAATAGTGTTAATCAAGGTCTGAAAAACCCTAATAGCCATTCAATTTTAATCATTTTTCCCCGTTTAAATTCTAAAGTCTAAAAGTTATTAATGCCTAAATTTGGCTCTATTTGGGTATGAGGTCTTTAGAAAAATACTTGGTTTAGAGACTTGGTTCAGAGAAATTCTAAAAGCAAGCATTCGTCAACATTTGGCAAATTTTTACATGAGTTCAGATCTTTAACTTAACTAAAGGTCTTAAATGAAAAAGGCAACACTGGTAAGCATCCTGATATTCAAATGGAACTTTTCAATGAAATATCAAACTATCAATTTCAATTATATCTAGAAAATGTACAATTTCTGAACGTTCTGATTTATTATTTTAGGATGGGAATATCCTAGAGTACGTTTAGGTGATGAATGAACGGATATCTTGCAAGATGTAATTGTAATTAAACCCCTGCAGTGTGTTTTTATGAAAAGGGATTGAAGTAATTATGAAGAACTTAATCAAGATGCAGCATATAGATAATCGTACTGCACAGTGAAGTACATAATCACATTTCATAACATTTTACATCATGCTTCTCAGGAAAAGCTGATCTAGGTGTTCGAGGGAAGCGGGAAGAATAAAATCAGGGTTCTTACGCAAATATTAAATATTATAGATTGATTTCATCAAATATAAGTTATATAAAAGGCTTTATATCTAATCTGATTTGTAAATGAAAATCTATTCATAGTCAGATGCAAAAAGCTGGTTATGTACGAGATCCTTGAAGTCTCTATTTCTGAATATCTTTTGATAAATTTGTTTGATAAACAATTTGCCTGATTTGGGTATGAATGCTGATTTCGTACGTTTTCTATCATGTTGTACAATTTGATTCTGGTTCATTCATTTAGGTTTTATATTTTGGGAAACTTTTGTCTTAGATTGGTCTTGAGAATGTTTTAGATAAAATAGGTCAGCACCCTAGAAAAATTCCTTCATCCTTTCAAATTTAAATATCCTCCTTTTCATGATCAAATCTAGGAAATGGCTGACACTTTGACAGTCTAAGGAGTTGAACTTGTTGAATATTGAACATTTTAAACATTTCTCAATTTTGAAATTCCACTCCATTTCAGGTGGTGTCCATTTCGCCCTGTCAGGGCACGCTCGAGGCCGGAGAGGCGACCATCTGTAAAATAACTTTCACCGCTGCCGGCGTACCATCTTTCTACGACATCGACCTTGTTTGTGAAATCACCAATCAGGACAGCCTCTGTCAGTACAGGAAGGAACTGAAGGCTTGGGAGTCGGAGCGCCAGCGTCAGGCCGTGGAGTTCACCATCACCGAAGACAATCTGAATGCTGATAGCCCACTCCCAGATACTGAGGTGAGATACCTGGCTGGTTATCATTAGTTTTTTTTTTTTTAAATTAAATAATATATTTTTTGTTGATTCACAGTAGTTATCTTCTTAAAAAGAAAAACATATTTCCATAATATGAGAAGAATAGAGATATATTGAGAATAAGATAGTGCAAAGAAAAGAAGTCAAAATGACATTGAGGAATAGTTGTTCTAGAATATAAAACAAGCTGATACTGTTGGAGACCAAATCAAACAGATTTTCATGCATTATCCATTTGAAATGTTATTATACCCTAATGTAAGAATAGTTCATTGTTACTAACAGCGATGCTTAAGTCACCTTAAGTATGATAAAAGAAAATGTGGACATATCCCAAGCTGTGTCATAATCATATATGAGAACCTCACTGTAAAAGATAATCAAAATAACCACACAAAGAGTCCATTGCAATAAACTTTTCTATTTATCCTCTTATTTTTCAGGAGCGGCCACCAAGTGGCAAGCTGAACCCGCTGAACGCTAACCGTACTCCTACCCCAGAGGGCGAAATCAGCCGCTATAAGGTATGGCTTGCAGGTTGTGTCTCTCCAGTGTTGCCAGGATTGGTGACTAGAACAAATCCACAAATATTTATGGAAGTGGTACAAGGGTCACATATCGAAAAAGGTGTCAAGAAAATTTCCAACGAACATATGAAATTAAAAATCATGCAGAATTACATCCAGTCAAACACATACAATGTGAAATCACATACAAAATGTATGAAATTAACACACGCCAAAAGCGTAGACAGTCTGGAAATAGCCCATACAAGCTGACCAGAAGTTAAACTACAAAAACGAACTGGAAATTGTGCACAAAAACAACAACAACAACAACAACAATAATTCAATAAAAAATCATTACAAATCTCAAATTTCATAAATCCAAATTTGAGAATCCTATCTTAATTCTACACATGGAAATTCTTGGGGTGTTTTTGGTCACCATCTCAAAAACCTTGCAACAAAACATTAGAAGTTAACAATTGGCGCTCGATAACTCAGCATGAAAAATCTTGACCGTGAATGCAATTAGATTTCTTACATTAAGCAGTGAAAGGCCCTTTTGGTCACCAGGTCCAAGCATTAAAGGAACCTGACATGAAAAGGTGGGATCCAGTGTGTGCTGGACGGGCAGGGCATAGAGCGATTTGATTAAAACGACAGGGGGTCGAAACCACTATTAGTCACGCATTCTCCTACAGACCCCATGCAGTTAGGAACTGTGTGCTCTCTGGATAGGATCATGAGAAAATAATAACTATCGCCATAGAGATAATGTCATGCCTTATTAGGGTAGAAGCTCTATGGTCTCATAATATTTCAGTTTGCCTTCTGCTCTATCCTAATATGGCAATGGAATTAATTAGTATAGGCAGATTCTGGGCTGAGCTGGGCTGGGCTGCAGCTGCTAGACCTCTCTGTGCTTCCCCTTGTGCTAATGACAGGGATAAGTAAAGGCCCCTGGCCCACTGGCTGTTGTGTGTATAGGCCTGTCTATGGGACCATGTACATTAAAAACACTTGCCTAATTGGTAAATTTGTAGGGATATGGTCTGTATCTTCCCATAGAGTTTTTTCCATTTCAAAGATTCAGTCACCAAAGACAGAATTGTCAAAGCTTATTCTCCCTGTGATATGACCATAGATGTTGAAACAGTATGTGACCCCAATAACTAACCAACCAACTAACCAACCATTAACAGTGATCCCTTTTGAGGGTACGGGGGAGGGGCTTCTGCTCCTGGAAAGAATATAGGCCCCCAGTAGCCCCTGCTGATTGTAAAAGTTGACGGTAGGGGAGACCCAGCACTGACCAAATGGTTCATTGGGTTCAATCCCTGGTTGGTGTCTAGGTTCACTAAGGGATGAGGTACAGCAAAAATGATTTCCAAGTTTTGATCCCCTGCTGTTTGGCCGTTCTTTCACAGATACAATCACCTAAGACTGACCAAGTCAAAATGTGTGTGAGAAGTCAGAAGTCATCCTAACTGTTTTTCACAATCACCAAAAACTGACCAAGTCAAAATGTGTCTGAGAAGACAGAAGTCATCCTAACTTGTTTTCACTAAGAAAAATTGCCCTGGCTGTCGGTACCACATAAACATACTCACTTTTCAACAGTGAATGAGCCTCACACCTATACCAGATACAATTGCAATTATTTCAGAAACACATGTAACAAGAAGGTTAATCCATACCGCCAGTGAGAAACAGGTGGCACTTTTTGAGATGACATGCGATGTGGCGCTTTTAGAATCGGGTCCTGTTACTGACATGTCACGTGCAAAAAAAAGAGTTATATCAGGTAAGTTTTTTTTTATAGGCGACATAAATCAACTAATAACCTTTTTCTGGATGCTCACCTTACACTTGTCATACCTGGTATGGAATTATCTTTAGGCTCTGACAATTCACTAGCAGGTGGAAATAACAAGAAGAAAAAGTACTAGGCAGCAAAAATAACCAAATATGGCTTCACATATAACAATGTGTGCTAAAATGACCGGCACTTCAAAAGGTTTTTCATAAACATTGATATGAATACTTCAATTAGACTTCTAGCATGGGCAGATCCAGAGGGGGGGGGGGGGCACGGGGGCGTGTGCCCCTCCCATTTTTGGAAAAAATTGCGTTTTTTTTAGATAAAGAATTTGGCCATAAAGTAATTAAGAAAAAACATTTCCAATAGCGCATGCCTCCCCCCCCTTTTCAAAATCCTGGATATATGTCTACACTTAACCTTTATTTCCCGTGCAGATTTTCTTAAATCGGCAGCAAAATGAGCATGTGGAAAACAGTCTTTATCCCTTTTACAGACTGGCCTCAAAATGCGCTCATAATGACTTCTCAATACAGGCATAATGTGCATTCTGGGGAAAGTATGGAAAAGTTATAGAACACAAAATTAACAAAGGCGTGCAGGGTGGTGAAGTGGTTAGAGTGTCTGCCTGCTGTGCGGGCGGCCGGGGTTCAATTCTGGGCCTTGGCTTGGCTGCTATACCCCTCTGCATGTCTTCCAGTGGCAACAACTGGGTAATCAAAGGCTCTTAGAGGGCCACTGGCTGTTGTGTGTAGGGTCCTGCCTCGGTAAATGTGTAGGGGTATGGTCTCCACCTTCTCATAGATACAATCAGTTCATAGATGCTATCATCAAACAGACAGAATTGTCAAGAGCTTGTTCTCACCGTGATATGACCATAGATGTTGATACGGTGTAAAACCCCAATAACCAACCAACCAAAATTAACAAATTTCTCTTTTTGTATGATTGAAGAGTGACATTTCCGCAAAATTATACCTCAACATCAAACCAATTGACTTTTATTTACAGACACTGCCCCCTATCCGTCAGCGGTCAGTGGATGAGGAAAGGGCCAGAAAGCGCATGGAGGAGCGGGTAAATGATGAGTTCTGGGCCCGCCCGGAGCCCCCGAAGCCCTTCCTCCTGCACCTAGGGGTAACCGCCAGGACCCACAACATAGCCGACTTCCAGCTTCACTTCGCAGATGACTACAAGACCCACTTCATAGACAGGTGAGCACAGAGGGTCAGGGACAGATTAGTCCATCGAGTGTACCAATCGCGTTCCACAGGATAGGTCCATACACCCCTGCTGTGTTGATGGCTCCTACTGGTTAGCCCACAAACTAGCATATTATGGCAGGAATATTTTAATTGGCTATCTAATTTTAAATGGGGAAACCCCTTCACTAGTTAGGGGCCTGGTGGCTAATAATGGGCCCATAACCAACGGCTGCAAAGCATGCTGGGATGGAGGCCCTAAGATGGCAGAGGGTGACTGACCCACTTTAGCCCCTAGTGTGTGGTGTCGGTACTACGGACTAAGGGACAGATCAGGGGGGTGGGGGTTCTGGGGGGTCCTGACCACCCCCTCTTTTGGTGGAGATATAAACTTGGCGAAGAGAAGAAAACGTTGCGTGTGTATATGTGCAATTGCACGCCATTTTAGTACAAAGCCTTATATGTGGACCCGCCTTTTCAAAATTTTGTATCTGCCCCAGCGGGTCATGGTATAATGGCACGTATACAGGGTGCCCACACAACTATTATAAGGTCTTAAAGGTCTTATTTTGGTTTGCAATTTATAAGGCTATCAAAACGTTTTTTAAGATTTTTGCAAGTCCAATGAGAAAATGTTATTTGCATAGGGGAAGAGGGGGACCTGCTTGATTTGATGATCAATAAATAAGAAATTGTTAAATTGTAAAATGATGTAATAGGTCTATTTCATCTTTAATTATGAAGTTTAGATGTGTTTTAATCAATTTCAGGGTTCTCTCCTGTATAACTTTCAGTGTCTGGCATGCCTGGGTAGAATGCAATCTAAATGTAAATTGACTCAATCATCAATCTATGGTTTTATGTGCCCTGGGTACAACTATTCTAGGCGCAGGATTATAAATGGTGAGGTTGACTCAGGGTCAGATTTTTGATATTATTGGAGGCAGGCACTTGTGACGCCTCCATTACTAAATTCTGTCACCCCGTGGGAATTCCGGGTAAGAATATAGGCGCGCAGTAGCCCCTGCTGATCATATAAGGCGATGATAGGGGGGACCCAGCACTGACCAAGTGGTTCTTTGGGTTCAACTCCCGGTTGGTGCTGGGTTCACTAAGGGATGAGGTACAGCAAAAATGATTTCGAGGTTTTGATCCCCTGCTGTTTGCCTGCCCTGTCACCTTCATCTCATAGATATGATCACCAAAGACAGAATTCGTCCCAACTTGTTTTTGCCGTGAATATGACCCTGGCTGTCGGTACAGCATAGAACATCCGTCACTCACTCATTCAATTCTGCCCCTTGCTGCTTGTTTCTAGTGTTTTTCTTTGTACAAGTGCCATGAGATCCCCCAAAAAAATGTTGTTCAGGTCGGAAAAATTAGGGTAGGAAGGTCTTTTTTTGGAGGGGGGCTTTTCATTTACTTGCCAAATTGACCCAGGCAGTATTGGAATCACAAAAATAGATCTTCTGAAACTATTTCTAGCATCTGAAATACATGCCCTGAGCATCTATATATGCTGTCAAATTCTGTTCCAACCCTATCTGGTCGATTCTTTTGGATTCTGAAAAAGAGAAAATTGGAAAAGAAATCCCTAAAATAATTTAGAATAGGGCCAAAAATGGTGACTGTGTGCACAGATGATAACTATGAAATAGAAACACACGTTGTTAGGAGGAAAACAAAAGTTAAATATAAGAAATAAAATTGATGTTTTACAACAACATAGAATGTTTAAGTGTATGCGACAAAGACCCATTTATCTGCCAACAATGTGTAATTCAGCCATTTCAGTGAGGATTGTGTGATTTCGTGCAATACAATTCACACAACAACATCGTAGATTAGAATGCTTGTTGTTGGCATGTGCGTTGCTATCAACCAACAGCAATACTCCCAATTCACCAAAGATAGCTGATTTACATTATTTTTGGCACCTGCAAGTTAATTTTTACTGATTTTGTAGGCAACAACTATGGAAAAACTGGATTAATAATGGATATAATGATACAATTCATGAAAATGTATTTACTAAAGCCTTGAGTTTTGTCGACATAATATAACCCTGCATGCATCCTGTTTTAAGCTAGCCTGCAGGTAAAACTCAGGAATCTGGCTGTCCGTGGTTGCGAGAATTAAGGCCATATTCGACTATGCGACAAACGGCCGCAAACGCGTCCAGGGCAGCCCAGATGCGTCCAGGAAGGCCGCAAACGCGTCCAGGACAGCCGCAAACGCGTCCAGGACGGCTGCAAACGCATTTGCGTTAGAATGCTGCAAACGCATTTGCGGCTGCCCTACTGCTATATTCCACTAGTTTTCGGGCACCAGACGGCCGCTTATGAGTTTGCGGCTGCCGCAAACATGTTTGCGGTAGGTTCCGCAAGGTGGAATACGGGTGATTGCGGCCTCCGTATGCGGCCTCCGTTTGCGTCACGTACTCAGAGATACCAACATGTTGGTATCTGGAACGCAAATTGTTTCCGGTCCCATTAAATAGCGGCCGCAAATGCACGCTAACGCAAGGTGGAATATGGCCTTTAATGAATGACATTCGTCACCAATCAGGGACAGACAGCTAGAGGGGGTCCTTAGGTGGTTTCTGTCCACGAGCTAGTTTATTTATTTCTTAAGTTTGCCCAGACAGTAAGGTATTAACTCAAATGTCAAATTGACTGAAATAAGAGATAGGCATGTCATTGAATCGAAGTTAATAAGCAGTAACTTTAAAAGGCCGCTAGAAATATTGACGCCCTCCCTCTCTGTTATTCATTGCTTTCATAAACCATATAAGAACTCATTTTTTATCCTGTCTGCATATAGAATTAATTAGGGACTTGCGAAACATGATCACATGAAACTGATCGATATTTTGTACCAATGAAAGCCTTGTGTAATAAAGGTTGACATTTTTATATGCCTGCCTTTTTGCTACTACTTTGGTTAAGAAAATAAATTAATTCTAGGAAACAAGAAATTCAGTTCTGATGTATGGATGTATTGTATAAGAACGTTCCGAAATAAGAAAAAAAGGGGGAAAAAAAACATACATGTAAAATGATGGTCAGAACATGTCATTTCCTATGATACATGCCCTAGAGGAGAAGAGAGAGCAATTGATAATTTGTCATCCAGTAAATTGATATGTGATACTTTGCTCACCCAATTAGGACCTTCTATAATATTCAAAAGGGTTCTGAGAACCAGGAATTGGCATAAGATGGTTGGTAATCATCTCTTCTTGTTAGTTATCAGATATATCAGGTATACATCAGTTTTCAGTTAATCTGATATTCGTTGTATTACGGTTTGTCCAGATTATCCATAATACAACGTTTCGCATTAGTTTCCAGTCTGATGCTGACAATTTTATGATTTTTGTTTCAGTTTCTATCAATTGAAACTGCTCAAACTAAATGACAAAACCTACACAAATTTGAGTGCATCTCTGATATACTATGAAATATATGTTCAATTTCCACTTTCATTGGAGTTATTGAGGAAAGAAGTGTGCCGCCAATACTGAAGGATAGGCAGGAGCCGGAATGTACCACGTGTCGCGCATGAGTCGTAATACACAGAATGTGTCAGGGACCTGCCGTCAACTTGCTCTTGAACCTTATTCCTTTAAGTGCAAAGCAATCAACCCATTAACACATTAAAGTAAGCGTGGTATCATCAAATACCAGACATTTAGTAACCTCATTATTGCTTTATTTCAGGTTACTAAGTGGGCGCGAAACACAGCTTGGACAGGAGGAAGAGGAAGCGATCACAGTTACGAAAACCGTTTCCTGTCTGGAAGCCGAAGCGGAAGTTGTGGCGGCTGCGCTAAACAATATTCTGAGGTAAGGCAAACTGATAGCCCTAGAGTAAAAATCAGCAAGGTGACATGGGAAATTTTGGTCTCGGTGACATGTAACATGGGATTCCAAAAGATAATGACTTGGAGCATGGCAATTTTTTTAAATAAACAGCTGATGTTACGATTTCTTAAATCCAAGATGAAGACATTATGATTTCTTAAAGGTGGCTAGGAGACCCCTCAGTCATCAAGAATGGAGTCCCAAGTTGGCGAGACACACGCACACACAAAATCTATGTTTGTTCCCTCCCTATGATTTATCATTTTAGAAAATGTGATTTCATGCCTACCTAAATGAAAGCTCATGTCACAATTTGAGATATCTAAAGATAATCCAACAATTCAAAAGTTGAAAAGAATAATTACAAAGATTCCGAAAATGCATGGAGGTATCTATGCCTCTAGCAACTCTGGCTATAAACAATTGTACATGATCGTCTACAAATATCCCATATATCTTCAGGTCCCTTCTGGATGATAGCAGCTTCCATGAGGCGGTGGAGAAGATCAGCGAGGAACCTACTCCTTACTTCCAACAGTTCTCGACACGAACTGCTCCCGTGCAACTCCCTACACCAGCACCTTCTATCCGCGTGGAGTCGGCAGCCGAGGCCTTGTCGCGAGCAGCCAGCCAGGCCAGTAGCCTGAGGTCAGGACCTATGGAGGACGAGGGCGGAGTCGTCCTCAGCCGGCCATCATCAGAGGCCATTGTCATTGCCACAGAGGTACGGCAAGCAATATTTTATAAGCGTATATGTTTTCCTTAACCATGGGAAAAAACATGGGATGAAAAGGGTCAACGTTGTTACAAGATGTATGCTGGTTTGAAAGTAAAGCTAAAGTCTAATAAAGTACTCAAAATGTATTTCCTCTTACTATATAGACCTTATAGGTCTATGTATTTAAAGCCCTATAGGAGTAGGTGTTTATAAACTGTTGACTGGCGACCAGCAACAACAGTGCCATGACAGAATTGCTGGTAAAGTCACCAAGCAACTAGATTATCAAGCAAGTTTGAAATTTGTCCGGTGATTTCCCTGGTGATTTTTCTGGTAACCTTCCTGGCGATTCTGTGGGAGTCTGCTGCATACTAACAATAAGTTTTGGGGTAAATAGTGGATGCTGGGTGACTGGCACCCACTGATTTTGCCTCCATCATTGGTCGCCCATCACTGGTGAGAACCCCGTGGGGGTTCCAGGGAAGAATATAGGCCCCCAGTAGCCCCTGTTGATCATATAAGGCGACAATAGGAGGCACCCAGCACTGACCAAGTGGTTCTTTGGGTTCAATTCCCAGTTGGTGCTCAGTTCACTAAGGGATGAGGTACAGCAAAAATGATTTCCAGGTTTTGATCCCCTGCTGTTTGCCCGCCCTGTCACCTTCATCTCATGGATATGATCACCAAAGACAGAATTTGTCCAAACTTGTTTTCGCCATGAAAATTACACTGGCTGTCGGTACGGCGTAAAACACCCAACACTCACTCACTGGTAAGATTGCTTGGTGGTTATAGGGGCAACAGTTTGGAATTTAGGCAAAACCTATTTTGTAATGCAAGTTCCCGCCTACCAGATATGTAAAAATACTAGGCTGTTTGCTCCTGGGTTGTCAGACCATGTATTGTAACTAGTGACCCCGGAAGTACTCTTTATGATAATTCTATTTAATTTGTGCCAAACCTTTTTGAATTGTCAAAAATTGAGCTTGCATCAGGAATCTTTGAACAACAAGCTGAGATCAAGTTTAAACACTGACCACAAAATGGATTACTGACCCTGTTCTGAAGATTGATGAAAATGAAAAGCCCTCTCCTAGTAATCATTAATTATTTATGATTGACCCTCATTATCTATTGAATTTGCTTGATTTCTCAAATCATTTCAAATAGGCTGAAATTGTTTAATCTAGTTATACAGATGAAATTACTTTTTATTGGAAGATGGCATTGGATGTTATTAAAGGAACCTCCGAGCAGAAACGAGCAAATAAGAGAAAACAGAAGTGTTGCCGTCAGCATTTAAAACCATACAACATTCGCACTACCGTTACTTTGAATTAGCAGTAATGCGATATCCTTATGAGCCTTTCATATTTTCTGACAAAGTGCTCTTTTGTGAGAAAGAAAGGTCTGTGATAAATAACCAGGACACATCAGATACAGAATCATGTGTCAGCCATGACATTTCTTTCTATCTCAATAAGCTGAAATGAAAATTCAGGAAATGATTTGAAAAACTTTCTCCATAAGCAATATCATTTAAATTGAAATCAATAGTCTGGAGTGCTCCAAAGTATGAGTATTGGTTCTGAAGTGAGGGTATTTATATAGATTTCCATCCGTATACATTTACAAATATATTATGTACACATATGTGTATGATTATATGAATGTTTATAAACATATCATGTCTCTGATATACATATAAATGATATATCTGATATAAAACACACACAAAATATATACTGTATGTCTTATATATTATTATTTATATATATGTTTAAACATGAATGATACATGAAATGAACTGTTTTATAACATATCATATTATAAAACACAGTTTATTTCAAGCTTTCCCATAACCATCAGTTCATATATAAGAACAGCAGTAACTTCTAGAAGAAACCACTATCAACTCTCCCTACAACAGTTACCCTTTAACAAGATAAACCTGCCATACCAACACCTAGAGTCAAATAAAAACATCTAAAATACTCCCCAACCTTTGCCCTGAGTTTTCTCAAGGCAGTATGAGGTCAACATGTGTATACCCTTAACACTGGAACTCCTGTATATTTCTGCAGGGTCGGGATTCGGCCGGAGGTGACCTGACACGCCCCTGCGAGCCTGAACCAATCACAACATCTGGAGGGGTCTCCGCCCGCAATGAGGATGGCTTCCGCCAGCAACAAACCATCAAAAAGTGAGTCACAATGTTTTAAGGCGGTTACTTATGTTGGCTCCCAAAGCATAGGGAGCCATGGTCTATTTATATTGAGTTCCTGTATACATTCTATATACCTGGAATGTAAGGCATTATTATTACAAAGTATTTAATCTCCACAATTTAGTGCTATAGTTTTAAAATAAGTTTTAGGAATCAATAATTGTTGATTCAACAGTTTTTAATGTATACATGAATTTACCTGAGCTGATTGCTGCTGTTAGAATTTATTAGGATTTTGCTCATGCCATCAGAGTCCTTTTCAGCATGAGCAATGAACAAAAAATGCTAGATTGTTTACAGAACTCATCTTTTTTCCCAACATCACATGTATAATTATGTTTATCTCCCAAACTATAACAACATCATATAAGCCCCTGCATAACAGGCATTAGCCCAAAAAGCCTCTCAGAGAGAGGGAGTGTATAGGTATGTCACCACAAGGCGACAAAAACAGGCGACGAATATAAATCACCCTGCAATATGTCTTAATCCTTTCAAGACAGCAATTTTATATGGAAATCACCTTTTTGTTGTTGGGACTAAGTACACTGCCAAGCAATAAGCTTATTTTGTTGCCGCATGGGAACGCGGCTTTAAAGATTTTACCTGATCTCTTAAAGGTCTCATTCATGTGGGTAGGTCTGAAGTATAATTCAGATTACCTGAAAAATAGACTTATTTTACCCAATGTCACCCAGGGATTCTTGTAAATTATTTCTGAGCAGACTCCCCACTTATTTTTGTAATTCAGAACCTCAAAGTAAGAAGTTCTACTATCTCATAACCCTAGGTTCCCTTTAATTCTCCCCATCATCCTTTATGCCAGAAGCCTATATCAATACTTCTCTCAACCATCTTACATTTCCAAGGATCCCCTTTATTTCTTCCTCAATGCTTAGTTAACCCTATCACCTACATTCCACCTCCTGTGAACCTGTTCCTTTAGATTCAGTAAATGTGGTCTGAATATAAAAGCCACCCGGCCCGGTTCGCGACTCGTCCCAGCTGTAGGTTTGTCTGACGTGTCCAAGCATGTAATCGGGCAAAGGGATGAAAGCGGTTGGAGGCAGGGAGGAGAGAAGAGAGTTTAATATCCATGGATTGGGCCCCTGTGGCTGAGAGTGAGGGTCTGCTTTCACATCCATGGTGGGGGGCCAGGGGTGATAGGCTTCATGTATATTCAGAGTCTGGGCCATGCTAGACAACTATCATAGATGCTGGTCATAGATTGTCCCACTTAAAAAGATACATGTACTTAAAACTTTAGGAATCTTTTCAATAACTTGGCCTTTCCAAAAAGCTCAAGATGAAAGAAACAAATTAACATTATTATAATTCATTAAATTTTCATGCCAAAAATAATTGAGAATTCTATATTATGAAACCATTTTTCCATTTTTGTCACAGTATTGTCTTTACCTCTATACAAATCCTTGTAATTAAATAATTCTAATCTAAAATATAAGTACAACCATGGATGTGTAAGGAAATTGGGATGTTTTTGTGCTGTATCATTTCAGAGGTAGGTTTTCAGAAATGATAAAAGAAAAACTCACTGCATGAAAACTTCTGTTGACATGTAATTCTTTGATCCTAAGGCGGAATGTGCGTCTAATGCAGAGGTATGGAAAAAATATTGATTCTTGTTTCTAAAAGCAAGTAGATAGCACAAAATATAGACATTATATAGCACGGCACATGTTAAAGACATAACATTCCAGGAAAACTTCCGGCAGCCATGGTCTTTGTTCAATACAAACTTCATACAAGGCGAATAAGAAATTTAACTTTTACAAAAAGAATTTTCTGAAATCTGAATTGCACTTTGCAAATGTTGAACTTGTACAAACAGGAAGTAAATTTTCTGTGTTAATTCTATTTGAAGATATTTCTACACAAGTGACATATTACAATTATGTTCCTAACCTACCTTTTTGAAGTATTCTAAGATGAATGTAAGATGAAGACAAATTACGTATGAGATTCCATATGTTTGTCCAATGAATTGAATGCTTGATTCATAGTTTAGTTGATGAGATGTTTCCACGGGTTTATAATTCTCTCGAGGCTGTTCCTGTTAATAGCTTGGTCATTAATATCATTACCAATGTTCCACTCTTTATCAAAGTTAACTCAAGTATAGTGTACCTGTTTAACAACTTAACTACCAGTGAATATATAGTCATAGCAATTAGGAAGCTAATAATTTAGATATTGTTGAACATGTTTTGCACACACGCACAAAAAAGAGGACCTAATAAATGATATTCCAGACCATTGTACATATTGAAATATTGTACCAAAATGTATATACATATATATTTACATAGCACTACATGTTTTCTCATGTATTTTACTTGCTACATATTTACCCTTTAGCTTTACACAAAATCTGGAATGTTGATAGGTTTAGAAAAAAATGGCAAAGGAATGATCTTGGTGGAACAAATGGGTAGCCCGCTTTAAATTTATGTTGCCTCTGGCAGAACTGATTTGGCGCCTCCCTTGCATATGCTCCATGTGTTCCCCTGCTGTCTATAATTGAATACATATACCTCTCTAAAGGGGGTACCAACTATGCGGTCGGTGTTGAAATCAGTGTTATTTGCTGGTTTAGCACCTATTCCAACACTGATTTGAGGGCTGGTGTGTGGGTATGCCTTGCTGAATCAGAGTCGACCGACAGCCAGGAGTCCACCAACCTATTCATACTAAGCATGTTTGATAATTTAACACTGATTTCCAAGTCTGCTGATGACTGTTGGCCGATGCCATTGGACATTGCTGTCGGCCAATCCCTTCGGCCAATTCTCTCAACCAATGCTGTCGGCTAATGCTGTCAGACAATGCTGGTGGGCAATGCTGTCAGGCAATGGTGTCAAGCAATGCTGTCAGGCAATGCTGTCAGGCAATACTGTTGGGCAATGCTGTCAGGCAATACTGTTGGGCAATGCTGTCAGGCAATACTGTTGGGCAATGCTGTCAGGCAATGCTGTCAGGCAATACTGTTGGGCAATACCGTCGGGCAATGCTGTCAGGCAATACTGTTGGGCAATACCGTCGGGCAATGCTGTCGGGCAATGCCGTCGGCCAATGCTGTCGGCCAATGCTGTCGGCCAATGCTGTCGGCCAATGCTGTCGGCCAAAGCTGTCGGCCAAAGCTGTCAACCAATGCTGTCGGCCAACTCAGAATCAGCCGAGTAGGTACAGGGCTTAAGATTATAACTCTTCACCAGACTTCCCTCATGTTTTTTTTTAATCTGAAAGAACTGCATCATGATAATGTAAAGAGGGATAAATAGAAGGTAAAATAGCTAGTTTTTTTCCCTGAGATCTAAAGTCTCCCGAGCTCTTGAGATCCCATCAGGCTCTTGAACTTCTGAATTCATAGATTTATCAAGCAATATTATCTCTATTAAGTCTTACATTTACAAACACAAAAGAAAACATTCTTGCAATTATCCATGTCTTAACTGGTTAATTGCATTGATGTTGCAGATGTTTAACCTACCAAAACTTTCCTTCAGGATTGAACAATGGACAATGTACTGTATAGAATATTCCCCCTTGTAAGATTTATTAAAAAAAGATGCCTCAAAGCATCTGGTGTATATACATTGATGATGCCCGAGAGCATCTGGCGTAGTGAAAGGGCTCAATTAAGCTGCATGTACTTGAAAAACTTAAAGTCAGCTATCCGTGGTAGGGAGAATTCTGTATTTGACCTGGCCAGGATCTAGAGAACCGCATCTATTGACCCACCCCAAGTCTCCCTCAGACCTTCCTTCCTTCTCACGTGCTCGAGAAGTCAACAGAGCAGCCTAGTCCTTTCATGACCTAGATACCTCTTTCATATTAGGTCCTTACACCCACAAGACACTTACACCTACAAATTTGCAAGAAATTCTTGTATTGGCCCTCTATAAATTGCATGGGGAACCCCTTTGATGGTTGTTTGGTAGCTGGCTGGTTTATGGTCCTACCTGCCATAAACCAGCGGCTGCAAATCATACTGGGATTAAGGTGGAGATTCCCACCTAAAATGGTTGCTGGTTAACAGTCCTTGTTTGAGCACCTAGTGGACTTGGACGTAACTACAGTCTACAGACCAGTCATGAACGCTGATGAATACGTCTCTGCCTCCACTTTTCCAGACAGGGGGCACTATTGTCACTGATTATAGGCCTCGCTTCCACTCCGGCTTCGAGAGTATTGACCTACTCTCAAAGGAGATTTGCTCACCGGAGCAGAAGTTGCAATACCGTGCAGGTTTTTGCACACTCTGCGATTTCCATCAATTTCAGTTAACCCTTACACTATGCCACCAATATCTTTTATAGCTACAGGTGATGCTATAACAGGTATTGTACAGTCACCAAAATAAGCCAACCTAACAGGATATTAGTATAATAAAAAATAATAAATTGTATATTAAGTATATTAATTAATGTTTGTTTTGATTGAATGGTGGTGGTTGGATGGTGGCAAAATACAAATTCCAAACTTGAAGATTTCTTTTATAGAATATCTTGTAGATGTATAGACATTCAATATGAGATAAAATAATGCCTGAAGGCAAAGGGTTAAAGCAACGTTTTTGCGGATCTGTAATCACTTCAATTTTGATGGATGGCAGACAGATTAATGACGGACAGCTAACGGTAAATATCAGGATCAGTTAATGTATGACAGATGATGTATGACAGACAATTGACAGACACCAATACATGTATCCATGGAGACGTACCTTAACAATTAACCCATGGAAAGTCACATTGAACTGATAAGGGTATATGTCACATAAGGGTGGATAGGCGTGTGATTCTGCCTGAAAACAGGCCTTATTTTCATGTTTAAAACAGAATATACAGTGCGACAGGAGGTTGGGGGGGTCCTAAAAGTACCCTAAAAAAGTGTGACATTATTCATGGATGCCTCCTAAGTGTGTGAGTTGTGTAAAGTGGAAATTTAGAACTTGCTATCATAGGTTGGCACCAAATAGCAAGGAAATATCGCATAGTAAAATACGCTTTAGCTATCAATGCAGATCATACAAAGTCATGAGCACTGTCGCAAACATCCCCGGAAATGGTAGTTTGCAGTCCTCTAATTACAGCCATCTGTACAGGAGGGGAGGACAGATATTAATTGCTTAATCGGATTAATGCACTGTCATATTCTCTGTAGTCTCTCTGGGCATTGGATATAGTGTCAAAAGACATGGTTCTTTATGAGTGGGTCTGTAGATGCAAGGTTCCCATAGTGCATGTTGCAAATGGCAATGTCACTACAATTTCAATTTCTTTATTGATTTGAGGAAACTTCAATGTCACATCTTGAATTTGATAAGTACCTTCATCTTTTCATTTACTTTTGTCAACATAAACCCCAATCCCACTGGACTATGTCAGTGCATAATGCGGCTGATAAGTAGTAGAATTTCTACTAGCGATTTACTGATTTTGCTGCGAATCAGATATAACATTATATTCAATAACTGCATACTGATTGGCGATTGCTCCAAAACACTATTGTACTAATGGACAGACATAAGAGTAGTTCAGAATGAGATTAATAATGATTTACCATGTGCATCTGTTCATGACAAAATTCATGTGCCATGATCTTGTAATTTTATATTAAGAACGTTACAAATGCCTGAGTGGGTTCGGAGACTCCAAAATGAGTACAGTCTATGATAGTCAATCAATAAAACTGTTATCCCCACTTTCTTAAAGTTTATCCTTACACAAATCTAAATATCATACCACAGAGTCCCTACAGCACAGGGAAAACAGGGAAAATAGACAAAAAATCATCCATGTCAGGAAAAACACAGGCAATTTCACTAGCCAGGTTCTGCAATTCCTGATTCTCAAAATATTAGGGATTTTACTTCTTGTTGTGAGGTTGTCTGTATTTGTCTGGATGCAAAGGCTTTTAAATTTGAACAACTTGCTGGAAATGACACAGGGAAATTTTGCTGCGGCACAGGGGAAATCTCAAGGAAAACACAGGGAATTAGAAAATGAAAATTGCTCATAAAGCACTCTATGATTGAGAATGGAAGATGGATGATAAAGGCATGGAGACATAACTTAAGCTAAATACCCTCTGCAGAGTAGACTCAGCATGCACTTTTTGCGTTTATTGCACTGTTATTATATGTGCAAATTTCGTGGCTAGCCTGTCAATGGTATTGTTCGCGTGGTGACGTAACCTGAAATGTTGCTACAGCGTTTAACGCCAGCAATTAATAACAAAAACCATGATCCATCCATCTTACCCTACAATCAATAGCTTATTTCTCTCATTCTTTGCTCCTAAATGATTCTGCACTGAGGTAAAGAAATATATTACCTCTTTACTCTAATTCATAATGGCTATAAATGAGAACCAATGAGATGCTCTTGATTGCTTAAGTGGGGTAATTAATCATTAACTGCATCCAGGTCTTTTCAATTGCTCCCATTATGGTTAAAGTAGCAGACAAGAAAGCACTAGGTAATAGTAGATGCAGATTCATTAAAGGATAAAAGGGATACAGATTTTCTTCCAAATAGAAGTAGATTCATTGCCATCTTTAAATATTGAATTGATTCCTGCTGAACAGATGGGAATTATGTGAGATATAATATTCAACTTTTTTCAGTTAGGTCTATATTTTGCCTTTCACTCTGCCATCTCTATTTGGAATATTGTCCCCTTTAACAACAATATATGAAGACTTTGTTTTCCTTCTATACTTCTCTTTTTTTTCTCCTTTTTTTTGTTAATTTAGAAAATGATTTTCTTTTTCAAGAACCCTAGTCATCAAAACACTACATTGTATAGATATTGAAATATTTGTGACAATTCTTACTCATAGTGTGCCAGCTAAGGGAATACCTCCTGGCGTCTGCAGGATAGAAAGGGTGTTAATCAACTCTGTTTCTTATGGCACCATTCAGATCACTTTTAATATCACATTTACAATGACTTGATAATGCTATCTTGATAATGCTATTACCTATATAAGTCCTTGTTTATTGATAATGGACCATACCAATTTTCTTTTCTCATTATCCCATAGTTCTCCTATACAGGTTATTTGGTACTCAAAAACATGTTGTGTAACATCCTCTTTAAAACTTTGAGTTCAACTGTGATAGTATCTGATCCTACCAATTTTCTTTTCTCAGGCTGCTAGAGTCACTAGTATGATTGAGCCAGTACTGGAATTCATGTTGTGTAACATTCATTTTTATGCCATTGGTAATACGTTCAACTGCAATAAATTCTAATCTTACCAAATTCCCTTTACTCTGGACATTAAACTACCTCAACAGATAAACTCAGGATGCCACAGCTCTTTATCATGGTTGAGTTTGTACTGGAAAACTGGTTGTGTAACATCCTCCTCCTCAACATCAGCTTTGATAAAAAGTTTAATTACAATTATTTCTAATTCTAAATAATTCTTTCTAATAATTAATTTTTCCAATAATAATTATAATAATGATTAATAGTAATTAATGATAATCAATCAATTAATAATGAATTAATATTAGATAATAAATAATTAATAAAATAATGTAATAAAGTAATAAATAAATAAATAATAATTAGATTAATTATTAGAAAGATTGATTATTATTATTTCTAAATAATTATTTCTAATTCTAAATAAAAAAGAATAAAGGGGAAAAAATTCTAATTCTAGCAATATTCTAATGTCAGGATGCCAGAGTTCTCCAGTACGGTTGTGCTAGTAGGGAGATCATGTTGTGTAACATCCTCTTTTAAGCCTTTGGTAATGAGTTCAACTATGATAATACCTAATGCTATTAACTTTCTTTTCTCAGGATGCCACAGTTCTTTATTATGGTTTAGCCACTTCTGGAGAAAATGTTGTGTAACATCTTACTTTAGCCTTTGGTAACAAGTTCAATTATGATAATATCTGATCCTTTCAATTTTCTTTTCTCAGAATGCCAGAGTTCTCCAGTACGGTTGAGTTGGTTCTTGAGAACACGCTGTGTAACATCATCTGTGAGGCCTTCGGTAGCGAGTTCAACGTGACATCACGACCACGCCTTGTTGCCCTCCCCGCACGACCCCGCAGTGCAGCAGCCGACCGCAACAACAACAACAATATCAACAAAACTAACAACAATAATACCAGCAAAGTGGGAACAAAACTCACACTCACAGCTTGAAAAAGTAGTACTGCTTTTGTGTAGGAAATAGTATTTAGCATTGGAGATATTGACATTCTTTGATTCTCTACAAAAAGTTATTTGAATAATACCATTAATATTGAATTGTAAATAGTAGTAATTCATTTTGAACAATGTAACTGTGATGTGACATATCATAAAAGGTGATATTTTCTGTGGTTACTTATCACGTTTCAATTTGTGAAAAGTAAACTATTTTTAAGAAATCATCCATTTCATGTTATGTAAATGCTGTTTTAAATAAATCTACATGCAATCTAGCTATGCACTGGGAAATTTGTGAATAATACGCAGTGAGCCTCAGCAACTTTTGACAATAAATTGATGAAACATTCGTGAATCTGCATACCTGCTTGAAGAATATCTCACCTTAATTTTAGAAATGTGCGCATAACATAAACAGTTGTTAACATAGATTGTCTTATACACCTTTCAGACTTAGTATTACACACTTTCGCTGCAGATATCATAACCATTCCCCTCTTGTACAGTGCGCACTCTGGGGCATAGCCTGTAATTGGTATAATACACCTTCCAGACTATATATTAGCCCAAGCATTTGCATTTGGCCTGTATTAACTTTCATTATGAGCGCATTTTGAGGCTAGTCTGTGATGGGTATAAGTGAACCGCAATGACTTCACAGCAAAGCAATGCAATGCACAATTAAACACATCTCAAATTCTCCCCACCACAGATACCCTAAAAAGGTGCAGTTGTACCTACATGGATGCATTTGTGCCCTTAAATCAGGCAAACACATTCTAGAATGCAGTTTGTTTCACTCATTTCAAACACAACACCGATGTGCCTGGAAGCGCTTTGATGCACATTAAATTTTGTGGTCTTTGTTTGAAAGGGGAGTAACCTTTCTCGAAAATTACTAGTCCTTTTTTTCTATCAATTTCGGAGCCTCAAAACAATCTATAAACTGTGATGCTGTAGACGTTTTGCTTTTTGAGATTTTTGAGATGATTTGAGATACCACTTATCAAACATTCTTTCTCATGCTCCATTCTTATGCCTGTTTCAATGGAGCACAAACCTTGTTGAGTTGAAAATAAAGGTAGCCGTGATAGAGTTTACCTTCAGTTTTGATTGATTTTTTTTCTTTATTTTTGATTAACGTTAAAGTGGCAACGTTATCTCTTCTCAATTAGACTGTAAAGAGAATGTGTACAGATTTTATTTATCCCAGACTTGACAAGATGTTACTACTTCATGCAATTTTATAGAAAAAAAACATCAACTCTCAGCAATCACATTGATTAAATTAAAATTCAAACCTACCTATATTTCCATGTGAATTCCAAGCCCTGTGGGCGTTTGTACATTTATTTATGAGCTTATGATGAAATAATAAAATCTTCTATGACACACATCAGAATTCTGAGCGTTATTTCTCTTATGAATTAATAAAGGTTCTATATATAATCTCCAAACCAAAATTCAAAATATTTTGAAAACCATGAAAATGGAGGGGGACATACTAATATAAGAAGTCTTGCAGGGTCATCCAAGGGTGTCTGTACAACCCAGAGGGGTTCGTAACGTTCTGAGGACGAAGCCTTAGGTACGTACGATTCCCATGGGTTGTACAGACCCCTTAGGGTCTTCTATATTTTATCACCCAAACTAAGTATTAATATTGTTGAAAAACATGAAAATGAGAAGCGGTACATACAGCTTTCCAATACGCACTACCCCTTGTACATACCACTTCTCAGCAGTGCGCATGATAAAGCTTGTCAAAATACACTACCCGCAATATGTACCACACATCGGCTGTGTAGGTAACAATGTCTTTTTCAATAAGCTACATGGAGACTATAGTGAAGACTTCACAATACAGTGACAAAAACCTGCAGTGATTTCCTCATATCTATTACCAGGACTGTGTCTCCCCACACAGAAAGGATTCTCCAGGCGGGAATTAGGCATTAAAGAGGATGTTTTAAGCTTTCAAATGATACCAAGCACATCAAAATTGGATAATTTTCAAGGAATTTACATGCTGTTGAACACAGGATGGTCAATATTCCTGAAAATGGCAAAAAGCCCGGATATTGAATATTTATCTAAATATTTAGTAATGAAATAAGAAAAATTCCATGAATTAACAAAAAGTCATAAAGGCTATTAAGCTTATAACTTTTGTTCTACAAAAGATAATCTCTTTTAGTTTGGACTGGTAATACAATCAAGTCATGTTTTTCCAAATGGGTTACAATTTTTGACAAAATTAGCAAAATTTTGTTGTTTCCATGGTAACCAAACATCTGATGTTTGGTAATATTTGGGGAAAAAACATTCCATTAACATTACAAATAGAATGTTTTTCAAACAAAATGGAATGTTTAGAGTAGGATGACTGAATTCTACACAAATAGTTGGTTTAAGACATTTTCATCCCTATTTTTCACAAATCTACCCATATCTCCCTTAATATTACCTGTAGAGCTTAAAGAGAGGGGCCAGTGAAATTTCAATTTTGTTAAATTCTCATTTGATACCGTAGGTATAGTGCTTAAGTATAAATATATGACATTATTATAACTTCGAAGTGATCCCTTATAATTGAAAACTGTGTCCCTATATCAGATCACACATTGAGTCTCCTGTAAGCCTGACATAGGCTGTCTGTGTGTGACGTCACACAAAATGACAGTTATATTCAAATTTCAAAATTATAAATTCCATAATAAAGTATTATTTTTGATATTTCCTTTTATGAATCATTTTATTTCATTATTTTAAATATGTTTAGGCTCATAAAAACACTTAGGTAAATTAAATATTGTTATTTTTTCAGATTTATCCTTTTTCAGCTGTTCTGCTTGTGACGTCACATACAGATAATTGCTCTATGCAGGCAGTGTCAGATGCAGGCAGGGGAACTCAGTTTGATGGAAACAAAATAGGAATAAAACAAAAAATATTAGAGATAAAAGCATAAAACTTGGTATGGTTATTCCCTGGATGGTAAAGATCACGGCACTCTACTAATTTATGGTCACTGGCCCCTCCCTTTAAGATATATCCCCCTCAGAGCATCCTTTCTATGTGGGGAGGCACATTATTACTGTCCTTATTACATGTTTTGTGCATTATCTGACACTTGGTTTTGGTTCAGATTACTATGATACTTTCGCCTATAAAACCTCAATAGGTCTTTTCTATAAGAAAATGATCTACAATATAAATCTCCTGCCTGAGATCTTGTTCTGTATAGAAATATATGAAAATTGAAATGGATATTTTCATTTCTGCATTGAGTTCCAAGCAGATATCAGTCATATTTGCCGATCTTCATGGTGATATTAGTACCAACATAATTATGTGTAGGCACAGCGCTGATTAACATAATTATAGTGAATAACTAATTAGTAGAAACTTAAATGGAAGATGCAATGATTTAAGTTGAAGCATTTTAATTGAAAACATGCCATATCTTATAAAGCTGAAGATTGTTGCACCAACGTTTCCATTGTGGCCACTAAAAGAGTTTCTCAATGTATGCAAGTACGCCTAGTACATGTGAAATGATCGATTAAATTTATCTCGACAAACTGCAGCCTGACCCCCCTCCTCCCAAGTTTTTGTGGAACCCTAAACTACAATAAGAAGCGATGGTCGTCCCTCAGTAAACTAAAGGCCGTCCTAACACCAGAATGTATGATAATGGCTATAGGTGCTGACCACCACCACTCCTGCTGTCACACAGTTCAGGGAGGGGTTTAGGAAAGGGCTACTACTATGTCCATGCATGTGCTGCCATATACCTAGTACTGAGTGACCTATCACTCACCCACCTAAAACTGCTGACCTGCAGGTGACAATGGAGGTCCTAATATGAAGGGGTGAGGGCTGTTTAGCTCAGGCAGTGGTTATGACTGTAACCTACTTCTGGCTCTCACACTGCCTGATTCTAATAACCATTGTAGGACAATGCCCTTTAACTGCTGAACACGAGATTGTGAAACCAGTCATTGAAAACAAAGAGAATTAAATGGCTAAAGACATTACTGATTGAGGGAGTCCCCACCTTTAGCTACAATACTATAAAGATATAACTAGGGACTCCCAAAAAGAGAGGAAAATGCTGTGCATGTAAATATGTGCCATTTTAGTACTTAGCCTATATGCTCACCCCACCCCCTCACCCTTTGCAAATCCTATATATCCACCCCTGCCTCAGCCACACCAATCAGCTTTCCTTCCTGTTTGTTCACACCTGTCCAAGGTAAACCCGCTCCAGTAACAAGCTATGACAAGCTTATTTCCACACGCAAACATCTTATTATATAAGTCCTAATCAGATTTCCGGAAAAGTTGCCCAACTAATCAGCAAGAGATAATTAGGTTCTATTCATTTGTCAAAGATACTTCTGTTATGTGCATTCATCTATGTATTCTGATATAACATCTGGATAAATAGTTTGGTCTGCAATTTTCCAAGTAAACAGGCAACGGATAAGATTTGTCAATAACACTGATTCAGCGCTCTCTCTCCTATTTTCAATGGCGTGCTCAAAATGTCTTTAAAAACCCTTATTGAGGACAGCCAATGTTTGAAAATATATTTGATTTTAATCTATTATCAAAAGTAATTGATCATAAGTGTTCCCGCTGGTATATTCACGAAAAGAAAAAAGTGCTTCTTTTTCAAATGCATCAATTTTATAGTGGTTATTATATAAAAAGGTAAATTTTGTGGCATATTATTTCAGAAAACCAGTCCGTATGTAATTATGTATAGAATGTATTGATTTAATTAAGATGAGTATCAATTAAAACCAGATGGAATTGTGTGTTTTGCTTCAATTGTTTTGTTTGTGAATGAGTGAGGGAATGAGCAATAGTTTTTTATGCCCTTCTGACAGCTATGGTCATATTTATGTTGAACAGCATCATGTACCTTTAAGATGATGGGTTGAACCCCAAATCTGGATTTGCTGCATGTCTTGGATCCTTGGAATAGAATAAAAGAGCAGCAGGGAATTGAACCCTAAAACCAGTTTGCTGCCAATAGACAAAACCATACTTGAAAACCCTGACAGCTGCATAGGGCACAGGACATATGGTAAGGGCGTACACCTGTGAGGTCAAAGACAACCTGTCTACCACAACCCGTATTGTTGCCTTTTACAATAAGCCAGGGATGCTAAAGACCTATTCTTCCCAGGGAGCCCCAAAGGGAACTCCCAACCGAGATCCCCATGGGTTGATTTATTTGTTAAAGTATGCTAAAAATTCAGCATTTTCTGTGAACTGTTGGTACTCCAATGGCCCGTTGCACAATGACAGTTGAGCTGTTTGATTATTTATTTTCATTGTTATGAAATCCATTGTGCAACGGGCCACAGAACTTTGATCTTGACAAGGTAACAGCAACAGAATTCCAAAAGAAGCGATTGAATATATGTATATATATTTATAGAATGATGACCATATGGTGAAGCCATGGGTTCAAAGAAATCCATATATGTTAATTATGATAAATGTTCCTAGAATTATTAGTTATATTAAAGCTACTTTAGCCTAAAAATGGTTCTTTTATCCCCTCAAATAAATGGCAACAGAATCTGCTGTTGGCAGGGAATTGATTACTGTGCCAATACAGTAATGATAATGTAAAACTTTTGAAAAGAACAAAAAAGTTTGATTAAATGAAACTGTCAACTCCTTTTTAATTCGCATCACAGCAGTTTAATAACCACCTTTTGAATAACTACTCAAAAAGTAGACCGAAGTTCCAACATAATGTCCGAGTCCTGGTGATGAATGATGAATGATGAACTTAAACCCAGAACCTTTGGATCAGTGGGTTAGGAATTCACTACTGTACTCCGAAAACAGTTCTGGTGGGTTATAGAAATAAGGTGCACTGCCGCCAATTCTCCCAACCACGGATAGCCAGTTATTTGAGTTTTACCTGCAGGTAAGCCTAAAACAGGATGGATGCTGGGTAATATGTAGACGAAAAC
Organism: Lepidonotus clava; assembly: GCA_936440205.1. Lineage (NCBI taxonomy): Eukaryota > Metazoa > Annelida > Polychaeta > Phyllodocida > Polynoidae > Lepidonotus > Lepidonotus clava. Next base: position 9,262,992 of record OW387149.1, read on the forward strand.
CAAGGTTTTAGCATAGGAATTTTCATAAATTATTGTGCTATCATTTGTAGATTAACATTGAATAAAACTAGCCATCATTATTTTTCAAATTAGTACCTTTATACATGTATATTTCCTGAGTTGTTTGAAAGTTTATTCATTATAGATGGATAAATAGTATTTGTTTATTTTATATAGCTTTTTCTAGAGGTTTTGTCGACAAAACCAGCCCTAATTAGCCTGCAAGTCCTTAGAATACTGTAAATAATCTACCGGTGGTAGGGAGAATTTATAAAGTCAAGCGACAATCCGATTATTCAATTCCGCCTCTACTCTACTCCTTGCAATGTTTAAATCACTCAACATGCCGATACTGTGAACTTCCGATAATATAACTCTACTCCTTGCAATGTTTAAATCACTCAACATGCCGATACTGTGAACTTCCGATAATATAACAAATATATATAATGGTTAATACATTGCCTTTGCATTGCTATCCCCATGCCTTAACTTATATTCCACCTGACAATGTTTCTTGAGATACACTATCGCAATATCAGTTATTTTCGTAAATGTTATAACGGATACTCCTGTGACAGCTCATCAACAGCAAATCACAAATATTCCACAGCGATTTTGCTGTCGATTTAAGAAATCGGGAGAGGAAATAAAGGTTAAGTATAGGCAAGTTATGCATTATCAGTAAGTTTATATAACACTCATTTGATGTTCTCTGTGATTTTGGTACAAAGCATTACAGGGGCAGATTCAGAGATTTTCAAAAGGGAGGTCGGGTGCCTTTTTGTAAAATTTCCAGCTTGACCCTCCAGGTCCAAAAATTTTACATTAAAAAAGTTAATATTTAACCAAAAAGACGAAATTGGCAGCGGAAAATCGGGCTCTGGAATACAGGCTTTATATTGTACAAGTCTCTCCAGTATTCGAACCCACAACATAGGTGTTTGGAGGGGTTGCTTATTTGCTGGTTCCCACAGGTCCTTTGAAAAGCAGTTTAACAATTCAGCAAACAAATGGACTGGCTTGTAATAGTCTATTTTGCTGGTTCTTGGTATGGCCTGAAGTAAATTCAGTGTGTAGACTGTAACATGCAAAAGGATATCCTTCTAGAAGTAGTAGGGCAGTTATGTAAAAATAACTCGTTCAATGGAAGATAGGTGGCTGTGATTGATGTTAAAATATTCATGTCACAATCAGGTTAGTTGTTCCTGTGATCGAGAAACATGGTTCTATGGTCTCCAATTTGCCCACGTTACGTGAATTGAAGTTGAAGTAAACAGATAAAGTGTACTAAATGAGTGGCATTGAAATTCACCAAGAACTTTTTTCTGATGTTTTATTCCCAGAATAGTGAAAAACACTCTTCATTTTTTTTTTCGTAAACAAGGGTGAAAATTAATGCTCATAACAGGAAAATGAAAACGTTGAATTTCAATACCAGTGCTTCATATTCAGAGGTTTTTCCTATTATTTTAGTTTGGGACTATTTTCTGCTTGGTTCATGTAAATGTAATCCTGTTCACGTATCCTTCCCTTCTCGCTCAAACAACATGGCAATCATGTTGGTATTGCTTTCAGATTCAGAAACGAGTGATCAGAATGGACTAGCACTGATCATTTCTGGGCATAGTAATCATAGTTACATAATTATGACTGTTGCCGGAGCCAAATTACATTAGTTGCCCGATCTATTGTGAATGCTGGCATATTTGTCAGAGTTAGTCAGACTGACTAACAATGATAGTCAAACTGACTAGGTTTTTTGACTAGGTATATCTCACTCTGTGATGTAATGGTAGATTACTAGAACCACCTTACAATTTGTTTCCTTGTTAAACTATGCAGTATGAACTCATACAATATATTTTGACAGTTTGCAAAGCAGTGACCTACATTGCATTTCTTCTATTTCAGCTTTCAATCCATAACCCTCTGCTTTATTTTGCGTGCGTTGGCGTTTTTACCTGTATAGCTGTCAAACACACAGTGGAATAATAATTATGGTATTTAACCTATCACCACCATGAACTGCGCATGCGTAGCACGTAAGGACAACACACGTGAGATGGCCAAAAGTGTGTACATGAAGGATACACTGAATAACCTTCCTCATGATAATGCTTTCTAATATACAAATTTGAAAACAGAATCAAGATGAAAATCTGTTATTGTAATGCATTTAGTTTTTATTAACCAGTTTTGGGCAGATCTAATTTGTTTTATTCAAAGCCGTTTTGATACTGAAGCACCATACCCACTAGGTGATTTGGCCTCGTCGCCCGTGGGTATGGTGTATTGAAATGTAGATGTTAGATCTGTATTGTCGGGTGAATCGTTGGGCGAGTCTCCCGGCGACTCAGATCAAACATGTACATTTCAATATAGCATACTGATGGGCGACGAGGCCAAATTGCCTAGTGGGTACGGGGCTTTAGGCTCATGAATAAGAGTAACACTGATTTCATACTGAGTTATTTTGGAAAAAAAAGACTCCATTTTGACCTTATTGCACCACGCACTGAGTGACGTGCACTTGCAGGTGGCCAAAATGTATACCAAATGTGTGGTTATGAAGGGTACACTCAGTGACTGGATGAACCTTCTCATTTGCTATGAAAAGCTTGCTTGAGGTAAATTGCTTTCTAATATAATTATAAAAACATAATCAGGATGGAAATCCGTTCTCATAATTCGATTGGCTTTGGGTCAATAGTTAGGTTGGTTTCATAGTGAATTTGGTTTGCAAAAATTGGGATTACCTTTGTACAAATGGGAACTACATGAGTTGGTCTTGTTATAGCTGAAACGTTGATGAATGTAACTTAACTTCAGCACGTCATCAACATCTTAATATCTACTTTGAAAAGCTACCTTGCGATAATACTTTCCTAGATAGCAAACGAGAAACAGTGAACTATTTGAATAATTGAAAGGCTCGGTAATATTTAAGCAATCTTTATGTTTTATCAGTACTTGGTAATATACACAAAATACAATCTTTGCTTATTTTAGCAACCATAACTCTAGGAGACAAGGATGGCTTATATAGTAATTTGGTCCAACCCGTGTGCAACCCTGGGATATACCCAATGTGGGGTGGGCTTATTGGTTACCCTACATTGGGTTCAAAACACTTTTAGGGGGGCGGGATGGTATAGTGGGATAGGTTCTCGCCTCTCACTTGGCTGGACTGGGTTCGAGTCTTTGCCTTGCCTGCTACACCACCTTGCCTTGCCGTTGTTCTCACCCAAATACAGTCATCGGTACTTTTTACAAAAAAAAAGGGAGTTGCTGTCGATATAGCTAAAGAAATGGCTGAGAGGTACACCCTAAACTCCAACGATCATCATCAATCATCAACACAATTTAACAAGGAGGTTTTGTTATTGACTAGCAATCACTGTACACGTGATGTTCAGGGCAAATCTAAGTCAATCTTATGTAGACAACAGCAGAAACTGCTGACGTCACACGTCACGTGCACGTCAACATGAGTCGTATCCAAGCCCTCTTACCTCTCTGCACAACAACCTGCGTAATGCACATGAACAAAGTGTGTGACGCATGGGAAATGTATGTCAATGAAGGGTAGAATGGATGTCTCCAGTTCTGTGGCCTGTTTTATGACAAACCTCTGTATGCTTTGTGTTTCATAACTTACAATAACCTTTTCACCTCATCGTCGCTATGTGAGTTTGGTTGGATTTGCCAGAATTTTGGGTCAATTTGCCAGAGTTTATAAGGGAGTTTTGTTACGAAACTGCAATGTGCGAGAGTTTCAAACTCACGTACAGTTTCTGAAAGCTCACATAAAACTCCCGCTCCTTATTCTGAAACACCCAACCTCTGTATGTTTTGGGTTTCATAACCTTATGATCACCTGTTTGGCTGCAATAGCTACATGAGTTTGGTTTTGCTTACTTTAGTTTTGGTAGATTTACTAGAGTTTGGGGTGCATGTATAAGAGTTTTGGATATATTTATGAGAGCTTGGTGTATATTAATATGAGTTTTATTATGGAACGGCCGCGAATGATAGATTCAAACTCACATATATCAGCTGTATATAAAGTTTCCGTAAGCTCACATAAAACTCCCACTATCACTAGAAAGGTTTCATAATTTGTGTTTATATATTATAAAGGATGTAAGGTGTATGCCTTATGTAAAATAATAAAATAAAATAAAGACAAAATCTCTTAAATCTAAATCAGCATATGGAATATGGGCTATATTTGAGTAGCTCACAATGAGAAACCCTTTCCATTGAAAGCACCTATTCTTAGCAAAGCCTCGGTTTATGTTTCTTCTTTCTCTGCAGTGACCTTGTTTATAAATGTGGTCAAATAAAGTGTCATAAATAGCCCAATAAGCTGGGTTATATGATAAGGAAGTACATTGGGTGTGTATTCGTGGGCGGTTTGACCCTAGTCCAAAGTATGAGATCAATAGGCTTCTTATATCAGTTCCTGAATATGTGTCATACTGTCCAGGTGGTAGTTCTCCATTGTTGTATTTAATAACCTATCGCAGGGGCGGATGCAGCTTTTGTCAAAGGTGGGGTTGGGCTAATAGAAAGGGGTGGGGGTGACCCCATTTTCCCCAGAATTTTACATAAACAAATCTAAATTTGGCCAAAAAAAAAAAAAAAGGAAAAAAAAAGGAGGGGGGGCCCCTACCCCCTCTACATCCGCCAATGTGTCATTTTCTTATTTAAAACTACTGACATTGGTGCTGCTAACGTTTACATGAGCTGGTTTTATTGCAAATAATTATTGGTTGTATCAATGATGAAATATGCCGAGTACGAGACGTTTCAGACAAAGACCACTGTTTTCAGGTGTACATGTGTATTTTTTCTTACTCTTTTTTTCTTTATTTTTCCTAGGTAATTGCAATTTTCGATGTAAATCTCACCACCTAAAATTAGTGTATATCTTAGTTATAGGATACATACAGTAATAAGTATATAATGTTGACTATTCTTTCTTACCCTTCATAATCTGGAGGGAGATCCAAACTCCCCCAGAAGCAAGATTTGAGACTGAACAGAAAACGCCAGTACAACACTGCAAGGTTCTTTCTCCTCCGAATCCACCATCACTCGCCAAAAACATTTCTACCTGTATATCATTAATTGTAAGTAGAATCATCTTTTAGGATTTGTCATCTTGAGTTGTGATTTGCAATTTATCATTTGTAATATCTTTAGTCTTCAAAGTACTTTATCAAGTCTACTTGGATGTTTCTGTTTTCCTTACCCGGTCATCAGTCGACTATCATAAGAACTACACTCCTGTTTCAATATTTATAAAAAGAAATAATTAATTATATATCTTCGAGGGGCTTGGTCAGCTTTGTGCTAGAAGATAAACAAAGAAAGCAAGCAATATGCAAGCAATATGTTTTAAGGGGACCCGAATGAAAGTTATGCAAATAAATTACAAACTTTTACAAATTCAATTAACAATAGAAATACGTTCCATGAGTCAAATGGAGGTCTATGGAAGAATTTAAATTATGGTTAAATAGTTGATCATTATTAAGATGCGATAGCTATCATGTATTCTAAATGCAGACCAAAAAGAAAGTTCACTTTCTAATTCGTTTTAAAGCAGTCTTCATTGTTTAACCTATACCACTGACTTAATTTGACACTGCCAATGTATTTATTTAGGTGTTGGAGGTCACTTTTAAACACTAGATTATTTTTTGTTTTCTGTAAATGGTCGTTTCTCTTACGATTTCCAACACTGATGGAAGAAATCTAAATCGGTCGTTAAAGAACGTTGCATGGTACGTAATTGGATTTTGCAACGTCTTACTTAGTTTTGTCTGCAGTTGACAACATATATAAAATGACACAATGTGACCCATTGTTACACTTATAGGTCTCAGGCTGTTTCTTTATTCGATATGTTCATATTTAATTCGATATGTCAGCTCAATTTCTAAAGGCTTGGCTAAAAATAGTAAAATGAATGAGTCGTGTCACAGAGGTGGTGTGTCTAAGAGTCAAAGTCAGGCTTATCTTAAATTTGATATGTCAATTCAAGTTCCAGGGGCTCTCCTAAAAATAGTAAGATTTATGTACCATGACCTATTTTTCTGAAGTGTACTTTGGCCCCAAGTCCATCCCATTGTATATCAAAATCAAGTTTACCATGAAATATAACAATTGCTTCTTGCTTTATTTCCCAAATGTAATAGTAGACAACACAAGAGAATACATATTCTTCAGCCCTTTGGACCACAACAATTTGCTTTGGTGGCGAATAATAATCATCTATACTGATCAATGACGTTTGTTGCAACTACCCTTGCTTCAATGGGCCACAGGTAGGGATCAGAGGGGGTACTTGTCAATCAGGGTACATGGCCCATCCCCACAGGCATGGTGCTGCTGTCCCCTACCTGCAGACAACCAATGAGAAGGCAGGTGACCAATTGTCTGGCAGTAACAGTGATTGACAGGTGTCAAGACCCCAAGCCCATCAAGAGGTAATCATCACAAATATGATCCAAATCGGAAACAAGGCCACATAAAAGACCAATTTTATGGGTAAAACTTTGGGGGCACCATTACTAATAACCACTATAGGACACCCCGAAGCAAAAATGAACCATGTCACTTTGATTGACTAATTAAAAGTGTGTGGAACCAATGCTAAAGCCTGTCAGTCCAGTCCATAATGTCCTACAATTAATGGTCTTGAAGTACCACATTTTGAGTAGATGGCGAACCAGTAAATCTGCCAGTTGATTACATTGAAGAAGTCAACATGGTTTAGCAGTACCTGATGATATAGAAAAGCAAAACTTTTGCTTATCCCAGTGACGTTACTTGTAGGTACTAGGATGACTAACTGCTTAAAATTAATTGTTTACTTTGTCCAACAATTGTCCAATTCTGGGATGTACGGAATGAAATGGGCTTTGAATATATATTTCTAAGAGCGAAATTATGGTTCCCTTTAACAAATTTAGAACTGCTTGCAATGAAAATGTGACATTCCTCGATAGTTCGCGGTTTCTGAATCCTACAGCGAAAGGGACGTGGGAGTTATTTTGGCTCGCAGTTGGGCGAGAAGTCCGAACAAGAAGCCAAGACGCAAAATGAAGAGTTGTGCCTCACACACGAGGGGGAATGAGCGGGTCGATCGGGAATTTGGTATTCGGTGAGGGTGCGGGGCTGTCTCGGTCGAGGTATGTAGGACATTAGGACCGGGGAACCGAGGCTTCTATTAACAGGCGGAGGACATGGGGGAATGGAAAACGATGGAGAGGGGGATGGATTCTCGTTGCCCTTCGACAGCAGACGTCCTTCCTCGTGTGTCTCTCGAGGGCGTCAGCTCTCTTGGCATCTCGGGAGTATCGGGCCGCCGCTCACCTAGAGGGTGGTAGCGTGGGGCCGAGCCGGCCGTGCCTTCTTACTCCCAGTCACCGAGGGGCTGCTCACTATTTCAGGTTTCCGGACCTGTCTGGTCTTCCGGCTTTGTACCGTCAGTCGGGCTATTTCGGGCCTTCGGGCTATGTTTCGGTCCTTCAGGTCTTCGGACCCTGTACTACTTCTTAACCTATTTTCTAAGAACTTCTACGAATATTATCTCACGTTTGCTAGGTTAGCTAGTTAACTTCCAATCATTTCATCGACTTAGACCCCTTTCAGGGTGTTACCAGGGAAAGAAGACACATGTAGACACAAGGAGTACCAAGATGGAACTGTTTATTTCGGGCCTCACCGCCCCTTTTTATAGTCAACTGCTCAGCCCTGATTGGCTATAAGAGATCACGTGGTCATAATGACGTCACTTCCGGTTTAACACTTTCGGGTTTCGGGTTTAACACTTTCGGGTTTCGGGTTTCGGTGCCTTAAAAATAGACTTTTACTTTACATCATTCTATTTGTTTTTGATGCCGACGCTGACATACTGATGAATGGACATTCATCACAAAAAGTTATATAGACGAGGGAAGAAAGCTGCTTAATAGCCTCCGTTAGCAAAAAGGGGTGGGGGTTCGAGGATTTTGGTACATTTTTAATGAGTATTTCACATTTAATGATGAGCATGCATATGGGGGGGGGGGGGGGGCAAATACCTTGGTAGATAAAGGACAGTTATTTCAAAATAAAAACCGGTTTCGAAAACAACAAGCCCTGGAACTCAGTGAAGTGCTTATACTTTAATCACTTGTGACTACTATCTCAGGGGAACTGTAATTATACTTATATTTGGATTTTAGGGTGCTATTGATGAGAGAATCCTTTGTTTAACATTATGAATATCAAACATTGAATGCTTTCTGTGATTTTTGTGATTTTTGTATATACTTTCTGTACTTCCTATGCTTTTTGTATATAGCTCCTTCTGCACTTTGGATCTTATATTCCTTTGGGCAATTTCAATAAAAGGCATAATCAGTTTTGCATGATGCTCCAAGGGAAATTCAAGCTAAGTGTAGGTTCATATAAAACACAATAGTGTACAAGAAGCTTTGGTTTCCCTTGCATCATATATGATATCTTTATCTGGCCAGTAAATGCATAAAAACAGGAAACTGTAGGTTTTAAAGTCATAGTATCTCTCCAGTGAAATGATTTGTAAACTAATAGTTTAAGACAAGCAAGTACAACCTTATTGCACTGAGAGGTGATTGAGGTGAGGATGAAGCCCAGCCAAGTTGCGACGTAACAGAAACGTTCTGCAACCATACTGTTTTGGTCAGTCTGTTACTTAATAAGATGGCATGTAGCAGTTACATTTTTTTTTTTTTTTTTGGACGATTTTATTTTATACTGGACAGTTTTCAGTATACATTACTGGTTTCCGGCGCCACCCAGTTGTGGATCATTTGGGCACAATTCCGTGCAGGGGTCATCCAAATGTCCAATTATTGATGGTGAGGTTGAAACCTCACCAAATCAGAACATTATTATGATGTTGATTTTTGGTGAGGTTAAGACTAAACCATAACAGAATATTTAAGAACATTCTGTTTGGGTTGAAGAACTTAACCAGAATGTTGTTATAATGTCACAGTGAAATGTCACAGCTGTAGGTTGATGGCAACATGATTGGGAGTCATCAAAAGAACGTAGCAAGAACCAATACAGAACCAACCAGATTTTTGCTGTAATGTTATAATAATGTCACATCCTTGGCTGGGAGTTCAATCAGCAACTTTTGAACTTAAGTTTCTATTATTACTGAATAGTGGCAAGGTAAAGTGGTCCAACAAACACCCAGGGAACTTGGGGATCAAAATCACAGATGAGATACTTTTCCATGTTGCTTCTTAAAACCTATATTCCACATGCCTCGTGCTGATTCAGCCTGGTGGGTGTTGGTCTGAAATACATCTCTGACTGTAGCATTGTATCACAATGATAGCAATATTCGGTGATCAACTAAACTCTTTCAGTATCAACCAAGCCAGGCCCGTAACTAGGTGGGGTGGCGAGGGTGGTGCCCCCCCCCATCCCCCCACCGCCCCCCGCCCCCCCCCCCCCCAAAAAAAAAAAAAAAAAAAAAAAAAATTCCAAAAGTTCCATCTTCCCTTCCAAAATTAAATGTAAAAAGACCCCAAAAATTAGTAGGAAAAAGTTGACAAGTTCCACTTTTTACTGCTAGACACCCCCCTTTTCAGGTTCAAATTATTGAAAATATAGGTAAAGGTTCCACTTGTGGAACCTCCCCACCCCCCACCCCCACCCCCCCACACACACAGCAGACCCTGGATAAGGGCCTGCAAGCATTATTCAAACTGTCTTACAATAAGCAATCATGAGAATGAGGAGCGGTTCATCCGGTCTATCAATACGCACTGCCGCCAATGCTTCCCGCTCGCCGGCCGTGCGGGTGATAAAGGAGAAGAGGTCATCCTAGGAAAGTGACGACGAATGGTCATATTCTGGGACCATACTTATTTGGTACCTGTTACTCGCTATAGACCTATGCACCAAGAAAGGGTGACTTAAAAAGTTAGGGAAAAAGGCATTTTTTTCAAACAACCATAACTTTCTAGGCAAATGAGCTACAGTATTACTTCATATACCATAGGATTCAAAAGGAATTGGACGATCCTTCCAGTCTTGTTTTGTAAAATATATCATAGAATGAAAACGTTCTATTTAGAACCAAAGTCGGAAAAATGAAAAAAACTTTTACTATTAAGTCATGCAATCTGATTTGAGGCTCGTTGGAAAGAATGTAATGTTGTGATATGTGAAAATAAAATTATCAGGCATATCTGTCTTTTTTTGAAGATTACAATGATGTATAATGTTAGTGGCTGTTATGTATATCTATAATTTTACAGTTTAATCTTTAAAAAAAGTGCAATATTGATAATTTCAGAGATTCTCTATGAGGATTTACTATAGGATTCGGTTGAAAATGTGAAAATTTGTGATATTAAAGGTTTTTTCTGCATCGAATCATTAGAAATTGGACTATAATGTTGTATAACCACTAAAAGGAAAGACAATAATGCCTTCTACATCCTCAGGTATCCAATAAATGAATCTTAAGTTCCTATGGTGTGATTAACATGCTTCATAAATGGCTGTAAAAGGATGAAAAAGTCAACCTTTCTTAGAGCATGGGTCTATAAATTGTCATAACAATTAAGATATTTAGGGTAAGGTAAATACTTAACCAACACTGAACATTATGATGATTTCTGATTCGGGGATATCAAGAGAAAACCTAAACAAAATGTCATTGTGATACCAGGCACAACATCATCGGGGTATGACATGAAGCCTGATGGCATCGGGGCATGACACAAGGCACGATGATAGAAGGATGAACTGACAGATACACAGAGGGCACCAGACAAGAAATGACCGACCAGCGGCTGCTATGCTACCACTTTATCTTTTGTGGCACCGATTTGACGTTAAGGCGTGCAAGGCTGGGCAATACCCGCTGGTAGTTAACATAGAACATGAGCAGTACACACCTCCCCACCCCCAGGTTCATGAATAAGAGGACATGAAGGTCCAGCATCCTTCTTCCCTGCAAACACATGCACACACACAGACACAGACACACACACACACACACACACACACACAGACACACACACACATAGACATACAGACACACACACACAGACACACACACACACACACACACACACACACACACACACACATCCATCCACCACTCCTACCTCTTTCCACCTCCTAGAGACAACCCTAGTCTCGGCAGGCTTATCCCCATTCCCGGGACACGGCCGGGCGCGTGTGAAAAGGAACACATCCCCAAAGCCGGGAAGCACAACGATCTACCTCCATATCTTTCGTCCATACTTTCCGTCACATAATGATATAATATAAAGACAATGATGACACGTAGAATAAATCAATCTTAAAGTCCCATATCAGCCAACACTTGGAATACTCTAGTATCGTTAGTTATTGATGCAAAGGCCATGCTAAAAGACTTATGTTGGAAAATATTCATCCAGCATTTATGTACAAGGCTTCCTTTAAGGCGAACTGGTACTTTTACAATCTTGCAATGGACATTAAATCTACGATACATCATATTGACAAGAAAACGTGCTATTTTCTGTTCATAAACATGTATTGCAATAAGCAATCTGTTATATGGCACTGGGCTTTGTTAATTAAGTAGCTCACCATTGCAAATGATTATTGATAATTATTTTCATTGTTCAATGCTTATTGCTAACAACTTAATTAACAATTAGTTACCAATTATTTTGTATAGTGTATGCATTACCCCTATCCTGAAGATAACTTCTCTATACATAAGTGGTTAATACAAAAAGGAAATTGCAGATTGAAGCCCCATACACACTAGGCCATTATGATCAGAGTCGGCCGATTCTTGGTGCTAAGATCGGCCAACGCTACGAGAAGAGTCGGCCGATTTTAGTTCCAATTCAGATCAAACATGCACATTTCAATATACCATACTGACGGGCGATCATAAGAGTCGGCCGATTCTGCCTGTTTCCCATCGCCGGTCGCCGTCAAAGTTGCTTAGTGGGTATGTGGCTTTACGGTTTAATATTTTATCTTAAAATAATCAAACAAACGCACAAAAACATTGACAACAATATTTTTATTCCATCGAAACAAAATAAATAATTATCAGGACAACAACCAAAATACCTGGCTATCGTTCAATCTGTTTAGGAGACAGTCCCCTGATGGCTAGAGACCCCAAGTTATTGTGAAACCATAAATATGATGCGCAATGTGTAGCAGCGCCAGGCATCGCATACCAATAGACCTAGATATGGAATCTCCTATGGACATTAACGGTGACAAATAATACCATTTATGGTTAAGTGATGGCAGCTATGTGCTATAACTTTGACTCAATAAAAGACAAATAATACATACTGTCCATACCTGTAACATTCTCGAGACAAGGAGACGACACTATATTTTAATAGGAAGAACGGGGGGGGGGGGAGGGGGTGTCCAAGGGTGTCAGTACAAGCCAGCCCAGGCAAGCAGTGACATAACAAGCACGTTCTGCGACCGTATTGTTTTAATTAGTCTGTAACGTGCCCAATTTTCACGTAATAGTTACGTTATTTTAGGTAAAGTTGAGACTTACTGACAAAGAATGTTATAAGAACAATAATGTGACCCAACACACAGAAAGGATGCTCCGAGGGGGTTATATAGTAAGCCCTAAGGCCAATATTAAAGGAAATATGGGTATATTTGTGAAAAATAGGAATAAAAATGTCTTAAACCAACTTTTTGTGTAGAATTCAGTTAACCCAATCTAAATATTCCATTTTGTTTGAAAAACATTCTATTTGGAATGTTAATAGAATGTTTTTTCCACAAATATTACCTAACATTAGATGTTTGGTTACCATGGAAATGGCAACATTTTGCAGATTTGGTCAGAAATTGTATCCCATTTGGAAAAACATGACTTGAATATTATTATCAGTCCAAACAAAAGTAGAATAACTTTTCTAGATCCAAAATTATACCCATAATGGCTTTTAAGAGTTTCCTGATAATTTATGGAGTAAATCTCATTTTATTAATAAATAACTAGATAAATATTCAATATCCGGGCTTTTGGCCATTTTCAGGAGGACCAATAGTCTTATCTTCAAGAGCCTGGAACTTCTTTGAAAATCATCCAATTTTGATGTGCTTGATATCATTTGAAAGCTAAAAACATCCTCTTCAATGCTAAATTCCCGCATGGAGCATCCTTTCTGTATGGGGAGATACAGTCATTATATTTAAGGTTCTAAAGACGTTTTGGATGCCAATAAAATAACACAACAGGAACCAGAGCAGAACTATACAGAACGTTGCTGCAACATGATAATAACGTCATATTCTTGCCTGGGCTACAGGTACGATTCTCAGTGGTCGTACAGACAACCGAGGACGATTCCAAAGGTTCCTCTATATTTTATCATCCAAACAAAATTCAGTTCATTTAGAAAACCATGGCCATTAAGAGCGGTACATACTGCCTTGCAATACGCACTACCACCAATATGCACGCCGGTTGGCCGTGCGGGTGATAAAAATATAACCCAGCATATTAGTATGTTTGTAAAACCTGCACTGAGTTTGGAAAAGAGTCTATTGTGGGCAACCTTGTCCCACACATTTTTTTTTTTTTTTTTTTTTTTTTTTTTTATCAATAAATTGAATCTCTCCCCGAATCTCATGGGGGTTCCTTAGAACCCCTAAAAGATAATCTTTTGAATCACAGGTCACCTTGTCTTATACAGTGAATACAGTTTAAGCAAGACCTGACAAATAGCATTATTTGGGAATCACAGAAATTGAGACATAACATTCCATCACCACTATTACAGTTACAATGGATGACAGTTCAAACCAACTATTACAATTTCATCTGACTAACTGACAAAGGCTTATAAAAATTGAACTGCGTTGATCTCTCAATTAAATGATTCTTATTTTTATTGAGCAATTTTTACAGAGCAAATCATGTATATATATATATTACACAATATACAGCAAATCTTATTTCAATATCTTGAGAAATGGTTCACACAATTCTTTTCGAGAACTTCAATGTAATGCTTATGTAAAATTAACCTGTTGTTTTTGTGTATTTCCTAGAATCTCAAGACGTTAGTTTGATAATCTTTAGCGGTGCGTAAAGCGGATCTCATACTATATGAAACTGTTATACTATTACCAAAATGCTTTAGTTATATTTATTTACACAGTTGTACAGTTTTTAAATCTAAAGTGTCCATCTGAGCATTGTCTATAAGCATTCCATATAATCACAATGATAACTCTTTTCCAAATTTCCCTTTGATATCCAGAAGTTAAGTGCTTCAAAATAAATACATGTATATCTTGGTATTTCGAAAGCCCTCTGCCAGAAAATAATGGTCAATTTATTCATTGCATAGCTAAAACTGATGATATTGTCTCGTAATCCTATGAGAGGTACCCTCATGATTCCCGATGTACCTTACATAACTTTGGAAATTCCATGTTCTCCATAGAAATTTCATCATAAGAATAATTACTTCTATGCTCTCATATAATATGACAACAAACATACATTCAAGTGATCTAACAGCAAGGGGAGTTAGGGGATTATATATATGCACCAGGAATGTGTAAAATATCTATATATAGACGGTGCCAAGGCAACATGTCTTCAATATCAAACTAACTTTTGTAAGAAAATTACAACACTTTGTGACGCAAGGCCATAAAATTATTACACCACGCTTCTGTAGCCCGTTGCACAATGGGTTTCGTAACAACGAAAATATTGTAAACAACGAAACATTTCGTTGTTACTTTTATCGTAACAACGATGGTTTTGCACCATTTTTTTTCTATATTTAGAATGTTCACAAAGAGCTGTAACTTTTACTGAATTTTTTATAATTTTTTCTTAGTTCATAACACTTTACAGAATTTAATTTCATTCATTAGATCCCGAGATATTGCATTTTCGTAACAACGAAACATTTCGTTGTTAAGCAAAAGTTCGCTGTGCTTTCGTTGTTTTATCTTAGTAACGAAATTCTATTGTGCAACGGGCCACCGGTGTCTGTGCCCGATGTGTCTGATTCGCATGATTTTACAGACATGTTTGTAAAAATCTGACGCAAACTGGGTGCCCAACACAAGCCAATGCAACCCAACGCAACCCAACGTGATCCCAAAATGCGTAGTATAATGTACTTCGTGTTGGGCCGCATTTGTACCCGACGTGACCCTACACATAGTGTAATATACCCATAATATGGCCCTAACTGGAATCAGACGCATTGGGCACTGGGACCAAATGTGAACATAGAACCGACGTTTAGTGTTATTAGGGCTTTAACAAGTTAAGGCCATATTTACACTACACATTTGGTCATGTTCGCATTGGCCAACGCGTCAGATTCGCGTCATTTTACCAACATGTTTGTAAAAAAACGCATGCCAACGCATCTCCAAACGTGTAGTATAATATGTTTCACGTTGGGTAGCATTGGGTTGCGTTGGGTCAACACATAATGTAATATACCCTTAATGCAGGCTATATTACACTCAATAATGCGCATCAGACGCATTGGGCAACGCGACCCAACGCGTCCGTGCACCCGACGCATAGTGTAATGGGGGCTTTAAGCTAGCAGCTATAAAGCCTCTTTGTGCTCAACAATCAAATCCAATTGCTAAATATACACCCGCTTTTTTCAAACATTTCTGCAAAACTAAATGTCTTTTTATTGATTCCATTGACGAACACTTACGTGGGCATTGCTACATTACAATTATTGCTTGGGGGTATTAAAAGAGGCAATATTTTCCTCAGAATTTTCCTCTTCACAGACCATATTGACTGCTTTCTATTGAAGAAGTGAATTGATGTATGTTTTTTTATATATAAAAATATACTGATGATTGCACATAGACTATAGTATGACTCTGATGACTGAAGGACAATAGGGGTTTACAACGATATGACTATCCCTTCTTATTATGAATGTAAGAAATGGTTTCAAATATAATCTTCGGATTCGCCTTGCACTTAAGTGACTGGTGAGAACCAAGAGACCTGACATTGTGTGACCTTTTTAATAGACTTCTTTGACCTTTATCCCTAATTAAAGTGACCTAATCTTTTCCCTCAATCATCCTCAAGGCTACCTCCTAGATTTTCAGACAATGTTCCATGGATAAATACATAGCAATATCTAATATTGCCTTTTTTTGACCTATCATAGAGAAATATATCAAACATATCAGCATAGACAACATCACCTTATATTGACCTTTTCTGATTAACTTGCCTCTTCTTTTCCAAGATGTCCGATTGACCTCTATGCAAAGGTCACCGATAGAAGTCATTTAGGGGTCATTCAATTAGATCGACCATAAGAGGATACCCAGAATAATCTTGATAAAGGTTCCTTGCTGTGGTCACCTCTGATTTTATTGGATTTTTATACAGGCTGAGTTCACTGTATTATATGTTCTTCCAGTTCCACTGCAGACCTGTGGACCATTTGGGCACAATTCCATGCAGGGGTCATCCAAATGTCCTATTTCCATGCTGCATTGCATGGGACTCAAACCCATGCATGAAGTGCCAACGAGTGGTACCAATGCCTCAACGACGTTGGCCACCCTGACCACTGAAGGTCACTCACAGATCTTAGTCTAACAGGTCCCTAAAATAGGTCAGAGGTCATTCTTATATATGTCAAAGGTCAACCTGAGAGATATAAACCTTATATGTAATGTATAGGTCAACCTGGGGTCACAAAAAGAGGTCATCCGTAGGTCACGAATGGAGGTCAAACATAGAGGTCAATCACAGAGGTCAACCAGAGGTCTAATAGAAGTCACACACATGCCATTGACGTTGTCCAAAGATGTCAGCCACAGGGCAATCATACAAGTTGATATAGGTCAGTCTTAGAGGTCAACTAGAGGTCTGCCATAGAAGTCAACCACTGAGTGAACCATAGATAGCAACAAAAAGTCTGCAATGGGTAAAAACCGTGGAGGCAACAGAGGTCAACTAGGGGTCAACCAGAGGTCAGTCACAGAGGTCAACCACTGAGGTCAGCTGCAGAAGTCAAACACAATGGTCGATCATGAAGGTCACCCATAGGGGTCAATTAAGGAGGTCAACTGGAGGTCAGCCATAGAGGTCAACTGGAGGTCACCTATAGAGGTTAACCATAGGGCAGTCATAGTGCTCAGCCATAGAGCTCAGCCACTGATGTCAGTCATAGAGTTCAATGATAGGTCAGCCATAGAGGTCAATGATAGGTCAGCCATAGAGGTCAATGATAGGTCAGCCATAGAGGTCAGCCAGAGGTCAGCCATAGAGGTCAATGATAGGTCAGCCATAGAGGTCAATGATAGGTCAGTCATAGAGTTCAATGATAGGTCAGCCATAGAGGTCAATGATAGGTCAGCCATAGAGGTCAATGATAGGTCAGCCATAGAGGTCAGCCAGAGGTCAGCCATAGAGGTCAATGATAGGTCAGCCATAGAGGTCAATGATAGGTCAGCCATAGAGGTCAGCCAGAGGTAAGCCATAGAGGTTGATGATAGGTCAGCCATAGAAGTCAATGATGGGTCAGCCATAGAAGTCAAACATAATGGTCAATCATGAAGTGCACCCAGATAGGTCAATCAAGGCGGTTAACCAGAGGTCAACCATACGTCAGTAATAGAGTTCAACCATGGAGCTCAACCACAGAGGTCAGCCATGGAGGTCAATGAAAGGTCAGCCAATTAGAGGTCAATGACAGGTCAGTCATGTAGGTCAATCATAGAGGTCACCCACAGAGGTCAGACGGAGGTACAGCGCACCTCCAGCTTCTCATCACTACAGCTGCGTCCGCCCTGGAGCAGAGACGGGTGGCTGAGACTCTTCCGGGCCCTGCGACCCTGGAGGTACCGCTCAAACGACGACCTTCGCCTGGAAGGGCCATCGCACCTCCAGCGGTCGGCCGTGTCCCTGGCAGGGTCACTCACCGACCCTCCCCGCTCCTCCTGGATCTCCTGAAGCGGCTGGCACTGTTCCGCATCCTGCTGCGCGCGCAGCAACCCACCACTTCCGTTTCCGGTTCCGCCGCGCGTTTTGTAACTCGCCGGAAATAGGTTACATCGCCACCGCCAGGACGCCGTCGACGATGATGATGATGCGGTTTTTGGCGGTCCAACCATAGCGTCCTTCTCTCCCTCTCCAACCCCACCTTCCCTTCCTCCAGTGGACCCACACAAAGTACATTTAGTAGTACCGCGCGCGGCGATCGCGCCAGGCATGCGCGCCGGCGGAAGGAGCATCTTACTCCTGGGTTCAATCAGATGCTTCTCCATGCGGTTCTGCGAACTCTCGTCCGGCGTGAGACTCTCGGAGCGAGACGAACTGTGGTTGTTGTTCCCCCCGCCCGCTGCGCATTGCCCGACGCCCATTCCGAGGGCCCCTCGCCCGTCGTCCACGCTGCAGACTCGGTGGTGGTGGTAGGGGGGCGGGCGGGGCCTGGAGCGGCAGCAGGGGAGGGCTGACTGGATGAAGTTTGTACTGAAGGCCATGTAGATCCAGGGGTTACAGCAGCTGTTGAGGCTAGCCAGGAGTAGGCAGATGACGAACGTCGAGTCTAGAGGGAAAAGAACAGAAAAAGTGGGTTAATTCAAGTGAACAAAAGTAGAATATATCGCCATCTTATATGTGTCTATGGTTTTAAGCAAATATCTGATTGTGTTGATAAGAAACTGTTATAGATTATCACCTGAAGATATCAATCTGTGCACCAGTAAATGATTACAGCATTATACATTTATAACTTTCTATACCCAATCTGTAAGATCATGGTAACCTGAGGATGGATAAAAATAGAAAAGAAATCCTGTCATTTAATCAGGTGAACGGAAAAGATAGTGGTGCCAATGTATTAGGAACGACAAACATACCGAAAGACCAGCCAGGCATAACAAATACTTAATCAAAACAGTCATTTGTTGCCTGGCTGGAGGTTGACTAAGATCCGGACCTACCACCTACAACTCATCAGATAAGCAATGGGTATGATAAAACCCTTCATAATGTTAAGGGCCATACCCACTAGGCGATTTTACCGGCGACGGGCGACGGGCGACTGGGAGAATCGGCCGATTCTTAGGATTGCCTGTCAGTACAGTATATTGAAATGTACATGTTTGATATGAGTCGGTGCTAAAATCGGCCGACTCTTCTAGTAGAGTCGGCCGATTTTAGCCTCAATAATCGGCCGACTCTGGACAAAATCGTCTAGTGGGTATGGGGCTTTAGAAAGTAGTCGTCGTAGTAATCCAAATATAATTATGGTATACAGTCTCAATCAAGAAAGTAATTTGTTGCACTGCTGGAGGTGGACTAAGATCCGGACCTACCACCTACAACTCATCAGATTACCAATGGATGTGACAAAACCCATTCATAAACCACTCATAGTGTAAACCCCCATACCCATTAGGCGATTTTGACCAGAGTCGGCCGATTCACTGATGCTAAAATCGGCCAACTTTGCTAGAAGAGTTGGCCCATTTTAGCGCCGACTCATATCAAACATGTACATTTCAATATTACATACTGACAGGTGATCTGAATCAGTGACGATTTTACCAGCGATTCTCCCAGTCGGCCGTCGCCAAGCAGCAATAAATTCGCTTAGTGGGTATGGCCCTTAACACAGCCTAACAGGGACATGGTCTTAAAGTACACCCTCCCCCCACTCCTGTGTCACGTGACACAGCAGTGGAATGTGGTGACACATATATACACAGAACTAACCGAGGGTGCACGAAACCTTGATTATTGCCCTGCTCTTGGAGGGTCGAGGGCTATGCCCGAGACCCTCCGACAGCGGGGCGATAATCAAGGCTGAGGGCGTCCGAGGTTAGTTCTTGTTTTATTATATATCAAATACCCGCCTATGTTGAAGATATGTGAAAAAATAAGACGAATTCTCTGTATATACCTCTGTTACGATCATTAACCCAGGCGCCATGTTAACTGTTTGTCTCCTCTGAGACCGGAGAGTTCTCATCTTACCAGTGCCCTGCCATCTGGCATTTCATGTGCAAACTAGATCGGAGGAGACCAAAGATGGCGGACAGGCAACACTTTTGCCGAATCTGATGGTAAAATAAATCGATTTTACGTTGTATTTTCATCAAATGAGACAAATTTGGCGTGGTTTGAGGATTGTTTACGTAGTAGGAGACTTGCGGGCAATAATTTTTTATTATGCCACAGTGTGGCATAACGCCATCAGTTATTCCACCTTTGCTTTCAGGGCTGTACAATGCTGAAGGAATAGGCGCTACGATTGGTTTATAAAAGATATGAGCAGCTCACTACCATGGAGCGGCGAGGGTCAGGCTGGGGCCTCCTCCTGCTTACACACAATGTAACAACGAGAAGTACTAGGAAAGAGCAATGGAATAAACATCAAAAATCAAAAGGAACCTGGACTCATTCTTATTATACCACTACACAACAATAGTTATCTATTCATTGGCACATCTTAATATTCTTTCCAGGCTGCATGAGGTGATGCTTACATCTAGTTTAACACCACATGGGTGGTGACCAAATCTACGAGATGAGGTGCCTATTTGTAGCAGTGGGACGCAATGCCCTCTTTAAAGTGCTGCCCAGGTCCGTAGCCAGGTGGGGGTTCGGGGGTTCATACGACCCCCCCCCCCCACCCTTGGAGGAACGGTCCCCTAATTTTTAATGTAAAATATGACAATACATTTAAAAAAAAGAATTTTAGCCCTTTTATTCAAAAAACTAACTCCTCCCCCTCTGGAAAAAAAAACTAGTAGTCAAAAAACGAACCCCTGAGAAAAGCTGGCTACGGGCCTGCTGCCTCATGATTACTGTGATATCACCTCAGGGGCCAACTATACGCGCGATACTCGCGTATATAGAACTATTTGCACACGCGGACAAAGTCAGAGGGTTAGGTGGGCCGTTTAGTATTATTGAGACTTATTATTCACATAAATTAAATAAAAATATAGAAAAAAATAAAATAAAAGGGGGTTCGGGGGCTTAGCCCCCGATTATAAAATAATATCATGATGAAAAGATGAGGTACGTCCGCGTACATGACTATGTCTGTATACGCGGACAAAACCCCGCGCGTACACACCTTCCTGTATGCGCAGACTTTATAACCCCGCGCATACAGACTAGCCAGTGTGCGCGGACCTTGCATCCGCGTATATAAGTAATTCTGTGTAGGCGGCTTTCTGTTCCCATGTCCGCGCATATAACTCCAGCCATCACCTCATAGCCCCACACGGTATCCCACCCAGTGACATAATACTGACACCCAGCTGACCAGTCATCTTTCCTGAATCTAACTTCATATAATTGCCAGGCAAGCAGTAACCACTTCCATTGTTACAAACCACTCATAGACCGTACAACTGCCAGAGTATGTAAAGAGATTGCTGCAAACACAAATTCGGCAAAAAGTAAAATACAAAATAAGTGTGAACCAATGATTCAGACTAATGATATTGGCTGCTGATATAACAATCAACAGGAAATGAATACTGACATGTTGTTAAATTTCCATAGCAGTGGTGTACGGGGGGGGGGGGGGGGTTCCGAGGGTGTCTGGAACCCCCTTGGAATTCTCAAAATTTACATAGTGAAAGAGGAAATATAGGACATTGTTTTCAAAAAACTGGTCAGAACCCCCTTAGTTCTGATTTACCTGGTACCCCCTCAGATCTTAGGGCTGGGCACACCCATGCATAGCGAAAGTATTTCGGTGGCTAATTGCTATTTACTTTTGGCATTTGGAATATGGGCTTTTGGAAAACAGGTATGGCCCAAAACAGGAAACTTACCTCAGATACACAGACAGAAGAATTTCCCACCTGCCCATCTTCAGCTCATATCCTATTTAGAACCATTCCCCTCTCACCCTGAGACAATCTATGTAGAGTTTTTCTGTCTCTACTATTTCAATCTGCACTGAGTTTGTTTACTTCCTGTCCTTGACACGAGCTCTGCCAGGTAGGGAAATAACTTGCCATCAGTAGGAATGGATACCGACATGTGCGGCAACCAATCAACTTTGACCTAGGAAAAAGGTCATTGGGCATCAGCAAGATTGCTGGTCTCGGCTCAGTTAAGCCCCATACCCACTAGGCGATTTTTACACAATCGGTCGACTCAATAGCCTAAAATTGGCCAATTCTTCTGGTAGAGTCAGCCGATTTTAGCAACAATTTAGATCAAACATGCACATTCCACAATACTATACTTACAGGAGACCCTAAGAATCGGCTGATTCTCCCAGTTGCCTGTTGCCTGTCGTTGCTAAAGTCATCTAGTGGGTATGGCCCTTCAGAAAGTCACCATAACAACTATGTTTTACCCAAGGACTGTATTGGCTATTTTCAATGGTGTTTGGTTCTTGCCTGCAAAAGGCCTGGCTCCATTGCCAAACTCAACTCAACCTGACTCTTGTAGCTGAAAGAGTGGCCAGAAGCTGTGAGAAAGAAATATACCATGCTCATGGATATGATTTTCACATCAAATTATACAAAGTTCTGCGCACACCCCTTGGACATGAGGATCAAGTCAACAAGTAGGATCCAACAGTACCATCCTAGATGAAGCCGATGAGCCATACCAACTTTACAACTTTAGCGGTGACGGGCGAGGGGCGACTGGGAGAATTGGTGGCAAAAACGTTGGGTGACTGAATTATCAATGGAATCGCTGGGTGACTCCCCATGGGTATGGTGCGGATTTGGGCAATCAGTGACAGGCAACAGAATTGTTGGTAAATTATCAAACTTGCTTAAAATTACAGTTGCTCAGGAACAACAATGACAATTCTCCTATTGCCACTAAAGTCACCCACTAGGCGATTTTCCCAGCAACTGGCAAGGGGCGACTAGCAGAATCGCTGGTAAAATCATCACAAATTCAGATCACCAGTCAGTATGTAATATTGAAATATACATGTTTGCTATGAGTCGGTGCTAAAATCTGCTGACCCTTTTGGTAGAGTCAGCCGATTTTAGTGCCAATGAGTCAGATTCACCTAGTGGGTATGGGGCACAACTTAGCTCAACTAGAGTGTCAATTTGAGTTCAGCTGGTCAGTGTAACCAGCGCTTGACTAAAGGTAGGGACCAGCAAATCCTCTGTTTGTTGTTGACCCACTTCTTAGCGAAGGGCTGATTGGTTGCTACACTGGTCGTTATCTTATCCTCCTAGTGGCCGAGTAATTTCCCTACATGGCAGAGCTCGAATCAATGACAGGACGTAAACAAATTCCATGCAGATTGAAATAGCAGAGACAGTTCTTGGGTAGAGCGTGTTGGCAAATCCAGGGGGGAGGGGCAAAAGGGGCAATTGCCCCCCCTAGACTAAGTGGATTTTTTCCGAATAATCTGTTTGTTGATTCGTGCAAATCTGACATTATTTATTTCAATTTTTTTATAGGGAGGCTGGTTTGCCCCTCCCTAGATGAACGACTCTGGATCTGCCCTAGGTTGCATTGAAGATAAGCCGAGTTTGATTCACCCTCGGGCAATGACCCGCAGATAAATCCATGCATTGCGGTTTATACCTTTTAGCATCACTTCCAGTTCCGGCAGGCCATAGCCAGGGCAGTAAATTGAGCTGGCCTATAGACTGTAGTTACATCCAAGTCCACTAGGTGCTCAAACTAGGACTGTTAATCAGCAACCATTTTAGGTGAGAATTCCACCCTGTATCCCAGAGTGCTTTGCAGCTGCTGGTTTATGGCAAGACGGGGCCATAAAGAGTCAGCAGTTGTATCGCCATCAACGGTGTTACCCATGCTATAAATGGACTACCCAATGGAAATATTCCTGCCATAATATGCAATTTTTTAACTGACCACTGAGGCCCATCAGCTCTGTGTGGGTGTAAGGACCTAATATGTAAGAAGTAAGTAGGTCATGAAAGGACTAGCCAGCCTACTGAGTCTGATACCCAGCATGACCCCTGACCTTTGACCTTTGACCAGGGCCTCTGGGAGGAGTCAGTAATTCTAGCAGGCCAATCAGACAGGCCCAAACCTGTCTCAAATGCCTCAATCTGCTCAGGCACCTGCAGTCAGCACCTAGCCTCCCCTAGCAATTACACTTTTTCTTATTTTGTGACCACCATTAAATGAGGCAAAAGTCCAATTCTGAGAAAATAACAAAATACCTTAAAAAAGAAGATAAAAATGAAAAAATGATTTTTAACATTACCAAAAGTGGCAAATGTGAATAAAGCCCCATACCACCTAGCCAATTTTGACCAGAGTTCACCGATTCATGGATGCTAAAATCGGCCGACTCTACTAGAAGAGTCGGCCGATTTTAGCTATGACTTATATCAAATATGCGCATTTCAATATTACATACTGACAGGTGATTTGAATCGGTGATGATTTTACCAGCAATTCTGCCAGTTGCCTGTTGCCTGCTGGTAAAATTGCCTAGTGGGTATGGGTCTTAACAGTTATCAGGTTGTATAGGTAGTAGTGATTCTAATAAATATAATAAAAGAAATATGAATTGTGTTGGGAAGAAGCTGTATCTTTACAGCCATTTTTCTCTGTAAGACTAAACTGGGTTTGTGAGACTTCAAACATTTATAACCTAGTGTGGTGCTAGATTCAGATGTTAAAGCTTGTCAGTGAAGCCTGTAATGTCCAACCTATTTTGCCCTGAAATACAGCATTCTGATTGGCTACCAAACCTGCAAATCTGTCAATTGACAACATTTAAGAAATCTTAATTGTTTAGCAGCACTAGGGGATGTAGAACAATATAATTTTTGCTTATTTCAGTGACCCCAACTCTAGGAGACAAGTATGGCTTATATATCATTTTGTCCAACCCTTGTTCAACCCTGGGATATACCCAATGTGGGATGGGCTTATTCTATTCTGTTGTGAAATACAAGTATATTGGAAAATGTTATACACTGTTATGGTCCCTGTGTGTGTCAGAAGCTGGTCATGTGAGCCTGTTTTTATATTAAGAACATGTTACTTTCCATACAGCCCCGGTGAGGGGGTCGTATATCTCACTGGTCTGCACTGAGACCCTAGGGGGGGGGGGGGGGTGCGACTTGGCCTCAAAACCACCCAGATGTCAAAAAATTAAGGACTTAGATCATTTTATGGGTCAAGTGAGTGAAATGAGTCTTCACTTAAAATGGGCATCACCGGATACACTCTGTTTTGGTTAATAATTCAGAAGGATTTAAACAAGAATTTAGGGAAGTAGATAAAAAATTGGTATCAAAATGGCTTTTGTGAGTGAGTGAGTGAGTAATGGATGTTTTACGCTGTATTGACAACTAAGGTCATATTCAAGGCGAAAACAGGTTGGGATGAATTCTGTCTTTGGTGATGGTATCTATGAGATGAAGGTGACAGGGCAGGCAAACAGCAGGGGATCAAAACCTGGAAATCATTTTTGCTGTACCTCATCCCTTAGTGAACCAAGCACCAACCAGGAATTGAACCCAAAGAACCACTTGGTCAGTGCTGGGTCCTCCCTATTGTCACCTTATACGATCAGCAGGGGCTACTGGGGCAAAATGGCTTCATGAAATAATAATGAATGTAGGTATTAAATAGATACAAAATTCCCTTCTTATGGGTAGGTTTTACAAACATAGTGTCCTTCAAAATAGGTTATTTTCAAAAGCACTAACACACATCCAGGCATTGTGAATGGTAGTGCCCCCCCCCCTCCCCCATGGGTGACTGTCGGCAAGGTGGTTGTGTAGGCGTGGGGCGGTCATCAGGTTACATGGGGAGTAATTGACATTAGGGCCTTTCCACACTGGATACCCTATAGTCCGTTTGCCAATGAGCCCCTCCCAATTTACACCAACAATAAAGTTTACCGTGAAATATTATCAAAATTGGTTCCATGCTTTAAGAGTTCCATTATACAAAAGCAATTTAATTAAAGCAATTTGGTTGACAGATTGCTCATAAAATCTGTAAAATGTGACCTTATATTTTTGACCTTTCCCCAAAGGAACCAATGGTAAAGTCTGTCAGTCGAACCTATAATGTCCAACCCAGTTTTTTCCTGAAATTGAGAGTTTTCATTGGTTGGGACCAAAAAATCTGTCAATTGATAAAATCTAAGAAATGATAATATTTTGTCCAACCCTTGTCCGACCGTGGGATATAGCCAATGTGTGATGGGCTTATTGTCGCACATGCGCTAGCAAATGTTGACTTCCTGTGGGTACCTACTCCCAGAGGTGGCAGAAAACATTGGTTTTCATGGCTATTTCTCATAAATTAATACTCATTTTCTAGTATTTTATAGATCAGGAACACAGCTATCCAAAACTGTCTATATTTTCTCTGGGAAGTAATTATAAGAGATACAGGGAGACAAAAACTAATCCTTAAACATTGAGTCTATGGACAGGAATTTCATATTTCAGGAGGTGTCTCATGCAATAATTCACCGCATGATGTGAACTGGCATTTGGTCTGTTGGGGTTGGACAAAATTACTTTACAAAAAGAGGGGAAAATGCCCCGCGTGTACATGCGCAAATGCATGCAATTTCAGTATTTAGCCTTTATACTGACCCCCCCCCCTTCGAAAATCCTGTATCCGCCCCTGAGGAACCACTGGAAATGGTCCACTGCAAAGTGGAATATCGTCTTTATTGGTTCATGTGTATGAAAGTGTTTTTCATAAAGCTAGCATTCTTTACTTATCCCATGGCTTATGCTAATTATGATGAATATTTGAGAAGAAATTCGGACTGAAGGATTAGTGTCGTATTTCAGGATGTCCTTCTAACACGTAATTCCTAATTGCACAATTATTATGATACTTGCTGGAAGGCTATATGTTTTACTCTTCCATATCAGTTCTATAACTCTTAAAACGAGCATAATTTCAACAGGATAAATGTACTGTTCAATAACCCATCTATCATCATAACATAGATACAAAAAAGTCACATTTACGAATGCCAATGCACAACGTTTTAGTTCTTAGACTGTATGCAGACCCCCCCCCCCCTTTTTTTTAAATCCTGTATCCGTTCTGAATATTGAATACTACGTATACCTTCATTATAAGACCGAAGAACATGTATAGTTATTTGAAGCTGTTCTGACCAGTAGGCCTACATCAAAAAAGTAAAGAAACTACACCCCATAAATCCATGCATCAATTGATCGCTGTTACCATAAAACTGAGACCTAATTACAAGAATGTCCTAAGGACTAATTACATCTTAATTTAGGTGCCACTTCCGACCACCGTCTCATAATACAGGGATGTGATAGCACATAGCGCAGTGATATTCTCCCAAATAAGGGGGGTGATAGGGCTGCCAAACATAGGCCACTCTATCAACTCAAGGCGTCGTTCCGGCGTGGGCCTCTTGGTTATGCAGGCGATAACGTTGGCGGTAATGGCATATATGGCCTGAGGCTATGACGTTATGAGGAAGAATAGACTGCGTCTTTGGCTTTTCTTCCTTTGTAAAGCCCCATTCGCCGTGGTGAATGTGGTTTGTCGCAGACCTCTGCGATCTGTGAACGTTGGAAACGTTGCATTATCGTAGCCCTCTGTGACTTAATTCCTTGCGAAATTATTCAACATGTTGAATATTTTCGTAGAGAACCTGTGCGATTACATACAAAATTATTTGTGAAAATCATCGCAAGGGACCCCAATTGTCAGTGTGAATGCTATACAATCAATTTCTCTAGCCTGCAATCATTTTCCTGCCCATGAGATTATTATCGTAGGCATGAGACAGAATTTTCGCTAGGCTGTGCGACAGGACCGCAGGCCACGGCGAATGGGGCTTCAGCAAACTTTCGCCGACAAAATGCATGTTGCCTAACTGTGCACTGGGAATGTTCCCTGATTAGGTAGCTACTTTCAAAAGATGTATGTCACATATTTGTCATATGGATTTTTTTGGTGTTTGTTAGTTTTATCTCAATGCATTTGCTCGTATTTTGACATAAGTCATAAATGTATTATGACCAAAAGTGTGTGTGTGTGGGGAGGGGGTCAGGACCCCCAGGACAACCAATCCCCTGGATCCGCCCCTGTTCTTTTTACCACTGCAAGTAGTTGGCGCTTCAGATACCAACATGTTGGTATCGGCCACCAGAAGCAATGCATGGAAAAACTATGTAAATTTACCTGTGGTGGCAGTTGTGTTCACCGAACGCAAGTACCTCACAAGTACCAACGCAAATAAATCCCTTCCACCTTGTAGTGCCTAGTTTTACTTGCAATGGTGGTGAAAACCACAAGTTACACCAGATTATAATAATAAAAACCGTAGGGGCGTCCGAGGGTGGCTGTACGACCCATAGGGGATCGTCACATACCGAGGGCGAAGCCCAATGTTTGTACAATCCCAATGGGTTGTACAGCCACACAAGGATAACCCCAAAGGTTTTTCATTTATCTCAACACCCAAACAAAGCTCAAGTTATTAAGAAACAAGTGGCTTTGCCAGGATTTGAATCCACAACCTTTGGATTTGGAGGTGAGGGTCTTAACCACTACACAGTGGAGGATGAGGCTGGAACTAAGAAATGGGGTCATGACCCAATTTGCTGGTTCCCACTGGTCCTTATAAAAGCAGTTTAACAAAACAGCAACCAGATGGACAGGTTGGTTATGGCCCATTTCGCTGGTTCTTGGTAAGACCTGAAGAAAATTCAGTACATCATTTTAGAAGAAGTAGGGTAAATACTGACAATGTGGAGTGGTGCATACAACCTGTCAATACACCCTACCCACAATATGCACTGCTTGGCGGCCATGTAGGTGACAAAGCAGACTATGGGCTTGTCTGTCTTTCAATAAATGTCTTCTTGTCAGATGACTACACCCATCAATAAGACACTAACCACCTTTGCAGCATTCCCATACAGTTCTTCCCTGGTGACATTCTTAGGAAAATAATCTGTTAATGCTTCAGTAACCATCGTTCCCCGTCGCCTCCCTGGGCAATTACCCCACTACTACCTAATGAGTCGGCCACCGGTCAGCCCCGTTAAGGTAACATTAGGGGTGGGAATAAGGAACAGGGCTGAAGGCCTGGGGACTATGGAGGACCAAGTGGCAATATAGTCTATAGCTAGTCGGATTTCTATGAAAAATAAGTTTAAGCGGCATTTTTGGGTAAAAGTTGGGAACATGGCTATTTGGACCTGGTGAATCTGAATATGCTTGTTCTCGAGCTGGATTTTGTATTTTTCAACCCCGTTTCCATGGTTACCTTGGAATTTTGTATGAATTTATACAAATTATAAGGGTAAATCACTTAATTGTTGATAACTTGAAAGGTTTTCGTCATACGACCAAATGTTTACCAAACATGCACATAGGTGGCGGACATATTTTGACTATGAAATTTTGAAAAATGCCGCCTAAATAGTTTTATAGGCCTCTTTTTCAGAAATCCGACTAATCAACCTATTCACCATGATATTACGGTTCCTCCAGATTACCCGAAAGCCTTTGCATCGGAGCAGGTTTCCACCCTATGTTGGCAGTGTTATATTATTTGTTTTGAGCTCTTGCAATTGAAATTGGAAAAGTAAATATCTATAGCGATACCAATCGAGAGCTCATGAGTTAATCTTCCACATGCCAAAAATTCTTTTGGTCGGGGGCTTTAACTTGCCAAAGAGAAAAAATCGTTGCATGCATGTCGTTTTAGTACTTAACCTATATACAGACCTCCTTTCCGAAATCCTGTATCCATTCATGAATACTTACTTATATGGTAACTACTGGTGAATACTAATAAGAGTTCAGCCTAAAAATATTGTTTTTCTACATGAAATTAGACCTTTAAGACCCTTTGATTTTGAAAATAGGGCCATTGAGGTTCATTAAAGGCATAGGATATGCCACCTTTCCAATACCTTTGCAAGCTCTTTGATGAATTTTAAAGGTCACCTGACACATGAAAGGTCTTGTAAAGGTGACGTTTCCATTACCTTTAGCACACCTCAATGGCCCCATTTACAGGAACTTAAAGGTCTATTTTCGCGCAGTGAATTTTTTGTAGTTAATACTCAGCAGTCCATATTCCCCTCCCGATCCCCTCTATATCTCACTTGCCGTCCGTTGCACGTCACACCAGACGACAATTTGCGAATCGAACCGGTAGTTGCCGCCATGTTGCGCGCGCACTAATGGCGGCAGATTGATGACGTTACGCACGCCGCAGGGGCTGTCATGGTGGTCATGGACACACAAACAGAATAGGTGGGGGATGGAGAGAGGGGCGGGGTGGTAGGGAAATGATGAAGGTGGATAGAGACGGGTTGTGGATGGGGGTCCCCATGTCGCATGAGGCCCATTGCACAATGAGTTTCGTAACAATGAAAATAATAAAATAGCAACAGTTCGTTGTTACTGTGATCATAACAGCACACGTTTTAACATTAAAAAAAACCTATTTGGGATGATTGTAATGAGCTGTAATCTTTACATGAATTTTTAAATTTTCCCCCTTTTTACATCTATTTACAGAACTTAATTTGATCCAGTACATACAGAGATATCTGCTGTGGCCCGTTGCACAATAGAATTTCGTTGTTAGGATCAAACAAAGATATCTTTGTTAAAGATATCTTTGTTACGATTTTACAAACATAGTAAAATCTTTGGTTCTAATGAATGAAATTGAATTCTGTAAATTGATGTAAAAAGGAAATAAATTAAGGACAAATCAGTAAAAGTTACAGCTCTCTGGCTGCATTCTAGATATAGAAAAACAATGTGTATAAACCATCCTTGTTACGAAAATATTATTTTTTTTCAATTGTGCAACGGGCCACAGGGTTTCCAACCTTGTGCTGTTACACAACCATTCTTAAAGTTATCCTTGAGCATGTGCTGTTAGGAAATGTCATTGTGCAACAGGCCAATGTACAGTTACAGAAATGGTTTGTTGCCTGTTACTTTTTTAATTTCCATGTTGTTTTTTAACAACTTTCCATGGTACACGTTGCATTCAAGAAATACTCCATGCCATGTCGTTTATTTTTCTCTTTGTGTCACTAAGGTGCATGTCGTATGTCGGATTTAAGAAATGTCGCCCTGCTGATTTTAGGGGACTACACCGCTTAGCAAATAGTGGAAAGAAGGTGATAAAGAACCTCGTGCTAATAATAAAAAGGTGGCATTGGTGAAGAAGCTGTAGTACATAATATGTTTCTGGCTTAAACTATGAAATTGCTACCGAAATTCCATCTTAGCAAGTAAAAGACAGACTAGAAGATATGCTGCAAAACAGTTCTGTTATGTCACAACTTCGCTGGGTTTCCTGCAATCTTACTAGGAACCCCCTATGGCTTTTGGTCTGGCTGCGCCTCTGTTTTGATGGCCAGACTGATTGCTGATTGCCCATATTGTCTTACATAATGCTGGATCCAACAATGGTTTCAATAACGACGCCGATAACGATATGAGATCATATTCCACTATGCGATGTTTTGCTCAATATTTTTGTTTTTGTAGCAATTTTGACAGTAATGACAAAGACCTGCACTGATTCCCCAATATTGGACCAAATTTCTCATATCTTAAGTTTATATAATTATAACCTCAACGCTTTCAATATTGGCATTCCAAAACCTTTGAGTCAAAGAATGAGTAACTATAAGTACAGAGAGTTAGAATCTTTGGAATGGTCATATTTATCCTATGGAGAAACCTCCAGTTGAAACCTCTAATTCTATAAAAGTTTCTTTTGAATATTTCTGATAAAATCGCATAAGAACGTTTTTCTCGGTTGTTTACAGCTCTTTAAGCTTGACTTCCACTAAGAAATGGTCATAACTGCCAATGGTAGTCAATGTTCTAGCAAGGGTAGTCAATTAAGATAATAATCATTGTTTGTTTATTGGGATAGTTTAACATTTCGCCAACCTTTCAGGACTTTTCCCTGACTGCACAAGGTAATTCTTTTCAGCTTTTGGTGATCATATCTATCGTGATTTAAGAGAAACCCGCCATGTGGATCAATATTCTGCTCTTTCCAAAGAGTGGCAAGGGATCTTTTATGTGCAATGTCCCCTAGAAAGGGCATCACATGCCCGCCATTTGATAACCCTTTTGTGGGGTAGTTAGGTAATAAAGAATGTGGATGGTTACCCTGAGGGTTACCAACAATGGCAACTAGTGTGAGTATTGGCCATGAATCAGCCTAGGGGCAGATCCAGGGAGGAGGGGTCCAGGGAGTCCTGACCCCAACCTCTCTTTTTGTTGGAGACTTTACATAGAGAAAATATAAGTTGTGTGAGTGCAAATGCATTACGTTATCGTACTCAGCCTAGATGTATGCAGATCCCCCCCTTTTATCTTTTTCATTTTTGAAA
Organism: Lepidonotus clava; assembly: GCA_936440205.1. Lineage (NCBI taxonomy): Eukaryota > Metazoa > Annelida > Polychaeta > Phyllodocida > Polynoidae > Lepidonotus > Lepidonotus clava. Next base: position 9,295,419 of record OW387149.1, read on the forward strand.
TCCAGTATCCGCCCCTGTCTCACCCGTGTATATATACAGGGAAAGAGCCATGAATAAAAAAAATTGGGGCGGGGTTAGGGGTAGGGTGCTATATAAAGGCCTCAGTCTGCGTCTCCATGACCTGGAATTTTACATCAATGAAAATAATCTTTAACCAAACATACCAAAAAAATGGAAAAAAAAAAAAAAAAAAAAGATAAAAAAAAAAAGAAAATAAAAGAAAATAAAAAGAGGGCACCCCAACCCTTATATCCGCCACGGACATATCAAGGGTCTCGGGTTCTCAAAACGTACACAGCTCGTCTATAGATTGTTTCCCTAATCTGAATTGGCAACATCAAATTAACTCATTTACCTTGTGGCCTTTCCCTCCAGGAATATTGATCACAATCCCTCATCTAGAGTGGGTACTCGATCTTCTCAAATAACACTCATTGTCGTTATCGCTTAACCTCAAGCCTAGAGTCTAGATATCGATAGTCCAAGCTTGCTGGACCGTACGTAAAGGGAAAAGGATCAGGGGTGACGACTAAAGAAATTTCACACATCTACATGCATCCACAAACTGCTCCAGAAAACAACCACACATCTAAAAAATTGCGTTAAAGTGTAAAAAAGATGCATGACGGATTCATAAAGGAAAATGTCCATATTTTTTTTTTTTTTTTTTTTTGTTTATTGCTTAAATTCTTCATACAGCCCTTCGGCCTAGAAAGCCGATCTTCCAGATGCTGCCAGCTTTACACATTTCTGGCTTAGAGTATACACTTAAGAAGAGGTAATTTAACATAAAATATAGTTAAATGTTAAATCATATTGAATGTATTGTATCATACCCTCTGGAGTGTCATACAGTTAGTTTGAGAAAATACAGTCTGGGTCCCTGCTGGGTAGTGCTGTTATAATACTGCAACAATTTAAATACGTCATTTTTCAACCATGAGTTAAACCAACAGTAACAATTATAAATGATTCCATTCTAAGTAATTAAATTGTAAATTAAGAACAGAAATGATCAATTAATGTTGGTGATGATGATGTTAATGAAAATGAGGTGGTAGTGATCTGGTATAAATCAGCTCAAGTCATGGGGTTGCCTCTGAAACAATGTTAGACTTATCGAAGTGTTACATTGTTTCAGAGGCAACCCCATGACTTGAGCTGATTTATACCAGATCACTACCACCTCATTTTCATTAACATCATCATCACCAACATTAATTGATCATTTCTGTTCTTAATTTACAATTTAATTACTTAGAATGGAATCATTTATATAAAAACATGTATAAAGTATGAATATTTATATAAAATAGTTCATTATATCTATTAGAAACAAATTGTAATATGATTAGAGTGTTTTTAACCAAAAAAAAGTCACAAATCTAAAATTTGGTGTTTTCTTTCACGAATCCAATTTTTTGAATCGTGGGCATAAGATTCATGAAATTATTTTGGTCGTCATACCTTAACCTTGTGCACACTCACTTTTGTTAAGGAAATATGCTTTTTTATATATACAAAGTTCATGTTAGAAAATGGTTTCAATGAGCTTTTTAGTTGCGATTATGAAAAGAAGCACTATCATTATAATATCAGTTTTACAACACCTTCAGGGTGATTTCGTCGTAACTTTGGACGTGGCAGATGTAATTGTTCTGGCAGACAATTGCAATGATATTGTTACCAACATGTTTGAACATAATAATATTGATAACTGAAGTTAGTGGCGATACTTGCGCTTATTACCAATGTTTTTTTATTTTCGTTGTTACGAAAATCATTGTGCAACGGGCCACTGTAGTTTGATGATCATACAACGAAAGCACAACAAACTTTTGCTTAACAAGGAAATGTTTTGTTGTTACGAAAATGCAATATCTCTGGTTCTAATGTATGAAATTGAAATCTGTAAATTGTTAGAAAAAAGGGGAAAAATAGAAAAAATTCAGTAAAGGTTACAGCTCTTTGATGGCATTCTAAATATAGAAAAATATGTATCAAAACAATCATTGTTACGATTAAAGTAACAACGAAATGTTTCGCTGTTCTTTTATTTACCTTGTTACGAAAATCATTGTGCAACGGGGCACTGTCCTTGCCAACAGCAAGTGAATGCACCTTTCATCCTTACAGGTATGGTTTGACCATGCCTTGTTTTGATGTTCTGGGGGGATCGATATTTTGGGTCCCAAAGTTAATACTCTGTTTTCAGCAATATATAGCAATGTTCCACAGCTCATAGAACATATAAGAGGTGAGTGTCAGAAATGGATTTATCAGTAAATTAAATGTGTTCAAAATGTGTGAAAAACCATTGCTACAGCGACGATTGGCACATGGGATAAAAAGGGATGAAAAAAACAGCAAGACAAATTTTAAACCATCCCAGTTCGGCACTGACCAGTGCATCGTCACATAACCAAACACTTGCAACAGCTGGAGAACAAAAATGGTTTAGTTTTTTTCTCGCGGCACAGCTGAAATTCTGAGGGCAATACACTTCATTATCTTTAAGTTAAATTGCATTGATGAAACATTTAAAAAAACAATCAAAACCAGTGTGCAAACCATCCTTTTTATCCACAAAGTTGCAAACACTAGCTGTTGAACATGAACTAGGATGACTCTCGCTGTTTAACCAAGGCATCCCAAAAGTGAGACCCATTATACGACGGGCCACTGTGCCCTGTCACATAACGGAAGGAGCGATATCACTCTTGATAAAATTGGGGGGTTTGGCAAAGTCTCGCTGTTATACACAAAATTCGGCATCAATTTTCACCCATTTCTAATCATTTTTCCGGGCTGATAATTTCAAGGATTTTAGATCTAAATGTCTAGTTTCCAGAACATTTTACAGAATTAAAATCGGTTCAGCAGAACAGCCGCAAATTAATAGGGGGAACCAACGCAACAGGGACATCTCTCGCAACAGCGAGAGGGTGCAAACCCTCGCTGTTGCCAGACCCGTTATGCGACAGAGCACTGTCCTAGCCAACAGCAAGTGAATGAACCTTTCATCCTCACAGGGATGGTTTGACCATGCCTTTTTTTGATGTATGGGGGGAATTTTTGGGTACGAATTTTAATACTCTGTTTTCCGCAAAATATAGCAGTGTTCCACAGCTCATAGAACATATAAGAGGTGAGTGGCGGAAATGGATTTATCAGTAAATTAAATATGTTCAAAATGTGTGAAAAACCATCGCTACAGCAACGATTGGCACATGGGATAAAAATGGATGAAAAAAAGAGCAAAAAAAAGACAATTTTTAAACCATCCTTGTTTGGCACTGACCAGTGCCACGTCACATAACCGAATGCTCGCAACAGCTGGAGAACAAAAATGGTTGAGTTTTTTTCTCGCTGCACAGCTGAAATTCTGAGGGCAATACACTTCATTATCTTTAAGTTAAATTGCATTGGTAAAACATTTAAAAAAACAATCAAAACCAGTGTGCAAACCATCCTTTTTATCCACAAAGTGGCAAACACTAGCTGTTGAACAAGGATGACTCTCGCTGTTTAACCAAGGCATCCCAAAAGTGAGACCCATTATATGACGGGCCACTGGATATTTATGATATCATGTAATATCACCTTTACTGTCGAAAGATCTGTTGATAGGCCTCTGTGGTCCGTCGCATAACGGGTATCGCTGTTGCGAGGGTTGTCCACTACAGCGAGACCTCTCCCTGTTCAACAGCGAGTGTATCCAACTTTCCTCGCTGTTGCAAGGGTTGGCACACCCCAATTTCCAATGTATTGGGGGGGCATTTTGGGGTTGGAATTTTTACATTTTGTTTTCACTAACTTTTAGATGTGTTCCTCAGCTCTTAAAATGTGCAGGAGGCAAGTGGCGGAAATGTATTTGTCAATAAAGTAACTGTGTTCAAAGTTTGTACAAAACCATCGCTGTTGCGAGGGTTGGCAAATTGAAAACCATAAGGATATCGCTGTTGCGAGACTTAAATCTAAACCCTCGCTGTGGTCTCGCTGTTGCGAGGGTTTGGTTATGCGATGGAGCACTGGATATTTATGATATCATGTAATATCACCTTTAAGGGGTGTTTACACATACTGTCGAAAAATCTGTTGATAGGCTTCTGATAATGTTTAGCTTAAAAAGGGGGCCTTCAAAGTGGTGAAAAAACCCGGTGATTGGAAAACGAAAAGTTGGCAACACCCATTATAAATTGTTGCTGTCCTGTTCCCAAAAGTATTGCTTTGCCCAGCTATCGCTGAGGACCATAGCAGTAATCAAACATGGCTTATCTAATGGGAATGGTTCGACACTGCAATACTGTTTTCTAGTGAGTGAGTGAGTGAGTGATGGAGGTTTTATGCCGTACCGACAACCAGGGTCATTTTCACAGTGAATACAAGTTAGGACGAATTCTGTCAATACTGTTTTCTAGTGAGTGAGTGAGTGAGTGATGGAGGTTTTACTCAGTACCAACACCCAGGGTAATTTCCAAGGGGCAAAACAAGTTGGGACTAATTCTGTCTTTGGTGATCGTATCTATGAGATGAAGATGACAGGGCAGGCAAATGGCAGGGGATCAAAACCTGCAAATCATTTTTGCTGTACCTCATCCCTTTGTGAACCCAGCACTAACCAGGAACTGAACCCAAAGAACCACATGGTCAGTGCTAGGTCCCCCCTATCACACCTTATACGATTAGCAGGGGCTACTGGGGGCCTATATTCTTCCCCAGAACCCCCATGGGTTGAGAGCATTAGTAGCATTTGCCTTCATTGCCCTGTGTTGCCAAAAGAATGTTGTATAATTTTGTTGCCATATGGATAACTTTAACACTCAACAGTCCAGACAGTTCACCAGAGTATTCATTAACAAAAAAAGAAAAACAAAAAAATTTTAGACATGAAGAAAAATAATATGGACGAGCATGCAGGAAATAGTTACAAGCAATAGTTCGGGTAGATTTCGATTAATTGGTAATATTAATATTTCAGCATCAGGGACCTTTCCTTTCAGACAGAAGTCTGTATCATCGTTCATTGAACAACAGCAATGGCCCTGGTCAATGTATCCCAACAAGTGCAGTGAACTGTAACCCTGCACTCTACACTTCAGTGCTACTATCCAAGCCTAGCAAGTATTCTGGCAGCATACTAGGTGCATATTGCAAAGAGTGTATATCTAAAACATATTTTCTATATTTTATTTATTTGCTCATATGAATTCAGGCTGTTTTGGAACTGTTCAATGAGAATCAGTTTGAGTGAATTTATCTAGGAATATCCATTAATCTTTCACAGATGGGAAGATTTGGCGCTTATATGTAAAATTCATTAATTTAAAATCACCTTAAATTAGTGCTTAATCTCCCTGCAGCAGTTTCAAAGATGGCCAGCTCAAAGAACACAGTGCACTAAGAACAGCAAAGCATGATAAATAGAAATATGAAAATGATAGGTAAAATGAGTCCCTAAACTGATAGACTATTTGAATCGCAAAAGAACGATTTTGAGAGACTAAAAGGCATGTTGTCAAGGTTGGAACAATTTTAAGCTATTACAAATACTCAACCATTGCCTATTCGCAAACACACATGGTACAAGGTACCCTGCAATTAGACTGATTTTCACAATAGATCTCTCACTAAAATCTCATGGCAGAGACAAACTGGATCCAACATGTTAGTTACTTTGTCTCTTCCGATTGAAGAACCTCAGCGATCAGGACTGTGATAATCTAAAATTCCCAACGTTCCAAGATAACCTCATTGCATACAAGAATGCTTTAAGGGAGTGTTCCATTGCACGACATGGGCTGCTATATCAGCGCGATATGACAATAATGATATCATAGACAAATTTGCATACAATAGTGGTATATTGGTTAGAAAATGGCAATTTGGAGCATGTGACATATATGTGTAATATAGAATTTTATCTGTAATATGTGCAATTTCCTTGCGACATCGTCATATCGCAGACCAAGTTGTGTAGTGGAATACCCCCTTTAAAGGGTCTCTTCGTATATTCAAGGTCCTTGCCCTGTCTCTTCCCCAGGCACGTCCGTCCAGTCCAGACAATTACCTACTCTCCCCAAAGGGGGGCCGCTATAGATCGACTTAATTGATCGGTGTCCAGATGCTCAATCTATATTCCACGCAGTTGTGAATGCCTTTAGTTTTTTTTAGTTTTTTTTAAATTTAACTACTGCCCAATTGAACTGAATTGACTGGTGCACAGGGGTGGATATAGAGTTTAGGGGAGTTTAGGGGCAACACATAGGCTGAGTACTACTTAAAAGTATATAATATATATCCAGGTGTATCTAAAGGCCATATTATACTATGCATCGGCTGGTTCATGTTGGGGCAGTTTCATACTCGTTTTTGCCGACACGAATAGCAAACACGAATCTGCATGCCAAACGCATAGTGTAATATAGAAAAAATATGTTTGTTTTGCATTCACGACCCAATGCAACCCCAAAATGTCTAGTGTAATATACTTTGCATTGGTTCCGATGTGTAGTGTAATATGGCCTTTACGCAAATCATTTGCTTTGGGCAATGTTACCCAACACGAATGAGTACCTGATGCATAGTTAGGGCTTAAGTCTAATTTATCTGACCAACATATTCTTTACTACAGTGGTAGGGTAGTCTAGTGGTTAGAATAAAAAATAGTATAGCTGCACAAAGATATGCGTCTCTCACCATCACCTACAGGACGTGATGTCATCAATGGTGGCGCCCTCTATGGATGTCCATGCACACAGTTACGACGCGTCGTCTCTTTTTTGCCGTTTTTGTAATGTCACCACCTCTTTGTTTATGAATGACATCACGAAAATGGCAAAAAAAAGACGTTGCATTGTAACGGTGCGCACGGACATCCATAGAGGGTGCCCGTATCGACGATGTCATGCTGAAATGTAATACAGCTGTTAATCTTTCCTTTGTACTATCTTTGTCAGCATGTTGGCATTGTACGCAGCCAGCCCGGGTTCGATCCTGGTAGCTGCCTGCTAGACTATCTCACTTTTCTGTAGTTTCCACCCCCATAGATGTGATCATTGCACTGTTTCAGTCAAAAACACGAGTTGGTCTTGACATAGTGGAGAAATTGCTGAGCAGACAAAAAATCCAACAATCATCATCTTCATCATAATCTTTAGTACAGATACTGCTGAGAAAGCTACTTCATTGAAGATGACATTCCAGAAAACCCCTACTATTGCCCTAGCAAGAACACATCCTCTGCTGTTAGGCCCTGTATAAATATGGGGCTTTCTAGTAAGTGTGTATGCATCAAGGGGGATGGGGAGATCTGAAACTTGTCAAAAAGTGTGCAAGTTCATTTACAAATCAATTGTATGCATGAGCCCATATGGACCTGGAAAGGTCTGGAAATTTGGAAAATATGTGTATGTTACTGTAGACATCCAATTGAGCCAAAGTGGCAGGGGGTGGGGGTGGGGGTGGGGGGGGGGGGTCTGACATTTAATTTTAGTAGTATTTGTACATATAGTGGAACATCCATATCTGTATCATGGACATCACTTTTATATAAGCCAAATCAGGCCCTGGATCTCCTATATTTCATCACGTGCCAGTTTCTATGTCACATGAGGCATGACCTTAGTGCCATGATGCTGCTGACAGTGACAAGTCCAATTTGCCTGACATACATAAACTTAAGCTTGATCTGCCAACTTTTCTCAGTTAATGTTTAAACAAGTGGCTTTGCAAGTCTGAGAAATACTAGCAATGATAAACCCTTTTAGGATTCAAACCCACAACCTTTGGGTTTGGAGGTGGGGTCCTAACGACTACACCATGAAGCCACATAGAGGATAAAAATTGAACTAAATAATGGGGTCATGACTTAATTTGCGGGTTCCCACAGGTCCTTTAAAAAGTAGTTCAACAAATCAGCAACTAATTGGACAGATTGGTTATAGCCTATTTTGCTGGTTCTTGGTCTGACCTGAAGAAAGTCTAGTATGTAGACAGCAACATGCGAAAGGACATCGTTTTAGAAGAAGTAGTTCAGTGTAGTTTCCACAACTTAAGATGGAAATTCTGTATCACTGGGCCATATTTGGGCTTATCTTACTAATTACCGAGGTGCAGGTGGAGGCACCTGTCATTATGGTAACAAGGTTGACAGCTCCTAAAGGGCACTGGGCCATTAGCATTCTCTACCCACGCACCCTTCCTCAATTATTCTGTCATGGGCACCTTGACTTGAGGAAAACTGAAACCGCCTTGGAAACAGGGTTCGGGTTGTTTCCTTTTAACGCGCGTCATCTTGGTTGTTTACTGTTTCAGTAAACATCTATTTGTACAAACACTAATTTGGATTCAGTGTCACAGAGATTTTAATGGAGTTCGCTTCTGGAATTTCACAGACCAATTTAGATTAAGTATTTGTTTGATTTTCCAAGAATATTGCATGGAACCAAACTTTCTATGTAGCATGAGACCTGCATAACCTTTCTAATGATATATACTATACATAAATTCAAAACCTTTATTTCCGGCACTGATTTTTGAAAACACATTACAGCATTTAAATCTTATATAATTGTCAAATCAAAAATCACAAGAACAGGTGAGAACATTATTTTGTTGGCTGCCGGGTCATATTATTAACATATGTTCTCTGTTCATGGCAAAAGTAGGCCTACTATAATCTAGTCCTTTATCAGACCTAAATTGTTCTTAATCATACAGTGCTCTCCCAATCGATTACTCATATCCAATCTGTAATATGTATACAATCCTTAAACCAACCTGTGGCAAATGAAATGTGTCCATGGATGTGTGTATTTGGTAGGTTAAAGGCCTTATTCCACTATGTGGCACTTGCTTGCGTCACCATGAAAAGACCCAAGCAGATAGCCGCTAATGCATTGGCGATGGCTGCAAATTTGTTTGCGACGGCCGCAACCGAGTTTGCGGCACCTACTGCTATATTCCACTAGCTTGTGGCCACCAGACGCAAGCAAATGGCTGCATACTCGTTTGTGGCAGGATCCTGCAAGGTGGAATATAGGTATTTGTTGCCCCTGTTTGTGGCCCCTGCTAATTTATACAGATTTTCGATGATTTGCTTGCGGTCGCAGATATTACATTGGTATAAAAACCGCAAACTACTTGCGGTACCTGAAATTAGCGACCGCAAACGGGATCTGACCCTAGGTGGAATATGGCCTTAACTCCTAACCCCCATCCCCTGCCGTCCGGATAAGAAGTTCTGGATCCACCCCAACAAAATGGGTTGTGTCTGCAACAAATATTTCATGACAAGCAGTCACACATGTCTCCGCAACCCTAAGGCAATACTCAGATAAAACTGCAAATGACAAATCATGATCATGACAGCTCAATTCCAATTGACAGAATCCTGACGTTCCTGAACTCAATCTGCTATGTGTAATCTGTTCAATAAATCGAAGTGGAGCTCTTGCCCTGTCAGAATTTGAAATTGAAATTACAATAGGCTGGTCCTATGGGCGCCTTAGTTACGTATCTCTCATGTCAATGGTTTCATCTGCTGTCCTTGTTTGAAAAGCAAATATACACAGATTTTCATTCTTTTTAGAATATAGGCTGTATTCCACTACTCGGCAGACAAAACTGCCTAAGATCGGGAGCAGTTAGGGCCAAACATCGGGAGCACATCCATTTCATGTATCAAAGATCGGGAGCAGTGCTCGCGATATTTACAAACGTGTTGGTAACTATCGGTAGGAAATAAGGATCCGATCTTTGGCTGCCGATGTTTGGGATGCCAAAGATCGGGAGCATTTGGAGGTATATTCCATATCAAGATACTTTACATGCATCCAAAGATTGGGACTGACTGCTGATCTTTGCCTTTTTTGCCAACTATCGGCAGGATTTCTATAAATATTGTGCCGAACATCTTGTAGTGGAATACAGCCTTAAACTTGGATAGTCTAATGAAAAATATACTAACGGTTTTGTTTTGAAGTAGTTCCTGTTGATGCATAACATACAGGTTATTTGTCAAAATATATGTGGTCTTACCCTTCAAATAAACACTAATATTTTAATCCAGGTACCTGAGAAGGTACCCTCAATTCTAAGACCCCTAATTACTATTAATAATCTACTGAAATACCTCCTGGTCGTATTGTCTCAATCTGATTATCCAAATTAGAGGAGTAAAGTATCTTATGAACATTGAATATGTCCTTGAAATAAATTGTGATGTTTTTGTGAAGTTACGTGTGATCACTATTATCATATTAGTATATATTTTTGGGAACATGCTGAATTGTATTGAAGGCAATCTAATTTATATTCATGTAAGTCACATGATATTTTTGGCAGCAATCATTGTCTTTCAAGCCGCCACTAGCCTCACAAATTCCAGAACTTTTTCTTTATTTCTTATTTCTTTAATTTGCAAAAAAGGGCCAAATCATTTATTTATCCTAATTCGGCAATTACCTTAATATTTATCTCTGTTTCCTTCTTCAAATATGTGTAAATGTGGGCTCATATTAATTTCAGGGCATACCATGTGGGCATGTCCAACCAAACATCCCACTCTACCATTTTTATACCCACTCTGTATACAATACATGCTGGTTTTACATTCAATTTCAGAATTCACTTGGGCTTTAAGTACAGGCTTACGAATCAATATTTGTTCGCGAGTGATTGCATGTCCCCCTGCGGATTACCAAAGGCCCAGTAGGAGACAACAGGAGCAGTCCCCACTAAATGAGGCCACATAGTACTGTCAACCCCCTGATGTATTACTCCAAACAAAGTACTCTGTGACAGTGGGAGGAACTAAAGGCCATATTCCACTTTGTGGTAGGTAGCATTGGCAGTCCCTTTATTTACCCACTGCAAGGAGTTTGTGGTTTTGATACCAACATGTTGGTATCCCCAACCGCGAGTAATCTATAGATGTTGTGCACATGACGTCACACCTCCCAAATTAGGATGGACGCCATGTTGGTGATCAAAATAAATCATTATTTACCATTCAAAAGTATCTATAATACAATTTTTTTATATCAAAAGAAAGCTTGATTAATCATAATGAACAATTATTTTCTCCCAGTTATGGATATCTTTGATAGCCACATGGGTGTGGTGACCTCATGGTGATCACCAAAATCTGGTCACGTGTCCCTATCTGCACAAGGTCTATAGAAAACCTATATAAAATAGCAAGCACTGCAAGCAAGTTCCGCCAGCAACTGCCGCAAATATCTATATTCCACCTTGCGGCACCCTACTGCAAGCAAGTTTGCTGCAGTTTACTTGCGTCTTTTCATGGTGCCGCAAGCAAGTGCCATATAATGGAATATGGCCTTAAAGTGGCATACCTGATTTGCTGAATCAACACACAAATTGGCTGATTATTACCAAAAGAATAGGCTGATGCTTGCACCATTTTAAACCAGCAATGAACATGCCATATTAAACTTGATTTGTTTGATATGAATCAGTGCTAAAATTGGCTGATTCTTTCCAGTAGAACTGGCCAAATTTAGTGAGAATCGATTGGCCGACTTTATCAGAACTGAGTAGGGGGTATGTGGCTCAACAAAACAAGGATATTATGAGACTATATTGTTGTTGAATGTGTAAAAATGAAGACTTGAAAACCGGAGTTGCAGTTCATGATAATTATATTCCTCTACAGTCTCAGGAGTGTAGGCCAAAATCATAGTTGCTTCGTAGATATTACATGACTGTTGGACTTCTGCTGTTTGATACAGTTTTCATTCAGTAAACATGTTTACCAAAAAAAGCACCTCACCACCTGCCCTTGGACCAGTGACCTAATTACACTAATTGGATGGCAAAGGGAAGGATGCCAACAAAGGTTCTACCATTATTATAAGGAGAACCACATGGGGCATCCGAGGGTGCCTGTACGACCCATAGGGGATTGTCACATACCGAGGGTGAAGCCCAAGGTTTGTACAATCCCAATGGGTTGTACAGCCACCCGAGGATGGCCCCAAAGGTTCTTCTTTATTTTATCACCCAAACAAAGCTGAAATTATTTAGAAAATACTGATAACCTGGAGCGGTGCGTACGGCCTGTCAATACACCCTACCCACAATACGCACTGCTCAGCAGCTGTGCGGTGATAAACTCTATGATGTAGTTTATACATATTTGACTACACAGTTTCAGACAGCTTCATCTGTATACTTATTTGATATATCTTTTAATAATTATTATTTGAATATAAAGGGTACAGAATAAGGAAAATGATTATCTCATATATTCTATACAATGAAATTCTTGAAACTGTTAATAAGAGACTTTTCCATGCCTAATGTTGAGTATGAGTGAGTGAGTGAGTGATGGAGGTTTAATTTCCAAGGGGCAAAACAAGTTGGGACGAATTCTGTCTTTGGTGATCATTTCTATGAGATGAAGGTGACAGGGCGGGCAAACAGCAGGGGATCAAAACCTGGAAATAATTTTTGCTGTACCTCATCCCTTAGTGAACCCAGCACCAACCAGGAATTGAACCCAAAGAACCACTTGGTCAGTGCTAGGTCCCCCCTATTGTCACCTTATATGATCAGCAGGGGCTACTGGGGGCCTATATTCTTCCCGGGAACCCCAATGGGGGGAAGTTGAGTATTATCATAGTAGGTAGGGTTAAGTAGTGTGAGAAGACCCATCTGTATGATATTTCCAGGACCCAGTTTCATAAGAACCTCTGTAGTTACAGAGATCTGAAGTAAGTATCTCATAAACATAAAGGGAAACCTATGTTAGGGTACCAACACTTCCATTAGGGACACCTACGACACCTACGAAGGAAACTCAATTAAGCCCCATACCCACTAGGTGATTTTAACACAGTCGGCCGACTGATCGGTGCTGGAATCGGCCTGATTATATTGGAAAAATTGGCCGACTCCAGTGCCTATTCAGATCGAACACACAGATTTTGATATGGTATACCTACAGGCTATCATAGGAATCAGCCGATTTTAGCACCGACTTGTTGGCAAACTGTGTAAAAGTTCCCTCGTGATTATAAAAGCTTGTTGTAAGCACATAAAATGCACACCTCTGTAACATTTTCAACAAAACATGTTAACTCTTATGAAACAGCCATCTTACTCTTTACACCAAACAGTTCTATTTCTTACACTACACATTGCTACCTATTAGATATAATAACTGAGTTACTCAGTTATCCATCGATCATCTCAAAAAACAGTTCTATTTGGATACATGGAGTAGTTATATGTTCATTTTCTAGGAAACAAAATGACAAGGATGCACAAAATTTAAACCCACCTGAAAAACTTTGTAATTTTCTTTTTGAAAACAGATAATTATAATGGTACGCTATGAAAATATAAAATGACTCTTCTATACTGCATGGCAGCTTTTGTAGAAAGCGTCATAGAATAAAAGGCATCTAGATCCTAGGTGAGTGCATCTTTAAAATGAAATGCACTATCTTAGTAAATAAGCCAGAAATAAAATATTCTGTGTATTCTGTTTAGTAACAGTTTCTAATTGGGTTAAAAGGACACATTATATAAAAAGAATAATAGTGTCCAGCATAGATATCTGCGTTGATTACATGATGAACTAGGTCGATTGGATAGAAAATATCTCAGTAAAGTAGGAAAAACACAAAATGCTCAGAAAGGTTTTTGTGTTATGATGTTCACATGGAATGTTTCATGTCATGTTTTGAATATTTTTCAGCAACACAATGCTTAAAACATTATATTTTTGTATGTTTTTGTAACTTGTTTGTGCGTGCAGTGATCTGAATATTGACGGGAAAGGGAAAAACAGACAACTGTCTATTTCTCGGTAGTTTTGTTGAGGCATGTCCTCTGGGAAAATCATTGATTTGAGGATAATTTGCTTGAAATCACATTGACAGATAAATAGGCTTTTGGCGTGGGTCCATAATTTCATGGAAATAGACAAACCAAATGGGAAAAAATTCTTTGCTCTAAGCCCATGACAGTTTTCAATATTTGTTATTTATGAGAACCAGGGTATTTTGCTGATGGTAAATACTTTTTTCATTTCATGTTTGTGATTTAGGGCGGCACCAAATGGCACCAAGCCTACTGAAACTTCACTCAGTGTCTTTTAGATTATCATGTCTTAACAACCAGTGGCGGAGCTAGAATCTTAAAAGGTTGGTCAGTTGTTCAGGTTTTACACCATATCAACATCTATGGTCCTATCACGGTAAGAACAAGGTCTCGACAATTATGTCTGTTTGATGATCGTATCTATGAAATATTGTATCTATGAGAAGGTACAGACCATACCCCTACACTTTTACAGAGGCAGGTGTTCTTTAATGTGCAGAGTCCCATAGGCAGGGCCCTACACACAACAGCCGGTGGCCTAGGGGCCTTTGATAACCCAGTTGTAACAAAGTTGGAGACATGCAGAGTGGTGTAGCAGTCCAGCCCAGGCCCAGATTTGAACCTGGGCCACCCGCGCAGCAGACGGACGCCCTAACCACTTCACCACCCCACACGCCTAACTTTAAAAGGTAATGCTATTGGGAATCATGACGTTTTGAAAGTAATGAATGCAGATTAAGAATCTCAATAAAGGTAAATGCCCCCTCACGCTTAAATCCAAAGGCAACAAATATAAAACAGGAAAGTAATCAGTTGGGGGCTTGAACTTAAATGGTCCTTTTAAATGTTCGGACACTGAATTCTTTTGGTGCTACAATGAAGTACAGCGACATGTTGTACTAAAATTATGATCACTTTTGCTACATTAAAACAAACAGTGCTTCATTAGGGGTGCCCCTATGAGGGTACCGGGGGGGGGAGCTTCTGCTCCTGAGAATAATATAGGCCCCCAGCACTCCCTGCTGATCATAAAAGGCAATGATGGGGTGGGAGACCAGGGGCGGATCCATGGGGTGGGGGGTGGCCGGGCCTTGGCTGTCTGTGAGGCATAAAACATTCCTCACTCACTCACTCACTCTTTAGGAGTGCAGTCTGAATATTTATGGACAATTTGAGGGTATTCTAGGTAAATCTGAGGTTTCTCTGATAAAATCTAAGGGAATTCCAGATGAGAAATTTTCCAAATTTGCCATGGTTTAATAAATGTTATGTGACCGAAACTATGCTAGATATCAAACATGTAAATTTAACGATATATGTGCCTGCTTGGTAGCACACATATATTGTGAGATTGGTTAAAAATACTAAATAATTTAAAGGAAATAATTTATATACTTACTGCTGGCAGGAGCGTGCTTGTCGAATGCCCACCACATCTGGGTGATGAAAAACGGCGACCAACACAGGAGGTAGGCAAGAATGACCACAAAAGTCAACTTGATTGTCTTCATTTTGGACCGTGACAAGCCCCTGAAAGTATGAGGCCTTGCCACAGGTCCTGACGTCACCGGAGGTCTGTTGCCATGACGACTGTGACACTGACACGTGCATCGTGACGTCATCAATTGTTGTTGTTGTCGTTTCACATACGGGTCTCGCTCCCATTCCCGTTCCCTCTCGCGATAACTGTTATGCAGGCTGGACCCCGAGAGATCCTGTATGTGGGTTTTCGTATCATTCGGCGATATTATTGAAATCGTCCCGGTTCCATTGAATTTATATACAATTTTCCCATTACTGATCCCACCATCCAGATTTCCAGTCCGCTTCGCGCGCAAATTCCACCAGAGCTCGTAAGAAATCCTTCCGTACAGTAACACCAATATGAAAAAGGGCAGAATATACACCGAAAGCATGAAGCATGTGATATAAGCCTTCATAAGCCATTCGGTGTCTCCGAAATGGCCCCAGCAGTCGTAAACACCCGGAGACACTTCTGTCAGTCGGAAGATGACCAGTTGGGGGATGCTGAGGAAGAGGGACAGCCCCCAGGCTGACCCTATCATGACTTTGACCCTTTTAGATGACCAGGAATAGTTGGAGAGTGGATGGCAGATGGCTCTGTAGCGGTCAACAGCAGTCATGACCAGTACGTAAGTAGACAGGTAGACCACCATCACCTGGAGGTACTTGACCACTCTGCACAGCGCATCCGACCCCTGCAACAAAAAAAGTGATTAACATTTAGGTTCGTAAAATCGACAATGCGACAGTGGCATTTCTTAAAATCAACACGTGACATTCACAAATATAAGCAATACCCAGCCAAAGATGCGAAATTATTATAAAGTTCCAGCAACGTTCTGTTTGGTTCTTGATACATTCTTTTGATGATTCCCAATCAAATCCCTGTGATGTACTGCTCTGACATTACACTGTAATGTTATTACAACATTCTGGTTATGTTCTTCAACCCAAACATACTGTTCTCATAATGTTCTGTTATGATTTTGTCCTAACCTCACCAAAAATAATGTTATTGTAACATTCTGATTTGATGAGGTTTCAACATCACCATCAATAATGTAATTGTTACACGACATCTTATTGAGTAACACAATGACTAAAAAAGTATAGTCGCAGAGCGTTTCTGTTACGTCACAGATTGGCTGGATAGGGACATGTGAGATTGGGTAATGAAAGTGACAAAAAACATCTTAAATTTGCAAATGACATCAGAATTCCCTCCCTTCCCCTTCAAGGGCATCATTGGTATACTTTTATGGTGAACTAAAGAAGCCGCGTTGGGGCTCATAACTAACAATTAAAACCAATGATTTTCTTCATTAACATGGGGAAATAATGTACATTTATTTTCTGCTAATTATTCTTTTGTAACCATCAAATTAATGTCAAATATGTCATTCACAACTGTTTGGAAATAACTAATTGCAAACTGCTGTGGCCACCTAGGACGGTTGTATTTGTGGCATCCCATTGAATAATACTGTAATTATGGTGTTAATTAATTGGATCCCAAGAAACCTCATGCAGTGACCCACCGCAGAAAGAGCTTTGCTGTGTGGGTGATACTTTTTCTCCACATGCACAACCACCAAAAGTGCCAAGATTAATAAAGATATATATTTCATGGTTAAGTCTTGTGACTTGAGAACATCTAGTCTAGCCTTGATCTAGTCTAGCCTAGTCTGGAGGTGATTTCAGAAAAAAATCTTTGTCAAGAAATCTTTGTTCCTATTTCTTAGTTCAATTTGTAAAACCCTTTCATATCTAAAACCCTTTGTGGAATACGACCTTTACATGAATAAAAGATTGATTTGTGTTGACATGTTGAAAATGGTTTATCATTCTTCTGCAATGTTCTGCAAGTTACTATTTAGAAGGAAACAATAATACAATAACTTTTAATGGGATTGCAAGGATGTCGTCAACTTCATTTATTTTGCACCATCCAGTCTACTCTATTGGCATGAGTCTCCAGGCCTATTCTACAGAGTATTTCTTAACCCACCTTCTTGTCAATTAAAACACCTGAAATTCAATTTGACAGGTGCCTAGCTCAATTAGGTAAAGTTTTAATATTCTAACAGCCAGAAAAACACTTAGAGCACCAGGAACGACGATCCCAAGGCTATTATAACCTGACAGGCCATGTCTAAAAGAGCAACAAAAACCGACTTATTAGGCTTTTTTTGTGTTTTATTGGATTTTTTTTAACCCAACTGTCATTTTGTGCTGAGACACTGAGACAGGTGACTGACGCAGTCTGAACCCAGGGTATCTAGATATCGTAATGCTGATATCATCTGATTGTCAGGGGCCCACAGACTTGTCAAATCGAGGGGGAACCTATAGTCAGAGTTTTTCAAATAAACTTATGCACAGGGGCATATATATATATCTTGGATTGGTAATAATGTAAAGTTACTTGTATCATGATACTATTGGAAGAGTGTTTGTGTAAAATCGATAATTTCTTCGTGACATTGCATGAAGTTTTATGTAAAAGAAGTTATATGGTTTTAACCACTGGGGCTATATTTTTTAACTAATCAAGTCAATTTTGAATGACCTTTCAATTAATGTTCAAAACAGTACTGATGTTTCTGAATTCATATGTCATATGTGCAATATGTTAGAACATTCGAAAATCGACTGTAGTCCCCTATCATGCTTGTAAATCCTATAGATTATGATTTAAATGTGTAACTACATATATATATATATATATATCATGAGTATTGTACATACTACATACTATCCTTTGGAAGACACCTTGGAGTCAAAAAGAAAGAAATTACAAAACTAACGCGATTACCCTATACATTTATATATAGACTATATCTACATATCTTGTAAAGAGTTACTTGTTTACCACAGTATGTGAACTATCACTATTCTCTACAAACACCTAACCCAGAATCCCCAATCAGCAAATCAGGTCTCTGCTTTCTCAATCAATGTCCGACCGGAAACTCACTGTCGGATCAGACCCATCAAAATGGCGGATCTGGTTTCCCATTTCCTGGATTAATGAGAAGGAAGTGCACTTCAGCAACTTTATAGGCTCCTTAAGGGGGATGCTTGGGCCCCCTGGAACATGTATTATTCCCGTCCCAATATGTTAGGGATTTTAGATTAAGGGATGACGGTGGTAGTAATTATTGGGGTTCTAAGTAGTGAGGTTGTGTTCCACTATACAATTTGTGCTGAGGATAATGTGTTGTTTGTGTGGGAAGTTGTGGTGTTTTTCTGCTTTTTTCCATGTATAACCACCGACTCCTGTGGTCCGTCGCATAATCACCTCGCTGTTGCAAGGGTTGTCCACCACAGCGAGACCCCTCCCTGTTCAAAAATTGAAACAATACATCCTCTCGCAACAAGGATGTCACTGTTGCGATGGATCCGCTGTTGATTTGTGGCTGTTCTACTGTAAAGAGTTCTGAAAACTAGACATTTAGATCTAAAATCCCTGAGATTTTCAGCCTGGAAAGATCATTAGAAATGGGTGAAAATCAAAGCTGAATTTTGTGTATAACAGTAAGACTTTGACCAAACCCTCACTGTGCTTTGCACTGTTGCGAGTCCTTTAACTAAGTCCACGCTGTGCTCTCGCTGTTGCGAGGATTGGCTTATGCGACGGGCCACTGTGGCCCGTTGCACAATGAATTATTGCTGTTATGATTACTTTAAAAAACGATGTCATAACAACGTTAGTTATCGCTGTTACAATAACTCTAATAACTCTCTTTATACTAGATGATATAGAAATCTGTCACTTGATATATGAAGGGGAAAAAATCAGAAAAAAATGAGTAAAAATTACAGATCATTGAGACCATTCTAAATAAGTTTTTTTTGAGTGTCAAAACGATTGTTGTTATGATAAAAGTATCAATGAAAGGTGTTGTTGTTTAATTGATTTTCGTTGTTACGATCGGTATTGTGCAACAGGCCATGGCTTACTGATCTACGATATATTACATATTATCCAAAATATTATAGCTACACAAAGATAGTCAAGTGCGGCCGTTGCCGATGGGATTTACGTGATGTTGCTGATAGGGGCGCCCCCTACCAGAGTCTGTGCGACCAGATGCGATGTGACCCGCGACCTGATGTCGTTTTTGCCGTTTTCGTGATTTCACTACCTCTTTGTTTATAGATGACATCACGAAAACGGCAAAAACGACGTCAGGTCGCGGGTCACGTCGCATCTGGTTGCACGGACTCCCGTAGGTGGCGCCCCTATCAAGATGTCAGTTTGAAACGTGATACAGTCATTAGTCTTTCCTTTATAAAATCGTTGATACTAGAGATAGTTTTGATGTCATTAAGAACTGACCTGGAAGCGGTAGGTGATGTCCCAGGCAAGCTGGGGGAGGACGTTACAGAAGGCGACGAGCAGGTCAGCGATGCTGAGGTGCATGATAAACTGGTGCATACGACTCGTCTTCTTCTTACGGTACCTCAGGGCCAGCAGAACACATGAGTTGCCGACCAGGGCCAGGCAGAAGATGAACGCCTGCACACCAATCTCTATCTGTAAAGAAATAAAGGGAACTGTTGTAAAATTACCAGTTGAAATTGCCTACTAAAGGTATCCACATTGATGTATCTCTGTGCCAAAAGTAAGGGGAAAAGGTTAGAAAGTGATCATTTGACAGGGATGGGTAGAAGGTTTTGGAAGGGCGGGGGGTAATCAGGATCTCTTGGACCCCGTTGGACCTGCCCCTTTCTATCCACCTGTAACGAAATAAGGGGAAATGTTATAAAATACCATTGGAATGACCTTTAGGGCTTTTTATTACATCGGCCAATTTTACTGCCAATGTGCATAATTGTCAGTTGAAAAAAATGTTACGTAAAGAGGAGTTTGTTTTATCATTAGAAAGAGTTTGTGAATCTCTTCCAAATGTAATACAGAATGTATGGCTTCATGTTTGAAATCAGCTAACGGAATATCTGTACCAAAAAGAAGAGGGAAAGATTATGTCCCTTACTAAAACATTGAGAAAAGAACTAACGCCTCCAAACTGTTGTCCATCGGTATGATAAGTCTTAAGGTATTCATTCCTATCACACAAAACCTAAATCCAACAATAAACAATATAGACAAAAGGACATATTTTATTAGCTTCAATCCATGTTCGCATAATTACAAAATTAATAATGGTTCTCCAGTCCAACATAGGCTGAATGCCAGCAAGCCAGTAAGTAATAACACATTCCTAACGAGAATAAAGGGTTATTAATTAGACTGCTTAATAAAATAATACAAATAGACTCATAAAGTTGATGTAATTATATTGCTCTGAGAAATCGCATGAGCAATTAACGTCAAAAACATATTCAATGATTAACCTTGTAGTCCCCTATCTAGACTAAGCCTGCAACACCGCATTTTCCCAATCTGTTCGAAATAACCTCCCGAAATGGTTTTTTTCTATATTTTCTTCCATAAAGTTTTTCCCTGGAGAATAATTTGATCAGTATGAAATATGTAAAAGTAGCCAATATATCCT
The DNA here is from genome assembly GCA_936440205.1 of Lepidonotus clava. Lineage (NCBI taxonomy): Eukaryota > Metazoa > Annelida > Polychaeta > Phyllodocida > Polynoidae > Lepidonotus > Lepidonotus clava. Next base: position 9,316,319 of record OW387149.1, read on the forward strand.
AGTTCCAAAGCTTAATTAATTACCCAATCCATGGTCAAAACATGTTTCGATAATATAGAATGATAGGTACTGGTAAGCTTTTGAACTTCTATGAATTATAAGGCAATTCTAGTGGGAATTCCCTGAAATTCCTATCGCTAAAAGCAACTCCCTACAGAGTCTTTAGAATAGTAGTCTACATTTGGATAGAAAACCATGGGTCCCCTGGCTGTTGTGTGTAGGGCCCTGCCTATGGGACCCTGCACATTAAAGAACACCTACCTCGGTAAAAGTGTAGGGGTACGGTCTCTACCTTCTCATAGATACAATCATTTCATAGATGTGATCATCAAACAGACAGAATTGTCAAGACCTTGTTCTCACCGTGATATAACCATAGATGTCGATACGGTGTAAAACCCCAATAACCAACCAACCAACCATGGGTCCCTCGTCTCCTGTGAGTAGTATAGACACTAAAACATTTTTATCAGGCACAGAATAGTTATTATGCGAATGCCTCGGAGATTTCACGGGGTCCTTATGAAACAATACAATTGTTCTTAGGAATGAATAGCATTAGACCACCCTTGCTTTGCAAACTGGAAGGATTTGCCTTAAATTACCTTAAGGAGACGGGATATTTATTGATAAATATTTATCTGGTGTGAGTAAGCATTATACAGGGGACTATAGTATGATTTTTCTGCACTTATACAGGTATCCGTCGTTAGGTATTTATCTTTGGCATCAGAATACATTTTGATTTGGTTGTTTCTGGTACCAATCATTGCAAGTATTCTATTTCATTTCCATATCTCCAAACTGACTTATCTCCATTCATACGCATTATCAACCATGGGAAATAACCAAGAACATCTCATTTTTATGGTATTCTCATAATTATAGAAGTTGTTTGTATTTACATTTTGCTATCTAAATATAATGTTTCCAGTGACAAAATAGAACACATTCTTCTGGAGAATCTATATAAAAAACTACCAAGAAACATTGCTCCTGTGAACGGGTCATGATGCAACAATCTTACAGCACATGCCAAAGCAAAATAATGTTGAAAAAGAAGGAATTCTATTCTGATTCTGTATTGATTTTATACTATGCTCCCTCCCTCTTTTGGTCCAGGATGTATTTTTAGCTGCACGTGAAATAAAACAGTTGCTATAATGTCATAGACATCATCTTCTCTCCACGTTGCCCTCAGTTCATCTTTGACCTTTTGGAACTGGTACTCGGTAAGGGGCTGTGTAAATGGGCGTTTACACAGATAGTAGAGACACCTACGGCCGCCTCCAGATAATGTTCATTGTAAAGGCTGTATTCCACATACTGAAAGTGCGGTACCGATCTGCAACCGATACAGTTTCGGCACTGATGGTACATAATCGACGGCATTGCTGATAACATTCACGAACATGTTGGTAAATATTTTCGGCCAGTATATTGGCCGCCGATAACGCACTTTCGGCGAAAGTGCACCGAAAGTACGGGCCGCCGGTATGGAACGTTGCCATGGCGATGGTCATTATTGGTGCTGCTCACTTTAGGTATATGGAATACAGGCTTAAGGCTTACAGTAGCTCAGAGAATTGTTGTAAGGTTTACAATAGTCCTGGCATTGTTGTCGGTCCATGAAAAGTGCATTTATCTTAAAAAACAGTCATAAGTTTTTTTAAGGTTGTCCAAAGTGTGGTTGCTGACATGTTGGAATTTTATAGCATCACTTGGGTGACAAAGATTTCCATTATCAATGACTAGTGCTTGATTCTGGTCTTGATCGCCTGGTTGGTTATTGTTAACACTAATCACCCCATGACTTAAATCTTTGTCGCCCAAGTTGGGATATGGATTTAGACCATAATACAAAGTTTGTTGTTCTGTGTAAACCCCTTTCTGCAGGGCCACAACCCTATCATACAGCATCCTAAACACACATACATAAGACTATCATACAGAATTAGTCGGTCTGTGCAAAACCCCTTTGGCGGTGCCACAACCTATCATACAACGTCATAAATGCACTAAGACTATCCTACATGATTAGTCGGCTTGTGTAAACCCCCTTTGGCGGCGCCACAACCCTATCATAGAGGATCATAAACGCACTAACAAAAGACTATCATACAGAATTAGTCGGTCTGTATAAATCCCGTTCTGTAGTGCCACAACCCTATCATACAGTATCATAAATGCACTGATGTAAGACTATCATACAGAATTAGTCTGTCTGTGTAAACCCTCTTTGGCGGCGCCACAACCCGCTTGGTGCCCTTGTGGTGTCTGGCGTCACGTGAATGTAATTACAGACCAGCTTCCCCCAATCATGGAGTAAAGTACATTAAGCAGCTTTAGCATGGTTCATTGATCGTGACAGCAGCCTGCGAAAGTTCAAAGGGGTTCGGTGCAGGGAGGCTACCATTAAAGCCCCATACCCAATAGGCGATTTTACCAGCGAGGGGCGATAGGCGAGGGGCGATGGGCAACGGGCAATGGGCAACAAGCGATGGGCGACGGGTGAGGGGCGACAGAGAAAATCGACCGATTCTTATGATAGCCTGTCAGCATGGTGTATTGAAATGTGCATGTTTGATCTGAATTGGTACAAAAATCGGTTGAGGTATTATCAACAAAATTTAGCGCCAATTTGTCCTTAAAGCCCCATACCCATTAGGCGACGTTCTCAGAGTTTGCAGACAAATTGGTGCTAAAACTGCAGATGCTGAATTTTGTCGGCCAACACAAGAATTTAGCTCCCATCTGTGTGTGTGTATGCCCTGATAATTCGGAGTCGGATTACTGGAGAATCGGCGGGAGTACTGACGGGAAGACTGATCCATATTAAGCATGTTTGATCATTTTACGCCACTGATGCTGTCAGCTGACTCTGTACAAAAACGGTCGGCCGTCAGTACATTGTGATGTCCATTTAGTTATGGGACTTAAGTGAAACTCATACAATTTGAAGGAGTTTGGTCACAGTGGGCTGATGATAATGATGCTATGGGTTTGTCATTGGGTTGCGATGGGATTTTGGTGGGTTTGCAATCGTCCCCAACTTAAATCCATTACAACCAAGCCAGACAATATTATTGTCCAGTTCAATTTGTGATGGGTTGATGATGGGGTTGCGATTGGTTTATGATTGGCTTGCAATGCATGTATGATGGGTGTGCAATAGGTTTGCGATGGGCTTGCGATGGGGTTTGGAATGGGTTTGGAATGGATTTGCGATGGATTTGCAATGGGTTTGCAATGGGTTTGCAATGGGTTTGCGATGGGTTCAATGGCTTCCAATTGTCTCTGTCTTAGACCCATCACAGCCCAACCAGAAAATGTGATTATCTGATTCAATTTTGCCAACAAGGGTTTGCGCTTGGTTTGTGTTGCTGTTGAAGTGTGTTTACAACTGTGTGGTGAATGGTTAGTGATTGGTTTGTGATGGGTTTATTGTGGGCTTGTGATTGGTTTATGATTGAGTTGCTATGAGTTGGCAATTGGTTGGTGTTCAGGTTTAGTCGTGGTTGTTATGGTTTGGTGTTGGTGTTGGTATTGCAATGGGTTTGCGAGAGGTTCATCATAGGTTTGGAATGGGATCAGATGCACATATGATTGAGTTGCAATAAGTTTAAGATGGGGTAAGTACAGGCCTATGGTTAATATTAGTTTATAATAAGACGAGATGGAGTTGTGATGGGCTGGCGATTTACTCAAGTTCAATTGGACTCATGCACTTATCATAATAAACAATGCAACCTATAGTAATAGCAAAGGCTATTCTTTACCATCCCGACATGTATGAACACGGCTGGAGTTATACGCGCGGGCATAGCATCAGAAGGCCGCGCATATTGAATCTTTTGTATACGCGGGTGTAAGGTCCGCGCATACTGGGAGGCCTGCATGCGCGGTGTTATAAAAACCGCGCATACAGGTAGGTCTGTATGCACGGACTTGTATCCGCGTATATATAGACAATGCTATACACGCGGACGTAGCTCCTTTTCCCATCATTATATTATATGTAAATCGGGGGCTGAGCCCCCGAACCCCCCTTTTCTTTTATTATTTCTAAGTTTTATATATTATTTGCATAATTAAGATTTTGGAAATACAATACAGGCCACCTTATCTTAAATCCGCGTATATAAGCAGATCTGTTTGCGCGGACTTTGTGTCCGCGTATCTAAGAAATTCTATATACGCGAAGGCCGCGTACGCTATTGTCGCGCGTATAGTCACTCCCTATGAACACGGTCTGGAAATATGTCATTGCTTGGTAGGACACTGCATTCCTACATGAATGCTCACCCTTTTAAGAGGTTAGATGACCACATTATGGCTGGTTGAAAAGCGCGCCAAGCAGGCATTACGAGCCTGGTGTTCATTTAGGCCTTGCCACGCGAGGGCCACCAACCAAAAATCATGAAAATTCTAGAACTATATCAATAAAACCGTTATACCTCTTAACCAACTTCTATGAGTCTTTTGTACACTTTTTTTTTAACTTCTTCAGTATCTAACCTTGTTCAACATAATTTCAAACATAAATAAACTTTTAAAAAAAGAGAAGAATATAATGCATATTGCGAATAATTTTTGAAAAAAAAGAAGAAATCTTCATGATCATCTTTTGGGGCCGAATTTCGTTGTTGTGGCTGATAAAAAATTCCTTCACATACTGTGAATGTTTATTGGTTGGAACAACAGACCCCTCCCCCCCCTGGCCAATCAACATGCCTGTTCACGTGCTCTCAGCACCCTGGGAGATTTTTAGAGTGGAGAACGAGGTGGGCATGTCTTTGAAAGGGCTGATTGGGCAATGGTGGAATCCCACTACTTCAATGCCTTTAGAGGTTTTCAGCATGCCAGGTTTTTACTCAGGACATGCAATGTGGGGAAGCAGACTTGTAAGGGCCTGCCACACACTAACAGGTAGAGTGTTCAACTTCAAAGCACTTTTAGCAGCTAGCAGTCTGTAACTGGCATAGGCCCTAGAATTCACTGTGGCTTGTGGCATAATACAACAGTGAAACAATTCAATGTGTCGCAATGTGGATGGAGCTGTTATGGTGGGTGTCACTTTTGATTTTCAGCTGTTTTTGTAAACAATTAAGCCCCATACCGACTCAGCAACTTTTACAGAGTCGACCAAGGAATCGCCTCTAAAATCAGCCGATCCTTATGATTGCTTGTTATTATAGTACATTGAAATGTGCATGTTTGATCTGAATTGGTGTTAAAATCGGCCAATTGTTGGGGTAGAATTGACAAATTTTAGCGCTGATCGGTCAGCCAACTTGGTCAAAATGTCTTAGTTGGTACGGGGCTTAATAGAAAGGAGACATTTAGAAAATCTTGAAAGTTTCAGCCAAAAATGAGCCTTTTAATTGGGAGAAATTCAATGCTGAATTTTTATACAACAGATAACAAGGATATCCTAATAATGCAACCAGCCACATGGGGTGGCATTGCCTGCAAAATTTATGAATGAGGACGCTTAGTATTGAATAATGTCTAAAATGTGTACAGTTCAGAGTTTTATTGAATTCTTTGTTTAGTTTTTCTTTGTGTTTGTTTGCCATGGCCAATGTAAACAAGTTGAATATTTAACAATTATTTTTCAGAGTAACATGAGGACGGCATGAATTAATTGATTTTGCTGTACATGTATTCGGGAAGGTTTACAATGCTGAATGCTTAATGTGAAGACCCCCATTTAGGGGCCGTCCATAATGATGTTACGCACAAGTTGGTGGGTGAGTGGGTTGAACAGTGTGACACTGCCTGAAAACGGGCCTTATTTTCATGTTTAGATCAGAGAATTAAGTGTGATAGGGGGGTGGGTGGGTCCTAAAGATATCCTGAAAAAGTGTGACATCATTTATGAATGGCCCCTTAAAAAATCCTGTACCCTCCCCATTAGAGACTCCCTCCTAGCAGTAGGAAACAAACTCATTTGTTATCAGTGTACACACCAGGGACCAGCAGTAGGGAAAGTTCCCGGCGTGCACACTGATAAGCCATTGTCAGTGTGCAGCAGCCAGGAAAAGTGTTAATAATTACCAGAGGTTTTTATTTCTCAGGCAGCTTTCCTCTTATCTTATTCTCATTATTTCATTCTTATCTCATTGGCCTGCATTATCCACAAGATAACAGTAATTAACAATCGTCCCTCCTTGACAGACCTAGAATTATCGGACATTTTATTTTGCAGGCAACTCAGCTGCATTTTATTTTTAATTGGATTTTTATACAGGCTGAGTTCAATTGATTAAAATGTTCTTCCATTGCAGTCCTGTGGACCATTTGGGCACAATTTCGTACAGGGGCCATCCAAATGTCCTTTTTTCCATGCTGCACTGCATGGGACTTGAACCCATGCAATGCCAATGCTAAGGAGTGGTACCAACACCTATACTATGTTGGCCACCCTGACCCCCTAAAGAATTTGTTTGGAATGCATCATGATACGACATATTATGTTGGTTTTTGTATATTTGTTCCTCTAAATTCATTGCAATATTGCCGAAAGGTACGTGTTGCTAGATCAGTCAAGAGATCATCAAAATAATATTCTAACAATTATGTCAAGTGTTTAAAAACACATGAAGAATAACATAATAGTTACAATGCCCTTTACTATATGTCAAGTGTCAAAAAAAAACATCTATGAAGAATGGCAAATGGTGACAAATGCCTTAAGCCTAATTACACTACACGTCAGGTGTCTGTTCGCGTTGGGTGCCAGAACCCAACGTGAATGGTTCACGTTGAGGATATTTTTAGGGTATGTCAAACTGCACATTGGGTAGCGTTGGGTGCCAAGGCCACCCAACACATACTATTTTATACTGCGCGTTTTGGTATGTATTGGGGTTCGTATTGGCACGCGTTTGGTGCATCGGGCATGTGTTGGGTCACGTTGGGCAAGAAGCTTGTGTCGGGATTTACAAACATGTTGGTAAAATAACACGAATCAGACGCGTTGGGCAACGCGACCCAACGCGAACGTGACCCGACGCGTAGTGTAATATGGCCTTTATACAAATTGTATGTTGTTTCTCTCAAGTCCTCCCAGATGGCTAAACAAATCTCTTAGGGAGTGTTTTATACTAAATTGACTCCTATCGGAAAACAGATATATTTTTCCAGGCAAATATTCCTCCCTAGAGTCATATCACACCAAATTAATCATTGGAGACCTTCTCTCATTATTCCTAGAGGGGACAACATGCTGATTAAAAAGATACTTTATATAGTCCTTCGGGACTGAACGCACTGATTGGCACAGCCTCAGGCTCATCATACAGTAACAATCATATAAATACCTGATTAAGACACACTTATTACATTAATTAATTGGAAGATGGTGTGCACATGCAATGCCTAGGAAGAGGTGGGGGGGATGCTCGGTGGTGCCGACCAAAAAAACATCCACAAAAATTCCATACCAACGAAAAGTTAACATACCAATCATAACTATCCTTAAATACAAACCCTCAATAACCCAATTTTCTATCGTGGAATTTCAGTCTCCACAAAATGTTGTTTGGTTTTCCGTTTGATTCTTTTAATTTTTTCAAATGTTAAACTGTCACAACCGTCTTCTAACATACATATACATATGGATATATATGTTTTTTTATTGGTTTCATTACAATTTCTATTGAATTTTCACGTTCATGAAATATTGTGGATGCTTTCAGCATAACAGGGGGTTGGGGGGGACCAAAAAAATCTATGAAAAATCATGTCCCACGAAAAGTTATGATATCCACGATAGGTCCATTTCCTATCGTGGGATATAACACTGAAAACACAAAGTCGTCAGAGAGCCACTGCAAGGTTGTCGAAGGGTTGTCACAGGTCACTTTTGGGCTCTCATAGGTGACTTTTGGGTCATCACAGGGCTCATTTCAGGCCATCAATGCTGTGTGACTACCTTGTGACAATCCTTTGACAATTTTGGGGTGGTCAGAGGGTTGTCATTGTGAATTTTGAGGCTGGATGACAACCAAAAGGTAGTCATTTTCTCCCGACTACTTTGGGCCAAAAAGGTCGTCAGAGAAGCAAAAATGAAGATGGGGTTGTCAAAGGGTTGTCACCGAAGAAAATGAGAAGGCAAAAGTCCTGCCTGACTACCCTAGGGTTGTCAGTGAATGGTGCCTAAAGCGACAGCCCAAGGTAGTCATGGCCTCTGTCTATATCAACCCAGTGTTGTAAGTGAATGGTGTCAAAACCATACAACTCATAGGCCTCCTATGTGTAATGGCCACACCTAATAACTAGTAATAACATAATAGGAAGCCATTATAATGACTATGATATCTACAACATGAAAATATTCATAAATAAGATTTTTTGTCTAACAGACACGGACACAGCCTGTGACAACCTTGGGTTGTCGTTTTTGGCACCACTTTTGACAACTCTGTGTTTTCAGTGAAGGCTCGAAAAATATTTGTTGATTTTTTTCTCAATTGTTTTCACAAATTGTCCCAATGTATTTAATACATATATTTCAAAGTATTTAGCTGAATGTATATACATTCTGAATGATTTTAGCATGATTTTTCACTGAAGTTTCATGTCCACGAAATTTTGTATTTTTTTCTGCGCAGGATTTTGTTTCGTGGCCACGAATAAAAAGGGGAAATCATCTCTACAAAATTTCGTAAATTGTTTTTGCCCCCCCCCCCTGGGAGAGCGAATAAAGACATTTTTACGATATCTTTGTGAGGGTCGACAATAATTTTGTAGGTTATCTTGACCAACAAAAATGTAAAAGAACCATGCCTAAAAATCTAGATATGACCAAGTATGTGACCTTTTTTCTCACTATATTTGCCTTCAGTTGCCAACCGTTGCCAATATGTAAAACACATTTTATGTGTATCGCAATTCAAGTTCTACATAGTGGGCTGCCTAGTTGGTTTGTAGAGACCTCCTTACAAGCATTATCAATTTCAATCTTAGGTCAAGTTCTTAAAATGATTAGATTTAAGTTCAACTTCACTCACACAAGATTAGGTTATAATTATATCAAATGAATATATAACTAAAAAAGGGAACCCGACTCTATAACATGAGACTGACATGTTAAAATTGCTGATGAAAAAGGATTAAGTACACTGTCACCAACAACTTAAGGCCATATTCCACTATGCGGTGGGTGACCACTAGCGGTGATTGTTTTTGCCACCGCAAGTAATTTGCACTTCAGAAACAAACATGTCCGTTTCTGCCACCGGAAGTACTCAAAATAAAACTTTATAAAATAATTATAGAATATAAATAAAAAATTATAAAAAAATTCATAAAAATCATAATACTATTTGTAAAAAGTCAAAAAAAAATTTTTTAATCATATAAAAGAACATCAAATCATTTGCAGTGGTGTCACCGCAAGCACCACCGCTAGTACCACCGCAAGTAATGACTATATTCCACCTTGCGGTGACCAAATCTACTTGCGGTGGGGCCAATCACCGCTAGTAAAGTGCCCACCACAAGTAAAACGCCGCAAAGTGGAATATGGCCTTTAGTGATGTGACGTATTGAACAGGAGACCAATTATTTGAAAAAGAGCACACCTGTTGAAATAGTCACTGAAAAAGGACCAGGTACGATGTGTTTGAAAAGGATCACCTACATTGCTACTGAAGAGGACCAATTTTCTTTATTTTGTTCACGCACATCTGGGTATGATCAGATCAATGTGTGTGTCCCGCCCCCACAGAATGAGTAATAAGTTAGTCTGAGTGGAAAAAATTGTTTACGTGTTGGGGAAAAGTGGTTATGAAAAATATTTTCTCGAACAGCGAAGGTGTTCCCTTTCATGATGACTAATTGTAACAGTTTTACAACAATTTGGATCAAAATGACATAATCATCATGCACATGAAAAATACTTTGTTGGACCGTGAACGTGTTTCCTTTCAATATGACTAATTGTAACACTTTTTCAACAATTAGGAATTACATGTCATGTACCTGACGTCATTCAATATGGTTAGCCAGATTAAAAAGAAATATATATAATAAAAATGTAAAATCAACATCTCGAAGAGTAGTATAGCATATCTCATGGCTTTCTAAAATCTTTACATTCGCTGTTTTTACCAGCACGAATTTGATTCGTTTTGGGAGGGGCCTAAACAAGCAAGATCATCATACCCTAGGGTGATACAGGTTCAGTAGTTTAGCAAGAGTTTAACAAGGTGATAACTAAAGTGTTATCATCCTACAGATACAGGAAAATAGTTATGGCAGTAGTTTCCCTTACTAAGTTAGTCTAAGCTTTAAGAGTTCACTTCAAAATATTGCTAGGGTATGATAAATCTATAACCAACCAGGGAGAAGGTCCTCGGTCGGTTATATCAACCCTCTGTGTCAGGGATATCAGCCTGAGGGTGTCCCGCCCCCTCGATCTGCCCACCCCCGATAGGACTTTAGGTGTGATATAGGTATGATAGTGATAATAATATTGCAGACGAGCAGCTTACATGTACAATATCCATTTGCATCCCAGATATCTAAACACCACTTATTACCAAAGCATAACTATATTCATAGGCAAAAAAACAGTAACTACACAATAATAACACATCATGTTCAGGAGCTGATATCGCCATATCTATATCAAATGTGTATAAATACAGGTTTTAGTCTCTGAAAGGTACCTTTTAGAGACTAAACCATGTTTTTATACACAATCAACAGAAATATGGTGATCATTTAATGTTGACATAATACTAATGTTCTGGAGCTGATATCACCATATCTATATATCAATTGTGTATAAAAATAGGTTTTAGTGTGGAAAACATGTGCATCATTCTCACCTATTCTGCTGTGGTTATCCCATAATCTCTGATAGATGTACATCGTTCTCGCCTACACAGTAGTAGTTATCCCCTTCTGTTTGATGTCACCCCTACCCCTGCCTCGGGCTCCACCATAGGACAGTGTAGAAACACCATTTACCTTTTAGAGGTGGGAACCTACATACAGTGGGTGGAGGGGTGGAGGGCACAGACACCCATACAGAACACTAATCAACAAATGGTTGCACCTTTTCTTTGCTTGTGCCTGCATAGATTATTTAATAAATTAACTGTGTAGTTGTGTTCGTTTGGTTGCAGTGCGCGAAGGACACATATTCAAATGTCCATAATACAATACTCTTGCACACATTAACACACCCACCCATCTACAGCAAACGAACACACATTCATACACTCACGATGTACAGACTATATCCCAGAATGTGCATTATGTCTGTACTGAACACTATATTACTATGGGTGCATGTTGTGGCTAGTCTCTTAAGGATATTCTAATCATTATAGACGTATCACATAATCCAGTCTGGAAAGGGTATTATATCTGCACTGAACTATTATTATAAGTGCATATTGAGTCTATTCTACATTCTGTTTTATACAATTGTCCCAGAATGCGCATTCTTGGACTGTTTAACACAGGTCCAATGCGCAGTCTGAGTCCTTTTCTGAAAAAGATAGTAGGCTCTCTGACTGCATCGATTGCCCAGGCCCTCAATTGAAGAACTATTTTCTCCCTTGGATATAAAGGGAGGGGGGAGGAGGAAGAGTTTTATGAGGTCTATCTTTGGAAACGCCTATGAGAAAGATATCTCTACTTGACATGCCGATCCCCCGTTTAGTAACCTACCTATACGCCCCCGCAAACGGAGGAGTATGCAAACAAGGTGGGGGGGGGGGGGGAACTGAGTTTTTGAAGGTTACTATCCACTGCCAAACTACCCATCCAACTTCTGACTGTTCCTGAATTTTAGTTAATCTGGCCCTCATTATTGGGGGACAGAGATGACTCTCAGTAAGGCTGAGTTTCAATTATTGTTCTAGGGAGTACTTGGGCAGTTATCACCCCTTGCCGGGACCCTGATATCAGCCCTCGGTCGGCCCTTCGGGCCCTGGCATATCCATTTGCATCCAGATATCTAAACACCACTTATTACCAAAGCATAACTACATTCATAGGCCAAAAAGCCCCAGTAGTTACACAATAATTTAACGTATTATGTTCAGGAACTGATATCACCATATTTCTGTCGATTGTAAATAAAAACAGGTTTTAGTCTCTGAGAGGTACACAAATGATGACACAATGTTCTGGAGCTGATATCGCCATATCTATATCAATTGTGTAATAAAAACAGGTTTTAGTGTGGAAAACATGTGCATCATCATCACCTACACAGGAGTAGTTATCCCCTAATCTCTGATAGATGTACATCGTTCTCGCCTTCACAGCAGTAGTTATCCCCTTCTGTTTGACATCACCCCTACCCCTGCCTCGGGCTCCACCATAGGACAGTGTAGAAACACCATTTACCTTTTAGAGTTGGGGACCTACATACAGTGGGTGGAGGGTGGAGGGCACAGACACCCACACAGAACACTAATCAACAAATGGTCGCATCTTTTCTCTGCCTGTGCCTGCATAGATTATTTAATAAATTAACTGTGTAGTTGTGTTCGTTTGGTTGATTTCAGTGCGCGAAGGACACATATTCAAATGTCCATACTACAATACTCTTGCACACATTAACACACCCACATCTACAGCAAACGAACACACATTCATACACTCACGATGTACAGACTAATCCCAGAATGTGCATTATGTCTGTACTGAACACTATATTACTATGAGTGCATGTTGTGGCTAGTCTCTAAAGGGTATTCTAATCATTATAGATGTATCACAGAATATGATTCCCAGTCTGGAAAGGGTATTACATCTACACTGAACTATTAGTATAGGCTAAGTGCATGTTGAGGCCTGTCTCTAAAGGGTATTCTACATTCTTTTTTATACACTTGTCCCAAAATGCGCATTCTTTGACTGTCTACTAGCCCAATGCGCACTCTGAGGCCTAGTCTGAAAAGGGTATTATGCTCTCTGACTGAATCGATTGCCCAGGCCTTCTATTGAAGAACTATTTTCTCTCTGAGATATAAAGGGGTGGGGGAGGAGGAAGAATTTTATGCGTTCTATCTTTGGAAACGCCTATGGGAAAGATATCTCCACTTCACACGCAATTTCCCATTTAGTAACCTAAACCTATACGCCCCCACCTACGGAGGAGTATTGCAATATAACAGAAATGTTCTGCAACGGTACTATTTAGTCAGTTTGTTACTTACTAAGATGGCACTAACAATTACATCATTGATGGTTAGGTGGAAACCTCACCAAATTAGAACGTTATTATAACATTATTTCATGCTGAGATTATAGAACAAAACCAAAACAGAACGTGATGAGAACATTCTGCCCCCCCCCCCCCAAAGAAAAGGAAAAGGAAGGAAAAAAGAAAAAGAAAAAAGGAAAAGGGAATGGGGGTGGGGAGTCGGGGGGGGGGGGGCGAGGGAGGCCCATCCGTTGCATTGAACCATGGTTATGCCCAATTAAGGGCCAGCAGGGAATGGCGTACTGAAGGCCACAAATCACGAAAACCGAGGACAGGCTTATAAGGCAATAGCCAGACAATGCAATTACCAATTTCCTCATGAACCAAGCACCTAATTATCAGATGATGCAATACTTAATTAAATAATGGCATTTCCATAGTGTCCCTGACAGATTCCCATTCAAACCTACCTGGGCTAGCGCTTCGTCTCGCGCATGCGTTGTGACATTGGCGGAAGTGACGTCAGAGTCGTTGTCAAGGACGTCGTTCGTCGTTGTGGCACCAGGGGGCGTGACGTTGGTCGCCATGACGTAGAAGGTTTTGTCTCGGTTTAATTCGTCATCAGGCATTGTCAGTCGATACTGGTAGTTGTCTGTAAAGAGGAATTAAGAGAAAACGTAAATGGGTTTTCACCGCAGTTCAGTGATAGGTCAGCTAGTATATTAAAGTGGAACAGTAAATGATCAGTTTTCTATATCTATTGGAGATGCTTTGAGACACTCATTGCCCCAGTACTTACACACACACACACACACACACACAGACACACACACACACACACACACACACACACACACACACACACACACATATAAATATACATTTATATTATGTTGTATCATATTATAAACGTTAGGCCCATAGGTTTTATATATGCATACAGGGGCAGAGGCACCGTCAGTCATCTAGGGGGGCACCCCCCCCCCCCATAAAAAAAAAAAAAAAGTGAAAATAAACAAACAGCAGATTTGTATGAATCAACAAACGTAGATGATTTGGGAACAAACTTGGTCTAGGAAGGGGGTGGGGGGGGGGTGGGGTGTCCCTTTCGTCATGGATGGCTATTATCAAAGTTGCTGTTGTTTTATAAATAACCTTCCCTAGTGAATTTAATCCAAATAAAACTTCCCCAACAAATATACCCGAATAAAAAGAAGGAATAAAACAATGTTTTGGGCAGGAGGCCCATGGGGATGGATTTTGATGGCTTTGTTATGATAATGCTGCCCCAGTCTTATCTATCTCCGCGGAGATAAGGCATCGACCTACTTGTCAGGTCAACCCATTGCCTTCCCCATCTTCCTTATCTCCAGCCAACGTCCCCTATCTACAGCAGTAGTATTGCCAGGGGTGTATGGATCTATATGGAATCACCCACAAAGGGTTTGGGCTTCAGCTATTTTTTTCTATTTGAGGTTTACTTTCAGTATTTCAAAAAGTGAACAGAAATTGTATGTCTTTCAAATGGTAACCTTTTAGCTCGAATTCCTCTTCTTAGGGTTTTTGAATATTGATAATTTTGACATGTTGTTATTTGCAACTAGAAGAAAAAAATCAAGACAATTGATATCCGAAAAAGTGAACAAATATTCATCACTGGCATGGTCAATGAGTAATGCATATATATAGTGTGAGGTGTATTTTGACTGGCTGTATAAAGCTACTTATTCCCAGTATTTTCAACAGCTTTTGAATATTGTTCAGGTGATGAGATATAGAAGAACCTTCGAGGTTGTCTTCGGGTGGCCGTACAACCCATGTATCTTAATTCTGGGTTGGCCAATAACTAGTTATTTGGAATATGTATCCTATGCAGATAAAGGTCTCAGATCCTTCTTCAGATTAATAAGGACAGGGAAAAAGCTGCACATTTTGGTCTCTTGTCTTTACAGTCGATAGTAGTATGATACCGTTAGTAGTATAATACCCTAGGAGAATGTGGAAGATCAGATGACTGAGCTGAAGATCTAGTGCTTAACTGAAGATATGAACATCGACAACTGTAAGCGATACATTGTTGCAACTGCAGTCCACAAGCACCATTTAAAAGGACTGCAAATAAATACCCCTTCAAAAAAATAAGTCTAGATTTTGTAAATGTGGCCGTTAAGGTACATTAGAGATATTTGAAAGGTCACCTTTACAAGACCTTTACAAGATTATACACGATTCTGTTATGTGACCATCTGCAAAGTCTGCAGAGGTCTCCTATACAAGATCTTTCCAGGACCTTTAATACATCTTAATGGCCCTATTTACAAAATCCTGTCATTAAAGGTTTGTTTTCATGCAGTGAAGCAGTTCAGTACACTTTTCATGGTGTATCTTAACAGCATTGTTTTCGTCACACATCCTTTTGAAAGGTACACAAATCAAAGGAAACCATATTGCTTGTATACAAACCCAGAATGTTATACAAATACTTCATTGGTATAAAGATGTGCGAATATAATCAATCACAGACTTGTAACACAATGTACATTTCATGACTGTTACCTGCAGGCCCTATGCATATTCTAAAGGCCGTATTCCACATACCGAAAGTGCGGGCTGATGATATTGACCCTTGCCATGGTGACGTTCTTTACTGGCAGCCTGCACTTTTGGCGTAATTTTGGCCATCGGCCACTGAAACTGTGACATCAGCCACTGAAATTGTGACATCGGCCGTTGAAATTGTGACATTGGCCACCAAAAGAGCAACATGGGCAACCAGTACAAAATCGGCAGGAAAATTTTACCAACATGTTGGTAAATTTTATCGGTAATGCTGCCAATTACATATCGGCAGTAGCAAAGTATAGTGGCTGCATATCGGCAGTGCACTTTCGGTATGTGGAATATGGCATTAAATCCTTGTTTGAAACAGGCATCTGTGCAGTTCTACTTGGTCTGAAACCAGTACAAAACAATATTGTCTGTAACATCATTCCTGGAAGACCATTTACGTATTGTTCGATACAGCTTTGACTGTGTACACAGATCTATGTAATTGCCCAGCTCCCATATTCCCAGTCTCTTTGATGTTGTCAATATTGTGTTGATTGATTTTGCACCTTTCTATACACCCCTTGAATAATTTACCTACTATTTCCATCTGGACCTTTGGCTTGGGAATCGTGGGGGTAGGCAATTCACCATGCCTGTAGATATATTAAGTTAATATCAAAGAACTTTGATCAGGAAGAATGTACAGTCCAGTGCGATTTGCACTGTAGTACTATCTATGTGCGAGCATTTATACTTTATCATTAGGCCTTGGGTCATGGTAATGTACACATGCCTGTTTCCAACAAGCCTACTCAAAACAAAGGATAAAATGAAAAAGAATATAGGAAATAGCAATAAAAAACAAGAAAACAATTAAAATGACAGGCAATTAATGGTGTTTTTAACAAGTTTTGATCTAACCAGCTCCTAGTAACTGTGGCTCCTTTCATGAAAAAGCTCCGTAGGTATGGCAGTTTGTATATGTGAGCTTGCGGAAACTGTACGTGAGTTTGAAACTCTCATATGCGGCCGATCCATAACAAAACTCACATAAATTGACTCAAAACTCATGTAAATCAACCCAACACTCATGTAAATCCACCCAAACTCACGTAAGCAAAAACAAGACTCATGTAGTTATGGCAGCCAAAAAGGTGATCGTTAGTTTATGAAACACAAAATAGATGGAGGTTTGTAATGAAACAGGCCACTGATCACATATGCATAAAGTAGAACTTCACCCTCTTTTTGTATAAAGTCTCTGTTAATGCATATTGGTTCAGGGGTACCGACCAACAAATAATCACGAATCTTATGCCCACGATTCCAACATTTGGCTTCTTGAAGAAGCACACAATTTTAGATTCATGACATTTTGTTGTTGTTAAAACACTCAAATTGTTTCTATTAGAATTAATTAAGTATTTCATGTGAATATCTATAATTTATACATGTTTTATATGGACATTTTCATTAATGAATCCATCACGCATCTTTTTTACGATTCCACGCATCATTCTCTAGATACGTGAGTGTTTTCTGGAGAAGGTTGGATGAAAAAAGAGACTCGTGAAATTTCTTCGGTCGGCACTCTAGGTCCTGGGGGATTCGGGACAATCAGTCTTAAAATGTAGTTACCCACAGCATAGTATAAATACAGGTCCAACCTTTTCTGTGATCTTCATATTCTGACAGCCTTTTTCAGGCAGTAGTTTTCTTACAGCCCCATGCACAACCCCTATAAAATAATATCCTTTGAAAAGATAATTTGACTCAAAAGAACTTTGGTGTAATAGGTATACTGAAGAAATTTGATTATATGAAATTGATTGTAAACTATCTAAGTTTTTCTATCAAAGTTGTTGACAGGGATGGCGACCAAAAAACTTTGACGAATATTTGTGATAATAAAAGAGGCCTTCACGAACCTAGGGTGTGTCCAGAAAACATTCACGAACCTTTCAAACCACTCACGAACCTCATTGAACCTTGAAAATAAGGTATAAAACTAGATACCTATGTAAATACTGCCTTGTTACATCTATTAGAAGACTATTATAATGAAATGAAATGGTTTGGGAATGGGAAAAATGGAAAAAATGGAAAAAAACAAACTGCAAGATTCGTGACCACGAATCTTTCACAAACCCAAAATTCGGAATCGTGACTATTATTGAACTTCAGATTCGTGAATCTTTTTTGGTCGCCCCCCCTGGTCTCCTAAAAGGCGGATTTATCATTTTTGATAGCCTCTTTTTAAGCCAAGGTGTCAATTCACAGCTACAGCTCCTTGAGGGTTCAACTGCAGTTGGTTCCATGTCTCAGGACCAGCTCATAATTGATGGAGGATTGCCCAAAGCAATTACATATACATATTGAGACTGTACACAAACTAAATATTTTGAACCGAATGATTAAGAAAAAGTAACTATCATTCTTATCATAATCTTAATTTTTCTTTAATCCTTCAGGCTATATTCCCCTGAGTGAAGGTGATTTTCTGCCGATATGCCATCACAATGTGCTTACTATCATGAATGTTTAATTTCCTTGTAGTTTATCCTCTGGCAGGTGATATCAAGACTATACCTCTACCGTGCCGATGGTCATACTATAGTTAAAGTATAAGCTAGGAAGGTCTCCGATAGTCAGTGAAAGGGACATGATAGCGGTAGTAATCCTTTCTATTAATACAAAAGACATTTATAAGAGGAGTAAAGCCACACTTATTTTATGCTGTGAGTAGTTTAGGTAAGATAATAACCTGTAAAATGGTCAAAGCAGTACTGAAAAGACATTAAATTTCAATTTGATAATTATACACTTACTAGATCCTAGTTAGCACATTACATGGTGATAATAAATAATATGTTCATGTAACCCCTTTACACTATTCCCTTGGTTGTTTTTCACTAAGAAACATGAATTTGTTGTTTTCCATTTCAGACCCCCTCCTCAGGCCTGCAGAACCAGATTTATCTAGGGCTTTTAGTGTTTTCTGTTCCTTTTAAGGTTTCCAGCTTGACCTTAGGCGACTGGAGGCCCTTTAACCCACGTGGCGGGACACCCACTTAGTGGGTAGCCTTAAGGCCATATCACACTATGCGTTTTTGAATTCCCATTGGGCATTTTCATCACGTTTTTCCCAACGTAAATAGCAAACGCGAATCAGGACGCCCAACACGAAGTATAATATATAGAAATTCAACCCAAGGCTAGCCGACGGGACCCAACGTGACCCAATGTGCCCCAAAACGCATAGTATAATATGCTTCGCGTTGGATCCGATGCATAGTGTAATATGGCCTGAACGCGAAGTGTTTGCGTTGGGCAAAACCACCAAACCTGAACACGGACCCAGCACATAGTATAATTAGGGCTTTATGCTTGAGGGGGGGGGGGGGCATTGTGAATCCTACACTCTCCAATCAGACCCTATCCTTGTATTCAACCTATTCTCCGTATAACGGTTCGCTGTGACAGGCAACTGTTGCACGGGACACCACCTGGTACAATCAGTCTCCTGCCTATTATTTAACATTGGGGGCGCTCTTCTTTCCTTAATATCTCCAAAGATTGGGGGAATTTCACATAATATGTGAACATATTATGTTCTGTAAAATAATGTTATAGATTAAAGAGTAAAGGCCATATTCCACTATGCGGTGGGTGGTCACTAGCGGCGGTTCCTTTAGCCACCGCAAGCAATTTCCATTTCAGAAACGGACATGTTCGTTTCTGTTCCTTTAGCCACCGCAAGCAATTTCCATTTCAGAAACGGACATGTTCGTTTCTGCCACCGCAAGCACTAATTAGTAAACTATATAAAATCATTGTAAACTATAAATATAAAATCATAAATAAGTCATAAAAATCACATTAAGGTCATAAATAAGTCAAATTTTTTTTTTTAAACCATATAAAAGAATATTAAATCATTTGCGGTGGCCCTTGCGGTGGCCCACTGCAAGGGCCACCGCAAGTACCACCGCAAGTAATGTCTATATTCCACCTTGCGATGGCTAGATTTGCTTGCGGTGGGGCCAAACACTGCAAGTAAAGAGCCCACCGCAAGCAAAACACCGCATAGTGGAATATGGCCTTAAGCTTTCGATTGGTACCATGATTGAAATGTAGTTTGGGATATTTCAATTGCTAGGGTCTGAAATAAAAATGATAACATTGCCGGCATAGGACTGGAAACTGCTCCGAAACACTGTATTATGGGAAATCTGGGAACCGTAATACGGCGAATGTGTTTACAGCAGGGGTCTGCTTGGACATTGTAAGAAGGTACTATTCAGACGTCATAGACCATCACTTTACAGCCCCATCCCCACTAGGCAATTTTAACGGCAATGGGCGACGGGCAACTGAGAGAATCGGCCGATTCTTATGATCGCCTGTCAGTATGGTATATTGAAATGTGCAAGTTTGATTTGAATTGGCATAAAAAAAAGACGACTCTGAAAGATTTTGGTGGCCATTTTTCAGCCGACTCAGGGATAGTCACCTAGTGGGTATGGGGCTTAACTTTGGATGACTTCATTGTCCTGACAGCAACATCATCAAAGCGTCATCGGTAAGACATTGTTGTCATTTGCCACAATAACATCAAAATGAACAATACTGAAAGAGCCCTATTTTGTTAATGGGGATGGGAGGGGACGAATAAGAAATGCCCCTGTTGCATGTCTCTTTCCTTTATGTTTTTACAAACATCACTTGTTGAATTTAAGAAAGACGTCTGTTGCATGCCGCTATGGTTTTAACTTTCCCTACCATGTCATTAACTGCTGTTGTTGCGAGTTGATTTTAAGAAATACTTCTGCAGCACAGTGAAATTGAAGCCCCATACCCACTAGGCGAATTTGACCAGAGTCAGCCGACTCTTCAATGGTAAAATCGCAGACTCTACCAGAATTTTAGCACCGATTCATATCAAACATCTACTGACTAGTTTTCCGAATTGGTGCTAAAATTGGCTGATTCTATGAGAATAATAGGCCATCTCTTGCACTAATGAGTCGCCCGACTCAGTAAAATTCGCTAATGGGTATGGGGCTTTGGCAGTCCAGACCCATGGAAAACAGTGTGGCTGTCGCCAACACTGTTTTCAACCAAGTCAACAAAAAATGTGTCCACTGATGTTGACCACTTAACTTCACTTGGTCACAGCAGCAATGAACTTAAGAAACATTCAATAATTTTATTAGTGACTAACTTATAGCGATAGGAACCCCACTATAGGACTAAGCAGCGACGGGCGGCCGTTTTTTTAAGAGTTGGCCAATGGCAGTAGGTGATCAAACATGCTGAATATATATATATATATATATATATATATATATAGATCCTCCTGTAGGTGCTCTGTCGGCCAACTTAAAATGAGCAGAGCATACCCACACACAAATTGGCGCTAAATTTGTGGGTTAGTCAACGAGATTCAGCATCTGCCGACTCTGAGAACATCCCCTTGTGGGTACGAGGTTTTAAATAATACACCCAACAGTGGCATAGCCGGGGGGGGGGGGGGGGTCCTGGGTGTCTGGAACCCTATTTGATGTCCCAAAATATAAGTAAGTTATAAGAAATGTTGTCATAAATGTAGATAGGAACCCCCTTAAATTCACCTGGAAACCCCTTTGGCTTTAGGGCTGTTTATGCCCCTGGCCAGATGCAAAAGGCGGTCTAATACCTATTGCAGACTAGGCTTAACATGCGTATTACATCTCCCTGGATATGCATATATACTCATTTTTATATACGCATTTTTAGCCTAGTCTGTAAAGGGGATTATAGTTGTGACATGGCCTGGGGAGGTGCGGCCGTGCAGATGTCGTGGGGAATTGAATACCACAGAAAGATGTGTTATCATTGAGTCCCAGCGCTTACTGCATTATCTCATGAAAGAAGGAAGTATCATAAAAAAAACTATCCTAGGTGCCTCTGGGGTCCGTCACATAATGGATTCATAACAAGGGGACCTATAGATCTGGGACACGAGAAACAACTCAAAAGCCTGAACATTTTCTGTCACCCCCTGTTAGTCCATCTTTTCCCATGTTCTCGTAAATGTGAAATGAAACTATAATGGTACATTCGTAATTACAATATGTGTCCTGTTAATGTACAACACTTCATATAAAATGACATTTATAATATCTAGCCCTTAACTCTTAACTATCACTTTATGTCACAATAAAGGAACACACAACGAGCTGTTTCTTGCTGACCAGATCTATAGCCATAATGGAAAATTGACCCTACGGATAATGGCTACGGACCGGAAGTTGCGTATGACCTTTGTATCCACTGTTGTTTCCTTATTATCACTATTTTTCTGCTTTTCAAAGGTGCCTATGTTTGCACTTTTTTAGGAGCTTTAGGCTATTCTTTTTTGTTGGCTAGTGTTTCTGATATGCAACTTTTGTACACAATCTCTAAATAAAACAAAGTTTAGCATTAGGGTAGTCCAATGCTGAAATGGTAGCAGTCATAGAAATATGATATATGTTGCTTAAAAGGTACACACAACTGTTCAGAATGCCGACTGGATGAGGAATTATAAACTAAAAAGAAATATATTTATTTCTTTGCTCATTTCTTAGAAGTTCTTGGTATTTAGGACATAAGCCTACTTTTTGTC